>CM067582.1:12918389-13625889 GCA_034336665.1 Luscinia megarhynchos | reverse complement strand
CCTAGAAGACAGCTTTGGGTTGTTTGAAGCCCAAACAGAATTACAGCAACCCTCTCTGGAAGGTCACAAACTCAGAGGAGGCAAACTGGTGTACTGACAGGAAACACTTCAGAACCTGCAGTGGCTGCTGCTCCCTGGAGTGTCCCTAAAACTCCCTAGAATCCCCCCCAGCCTGAAGGACACGTCCTAGCAAGGGCTGTCTCCAGTGGTTTTCTGGAGCAGTTGTTTTCCTGCAAGGCTGGCAGGGAGGGCTCCCAGAACCAGTTCTGGCAGCAGTCTCCAGAGGAGAGTGGCTCTGAGATCTGCCTGCCCTTCCTTCAGCCCTGGGCTCTTGCTCCTGCTGTTGAATTCAAGCATTTCTCAGGCAGCAAACAGAAAGGATCTGTTGGCTCGTGTGAAAACTCCCTTTTCATTTCCATTAGAACTAAAATCGTTGCCACACTTATTTCAGAAGTTTTTCTAGCAAGACTAGGAAGTGATGGCTCTGATGTGGCTGAAATTTGTAAACAAGAAAATACCATTGAAACATTTAAAACATATATTAAGAGGGAACAAGAAGTAGATAAGTTATAACAAAAATCATACCATAAGGACAATTTTAAAAAGCAATGAGGGGTAGAAGAATTTTTCTCTGGAGGACCACAGTGTGCAGTGGAATCAGGCTGGTGCTCAGCCACTGAAGGAGCACTGTCTCATCAGCAACATGTTTTTACTTTCCCACTTATCAGTGACTGACAGTGAGGAGGCTCTGCCAGAGATAACAGATTCCTGGAAATGTCAGGGCCCCCAGAACAGCCAGCCCCAGCACACGAGGGCTGCTCACTGGAAAGGAAGGCAGACACAACTGGAAGTGCTAAGCAGAAGCTGCTCAGCAGGATCAGTCAAGATCAAACCACTTAAAGGTTTAGGCCAAAGGCTAATGTAATTTAAGGTCCCTTGAAATGTTATGAATACCATCAGCAAACACGGCCAGAGTCACTCATGGAAATGCATTTCAGCTTTGTGCACAAAAAAATCCATCAGCTCTCTGTCTCAGACTTCTTCAAAGACTCTGAACCCAATTGTTTGTTCCCTGAGGACCCCAAGCTTTTACTGCAACTACCACATCTGCTTAGTGTTTCCTATTTTTCAGCATCACCAGGAGCTGTTCTTGGACCTTGGGCTGGTTTACTCGGCATCCATGGGCAGTGAGGCTCCGAGTGATGCTCTGCAGAGCTCCAAGGGCAAAGCACAGAGCTGGGACCTTCCTGGCAGAAAGGCACCTGGGGCACCTTCACCACTCAGGAATGGCCATTCAGATGCAAAACACATTGACAAGTGATTCCAGCAATGACTGATGCAGAGCCAGGATGGAACCCAGGCTCTGACACAGCTGCAGCACGAGGGCAGGCAGGGCATGCGAGGCTCTGACAGAACTGAGCTCTGCTCCGTGTGACTTGGCCTCCTCAGGAGAGATATTTCACAAGAACATACAGTTTTATTGTATTGTAAACAGAATTTGACAATTACAGGTCAGAGTAGCCTCACTTACAGCTTTAAATGAAACTAAAATTGTCAAATTCATCCATACACACGTGGGGAAAAGATTCATCGTGTTCCTGCAGCTCTGGGGAAAGCAGCACAGGAGTTCTGCCTGAGCTGGAGACCTGACCTGGAGATGCAGTGTGTGTTCTCACCCAAAGCTTCTGCAGAGCATGTTCTCCTTGCAATTGTGGTTTTGTTCTTGAAGAACCCGAGCCCAAGCAATTTCGAGGTACTTTGCATTGCTACTGAGATGTTTTGCACTTCTGCTGTTTGTTTGCAGGGATGCCCCCACTGACTCTCTAAGGTTATTTAAATTCTTCTGGATTTGTTGACAGTGACGTTGTTGCACAAGGCGTTGGCATGTGCAGCCTTCAGAAAGGGGAGAGGCACAGCTGGGCCTGCTGGAGTCAGGAAGGAGCTGCAGTGAGCTCAGCAGCCACACAAAGGACAGATCTGCTGTGCACTGCCTGACTGCAGGAGCATTTCTGTGCCAGGGCTCTTCACCTTCCAGCTCAGAGTCTGGGGCTCCATTTCAGACACCAGGGACACACTCCCACCCAGCCTGGGCACTTGGCACTGCACCAACAGCACTAAGAAACTGTGGGAGCCCAGAGTGCTCCTCTGGTTCCCTGGGAGGTTTAGAACTCCCCTGGCAGGGTCCCCAAAGACCCTGAGTGAGACCCAGGTGTCTCAGGGGCTGGATTCAGCTCCTTGGAACAATTTACCAACACTGAGAGAGGAAATGCAAGCTGCAAAAATAAATAGAGTGTAAATTAGACTGTTAGAATGTAGAATTAGCAGGTTTATAGAATGTTTGTGATGAGGGACACGTGGCCAAGATGGAGAATTTGGGGTGTGGATCCCTCTTCCTCCTTCTTCTCCTGCCATCCATGCTGGGTGACATGCTGGCACTGTCAGATTGGATGGGGACAGAGCTGGACAGTTTAACAAAGTTGTATTGTATTGGAAAATAATTGTAAATCCCCAGTAGGTAATTTAGAGTATAAAAGATCAGTCCTGCCTCTGCCAGGGAGATTCTGCCCTGGACGTCTGGCGAGCAGAGCTGTGAGCTGGGCAGAGCAATCCTGAGATAAGGGAGAATAAACAGCCATGGAAACCTCTCAGAACAGCTCCTGCAGCCTCTCATGGACAGAGCTGGGCTCAAACCACCTGCATGTCCCCAGAGGTGAGCTCAGGGCTGAGGGACACCTGGGCTGTGACAAGAAACGTGCAGCTGCATTTACACATTTACAACATTTACACATTTTACATTTACAAACTTACCCAGCCCTGAAGGAGCCAGGCATTTCCAGGGGATCCATCCAGTGGAAATGCTCCTCTCTGCTCTGCCACTGCACAAAACCAACCCTCCAACCTGCTACAAATCTTCAGAACTCCAGAAAAGCCAATGAACTTTCTGTACAGACCAAGTCTCAGCCACATCCATGCACTGGAGCAATGATGGCTCCAACAGCTGCTTTTGGAATATCCCTTTGGAAAATCCAATTTTAACTTTACAGATCCCATCAAACAAAATCCTTCCTTATAACCTGGAGAAATCTTCTGAACTCTTTCTGTAAGATTTCAATGACACAATGAAACATTTCAGAAATTCAGTGCACAGGGAAACTGAAGGTTATTGAGGTGGTGTTTCCTCTGCACTAGTAAAAGTACAAACCTATTCCCATTAAATAGCAAACATTGAGATTTAAAGCACGCTGAGGCCTTGGAATTGCCT
Organism: Luscinia megarhynchos; assembly: GCA_034336665.1. Taxonomy (NCBI): domain Eukaryota; kingdom Metazoa; phylum Chordata; class Aves; order Passeriformes; family Muscicapidae; genus Luscinia; species Luscinia megarhynchos. Next base: position 13,622,627 of record CM067582.1, on the reverse strand, counting down.
CCCTGTTTATCTGTTCAGACCCAGTATTGGAAAATGATATTTTGCTTTTCAAGACTGTAGCAATTCCAATAATAAAACAGAGGTTATGTAAGTGCAGAGAATTATGGAAAAAATATAAGTGGAAAGCACATAGTTTTAAAATTCATCTGAATAACTGCAGTACAGCTGAACTGACATTATTCACACTTTCCAGTCTTAGTCAATACTGGATTGAAACCAAGCACAAGACATTTCAGGCCCAAAGGAGGTTTTTAAGAAAGTCACAAGTACCTATATTTCCAGTTTACAGTGCCTGTCTGGGAAAGCTCTGGTGCCTGAGGAAACCCTGAGCTGCTCTCCTGGGATCAAAGCAGAGATGGGAACTCATTAAGGACACCTTGGACCAGGCTGGTTCCACCCAAAGGGCTCCCAGGGCAGAAGGCTGGGTGCATTAGTTGAGGTGTCCCAGCAGAGGATGCAGCTCTGAGCCTCATTTCAGCTGCAGGCTCAGCTCTAACCTGGGCAGACACAGCTCCAGCTCTGCATTCCTCCCACACCCAGGGCTGGAGCTGTGCCTGGGGACGGAATGCAAGGCAGAAACGAGTTTCTTATCGGCCTGGCAGATCTTGTTGGGTGATGTCGATGCCTGTGGAGCTGCCAGAGCTCCAATGTGGGACATGGCATGCAGCCTAGCTCCAGAGATTTCACCCAGAGCCTGGCAGGTAAAGCTGCTTTGTAAAGCATAAATCCCTGCTCCAAACTCGGGGATACCTGGATGTATTTCTGTTATAAACAATTTTCATCAAAGGAAAAGGGAAGATCCCAGGTTTGTACAAGAATGAGCAAAAAAGGGAATAAATGGTGTATGTCCAGACTCAGGTGCATTTGAAAGACTGGCTGTAAGAAAATAGATTTAATAATCATAAATCTCACAGAGGGGAATACTAAAGACACAAATAAGGACAGGAGGTTTCTCAGGATAACCCTGGGTGTCCATTCCCTCCAAAATCCTGGGCAGCATCCTGCACACAACTGCAAATGGCAAAATCCTGCAAGGAGACCCAAACTTCACCTTGGCCTTTGGTGGGATGAACCAGTTATGGCCCTTCCAGCAGTGTTTCAGGATGTGCAGGGACAAAGGGACAAAGGGACAAAGGCCTCCCAAAGGCACAAGGAGCTGTGGGAATGAGCTCTTCATGTGTGCACTGTGGCCTTTTGGGAATTTGGCCAAGGCTGGGACTTTCCTGGATGCTCCTCCCCTTACTCCCCCCAAACAGAATGCAAACCTGGAGGATAAAATGCTGTGCTGTGGTCAAAAATGTCAAAAGGACATCTTAAGGTAATTCACATTGCATTCTGTTCAGAAAAATATTTTCCTAAGAGCAGAGAAAAGAATGTGTTGAATAGAGCATCCACTGTTTTGAGAAAAAGAAATGCTAGCTAAAATCAAGGGCTTGGGCTACTTTAAGGCTTCCTAGGCAAGATTAAATCAAAATATTTCCTGCAAACATTCTCTCTTTTCATCAGCATGTCAGTTGTAGTAAGGAGAATGTGATCCTAATTCTCAGCATCAAAATCTGGGATAACTTTATAAACTCAAATGTTTTCTTACTTTCACAGAAACAACTGTGACTGGAAATATTTTCCAAAGCATGTTGCAAGTGGAGGTAAGTAAATCAGCTAGCACACAGCACATTTTTGAAGGAAAAAAGTTTCTAAAAATGAATCAGGATTTAATAAAAAATGTCTCTGAGGTAAGCAAGTCATGCCCATAATAGAATATTTTTCAATTTTCAACCCTGTACAGAGAATTTTAAACCAATAGCAGATGTACAAAACAAAAGCAAAATTGTCCCTCGTTCTCTGCTGTGCACACACACAGATAGAAACAGGGAAACCAAGCAGAGGCTCTAAACATTTTCCACAAGAAAGACAATTTGCTCACAATTCCTTCTCCCTTTAAATGGTTTCTGTGGCAACACATCTGGTGCTGTAGTTCTGGGCCAGAACATTAACTATCCTGAAAGAAGAAAGTTTTGTTGCTGTTCTGTCTGCAGGAACGTGAGCAGAGATCACACACGTAACCAGGCCAGCCCTCCTGCCCTGCCAGGGAGATTAAAACTGTGAAATTAAAATTGGGAGCAGTTAAAGTTGGGAGTTTTAGAGCATTTCAGTAATGCTTGGAGAGAACTCCCATCCATAAGCCAGGGGTTTGCAAAAACAAAATGGTGAGTGCTCTGTGCTACTGCTGCTCCTGCCGTGTGAAATAAATGAATTGTCCAGCCAAGGGGACGAGGTTCATTCCCTAATTCTGACATGGCTGTCCCCATGGCATGGAGCAGTGGTGCTCATTTCTGACCTGCCAGCCCTGCCCAAGCACTGCTGTGACATGGCATTGTCACCATCTCACAGGGGAGGTGAGCCTCAGGGTCTGGAAGAGTCACCCCTCCCAGAACCACAGAATTACTAAAGCTGGAAAAACCCTCCCAGAGCATCCAAGCTGTGCCTGATCCCCCCTGTCCCCACTCTGAGTGCCAGCCCTTCCTGGGACACCTCCAGGGATGGGACCCAAACCTCCCTGCCAAGCCCTGAGCACCCTTTCACTGAAAAAATCCCTCCCCAAACACGCAGCCCTGGGCTGCACCAATAGATTTCACATTATGGAAAATATGGGAGTAGATTTTTGCTACTTCATCAAGCAGATCAGAGATGGATTCATGGAAAGAACATATCTGATGAGCAATAAAATGCCACTGACACAGTTACTGTCCCAATAATAATTGCATATGTTCTCCATAAAATAGTTTTTTATTATTTAATTTGAAACAGCTAAATTCACATCTAGAGCAGTTATATAAAAATCTGTTTGCTAACTACACTTAGAGTATTTCTGTATTAATAACAAGATCATCTTAGTGTTCTGATCTTCTAAACTACTGGTGATTAAATGCCTTGTCTGTGTGAAAACCAAGATTTTGCCCTAAAAAGTTGAATGGAATAAAAATGATCATTTTCAGGCATTCTGTCTTTGAAGACATACTGGTTTAAAGCAGCCTGTCCTCAGGGGAGAATAAACTGGCAGCAGAAATGGAAAAGTTGAAATAAAAAAAAGTGGATAAAAGCTGGTATTTAATAAATATGTATGTCCCTTCTGTGCTTCCAGAGGCAGCATCTGAGGATGGGAGCTGGAGCCAGGGCCCTGAGCACCTGTAGCCACTAAAGGCTGCCTGATGTCCTCTGCACGACTCACTGGCTCTAATTTTGGATTGCCACCAGCCAATCACCTTCCAAAATCCAGTGCTGGCCAACAGCAGTCTGGATCATTCAACTCTGTCTGTTCCCTCTTTCTCAGCCTTTTGGCTAAGATCAAGTCTTAGATTAAAATAATATTAAACCTACTATTTTACACAAATTATCTCCTTCATTTCCAGTATTTCTATTTATTTCATCCAAATGGAACAAATGAATAACCCTTCCAAGACAGTTCCCCTTCTCTTGCTTTATCTTGGATCACTTTCCATAGCCAGGACCTCTGCACTGTCCTGCTGCTCTGTAACCCCACATTGTCACTCCTGGGGGTGTGACACACGAGGATCAGAACTTCTCCCTCCCAGAGACTGATCCTGGCTCCCCTTTCTCAGCAGAGTGGCTCTATCCCATTTCTGACTCTTTATGAGGATAAGGCAAAGGAGCATTTGTGAAGGAATTGGGTGCAGGAGGGAATAAAGTGACATTAAAGTGAATTTGTGAAGGAATTGGCTGCAGAAGTGACATTAAAGTGAATAAAGTGGCATTAAAGTGAACAAAGTGGCATTAAAGTGAACAAAGTGACAGTGAGGGTGCTGTTACAGGACCCAGCTCCAGCCTGGACTGCTCCTCAGGAGCCCCGGGCTGGGGAGAGCCCTGCAGAGCAGCTGACAGGAGGAGCCATCCCGTCCTTGCCCACCCCTGGGGGGCCCGGACACAGCTCCGTGCCTGGCCCCGCTGCCCCGGGCGGTGACAGACCCCGCAGCCCCAGGGGGAGCTGGCTCAGGTGCAGGACCTGCCACCCCAGGGAGCCCCTGCACTGCCCCAGGGTGTCCGGGCTCCAGCTGCAGGAGCACGCCGAGCGCTCGCTGCTCACAGGTTTCTCTCCAGGCTGTGCCTGCCCGTCCTGGAGGGTTTGTGCAGCTTTTCCTGCTCGTGGTGCTGGTGTCACTGCTGTGCACAGCAGGCAGGGATGGAGGGCATGGCACAGGAGTCCCGCTGCACGCTCCTTCAGCCACAGCATCCCTCAGGTGTGTCTCTCCACTCAACATGCAACACTACCTCAGACACATTTTGCATTGTTTACTACCCTTGCAAATTATCTTCCTCTGCTTTTCTTGTTTTTAATTAAGTGCTTTCAAAAAAAAATGTAAAGCACCTCATCAATAGGTGTAGCTCCCATTTTGCAGCTGTGAAAACACAGGTATGGACAGATTAAGTCTTGATCCCAACAAAGGAAATGACTGAATCAAGAGTTTGAGTACTGGTGCTGGTTCAATACCCAAGAAATGACTCCAGAAATTTATAACCTTATTTTTCAAATTCCTTCAAGTTTCTTTGGTTGATGAACAACCCTACTTCCATATGGCCCAACTTATTTAAAACACTTTTTAAAGGGGGAAATTAAACTCTGTCTGAATCAAAATGTAACTGGGCTGTGACTCAAAACCTCAACTTGTATTTACACGAATAAGCAATTAAAAGAAAAAAAAAAAGCAAATAAATGTAATCTTTGCACAGACGAAAAGAGTTCACTAAAATATAACGAGCTCATAGAATGACACCTCCAAAAGGCAAATTCTACACGATGGCACAAACCTCATCCTGTTCCCCCCGCTGTTCCACCTGCCCCAGCCAGGTCCTGCCCTGCCGGGGTTCGGGTGTTTCCTGCCGGGAACCTCCCGAGCCTCTCTGCGAGGCTGCAGCCTCTGCAGGGGTGCCGGCATCCTTTGGGGATTGCCCACGTAGAGATGCTCGCTGCCCCACAGGTGACCATATCCCCCACAGGTGACCATATCCCCCAGACGTGACCATATCCTTCCAGAGGTGACCATATCCCCCAGAGGTGACCATATCCCTCTACAGGTGACTATATCCCTCCAGAAGCGACCATATCCCTCCAGAGGTGACCATATCCTTCCAAAGGTGACCATATCCCTCCAGAAGTGACCATATCCCCCCAGAGGTGACCACATCCCCCAGAAGTGACCGTATCGTTCCAAAGGTGACCATATCCCTCCAGAAATGACCATATCCCTCCACAGGTGACCATATCCCCCAGACGCGACCGTATCCCCCAGAAGTGACCACATCCCCCCAGAAGTGACCGTATCTCTTCAGAGGTGTCCATATCCCCCCAGAAATGACCATATCCCCCAGAGGTGTCCGTATCCCCGCAGGTGACCGAGTCCCGGCTCGGGTGTCCCCGTGCCCGCGGTCCCTGTCCCCTGCCGCGCCCCGCCCGTGCCCAGGTGTGTCCCTACCTGTGCCCACTGCGCTCAGCGCGGCGGGCGCGCAGCGCGGCTCGGCTCCGCTGCCGTGGCGGCTGTCGCGGCTGTCGCGGCTGTCGCGGCTGTCGCGGCTGTCGCGGCGGGTCCGGGCGCTCGGGAGGGCCCCGGCAGCCGCCGCTTATCGCGGCTTATCGCGGCTTATCGCCGCGCAGCCGGGCTCCGCTTCCAGGAAGCCGCGGCCCCGGAGCGCTGCTCCGCCGCTGGACGCCGCGGGCTCCGTCCCGCTCGCTGCTTCCCTTCTCCCTCCCGCCCTCCCGCCCTCCCTCCTTCCCTCGCTCCCCCCCCGACCCCCCTGGTGCTGGCAGGGGGCTGGGATCGCCGCGGCTCCAGCGCATGCCGAGCGGGCGGTCACGGCCCGGACCCGCTGCTGTTCGTCAGGAGCATCCCCGGCGCTCCCTGCTCGCCCCGGCTGGGCAGCGACAGCGGCAGCGGCAGCGGCAGCGACAGCGACAGCGACAGCGACAGCGACAGCGGCAGCGACAGCGGCAGCGACAGCGACAGCGACAGCCCGGCACAGCCCGCAGGGCACCGGCCCTGCCCCCCGCTAATTCCCCCCAGCTCTTGCCCCTCCTGCTCAGACCCTGCCTGCCGTGCCCAGATCCCGCCTTGCCCACCTTCCCATCCGCCGCTCCCTCCTCCTCTGCCCTTACCCCACACTGCCCCTTCACCATCCCTTTAGAGATTCCCTGCTCTTGCAGCGCTAATCATCATCATCATCATCATCATCATCATCATCATCATCATCATCACCTTCCACTCACCGCCTCGTGCCTTTCCCCATCCCGCCCTTCCATGGGTTTCTGGCACTGAGGAGACGTAATTTGTTCTCTTTGATGCTCTGTTGACCAAACCCTGCTCGAGTCCTTCCTGCTGCACCCACCACTGACCTCCCCGCTCCTGGGGCAGGTACAGCTCCTCGGGAACGAGCTCCCTTCGGCCAGCTCCGAGTCACCTGCCAGCAATCCCGGCAGGAAGGTGAGGCTGCCATGGGAAAGCAGGCTGGGATCTCCCTGCTCCTGTCTCACCGCGTGCCCACCCACACCCCACCTCCCGCCTGAACAATGCCTGCCCGGCCCTTCTGCAAACAGCACACAAACATGTCCCTGCCTGGGCACAGCGCCTCGGCTCCTGCTCTGCCTCATCCACCTTCCTTTTGCCCCTGGTTTTTAGCAGCACTTCCCCGTGCTGACTGAGGACAGCACAGGACACTCCCCAGGGGGAAGATGAGCTGACTGCAAGGAATCTGGCCATGCCCTGACCAGAACTTGATCAGCAATGGTGTTTGCTTCCCTTTGGACCAGGCTCTGCAGCATCCAGCACACACATCCTCAAACCCACCCCCTGCAGGAGCCTGAGACACACAGGGAAATTCTCAAAGCTCCTGGTGGTCAGAGATCCCCCACAAGAACCTCTCAGGGCAGGGTTAGTCTTTTTTTTCACAGTTCTTTATGGAGATGGTCAGGATTGGGATTTTCCTGTGCACATGTTTAAAGGAAAGCTTGGAGGGAGGCAGAGGAAGATCTCTGCACAGCTAGAGGGAAGTGACACACATGAAAGTGAGAGCAGTAAGACACAAAACCAGATGGGCAGATGGGGTTGCCTGATCCAACAATTCAAGCACTGTGGGTTTTAATTGTGTTAGAAAGAACAGTGCTGAGATGCAAGCAAAAGTGGGGCTCACACCAGGTCTTCAAAATGGCTGGGGCTGGGAGCACTGCAATGGCAGCGGTGGCACACCACGGATGTCACAGCTGGGTGCCTGGCAAACAAAGCAGGGAGAAGCAAATCCATGGATCTGTACAGGTGAGTACATGACATTCCAACCATCCTAACTCCACCAACTCTGAGCTTGGTTTTCCTGGTGTTTTGGGGGTATTTGGGGGGAAGAATCCCCCCCAGCAAAGGCAGCTGCAGCTGTCCTGCTGCTGTGTGGGTTTGCAGGCTGGCAGCAGAGGCTGTGTGCCCAGCCCCGGGCGCAGGACGGTGCCACAGCAGCTGCTGCAGCTCAGCACGGGGCTGGGGCTGCCCCTGCACTGCTCCCTGTCCCCAGCGCTGGCCCAAGCAGGGTGGGGCACACTGGGACAAGCTGAAGTCAGCTGGATTTGCAGGAGGGCATTTGTCACAACACCAAATCTCTGCAGGAGCCCTGTGCAGCCAGTTGCCCAAAAAGCCATTACTGTTAATGCCATTTCCTCCTAACCATGAGCCTTTTAACAGAATTCACAGAGCAGCCCCTCAGCAAACACCAATGGCCAAGGTTCCCTCACCCCTGGTGCAGATGTCCCCATTTACTTCAGCTGAGGAATGGCTTTATGTGTTTTTATTCCAGTTTCTTTTTCATGATCTTCATTTGCTGTGTCTTCATCTGGTGGGTTTATGTGGCTGGTGCTTGGTTTTCATTATTTTTAACTGCATTTCAGATCATTTGCTCTATGGTTTTGTTCACATTCTCCTTTTCCACGAACTTCTAATAAAACACTTGGCTACAGATTTCCCAAATTGAATACTGATGTTTAGTGTAGCTAATTATGAAGCTGGGTTCAAAGTGAGTTCTATAATGTAACAATTTACATATTCCTGAAAACAATGGACACAAACCTACAAATTATTGCTACAAGCAAGTTTCACATTCTTCTGGAATTTCCTTTAGAAATACATATGTTTAGTATTCTCACGCATATGAAAAGCAGTAAATACTGCAGTGCTGGCACCACGATAATATTTACAGCTAAAAAATAAAACACACTCTGATGTGTCTCAGACTTTAAGGGACACAAAAAAATGCCAATATGTTTCCTCCAAGATCTCAGAGTGCTTCACAAAAGCCCTTCCCAAATTCAGCCACTCAACATCCATCAGTGTAAGCCAACGATACACAAAGATCATTTTGCAACAAAGCATTCACCGTGCTTGCAGCAACATTACACATTTAGAGTTTCAGCATCCCCAGCGCTCTGGCATAACCAGATTAATCATAACTTTATTGTTTAAGTCCTGAATAAAGTAGGTTTTGTTTGTTTTCTAAATGGGCCGGATTACAGGCAGCCAGCCCTGCGAGGAGACCAGCCCAGCCTTCTCAGGAAGATCCAGACTAAACTGACTTTTAGAGAGGCTGCTGTAAACCATAACTCTGTTTATAAAAGCAAGAGCTAATAACTCAGTAGCTGGGCCTATCACTGTGATCCTTTGCACCAGGCTGGCTTGGAGACACAATCATTCTTGCTGCTCTTAATGCAAGCAATATGTATGCCAACATTTGCCTGTGGCTCCACCCCACCCTTCTCTAGTTTGTATTTTTTTAATTTTAGGATGCTACTCACATCTCCATAATGTGGAGTGATCTGCATAGAAGTGAATTATCTCTCAGTCTATCGATATACTCACCAGGCACTCTCACTGCTGCAACACAACAAACTGCAGAGCATGTTCCAGCAAACCATCCCTGCACAGAGCATTTCTCTGAGCCTCTGAGGGGGGCTAGAGTGAGATTAAACTCTAAATACACATCCCCAAGCACATGATTGTTTTTCCCCCTTTGTGCATCTATCTGTGCTGGAGTTTTTAGCCCCTGGTATTATAACTCAGGAGGGAAACTGAGAGACCTGCCAACAGAAGCAGGGTATCTTCTAAAACCTCAACACAACTGGGACAGTGGCTGAACTCACAGGATTCAGTCTTTCCAAATGTGACATGCATGGAAAAATTGAATTACTTTTCAAGACTCCTTGGCTTGTACTTCTGTAGTTTTACTTATGACCACTGCACCAGCACTATCTGGTTAATAAACAGGGGCACTTCTATTGCATTAATGTGTTCACACTCCGGGGTCTCACAGGGGGCTGGCTTGTGTGGATGGACAAAAAAACACTGAGACCAAAAAGCCTAAATTAACCTGGTTGTCTAATTACAATAAAAGTTTCATATTTCCCCGAATTGTTCCTTATAATGGTTTTACATTTTCCTAAAATCTCGGTAACTTCATCTTATGATTACAACAAGAAGTCTGTGACAAATCAGAGAAATCAAATGAGTGTGCACCATCCCTGGGAACGTTGTCCCATCCCTGGAAGTGCTGCATCCCTGGAAACGTCCAAGGCCAGCCTGGATGGGGCTTGGAGCAACCTGAGATAGTGGGAATAGTGAGATAGAGGGTGGAATGGGATGAGCTTTAAGGTCCCTTCCAACCCGAGCCCTTCTGTGATTTTATGAATGACATTTCCAAGCGCAGTGACAGCGATGTGGCACAGCCATTCAAACACAGGTACGGCTACGGGGGCAGTCACTGTCCTGGGCAGTCTGCTGCAGCCAAGGCCGCTGTTGTAATTAATGCAATTGATGGTGTGATTAATGGTGTAAATTGATGGTGTAATTAATGGTGTAATTGATGGTGCAATTAGCGGACGCCGCTCCGGTCGCTGCAGCCCCGGGTGACGGCGCGGGCCCAGCGCCCTCTGGCGGCGGCGGCTCCCGCTGCACCCGCGAGAAAGCGGCGACAATCGCGACAGCGGCGACAGCGGCGAGCCGAGGACACGGCCAATCCCCAGGGATTCCCTCCAAAATTCCAGTCAGGTGTGCGATCCCCCTCTGTGCCTCACAAGCACAGCCCCAGCTCTCAGGCTGTGGGAGCACTCCTGCGTGACTGGCGCGGCATCCGATAATAATCAATCTCAACAAGCAATAGTTCATTGTTTTATAAAATCTATCGTTATTTTTGCAGCCGGATGCAGGAATGAATTCATTGTCTCAGTCCCTGCCACGAGCTCGCCTCTTCACGCGTTTCTGCCCCAGAAATGCAGGGCACAAACTCATTGCAGCAGCTCTGAAAGAAGGCAGACAAAAAACTTGGGAGCTCAGGAAAAGGCCTTGCTGATGTTTCTGGAACAGCACCTGCAAAAATGTGAGGATTTGGGCAGGAGAGCACAGCACAAACTCACAAAGGGAGGCTGGAATAACCCCGTGTCAGCCAGCACACCTGGGGACAGGGACACTGCACAGCACAGGTCACACCAGCTGGGGGCCAGGCACTGTGGAACAGGAGCTGGAGTTTATAAAAAATTAAACTGGGACTCCACAGAGGCTCCTTCCCTTTGACTGTGAGGTCTATCAAGCACTGCTCGTGTAAAAATGTTCATTTGTGGCAAAAGGCACAAGTGCTCCTTATTCAGTGCTGGCACTTAAAAGCCTCACTTATGTCACATTTACTGGGTGACAGTCTCTAGCAGAGGGCACAGCTTTCTTCACAAATAGCCATAACATGTTTTCCAGACAAGCTTAACAGCAAAGCTTTTATTCTAAAAGGTTTATTAGGCAGAGCTTTTTATCTAAGGATACGACGAAAGTAAAATCCCAATCTGCACCAATGTTTAGAGTAGATTTTGCAACAATTATTCCTTTGATTTGCCCTTTTTTTTCCCCAAAAATTCTGGACCAGGAATACTCAGTGAGTAGTGGAAAAGCAAAGCAGAAATGTTCAGGAATTCCTTGGTGTAAAGAACCCCTGAAGTGTTACCTGTTGACCTGGACAGCTCAGCAGCAGCCTGGCTTCCTCTGAGCACCTGGGGCAGGAGAGGAAAATCATTAAACCCCACACACCAGAGCCAGTCTGAGGTGTCAGAACTGCCCTGTTTAAACAGGGGGAATTTCAAAGTAATTCAGAGTCATTGGACACAAATGGATTACTAGAAGAAGGGGAAGAAAAAGCTTTAAAAGCTTTTCATTATTTTAGTTAGAAACCTCAGAGAGTTTAATGCATCACTATTGGCTTTTGACTTGTTAGGAAAGTATTTTCAGGAAACTTCACGAGTTTATCACTGGACCCAGTTTATAACTGGATTTATAACACACCTGAAACAAATGTTTCTTTGACAGGCAGCATGGTATGAAGGCAACCCTTCTCACAAAGCCAGACAAAATAGAAGTATAAAATGAAAGAAAAAAAAACAACCCTAGGAAACTATAAATATTTTATTGGAAAAGATCTCATGTATGAACTTTAAAAATAATCAATTCATTTTGTCACAGACAGGTAAGTAAATATTGCCTCAAAGTAACAACTAAAGGTTCCTGGAGGAGGAGTGGGAAAGAAAAAAATGCTGCTAGGTTTGCTGACAGCAGAAAAGAAAGCAAAGGCAGAAACAGAACACAAAAACTCATTACTAACCCAACTGTTGGTTTCCGCCTCAATAAAATAAAATTTTAAAAACTCAAATAAACAAAAACCCCACCCCAAAATTAAAATCCTACAACTGTCACAATTTCAGGGTAAGAATTATATTTTTATTACAGGAGTGCTATTTGAATACTCCTGTTATTAATAAAGCAGCTGAGTTGCCATGCACTGGGGTTTCCTCGCTGAGCTTTGCTCCAGTGTTTGTGCAGAGCTGTTGGTATGGAGGGTGTTCCATGGAGATTAAATACAACAAGCTCCCCTTGTCAGATTCTTCCTGTCTGGTGCAGCATTTGTGAGTTCACACACTCTGCCCCAGGATCAGCAGAAAGGTGTGGAATGCATTTCCCTGGTGCATGGGGACCTGCAAGCAGTGCTCTAATACATCTCTGCACTTGTCAGCATCACACGCCTTCATGAGAACACTGGTTTGTCTGCACCACTCACTCATCAAGGGGAAGGCAAAAGCAATCTGAGGTCACACTGGTCCCTAATATTCTGAAAATGGAGAATTCAAGTGCATGCACTGCTGTTGAAAACACCTTTGTACGAAATGTAACTGGGACACGATTAATGTATCAAAATTGCTGAAGGTATCAAAAAGAAGGCCTGTAAGTACAGAATTTATTTTTTTAAAAGAAAGCAAGACCTTTTTTTATCATTTTGAAAATAGAACTTCTCTTTTTCCCTTTTCGTTTTCTCCACCCATCAAAAAAACTCTCCAGTCTCTCATCAATTCCAAGACAAGACCAGATTACAATCTAGTGCATCTAATAATCACTCCTTTGAGCTGGAGCTGACAGTGTAAATAAAGAGTACTTGATGTTAAATATGAAATCAGCATAAGCCCTGAACAGTGCAATAAAAGATTAGGTCATATCAATAACAGTCAACTTGTGCTGACAGAAATTTTCAGTGCTTTATTCTTGGAGGTACTCTGTGAACTCCCAGGAGGGCTGGATGGAATGCCATTCTACTTCAAATGTGGGAAATCTGGGATGGAAAAGCAACATCACAGCAGAATCTCACTATACTGCATGGTGGACCTAAGTGATGGAATTTCTACACCAAAACAAACAAAGAAAAAAAAAAGCCTCCAAAGAAAACTTCCCCAGCAGCTCAGAGATCAGGAAACCCAACCTGTCTTTCAACCTCACAGAAACTGAACGTGCCACGAATAGCTCGATCAGGTCTGAATCACAGCTTGTACAGAACTTGTGACTAAAATAGCTCAGTAAGCTTCCCTTACAGCAGGCAGGAGAGCCTGCCTCACTGCCCACCTTTATCTGAGATCAAATTGTTGATCGCATTCCTTCCTCATACGTCAGCTCCTTGTGATGAAAGCCAGCCAGTGATTAATACATTTTATGAGGTTGGTTCCAGTGACTTGAAATGAATTTGCCCTGACTCCTCAGGCTCGCTCCCACACCCACTGCCTGGCACTCCAGCCATGCTAGGAATGCACAATAGAAAACAAATTATCTTAGGCGATACCTCATAAATCTATAGCAATAAAATTAACTGCACAAGGGCTCCAAGCAGAGATCAGCTTCAGGAGGTTTTTCCTCCCTCTCTCCAGGAGAAAAGAGCCAACCCAACAGCTTTAAAGCCCCGGAGAAATCACTGTTCCCTTGTCTCTTGCACTCTTCTCCATGCTCAGCTCATTACACAGAGCTCTAGAAGACAGATATGGAAAGCAGAGTCCAAACTCTCTTCAATGTTATAATTACAAAGTGGCAGAATAAGAGGTTTTATCCTGGTCTTGCTCACATAGCTGTGATCTATTCTAGAGCACCAGGATCACAGATCCTATCTGAATTTACAAGCTGAATTCTCCACCTATCCTTCTGCAGTGTAAAACTAAAACATGCTGGGTAAAGGAGGAGAAGGCTTGAATCAGCCTAGACACCGTCTGGCAGCAAACTATACTTAACTATTAACAATATCCTCTGTGCTAATTACAGCTTGTCTTGGCTCGAGTGAGAGCTGCAATTCCTTTGCCTTTGGCGTGATGGGAGGAAGATCAACTGTACAAAAATCAGCACCGACTTAGAAGTGATTCAGCACTGGATGCTTTTTATTTAATTACTGACTACCAGCTGAGACTTGAGAACTGACTAGACACCCATGGCTTTTCCTCAATTGCAGGGCATTGTTTGAGCTCCTGTCACAGCCATCCACACACGATCTACATCAGGAAACTTCACACCGGGTTCTCTTCTTCAGGTTTATAGATTATAGAGAGATTAGTAATTCAAAGGTCTGTTGACATAATGAGATCAATGTACATGTTCTTGCCCATACACACGTGAGAAGTTTGTTTTTTTTCCAGACAGTTTACAGTCTCTTCTCTCATGGATTTTGTGCTTTTGTCAGGGTAGCTTAACCGGCCTTTAAATGAAAACAATTTATCTCAGAATTAACACAACAGGGAAGCTCTGACATTACCAGACCCTGCAATTTTATTTGTGACTAAAATGAAAACAAGCTCCATGAACACCTTTATGTTCAGGATGGACACAGAGGACTCCGTGAGAGGGAGACTTCAAACTTTTGGCCTGACCAAGATTTGTTTATGTAATGCGCAAACACCAACACCGGTGAGGTTTGTGCGCTGCATCCGTGGGACCCTGAACCACCGAATCGCGGGGCTGGAGGGGATCTTCGTCTGGAGATCCTTCAGTCCATCCCAAGCGCGGTGTCCGAGGGTCTGAGCCTTCAGGGCGGTCTGACCCGGGGCTGCGGGATGGCGGCTCCGCAGGGCTGGGGAAGGGTCAGGCCAGGGCTGCCTCCTCAGGGCTGTGCAGGAGTGGAGAGCAGAGCATGGAGGCTCCTCGGGGCTGTGGGAGGGCTGAGGGGGAGAGTCAGGGTTAAGGTTAGCTTTGGCTCCTCAGGGCTGTGCAATTGAGAGTTCAGCATGGAGGCTCCTGAGGGCTCTGGAAGGGTCAGGGTTACAGTCAGGGTTCATTCCTCAGGGCTGTGCAAGAGCCGGAGTGCAGCATGGAGGCTCCTGAGGGCTCTGGAAGGGTCAGGGTTATGGTCAGGGTTCATTCCTCACGGCTGTGGAAGAGCCGGAGTGCAGCATGGAGGCTCCTGAGGGCTCTGGAAGGGTTAGGGTTATGGTCAGGGCTCATTCCTCACGGCTGTGCAGGAGCCGGAGTGCAGCACGGAGGCTCCTGAGGGCTGTGGAAGGCTCAGGGTTAGTGTCAGGCTTGGCTCTTCAGGGTTGTGCAGGAGCCGGAGTGCAGCATGCAGCTCCTGAGGGCTCTGGAAGGGTCAGGGTTACAGTCAGGGTTCATTCCTCAGGGCTGTGCAGGAGCCGGAGTGCAGCACGGAGGCTCCTGAGGGCTGTGGAAGGGTTAGGGTTATGGTCAGGGCTCATTCCTCACGGCTGTGCAGGAGCCGGAGTGCAGCACGGAGGCTCCTGAGGGCCGCGGCAGGACGCGCGGTGCGGGATGGCGGCTCCCGGGGAGGTGCCTGAGGAGGCAGCGGGAGCCGAGCCGCGCTCCAGCCCCGACCGCTGCGGGACAACGGCGGCGAGGCACAGCCCGCACGTGCCGCGGGGACAGGAGCAGAGCCTCGCACGGCCCCGCAGCGCTCCCGCAGCGCCCCCGCAGCGCCGCCTCCATCTTGCGGCGCGGCCGCAGGTGCGCGGCCCCGCCCATGCGCGGCCCCGCGGAGGCGGCGTAGGCGCGGCCCCGCCCCGGTGCCCGGCAGGTGCCGGCGGCGCGCGGCCCCGCCCCGGCCCGGCCGCGCTGAGGGCGGAGGCGGCGGAGCGGCCGCGGCTCCCGGGGGCTCTTGGCTGGGCCGCGCCGCTGCCCGTCCCGCAGCGCTCCGGCCGACTGAGCAGCGAGAGCAGCGGACGCAGCTCGGCATGAACCGGGCTCAGCGCGGGGCCGCGGGCAGCCGCGGCCTGGGCACCATGGAGGTGAAGAGCAAGGTGGGAGCTGCCGCCGCCTGAGGGCCGCGGCGCGGGGGGAAGGACCGGGCCGGCCCTGCGGAGCCGTGGGGCGGTGTCGCTGCGGGACAGCACGGGGACAGGGACAGCTGCTGACTCACCTGCCCGAGGGGCCCTGAGCGCTCCGCAGGCCCGGGCTCGGGCGGGCGGGCCCGGTGCACCTGCCCCGCGCAGCCTCTGGGCTCTGCTGGGTGCGGGGAGAAAATGTGGGTGGTTTTAGAAAAAAACAGGTAAGTGGAGTTGGCCCGTAAGTTTCTGGACACGTACAGAGAAATTCGTGTTATGGGGATGGTGTAAGATTGCTGGGCCAAAGGAGGTGTGTAAAGACGTACTTGGGGAGGGGAATGCGAGATCTCCAGAGGTCCCTTCCAGCCCTGACAGTTCTGTGATAATCCACAAGCATCAAAACCCGCTCTTTGTCCGAATTGCAGTGAGTGCGTTTGTTAGTAACTGTTTCTGTAGTTACCTCTTTTTCCCTTAATGATTATGTCTTTCTGTAGCTTTGTGTGGGGTACAGCATGGGTTTACAGTAGAGGTGAGCCTGGCTAGCTTATCCCACAGTGGAGTTTGCCTTCTCTGAGAGCCCCGAGAGACTTTTACCCTGGCGGTGTTTCAGGAGTGTGTACCTGCGTGTTCCTGCCGAGATCACCCGTGTCAGGTGCTCACAGCTTTGCCCAGCTCTGTAAATTCTCCCGTGCCTGCATCCACGTTTCTATTTTTAATTTTTTTTTGCTTGCTAGGCAAAGCTTTTCTGACAAAGCTTTGATATTCTGAGAGAAATTAGATTTGATTTTTTTTTCTGCTTTATGTTTGTAATAATTTCCAGTTGTAAAACTGCTGGATGTACAGCATGGAGTCTCAGTGTTAGTTAAATAAATGTTGAGTTAAACCCCCTTTTTCATTGCCTAGGCAGATGGTAAGTGCATCCACATGGGAATGTGTTTTCCATTGGTGGACACGTGGATCTCTTGGGTTGTTTTTTGACGTGGGGAGCAGCCTCTGTGTGTTCTGTCCCCTCCTTTGCTGCTGGTGAGGTGGAGCAGCCAGGACCCGAGCTCTGTGGATGTTTAAGAATAACACATCATAGTGCTGGCAGTTCTGAGGAGTGTGTGATGATTTCTTTAAAGTGTTCATTTTTCACGTGGCCTAAACCAGCAAGCACAGGGATATCTGCTGTCTGTTGTTTCACATACCAGTTAGTACTGTGATGGTGAAGTCTTTTATTTATGCTCTTATAAGGTTGAAAATGATCAGTATGATGTGCTTACAAACCCAAATCACTTGTTTCCTCAGCCCAAAAACTCTAGGTTCACTGTTTCCCCACTGTGTGTTTTCCTTGATTTAAAATATTCTAGGGAGTCAGCCATGTGATGTGTTCCTGGTGTTTGTACAGAGCAACCCTAATGAATGAGGATTGTCCCTCAAGTGCATATTACAGAGCAGGATTCAAGGCATTCCTAGAACTACTTGCTGCTAATGCATTATTTAATAGCAGCTCAATTTAATATCGCAGAGGAGTCATCTTCCTTCTATGAAAATGAGCAATTCTGAAGAGAAAGAAGAAAGGCCTGTGTGGGATGTGGAGGGAGCCATTCTTGTGGAGTGGCCTGGCCTTTGAAGGCTCAGTGATGTACAGCTCTTTATTTAGATATTCCAGATCAATAATTGTGCCTCAGCTGATGAGGCTGGGCCAGCACAGCCCAACTGTGGTTGCAGTTACATGAGCACAATCCCTTTTGTTGGTTTAGTTTATTCAGTTTGGGTAACTGCTCTGAGCTTGCCCTGGTGATTCCTCATGGTACTTGAATTCCAGTCAGCCCATTTTCTTGTCATGGGGAATAAAACTTTATACCCCAGACTAGAGTTCCTAGCAATGGAATAAGCTTCTAGTTCTCTCTGTGTTCAAATTTTCCCTCTTTCTCATGACTTGGAATAATTTTTTTCGGAGTAAAATCTTAGTAACTGGTAAGCCAGAGAAGGTCACTGCAGTTTACATCCTCTCAGACATTGCATAGAGCAGCTCTGTGCTGTGTTTCAGAGGATTTAAAAATGTGATCCATAAAGGAGTGTTAAGTGAGCATCCCTGTGCCTTCCTGGTGTGCTGCCATGGCTCCCCCTGCCTCTCCCGGGGGAGTTGCAGGGGAACAGCATGGGCTTGGAAAGAGCTCAGGTGGCAAGGAGCCTCCTCTGCTTAAGTTACTCCTCCAGCGTCTCATCTCCTCTAGAACATCGAGTGCAGGCCTGTCATGGGATGGAGGGCAGCATCTGAAGGAAGGTGCAGACATTTCAGGGATTCACATAATGGAACTGCACAGTTGGACTTGTCTTTTACCTGCTTTCTAGTATTGCTGAGCAGACTGTTAGGAAGTATGAGTGGGTTATTGAGTCTCTCGGATTTGCACCAGATATGTATGAAATAACATGGGGGAAAAATCACACGTTTGAAAATCTGGCCCTTTGCTTGTGGTGAGATTCAACATTTATTCCAACCTGAGGGTGAGGTTGTTGGCTTTTTAAACTTTTATTACTGAATTATGTTTAAACTATGTAATCCTTGAAAGGCAAACAATTTCGATTGCTGCCCTGCGTGGTGGGGAAGGATCTGAGACAGGATGAAGTCCTGCTCTGATGTCATGATTGAGCTGTGCTGCCTCTGACGTGATGGGAGTTCCTCCTGTGGGCTGGGCTTTTGTTTGTAAGCAGGTATGAATCATCCCTTCTGCCTTATTAGATAATGGGAGGGTAATTGCAGGTGTTTTAGAGCAGGAATGTTCCCAGATAATTCCTTTATTTGGATCTTTTGGAGGAAGGCGGGGTGTTGAGGGTGTAGCTTGTTTTGAGTTAGCACGTTGTTGATGTGCTAACAACGGGGTCCTTGTCTCCTGATTTCCAGTCCTTTGTGTGTGAGCGCTCCAAGCTTTTATTCTGTACAAGTTTGCAATCAGGTGTGAGGTAAGGTGCACCTCCACACCTCCTGTGTGTAACACACACCAAAGTATGCGATACTGAGGCTCCAGCTTGCACTCAGAGCATTTTGTTCCACGTGTCCTTCTGCTCTGCTTAAAACTAAACGTGCTAAAGAAATTATTTAAAGTCTTTATTTTCGCTGTGGGTCAGCAGTAGAATTTACACACACAAAAAAAGCAGCCAACTGAGGTTTTTTTTTTAATTAATAGCTTATTATCCTTTTGACTCATATGCAGTCTGTTCTGGTTTTTGTAACCTGGCTGCTGCTATCTCTGAATTCCTTTTGACATCTCTGGTATGTTGTGTATGTGCCTGATATGGAGGATTTGGAGTAATTTTTATCCAATATTCTGTTTGCTTTGGGTCATGCCCTTTTTAGGCAGAACACCAACACTTCACTAGCTATGTGTGGTAAAAATCACAATTTGTCTCGTCTACATCTAATGCTCATCCTTCTCTTGGCACTCGGTTGAGTCTCCTGCCTGCCCCCACTGTATCATTGCCTTAATAAGCAACATGTTTTAATAAGAGTTTGCTTTAGAGATGGTTTAGGAGTCTGAGCTTGAGTGGATTTGTGAGCTGCGTTTTTTGTTGAATGATTTTGTTGACTATAAGCAAACCCTACCCCTGAAAGAAGTGTCAGTGACTAATTTTTTTTTGTGTTTTCTGAACCTTGCCAGATTCAGAAAATCCACATTCTATACCCTGGATAGAGCCCTGATTTAAAAGACTGGTGCAGTCAAGATATGAGCCTTGCTCATGCAAGTGAATCTTCTGAGTGCTCTAGGAGGTGGTGGCTGTTTGTCTGTGCTACCTCTCTCTAGGTAGGAGCAGAGTGACTGAGGTCAGCTCCCCAGAGCTGGGCTGTACTGAAAAGCAGCAGCAGCTCTTTGTGGTCTCCCCACGCCAGTGGCATTTTCACATCCTGCCCAAACAGGGGTGTGAGGGCTGCTCAGCCTTGCGTGGGTGAGCCACAGTTGTGCAACCATCTCTCCCCACTGTTCTCAAGGGCACTGCTAGTTCTTGGAACCAAATTCCAGGTAGTCACATACCACGGGATGTTAATCACTGTGCTGTTTGAGCCACCACAGCAGTGCTGCCTCCATTTGTCCCTTGCCCAGCGTGGTTGCTCCAAGAGCCTGTGACAATCTGCAGAAATCCCTGCACGGTTTGGGTTTGTCACCCTAGTGCTGGTGAGCTCTTATTGAATGGAACCATCAAACAGCCTTGGCATGCTCAGAGGTACACCTTTACCTGGTACAAAACTAGTTAGAACTTTGGGGGAAGAAAACCAACTTTTAACTGACTGTTGTATACCACATCAAAATGGTTTGTTGTCGTTTTTAAAGCACTTTTAATTCCATAACATTTCTGGTTTAAAATAATTCTGTTGCTTCCATATTCCTGATGTAAGATATGTTTTGTTGTAGTTTGGGGCAGAATTTCGACGATTTTCTCTGGAGAGATCCAAGCCTGGCAAGTTTGAGGAGTTCTATGGATTACTGCAGCACGTGCACAAGATCCCCAATGTTGATGTTCTGGTGGGGTACACGGACATTCACGGGGACCTGCTGCCCATCAACAACGACGACAATTATCACAAAGCAGTTTCTACAGCCAATCCTCTGCTCAGGATTTTCATTCAGAGAAAAGGTAAGAGCACTTGAAGAATGTGAACCATCTGTTTGTCCAGTTACAGTGTGATATATGGAGGAAAAAACCCTTCAGTCCTATTTCATCATGTCAAATTCTGTAATAATTATGGGCATGAAAGGTATTCACAACTTGTCTCTCTTGCAAGAGCTTCCTCAGGCAACCTATTTATACTTTGTGATTTTTTGCTGATATTTAGTTGAGTTAAAGTCGAGTTAAATCTGTAGCAAATGCTTCTTCCTAGTTTTGTGTAAGCAAATCAAAATAAACTTTTAACCTTTAAGGTTTTCTACTCTGTGTGTTGCATACTTTTCACTTAAAATTCTAATCTTGATCAGACAAGAAGAGAAGCCATTACAGGATGGAAGGTAATATTAAAAATGTTACTGCATGAAGTATTAAATGCAATATTAAAGTATAAATTCAGAACTGACTTTGTAATATGCTACTCTTATCACACTTTCCTAATAAAACATTCTGAAGTTTTCAGTTGACAAGCTCATTTTAGTTAGCAAATCTCAGGAGTGAGGGCTGCTTGCTTTGCTGGTTTGCCTTTAAAAGTAGTTTGTCTGCTCTAGTTGTGTGTTCCTATTGTCTGCTTTTGTTTATGAAGGGAAAAAAATCCAATTAGAAGTTTGTATTTGTTTTTGTGGTGTTGTTCCTGGTTGTTGCTTAGGCAGGCATCTTTTCCTTTGAAAGTGCTTGGGCATCAACCTTTTATCCACTCCCACTCCAAAAAGTGAACAGCTCCACAAGAGCCTGACACAAACCCAATGTTCATAACCAGGGTGGCTGCTTGGCAGGGGCTGAGAGCTGGCACGCATTTGTTGTGTTGGTGTTGATGGTAAGGCCTGTGTTGCCAGTGCTGGAATGCCAAAGGCATGAACCATTTGCTGCAGCAGAACCTGGAGGGAGACAAGGCCTGTGATTCCATCTAATCCCCTACAGTAGCCATATGACAGGAAGGGATAAGCCACTTTGTCAGACTGGGATTATTGAGTTTATATTTTAACACCATATGTTTTTAGATTGTTCCTGGTGTGACAGGTCTGATGTTGCCTGTTCCAGTGTTACATTTGTAATGCTTTTTTAGTTTCCTACCATCTTTTCCCTCCATTTGATCCAGGTGGATTATTTGTTACTACTCTGGTGCCAGGAGTTGATGTAATGCACAAAAGTAGAAGATTAATCCATTTTAATTAGCAGAACAAGAATGGATGAACAGGAAAAGCTGTGTAGAAAGTACCAGGTGTCAGTGCCTTTCCTTGGACACAAGAGCCTCCTGCCTGTGGAGTTTGAGGGAACAGAGTGACACAAGTTACTTTTCCACCTGCAAGGCTGCTTGTGGCTTTCATGCATTCTCTTAAATCAGCTGAAAAGTTTTTGTGGGTTTTGTAATGGAACTTTGACTTCTTTTATATTTCCAGCAGCAGTAGTTGGGAATTGAAGTTCTTTGACAAAAAGCCACTGTGGGGAAGAGTGAAAGTGTTTGATGCCTTGTAATATATGAAATTTTTATCATTCTGTCTTCACTATTTAGAAAGTACATGTAATTTGTGCGAAGCTAAACTGAGGTATGAGCAGGCTGCAGTGAAATCTAATGTAAATAGTGTTAACTTCTGAGTGTACTGCATCCAAGGAACACCTTGAGGGGTTGAAATGGGAGCTGCAAGGTGGTTTTGCTTTTATTAATAAGCAATGGTTGTGATAATGGGACTCCAGCATATGGGAAATGTTATGCCAGAGTAAGAACTCTTCTCTCCTGTTTGGTTGTGGTTCCTCATTTCTGAAAGCTCTGTCACATTGGTTGATGTAGTAAAAAACCTAGAGATTCTGTAATGAAATCACATCATTCACCATAGACTGCTCTAATTGTATTTCACCAAATTCCTTTAAAATACTTTATAAACTGCTCCAGTGCTAAGTCTAAACTGAGCCTTGATGTTGCCCAAGTCAGGATTGGCTGTCAGCTTGCAGAAAACATTCCTCTCTGGAATTTCATTCTGCAGTTTAACAGATTAACAGGTACTCTTGACATCTGGTATTTAAAGGTTAAACTGATGTATTGTGATTAAATCCAGATGTATGGGAGTCACTCTGTCTGTGAGAAAAACCTTTCTGAAGAGAAAATGGAGGGGAGCAGTCTGCACAGGCTGCAGGGCAGCTTGATGTGGGGAACTTTGCATTGTAAATAGGAGAACAGGGGAGATAACAGAAGATACATTTCATTATAATATCCCTAACAGTCCCTTGCAGGAATCTAAATTACAATATCCAACTCCTGCAAGTTCTGCAGGGATGTGGCTGTGTTTAGTGAGAAGTGGGTTCTTTGATTAATCCACTTGTGCCTCTTGAGAGAGACTTTGTCACTGAGAAGCTTTGCTTTGGTGAGAAGTAAGAGCAGTTGGCTTTAAAAGCAGCTCTTTGTGAACTAGCCTAGCTAGAAGCACAGGTTGGCTTCCTAAAACCATATTTTGTTATATTTTGTGATTAAATAAGAGGAGATTTGTTGGGTTGTATTTAAAAAATGCTAAATTGCATCTCTATTAAAATACACTAACTACTTTGGGGGTTATGAAATTTAATTCTCAAGGGATAATTCTACATTGATTTGCAAATGGTTGAGGAAAATATTTTTAAAATCTGTCTTCAATAATATTAAATTGCAACCAGATTTGGCATTTGTGGCCTTTTGTTTTCAATTTCATGTAATAAGTCTGTACAGATTGGTGCCACCTTGAGTTGAAGCTGCTGGGGGGAGAAATCCTTCCTGCACCGTGTGCTCCTTCTCCTTCACACTGTCTGCAGTTAACACCTTGTCCTTTGGCTTCAGGCCAAAATATTTTCGCTGGGGCTTTAAACTGATTAGTGAGGTGCCAGAACAAAGATGCCTTTGTACTTGAGAGTATTGCTTTAGAGAACTTGTTCAGCAGTGGAAGAGAGGTTACCCAGAGTGTGCTGTTCTGTTGAGATTTGGGGAGATGAGCTTATCAACCTTTCACTGGTTTTTTCCTTACAAATTCTCTAACCTTAACTGTTTATCTTAAGGTTCCTGCTAGTTCTGAATTATTAAACTTATTAAGAGCATTATAATGAAAAAAAAACCTTACCCTCTGGTGTGTCAGAGTTTCTTAAATGTTTTGACATCTGGCATGCAGTTTTTTGGGATGCTTTTATTTCAGCCATGTGTTCTGTAACTTAAGAAAGTTGCTAAAAGGAAAAGCACCTGCTCAGTTTAAGATTTCTGATTGTATATTTGTCTTCTGAAAGAGACTTTTCAAGTTCCTCTCTTTTCCAATAAATGTTTTTCTGCTCTTAGTTTTTGTTTAAAAAACCCTTTTGAATCTGTTATTTCCCATACAGACATTTCCATAGTATTTCTTTCAAAGCAGTCCTGTTGGAGCTGATTTTCATGTTTCTCTGCTAACTGGAAAAATTGATTTGGACAGAAGTTACCAACTGATAGTTGTGGAAGGCAGGCTGGGAGGTGGTTTCTGTGAAGGAAGTTGGGAACAGTTCTAAACTAACTTGAGTAAAGAGCACAAACTGTCTTTGATCATTTACAGGAAATGATAGATCTACTTGGCTGTAATAAATATGTGTTTGTGTATCCAGCTTGTGCCAGACTTCCTGCAGGGTGTGTGCCTTGCCGTGAAGGTGAAGAAGCCTTACAGGGATCATTGAATGCTCTGCATGTTTGATCTGACAGAGTGGATAAAATACCAGAGTCTGTCTGATTCTCTGGATTTGTGCACTTTGAATTTAGGGACAAAACCCCACCAATTGAATCCCTGTTGATGTTGCAATGCACGTGGGAGAGCACTCGTGAGAAAATCGATCCTGAGAGTTTGCTGTGCTGTTCTCTGGTGTCTTCTCCTAAAGCAGCTGTTGCACTGAAAGCAGCAGAGCAGAGGGTCAGGCTGGCACCAGCCTGTGTCCTGGAGCTCTCAGCAGCACCCTGCACTTGAGCAGGAATAAGTGCAAGTGTTACCTTGGATTTAAAGCCAGACCTGTCTAGGATCTGATTTCACATTTGTTCTTTCCAGGTTGTTTTGTAAACAATTGTAGTTCTAAATAAAAAAAGAGAGACGTTATTGCACCTCATTGAATTGCAAAAATCCTTTCAATGAAACACCAGATGTCTAACTGGAAACTGGTTGGATGGGTTGTCAGGAGAGATAAGGGCAAAACTTCTCTCACTTTTTTCTTTGATCATACATTTTTAGCAAACATGAAAAGAGTTTCTCCATGTTGGCTGTAGAGTCAGCATGTTAGTTTGTCAGCAGTGAAGTGCAGGGTTTAACCAGCTGATCTTAGACATCCCAAAGGGCCTTCTAAGAGAAAATGAGTTTGCAGTTTTGTAGGTGTTTCACTGCAGACACAGGTCAGCTGTTAAAATGCTTTGCTTGGGGAGGTTGAATTGTTTTTTAATGCACCAACTCTTCAACACAACTGACCTAACACTCTTAGCCTAAAAACTGCTCTTCACATGTCTATTTTAAAAGCCTTTGTGCTTGATGTTAAGACCTAATGTTATATTAATTCAATCTTCAATTGCAACATAACTGAGATTGCTATGGAAGTGACTTCAGGCTGTAGTAGGGCTGTGTCAATCAGGTGTCTTCAGAAATAACTCCTGATTGTGTGAATTAAATTGTTTAACAATTTCAGCTGTAAACATCAGTGCAAAAGATGTTCTGTGTTTAGCAAACAGCTAAGCAAGAGCTTTGCCTTCCTTATGGTGTAATTATTTTTTTTAATCAAAGGAAATAAAAAAGAAATGTAAATGAGGCCATCATCAGGACACATTTTTCTAAAACATGTTGATGAACTATTGTGTATACACATGCCACAATAAATCCCTTTGAGGTTTTTTTGTGGGCTAATTTAAATTTGTTTCTTTTCTTTATCTTTTATAGTAATAGGTCCAAGGTTGCCTTCCTAGAGCAGCCAGGACTGTTGTTGTTTTCCAGCCCTGAAGGCTGGGAAGGAGGAGTTGGTGTTGCATACTGCAGTAGTGCTTGCCTGTTGCTCCAGGGATACTTTCTCTGTTCTGTTTTGCTTAAAGCATCTGAAGAGTCCAAATCTGAGGGGTTCATGTCTGTATCTCTCAGCCTCAGGAACAAGTGCACTCATTGATTTCCTCAGCAGCTGGCAGCTGGCCTGAAATGCCACCAGGGCAGCATTGCCAGTCAGCCCAGTGCACAGATGAAATGTATAGCCATTCTTCCACTTCCTTGGCTGTACCAATGGCCTCTGAATGGGATAAAACAAAGAAATGCCAACTTCCCTGCGTGCTAGGGTTAGTGCAGTCCAGGTCTGTGTGATTTTTGGGGGCTTTCCCCTGCAGAACAAAGATGTGTGCCATGAGTACAAGTGTAAATCTGAGGAACATGAGATCTAAATGTATTTAGGCTCATTGTTTTTGGTGAGTTACTGCATATTAAAGAGAAAAGTGGAACCTTTGGTAAATAAGCATTTCAGAAATCAGTATTGCTTTCACAGAACACGTTTTCTCGTCCCTTACAAGTAGTTGTAGGACTAATATGTTTTCTTTGGGTTTTTTTAAAGCTCTAAGCCATTTGCCTATTCCTGCATCAAGTTGTGGCAGTTACAGCATTGCTTGCATGAACAGTTTTGCTTGAAGTATTTGTGTGCAAGGTCTCTTTGTTTCTGCTCCACAGCCATTTTACCTACATGGTGTGGGGGCAGGGAGGAGTGCAGAATGGAATAAGCTTTCTGGAGTTTGAATCCAGGTCACTTGGCTGGCTCCCAGTAACTAGGCAATAATAGGCACACTGGCTGCTTTCCCTTTTTCATTCTTTCTTTTCCAATGATCTGAAACCTGAGGAGAGAAAACTAGCAAGTGGAATTACTCTGAATAAAATTAAAATGTTTCTAGGAATGTACTCACTCTTTCCATTCTACCCTTTCTCAGGCAGCTGTAGCTCTTGGTGTCTGCTGCTGCTAACTTGCTTTAATTTCTTTTGTGCACACTCTTTTCTTTTGGTAGAAGAAAACCAAAAGTATTCCAAACTTTGAATCTCATAAGGTTAAAGCTTTTGTTTCAGGAGTGGAGAGAGGGTTTCTGTGAAGGGTTTCTGTGACAGTGAGGCTTACAGCTTCTAGCTGAGCTGCCATGGCAGAGTGTGCCCTGTGCCTGCTCTGATCCCCTGTGCTCTGTCTTACAGAAGATGCAGACTACAGTGCCTTCGGGACGGACACCATGACCAGGAAGAAGAACGTCTTATCCAACGTGCTGCGCCCAGACAACCACAAGAAGAAGCCCCACATTGTCATCAGCATGCCCCAGGACTTCAGGCCCGTGTCCTCCATCATCGACGTGGACATCCTGCCCGAGACGCACCGGCGGGTGCGGCTCTACAAGTACGGCACCGACAAACCGCTGGGCTTCTACATCCGCGACGGCTCCAGCGTCAGGGTCACCCCGCACGGCCTGGAGAAGGTGCCCGGCATCTTCATCTCCAGGCTGGTCCCCGGGGGGCTGGCGCAGAGCACCGGGCTGCTGGCTGTCAACGACGAGGTGCTGGAGGTGAACGGCATCGAGGTGTCAGGGAAGAGCCTGGATCAAGTTACAGACATGATGATCGCCAACAGCCGCAACCTGATCATCACGGTCAGACCCGCCAACCAGAGGAACAACGTGGTGAGGAACAGTCGGACTTCGGGCAGCTCCGGCCAGTCCACCGAGTCCAGCCTGCCCAGCAGCACCCCCAACATCCTGGGCAACCTGCAGGGAGAGGAGGAGAGTGATGAGGAGGACATTATTATCGAAGACAGTGGTGAGCCACAGCAGATCCCTAAAGCTGCGCCCACCAGCGAAAGCATAGAATCCTTGTCACAAATTGAACTCCTCCACGAGTCCACACAAAATGGGTTCCTTCCTTCCAGTGAGAACTTGAGTCACTCAGCAGGCAGCATTAGCATGGAGTGTGAAGCACCAGAGCAGGGCCGAAAGTCCTTAGAAGAAGATGGAACTATAATAACACTATGAAATGACATTGGTGTACTTCAGATAAGTAAGGATGCCATACATGTTTTAACTGGGCTTAATATGTAACACATTTTATACCTCTCCATCTACCAAGCACTGCAGTTAGATTAAAAGGAGGGAAAAAAGTAAATACCAGAAATTCAAAATCACATAAGTTGACTAACTTCATTAATTCTGCACTTCAATGTAAATAATTCACAAAGCTGGATGATAATTGATTAATAGCTGAAATTGAATGAGGAAGATTTAAATTGAGAATGAAGGATAGCTAAGAGATGGCTGTGAGCTTTCTTCTAAAGGTACTTGATTTTTATTATTTTTTTAATGCTGTACACTACTGGTTCTATAGAAGTGAACCTCCTCACATGTGAGGCTGGCTGTCTCATGGACTGTGCTTTCATCTGCTGCTCCTCTGAAGTGCTGCTCTCGGGTGATGGAGCTGCTCCAGCCCCCTCACTGCTGTCCTGGCTGCTGCTCCTCTGCCAGAGCTGTGCCTGGGCTCTGGGCAAGGGGAAGCTGGGAGAGAGCCAGAGCTGGGAGTGGTGACACAGGGACAGCAGGGCTCTGTGGCAGCACCTGCACTGGGGCTTTGGAGGGCACTGTTCTTTGTGAGTGAATGTGCAACCACAGGCTCGTTAGTCAGGCACCATTACTGCTTTTAATGACTCTGATTTTGAAATTCAAATGTGAAAGTCTTAACACTAGTGCATCAAAGACCTGTTCTCTTTCTAGCTTGCCATATTTAAGAATATCATTGGATTTAGTTACTAATCCCAATAAATTGCAAACAAATCAAGTGTAAACTTAATGCTATGGAAATAGCATGAGGTAATCTGTTACCAGTGCAGTCCTAGTAGAAACTGTAAAGATTTCTACTAGCAAAGGTTTGTTGGAATGAGTCTGGATTATATAAAAGTGACTTCCTTCAAACCTGAACAAGTTGGAACAGTCCAAGTTAAATCCCTGGATTAAAGAGTTTTAAATCAGAATGAGGCTTTACTAGCCCTTGTTTGAGCCATGTGATACTAACTGATTCATTATTAGGAGCTGCTCTGTAAATGCAGATGGCTGTGTGCCCCTGGCTGGGTGTTGTGGGTATTACAGTGTTCTGTGTGAAAACACTGACGACAAGTCCTGATGCTGCAAGAGCAAAGGTGTGTGTGTGTGTGTAACCACTGCACTCACTGGGACAGCTGCAGGGGAGGCTTCTGGCATTGTTTTTATCCTTCCCCTTTTTGTATTCTCTTCCTTTACCCCTTTGGCCCTTGGTTCCTAACCTGACCCTCCTCCGGGAACAGAAGTTGTGGCAGGAGAATGAGCTGGGGACTGCCAGGACTGGGGAGAAGGATTCCCCAGGGATGCTGTGCCTCTGTCAGGAGGAGTGGGGTGCTGCCAGTTGTGCAGCAGCCAGGTGCTTGGGAATGTTCCACCCTCTGGGAAGATGTGATGAGTGGGAAGGGAGACTGACCCCTTTCTTTTTTTCCCCTCAGTCTATTTGAGGAAAATCTACCTCTGGTAACTTTACTAACAGGAGACCAACTGTAAGTTTAATGTTAGGGCATCTATAAAAGTCGTCACAGACTATCAGAGGCTAAACCTGAGTTTGTTTCAGGTTTTTGTGATGATGCAAACACTGCTGCAGACACAAATCCCTGCTGTTTGATGTTACAAAGTGCACATTTGAAATTAGTGTCTGATGAGCAGTAGTTTTCTCAAGCCTCCAATGCCACTGGAGTCCAAGATGCCAAGAGAGGCACTGATCCCCCTTAGGATTTATGGAGGATAGGCACAGCAGGCAGTGGTACTCTGCAAATGCAGGTGAGGGGCTCTTTTGTCACATTTATTTATGGTTTCTTTGTGTGTGTGTGGAGAGCCCTGGAATCTTTTACAAGAGCAAGATCTTTCAAGTGTTTCACTTGTTTTGCTAATAATTATTAAAAATGAAGTAACTACATCCACTTAGTGCAAAATGAGCAAAAGAAATGTTCATTCTGCACCATGGAGACTTTACCTGTGCATGTTTTCTCTCAGCGCTGCTCTACACTTCCTTCCTTTATGGAAGATTGTTTACTTTGAAAATATCTTTTTTATTTTCTTTTGTCAAAAGACTTTCCTTCCTGTATGAAATCACCAGTGGAGGGTGAGAATCATTATTCTGCTAGTTTGCACTTCTGTGCCTTTGGTTTACTTGAATGTATTGTGAATAATCAAAGGAACAAAGGCACTTGGATGGGAAGAGAAGAGAGGTGCAGAGGTACAGAGAATGAGCTGTAGTGCACTTCAGGCAGGTGGGACATTGTCATTCCCTGCAGGTCCTCTCTGGGGCTGCTGTGGTCCACGAGGGTGTTGCAGCTCTGTCCGTCTGGGAGGATGGGCTGGCCTGGGGGCTGAGCGTGGCCAGGAGCCTGGGCAGGTCCCCTGAGGCTGCAGTGCTGCCAGGCACGGCACGGGTAGTGTGAGTTGTGGTAATGCCAGTATTAAGGACTTGGAGAATTTGAGCTGGGGTCCTACTCTGAACTGCATGAGACTTCATCTCCAGGACCCTTCCTGCAGACTGTCATCTAAACGTGAGATGATGTTCTTTTTGACATAGATCATGTTCTGTTTCACAGAAATTTGGTGACATATAGTAAAACTAAGCATTTGGGACTTGATAAAAACTTCAAAGAATAAATCTGAAAAACGTGTATTTACAGTTACAGTGACAGACTGCACAGCATGTAATTGCTTAATGCTGCAGTTACCATAAAGTTTCTAAAGTTCTTCCATATCTTACTAATACATACACTGTTAATTACAAAATATTTTTAAATTGCTACTTTGGGATGATTAATGGTTGATTATGAGTGGCTAAATTTAATTTTATATATAAATAATACTGGGGTTCAGTATAAGATTTTTTAAAATATGCTGATATTGTTAGCCTTTCATTCACTACCTCCTAAATTTTTAACATCTATACTGTTTTCTCCCTGGAAGACGATACTTAAAGGCTTGACTGTTTTATATAGATTTTATCTATAGCTAAAAAGAGAAGAAAATGCAGAAGTGCTGGTGAGATGCTGCGCATGACTGACAATATTCCGCTGCTATTGATGTAATCTGTGTATCCTCTGTGTGTCAATTGTATTTTCAATCCAGATTTTATAAATTAATTTATGAGATATTCCAAATTATTTCAGAATGGAGTGAAAAACTAAAATTCCTTTGACTAGTGTTACATGTTGTGTACATGCACAGAGGGGGAAGGTGATTCCTCCGTGGTGACTGGGAGATCTAAGTGCACCTTAATAGGAAGAACAAATTCTTAATAGAATTAAGATGCATTTACTTTTAAGTTCTGAGATGGTACTGGAGAAGTCAAGCCTAACTGTGAATCATATGTTTTTTTCCACACCTGAATTAAATTTAGGACAATGTTCTCACAAGCTGTCTTTAACATGTGTATTTTTGTGAATATTATGTATTTTCTAATTAAATTTTACTTGCAATGTGATTTTTACATGAATGAACTTGTTTAAAATGTCAAATATCAGTATTTTTCTTACAACTTTAATGTATAATGTACATTGGTATCTCACTGAATGAAGATTGATTTTACAAAAATCAAGCTAGATGTAGTTGTATATTAGTCTTATATTTTTACAGACCAAAATAATAAATGGATATAGAAATAAAATGTTTTTTTCTCAATTACTTCATCAGACAAATCAAACTGAGGAAGAGTGTATCCTTTTTCTCAAGTGTGACAACAGGTGGGTTTAATTTTTCTCTCCTGGCCAGCACACCAGGCTGTTTTCCTGCAGCAGGACCCCTGCCTTGCCTGAGCTCTGCTCCTGGGACAGGTCAGGTCCCTCTGCTGTCACTGCACCAGGTGCTGCTGCTGGGAGCTGTCACTGCTGCTGTGAGTATGTCTGCAAGTGTCCATGGCACAGCCTCAACTCAAGCCCATTTCACCTGCAAAGGTTTTCTCTTTTGCCTTGGCAGCCCCTGTAAACATTTACCCAGGGAGGAGAGACTGGGGCTGTGCTCAGCCCTCTTTGTGTGTGCCTTTTGTTCTGCTGCTCTGGGGCTGAGCACAGAGTTCTGCTCTGCCCTCCCTGTGTCTGCAGGACTGGTCTGTGTGTGTGTGCTCAGTGCTTTCCATCCCTACACGTGCAGAGTTCTGCTCTGCCCTCCCTGTGTCTGCAGGACTGGTCTGTGTGTGTGTGCTCAGTGCTTTCCACGTTCTGCAGTTCCCCGCCCCGTGTCTGCAGGACTGGTTGTGTGTGTGTGTCATGTTTTATGTTCTGCAGTTCCCTGTGTCTGCAGGACTGGTCTGTGTGTGTGCTCAGTGCTTTCCACGTTCTGCAGTTCCCTCGTGTCTGCAGGACTGGTCTGTGTGTGTGCTCAGTGCTTTCCATGTTCTGCAGTTCCCTCGTGTCTGCAGGACTGGTCTGTGTGTGTGCTCAGTGCTTTCCATGTTCTGCAGTTCCCTCGTGTCTGCAGGACTGGTCTGTGTGTGTGTGCTCAGTGCTTTCCATCCCTGCAGAGCCTTGGGGAGGGGACAGCAAGGCTGGGATCAGCACTGACTCAGTGCAGCTCAAAGAACCCAGGTTGCTGTCCTGGGCACTGGAGTGTGAGTGTCTTGCAGCTGGGGGAGTTCTCCTCTCCTCTCTTTGCACAGGACACTTGGAAGGAATGCTGGACTCAGACATTCCTGGAATGGTGTGAGCTCTCTGCAGTGTTCCCTGGCTCAGGCTGTGAGGTCACCCATTGAGGAACTCCTTAGGGAATGCCTGTCTGAGGAGAGGGTGAGGCTGACAGGGCTGGCTCTGCTCAGGAGCTGCTCTGGGGCACCAGGGAATGAGGTGCACTCACACATGTCAGCAATGCTGCTTCTACAGAGCCCTCAGAGTAGTTTTCTGAAAACTGAGAAACTTAAAGTGAGACTTAACTTTCCCTACTGTGCCTCCTTGAGGAAGGAATGCATCTGTTAACTGCATCAGTCCTTTAAACCCAGCAGCATTTAACTTCTCAAGGTGAGCTCCTAACAAGGCATTAGGACTTGGGTTATTTTATGAAATTGAAAATTCATGTGTGCTTACAGATGCAGTATTTTAATAAGTAACCAAGTAGAAATCCTACTCTCTCTGGTATACCAACAGGAGAAAGATTTAGACTAGTGCTAAATACCTCTTTGAAGTTTTTTTGTTATCTTCAAATGACCTGTGGCATTCTAGTTACAGACTTTCCAGAAGTCTTGTGAGCACGTGTTCCTTGCAATGCAAGTGTCACACTCAGATTCTGGGATGTAGCTGTGTGTGGTAATGCTGGAGAGGAAAAATCAGCTTTAAGCTTCATAAATGGCTGCCAATGCTAACACGAGGGAAGGTGTGTTGGATGGTAACAATATTCTTGGATGCTGTAGAGGTATGCAATAAATGGCACAGCTGGTCCTTGGGGAGGCAAGACTGCGGCCAAGATGTAGGAATTCAGACTCCTTGTGCAGCTCTGACAGATCACTTGTGTAGTTTTCCTCTCACAGGAGATCAGTTTGTCTCTGGGGGCTTAATGTCGTGTGCTTGATTTAAAAGAGGCATGAAGCACAAAGCTATTAAAGAAGTGCTGTGCTATTAAACCAGCAGTTCTTATCCCAAGTTCAGTGGTGTTGCTAAGAAGATATCATTTCCAATTAACATTCCTTTCTGTTGAACAACTATTTTTTACCTGATAGCATAAGGAAATGCCTTGCATTTCATCAGCGAGAGACTTGTTTCAGACTCTGTGGTGTTATGCTCAAGAAGGTGTATGAGTGTATTTATTGTCTGCACATCAGCTCGGCGATGTGCGTGCTGGGGACTTTGCGGGCGCCGGGGAGCGCTCGGGAATTTGCGGGCGCCGGGGAGCGCTCGGGAATTTGCGGGCGCCGGGGAGCGCTGGGGAATTTGTGCGCACCGGGAGCGCTCGGGAATGCGCGCACCGGGAGCCCTCGGGGATTTGCGCGCACCGGGGAGCGCTCGGGGATTTGCGGGCGCCGGGGAGCGCTCGGGGCTGCGCCCGCCGGGGAGCGCTCGGGAATTTGTGCGCACCGGGGAGCGCTCGGGAATGCGCCCGCCGGGGAGCGCTCGGGAATTTGTGCGCACCGGGAGCCCTCGGGAATTTGTGCGCACCGGGAGCGCTCGGGATGCCGCGGCCGGAGCAGCCCCCGCCCGGGAGGAGGTGGGTGCGGAGCGGGGGCTGCCCCCAGCCGGCCCTTTCGCGGGCACCGGGAGCAGCGCCGGGGAGGCTGCAGGACCGGCAGGAGGCACCGGCGGTTTCCCGCTGCAGCCGCGGAGCTCCCGTGCGCGGACCGATGCACTCCGGGGGTTCCCGGTGTTCGCACGGACGGGTCTGCGGGACTCCCGTGGCTGGGAGCCAGCGCTGCTCTACCCAGCTTGCACGCTTTTGTTTAGGACTTTATCCCTTGTCAATCGCTATGCCTGCACCTGGTTATTTGGTCTGTAGGGTTGAAGCCTGCCGGTGTGCGAGGCTGGGCTCCAGTGGGACCGTGTGCAGTTTGAGGTCCGAGGTGCAGCCAGCTCCCCTCCAGCTCTGAGCTCCGCTGGTGAGGAACGGGGCACGCCTGGGATCCCTCTAGGCAAAGATGGAGGGTTTGAATTGCCCTGTGTAGGCTGAGACACTTCCCCATCACCACCAAAAAAAAAAGAGGAAGGCTCCTGGCCCAAAGTGGGGAGCACTTGGGAGCGTTCCCCTTGTGACCTGCAGGAAGCCGATATCCCACCTGAGCCTGGTGGTGATGGGAAGTTCAGAATGTTCTCTTGGGGCAGTTTGTTTAAAATTT
The DNA here is from genome assembly GCA_034336665.1 of Luscinia megarhynchos. Classification (NCBI taxonomy): domain Eukaryota; kingdom Metazoa; phylum Chordata; class Aves; order Passeriformes; family Muscicapidae; genus Luscinia; species Luscinia megarhynchos. Next base: position 13,588,529 of record CM067582.1, on the reverse strand, counting down.
TCTCCTATCGTGCCATAAGATGCTCCTAAACCAACTTTTTTAATAGCTTCCCTTCACTCCTTTCTTTCATTTTAACAGTAAAATGTTGATGTGATTTATTTCTGTCTCCAAGAAAAAAGAAAAAAATACTCTTGTTCAGTTTCATTATTCAGGGACTTTTTTCCCTGCCTCTTCCTTGACACCATCTTTTCTTATGTGGTTGTCAAAGATTTGCACTTACACATATCCACATCTTGGGATCTTTGGTTTGGTTTTTGTTCAGCATTTTCAAGGTGATGACACAATGCTTGGTTCAGGATACCCACATCATTTTCATGTGGTTAAACCACTGACAGTGTTTGTCTTACTTCTGTCATCTACACATCTGCAGTGGGCAAGACACAAATCTCGTTAGTGCTGTTTACATTTGCAAAAAATGAATTTTCAAGCTTGATTAAGATGATGCTGCAAAGTGAGCTACTTAGTAGGGAACAGGTTTCATTCACGTATTAGTTCATGTCAGCTGGAGTCTTTTGGTTTAGTCAAGTGCCACTCGTACTGGTGTTAAATAAAAATTAGAGAAGGCACAAACGACTTTCCAGTACAGTATTGTACAGCGAGTGCCTGTTAGTTCTGATGAGAAATACAGAAATAATTTGTGTTCTTTGCTGCTTGGAAGTCATTCTGTTTCCTTCAGACCTCTTCAGCTGAAATTAAACACTTGCTTTACTGCTGACCTCTCTTGATCCTTGCACATCTCCAAGCAGCCGTGTAACCTGGGTGTTTTCCTGCCTGAGAATTGATCACAGCTTTTGTGGCTTCATCTTCTCGAGTATTGCTTTGGGTGGGCCTGGCCCTGCACCACAGTTTTCACAGTTACCTTAGTGTCGTGTTTTTCACATTTTCAATTAGGAATAGCACTATAGTGTCTAGCTTGTAACTTTCATTGGGGTATTTAATTTTGTGTAGCAGCTCTACACGTGAAGCTTTGCCTGGTCCAGCAGAAGCCTCTGCTGCAGGACATGGTTGTGGCCGACGTGAGTGTCCCTGGCAGAGCTGTGGCCGATGGAGCACTGTTCTGCTCGTTTCTGCCCTCTCAGGCTGCCTGTGCACGGCCCAGCTGTGCCCGGGTTCTGTGCCCCAAAGGCCAGTCCGTGCCCGGGGTTCTGTACCCAGGTTTGTGCCATCACAGCCTGGCTGTACCCGGGGTTCTGTCCCCGGAGTTCTGTACCCGGGCTCTGTCCCCTCCCGGCCCGGCTGTACCCAGGGCTCTGTCCCCTCTCGGCCCGGCTGTACCCACGGCTCTGTCCCCGGGCTCTGTCCCCTCACAGCCCGGCTGTGCCCAGCCCAGCCCTCGCTCCGGCCGGGCCCTCGGGCGCCATCTTGGCCGCGGGCGGCGCCGCGGGCCCGCAGCCGCCAGGTGGCGCCGGGGCGCGCGCGGGGCGCCTGAGGGGAGCGGCGGGGCCCGGAATAAACACGCTAAAATATCCCTATAAACTGACTAAAATATCCTTATAAACACACTGAAATATCCCTATAAACACCAAAAAATACCCCTCTGCACCCGGCACGGCCGTGCAAACACCTACGGACAGGTGCGGACCATGATACAGCCCTCTAAGCACCTACAGACCCTACAAACAGGGACAGGTAGAGAGCCCTGTAAACACCTGCACAGACCCCAAAACAGCCCTACCAATAAATACCTACAAATGCCCTTATACATCCCGACAGAGCCCTATAAACACATATGGACCCTGTAAATACTCCTCTGCACCCTGACATGGCCCTGCAAACACCTACAGACAGGTACAGACCCTGACACAGCCCTATAAACACCTACAAATATCTCTATACACCCCAACAAAGCAAACACCTGCAGACCCTGACACAATCCTACAAACTCCTACAGACAGGTACAGACTTCAGCACAGCCCTACAAACACCTACAGACAGGTACAGACCCTGGCACAGCCCTGCAAACACCTATGGACCCTACAGACCCTGACGTTGTTTCCATGGGTAAGTGCTGGTTGCCTTTTGAGACAGGAATTTTGTGTTAAAGCATGATTGGAAAAGGTGCCTACTCAGACATGCACAGCTGCTTTAGTTACGTGTGGAAATTTCCATTTCTTGGGCTCCCAGTCCTTGAAGAGGATGTACAGATAGCTGCAAAATCTCTGCTTGCATTGATAATACTTTTTGGTATTTTTAAATGCCTGTGCTGATCCTCCAGCCATACTCTGCAGTTACAAAACTTTCTGATTTGAAGACAAAGCTCAGTCAAAACTTCCCTCCTCCAATTAGCACAGCAAAATCTCAGACCACAAACTTTTATTTTCTTAAGGACTCTTGTGTCCTGGTGTTTGTGCTGAGTAAATCTTCAGTAAGACAAAACGAAATACACAGCCCAAGGGGGGTTGCTGCTGTTTCGTGGTGTGGGTTTCAGTGGCTGCACCCAGAGCATCCCTTCCCTTTGTCACTGCTGACTCCTGCTGAACCTCTGCAGGCTGTGCACAACCACTCTGCAATCAAATTTGCATTTCATTTCCTTCCAGCACAGGCTACTGCTGCAACAGCAGCTCTCTTGGCTCTTGGATTGGTCATTTTCTTTTACCCTCAAAGAAAGATGGTTTAAATTTGTTTCTTGTCTGCTCTGCTGCTATCCTTTGTTTGTGCACCATCTCTCTGGCTCTGTTCCAAGCTCTTGTTCAGAGTTGCAGCAGTTATCATATCAATTACAGCAGCACTCTGCTGTAGGGGTGGCTTTTCCCTGCTCCTTTCTGACATCAGTGTTAGAAGTTTGTGCCTTACCTTTGGAAATTCCAGGCTCAAATTTTAATGTTTACCTGAATATGAGCCTTACTCAACCCACCAATCTGTTCTTCACATGTGTGTTATGATAGAGGAAGATTTTCCTGCCCCAAAATAATTCAGTAGAACAAACCTGAAATCAATCTGCTTCATGTCCCCCATTCTGTATTAATTCTGTATTTTGATTTAACGTTAGGAAATATCGGTATGCCTGCATTCATCTGCTCCTTCTGGTAATAAAAATACCATCAAATCTTACTAGGAGTAATTATATATTATATTGTGTTGTTTATATTCGGTTGTTAAAAGCACAGCTACCTAAAAAAAGCAAAGACACAAATGAGTCACATTTTGTGAAAAACGTGACTCATTTTTGTCTTTGCTTTTTTTAGGAAGTAAAAATGTACAAGTACCTGTTGGATTAAAATGTAAAAGTAAATCAGTAAAATGTACAAATACCTGTTGGATTAAAATGTAAATCTACAAGTAAATCAGTAAAATGTACAAGTACCTGTTGGAGTTTATAAGCTTGATCCATAGATTAAATGACCTGCAGCAGTCATTTATGCTTTATTTGAGATTCTAGATTAAATATCTGGATATGCCCAAAGAATTCCCTGCACTATGAGCCTGATGCCAGGTTCTCTCCATCCTAGCTGAAAGATCCTCACTCTTTCCTGTGTGGTTAAAGAAGATTTTCAGCTCCTGGCAGCCCTTCCATTCCCCACAGGTGCCAGTGAGCACTGGTACCACTGCACAAATTCAGAATTCCTTCAGCTGCAGGAAGAATTCCATTCAGTTCCTGTGGGTCCAGAGCTGCCCAAAGTGACAATGGCTGTTCAGAGTGAGGTGGGCAGGAGATGGTGCACACTGATTTCATCCTCAGCTGTGGAACTCCACTGAATCTTCAGGAGAACACAGTTTATACAGAGTAAAGAATTCAGTAAAGAATTGTAACTTGGCCAGATTCGATCATATTTTCCTGGAAATGGGAAAATATGTCCCAGATGAGGGTAGTTTTCTGCCAATTTAAAATCTCTGCTGTAGCTTGTGAAGGCATTAGGGCTTTTCCAGAGCTAAACAGCACATACTTTTCCTTAATTTCATTATCTGAATTGATTTGGTTTTATTCCCTAAAACTTTCCAAAGTTGTTAAACCTGCAGCAAATACCCAATCTGGAGAAAAGATCAAAGCTGGAGGTTCTGCAGGGCTGGGCTGCCCATACAAACAATGTTGTGTAACTGGGACACCAGCAGAACACAAAGGCCAGGCTGGAAACACAGAAACTTCCTTGAGCTGGGCTTGAACAAATATATTGCTTTCATTTTTTAACTTTTTTTTTAAAGAAAAATATTGAAATTTTGCATAATGGTGTATTCATGCTTGCAGGCAGCTTGGAATGATGGCATTAGTGAAAAAAAGAGAAAGGGATCTAATCCCTAGGAGAAAAGTGAGTTATCAGGATTCACTCTGTGTTTGGAAGATCCAGAGGTGGGCTGGACAGAAAGGACCTTGTACTAAATATAAATTACAAACATGGCTGGGAGAGTCTGCTGGGCTGTAAGAATAAAACTCCTCCAGAGGGAACAGAACAGGGGAAGGAACCTTCTCTGGTGAAGTCTGCAGCTCTGTGGCAGAAAAGTTTTCTGCTGTAAACCTTGAACTTGGAATGGGAGAAACTGGTTTCAGACATTTTTATTCAGAGATGTTATCTGTGCCCTGGCTGAATGGGGTGCAGCAGTCTTAGAGAAAGGACAGGAAATCTGTTTTAGAGACCTTCAGCATGTGGAGTTTAAAGAAACCACTCATCTCTTCTGATGGAAGAAAGCTGCACATTGGAACTCTTGCTGTTTTCAGCTTGTTTAGCTGTTGTGTTCTTAAAGCTGGACATTTTCTTTCAATGGCATTGGCTGAGAATCTTGTCAAACATTTCTTTTACAAGTATTTTTTAACCCCTGTATAATTGCAGACTTATAAAACATAACCTCCAAAAAAATCTCATGCTTCTGGTGTGAAGAAAAGGTGCACATTTATTAGATAATTGTTCTGGAGGCTTTTTACCTGTACAAACATTGTAATCTGCAGACCAGCAGCTGCTCCTCTTAGGTGAGGTTTGCTCTCCTCTTTTGACTTTTTGACTTTTGCAGATCATCCTTCAAATGTAACTGGAGGGAGGTGTCAGCCTCACTCTTTGCTGTGTATTAACAGTTTCTCTTCTTGTATACTCTGGAGCAGCACATATTGCAATTTTTGTTGTTCTTTGCCACTGACAATGTGTGATCACATGTGTGTCATGCTACTTTTCATGTCCTAATTTACCTCACAAGATAATATTTGGTGTTTTCAAAGTGCTATGAGATTTTTCTGACTGCCTTGAAGAAAAATATTTGTTAAATTAATACTAAACCATACCAGATGGGAAAGATGAGAGGAGGGAAAATAGAGCAGATTATTTCAAAGCTGGGGGAGTACTATGTTCATATTTAAAACTCATTAATTTTCAAGTGCTGAGTACTACAGGCCATATTTTTAATAAACTGCACCTGGGGCAAAGCTCTTTGGAAACAGGTGCCACTTTTTGGGGAGAATCAGCTTTGGATTGAGCCATCATCCTGCAATGGCACCGGGGGAAAATGGTCTCGTTTATGTGCAACAAAGAAGTTAAAATAACAATCCAGATTCCTTTTTTTAGTCAGTGCTAAGATTGGCTTCTGACTTCCTGTTCTCTAATGGGAGGGATTAGGTCCTTTATGTTTTGAAAGATACTGAGCCAGTTCTTGTTACAAAATTCCAGTACTGAGATCAAATGAATGAACAAAAACAACCAGAAAAAACTTGATTTGTCAGAGAGGCATCTTCATTAGAGCTCTCGTCTCTTTTCTATCATAGGAATTGTTTTTAAGCTATAATTGGATCTCACTGACAAAGCTTCTGGCTACATATGTAAAGATTTGTGAAATGCTGCCTTTCTGTAAGCTGGTCTGATCTGTGCCAGAAAATAGGAAGCAGAGCTCCTCCCCCGTGTCAGTGCCAGGGACTATTGGTTAGTTCAGCTTGAAATGCACTCTGCAGCACACGGGTGCTGGCTCTAATGCTTGCTCTTGAAAAGCAGCAAAAATCTTCCTTAGGCAGCGTTTTACATAACACTGCCCCTGCAGAGTTAAAGTGAATTACTTACAGAGCAGGTATTGCTGCCAGCCAGTGGCAGGAATTGTCTCCTCACCCGTCCCTGTCAGGAGCCCAGGAGCAGAGCTGCTGCTCAGGCTGGGATGGAAATGTGTGTGTGTCCACTGCTCTGAGAGGGATGGAAATGTGTGTGTGTTCCCTGCTCAGGTTGGGATGGAAATGTGTGTGTGTCCACTGCTCTGAGAGGGAGGAAATGTGTGTGTGTCCACTGCTCTGAGAGGGATGGAAATGTGTGTGTGTTCCCTGCTCAGGTTGGGATGGAAATGTGTGTGTGTCCACTGCTCAGGCTGGGATGGAAATGTGTGTGTGTCCATTGCTCAGGCTGGGATGGAAATGTGTGTGTGTTCACTGCTCAGAGTGGGATGGAAATGTGTGTGTGTTCCCTGCTCAGGCTGGGATGGAAATGTGTGTGTGTCCACTGCTCAGAGTGGGATGGAAATGTGTGTGTGTCCACTGCTCAGGTTGGGATGGAAATGTGTGTCCACTGCCTGAGAGGGATGGAAATGTGCGTGTGTCCACTGCTCAGGCTGGGATGGAAATGTGTGTGTGTCCATTGCTCAGAGAGGGATGAAAATGTGTGTGTGTGTCCACTGCTCAGGCTGGGATGGAAATGTGTGTGTGTCCACTGCTCAGGCTGGGATGGAAATGTGTGTGTGTTCACTGCTCAGGCTGGGATGGAAATGTGTGTGTGTTCACTGCTCAGGCTGGGATGGAAATGTGTGTGTGTCCACTGCTCAGGCTGGGATGGAAATGTGTGTGTGTTCCCTGCTCACACTGATGAAGTGTTGGTGTGTTCTCTGCTCACACTGATGAAGTGTTTCTGTGTTCTCTGCTCACACTGATGAAGTGTTGGTGTGTTCCCTGCTCACACTGATGAAGTGTTTGGTGTGTTCCCTGCTCACACTGATGGAAGTGTTGGTGTGTTCTCTGCTCACACTGATGGAAGTGTTGGTGTGTTCTCTGCTCACACTGATGAAGTGTTTCTGTGTTCCAGCTGCAGCTCACACCAATGGAAGTGTTGCATGTTCCACTGCAGCTCAGGCCTGCTGCTGGGGCAGGGGGTGGCTGCAGCTGCAGCAGCTTTGCTGCCTGTACTTGCATTTCTGGCTGCAGTGCAGCTCAGTGCCACATTTGCACCGTCAGCAGGCTGGGTGTGCTCGGTGCTACAAAACAAGGTGTGTGAAACAGTCATGGGTCAGGGCTCCTCTCCAGAAACCTGGGCTGGAACTTGGTTAACTTTGTTACTGTGTGCCTTTTATACAGCTGCTAATGGAACCACGTTTCCCAAATATTAGAATTGCCTTACCAGGGAAGGCTGATGCTGTTTCCTGTTTCAGGGTTTCTGTGGTTATACTGCTTTTCTGGGTCTGTGCTCTACCAGCTGCACATTACATTCCAGCTGAGATGAGGGAACGTCCTGCAGACTGTATGATGGTGGGGTTAAACATTTCAAATGGATTTTAGCACACTGAGAATTCCTGCTCTTGCCAGCCATAGTTGTGGTGAGCGTGTTGGGAACTTTGTTTTACCATACTTCTGTGGATTATTGACCCAAAACATGTCCTTACTCTGTAACCATGTAATAGATACTTTTGGAATGGTGTCCCATCAGAGGAATGTCTGTGGAAGCTGTGGTCTCAATGTGACAAAAGCAAAGATTGCTGTGTTTATTCTGTTCCAATTTTTATTTCTGCACAGGAGAAAAAAAGCTATAAAATTATCTGTTTACAAACATTTTACTTTATAAAAACAAGTTCATAATTTATGCTAAGGATTCATTGGGGTTGAAAATCACTGCAGCTGTCTTCATGCAAGCTGATGTGTCTCTGAGCTTCCAGTTGAATATATGCAGTCTGCCACATTAATTCTTGAAGTGGCTCTTAAGTGGGAAGCTGTAAAAGGGGTGATCTTGGACCAGGATACTTTTGAAAATAGGAGACACTCATCTTTGGTTCCTCGTGTCCAAATAGGCTCAAGTAAATAAGCTGTTTTATAGTAGCCTTCAGAATCATGAAAGGTGTTCATAAAACCTCTGCAACTTTTTGTAGTACAGGGAAAGCTGCCCATAAAGTGAATTCAAATCTCTGGAAAAGAGCCTCGAGGAAAACAGGGAGGGCAGTAATACTCAACCATATGGGTTTCATTAACATGGGAATGAGAGAAGTGTTGGAAAGGCAAAGTGAATTCAAGAAACACCTGGGCTCCTTTGTGCAGAGGAGAGCTGGACTGGCAGTCAAAGGGCCGAGTGTGAAGGATGAAGGATCTGGGAGCAGGTGAAATGTTTTTCAGCCTAAAGAACGCCTTGTGCTCAGGTGTTTGTGCATCAAACGTCCTGCTAAAGCCACTTTTCTGCTGTGTGTGACTTTTGGGGCAAAGTATTGATCTTCCTTAGTTTCCCAGGGAGTGCGAAGGGGGTTGTACTGTAAACCTAATTTAGGAAAAGAATGAATTTAACCCATGCCTGTTCCCCAAAATGGAGCACATTCCATCACTGGTCCCGTGGCCTCGGGCACTCTACTCTGGGCTGATGTTCCGGGAAAGGGGCTTTGCTGCGCAGCAGCGGCAGCTCCGTGTGCGCCCCCGAGCGCCCCCGCGCATCCCTGCGCTCACCTGGGCATCCCCTGTGCTCACCTGCGCATCCCCTGTGCTCACCGCGCATCCCTGCGCTCACCTGCGCATCCTTGTGCTCACATCCCTGCGCTCACCTGCGCATCCCCTGCGCTCACCGCGCATCCCCTGTGCTCACCCGCGCATCCCCTGTGCTCACATCCCTGTGCTCACCCGCGCATCCCTGAGCGCTCCCCGCACATCCCTGCGCTCACCTGCGCATCCCTGTGCTCACATCCCTGTGCTCCCTGCGCATCCCTGCGCTCACCTGCGCATCCCCTGTGCTCACCCCGCGCCCCCGCGCATCCCTGTGCTCCGCGCATCCCCTGCGCTCACCTGCGCATCCCCTGTGCTCACCCGCGCATCCCCTGTGCTCACATCCCTGCGCTCACCCGCGCATCCCGTGCTCATCCCTGTGCTCACCCGCGCGCATCCCTGAGCGCCCCCGCACATCCCTGCGCTCACCTGCGCATCCCTGTGCTCACATCCCTGTGCTCCCCGCGCATCCCTGCGCTCACCTGCGCATCCCCTGTGCTCACCCGCGCTCCCCGCGCATCCCTGTGCTCCCCGCGCATCCCTGCGCTCACCTGCGCATCCCCCTGTGCTCACCCGCGCTCCCCCGCGCATCCCTGTGCTCCCCGCGCATCCCTGCGCTCACTCCGCGCATCCCCTGTGCTCACCCGCGCATCCCTGAGCGCCCCTGCGCATCCCCTGTGCTCACCCGCTCGTCCCTGTGCTCACATCCCTGTGCTCCCCGCGCATCCCTGTGCTCACCCGCACATCCCTCCGCAGCCCTGTGCTCACCTCCCTGTGCTCACCTGCGCATCCCTGAGCGCCCCCGCGCATCCCTGTGCTCCCCGCGCATCCCCGCGCATCCCTGTGCTCACCCGCTCGTCCCTGTGCTCACATCCCTGTGCTCCCCGCGCATCCCTGAGCGCCCCCGCGCATCCCCGCGCTCCGCCTGCCGCCCGGCCCCGCCCGGCCCCGCCGCTCGCTCGCTCCCCGCACTCCGCACGCCCGGGCCCCGCTGTTTTTTCCCGTTTCGCAGCGTTGCCGTTCGCAGGCAGCAGCTCCGAGCAGCCCGATCTGTACAGGTGCCTCTGCGCTGAGTGGGGAGCGGGCGAGGGGCGTGAGGAAAAGCCCAGCAGCCCCGGGTTTATGCTGGGTGAGCTCGGGCTCCTCCTCTCGCTCCCTGAGGAGTTTTCACTCAGCAGTCCCGGGTTTCGCTGCGGTACGAGCAGGTGGCAGCGCGAACACACGGGCTGGGCTGTGCCGGAGCCGGGCCGGCGCTGCTCCGCCTTCAGGAGTGCTACGAGTTAATGGCTCGTTCCACCCAAAGGAACCCGCGGTGTGCGCTGCGTTCAGAGATCCTTTAGGGGTAATCGAGGAAAGCGGCAGTTTTTTAGACACTGAGCTTGTGGTTTTGTTTTTTTTTTTCCTATGACTGATTTTAGTACATTTGTCTTTAATATGAAACTGCAAAGAAAGGCAGAGGGAGCAACTGTGGATAACAACGTGCAGCCTCCACCTGAAGGTGCCAACAAGAAAGATGGAAGGGGCTGTTTGAAGGAGTGACAGGGGAAGGGGCAATGGCTGGAGGGGAATGGTAGATGGGACGTTGGGAAGAAATTCTTTGCGGTGGGTGTGGTGATGCCCTGGCACAGGCTGCCCTTCCCTGGCAGTGCCCAAGGCCAGGCTGGCCAGCGCTTGGAGCAGCCTGGGACAGTGGTATTGCTGGGGTTTGTAAAATGCTCCTCACTCCCATAGCCGTTGATTCCAAAGGACTGAGGCACGTTCCTGTTGGCACAGGGAAGGGCGCTGTCCCGAGCTCACCTCTGACTCGAAGTGTAAGGTCACCACTGTGGGGGACAGCAAACCGCTTGTTCTGCACGGGCTCAATGTGTCCTTAACACCCAAAGGCCGAGTTCCTGCACCCTTTAGGAAGTTTCTCTGGTTACACCGCGGTTACCCTTTGGTTACACTCTGGTTACACCGCGGTTACCCTTTGGTTACACCCCGGTTCCACTCCGCGCTCGTGCCCGTGTGCGCGCTCCCGCTGCCGGCGGTCGGGCTGGAGCGGAGCCTGCCCAGCCCGGCGCTTCCCCGGCTCCGGGCTGTGTGACATCATAGGCAGCCAATCGGGAGCTGCTTTAGGGCAGAGTTTAAAGCTCTTTCATAATATATTTATAGTCAGTGCAGATATTTCAGTAGCATTCGTTTTGTCGCAGTCCGTGTGTCGATATGGCTGGGAAAAGACAGGCAGGTGCGAGCGTGGCGTGCTCGCCCTTTGTGCCCCACGGAGCGCGCAGGGAGGAGCTCTGCCCGGGGATTCACACCTGGGCCGGGCCTGCTCGGGCACACCTGCCCTGAGGAGAATTTCCACCTGCATGTGAATGATCACCCTTGGACCCAGCTTTGCTGCTGGTGCTGGGCTGCAGTGCCCAGAGTGACCACTCTGCCCTTGCAGGGTCCTTTTCTAACTGTGTCACCTGGGCTGGCTCTTGGGGCTCCCAGCTGCATTTCTCCAGCTGCTTTCACAGCGTGCCACAGAGTCTGTCTCCCTGGATAACCTGGCTGCCTGTTCAAATGCAGCTGACTGAAGTCTCTAAAGCTGCCACCAGAAGTTTTAATCTTCCAGGCATGGTTCTACACGCCAGTGCTTTTATTTGCCTGCAAGTGCAGAGTTGTGTGTACTTGATTTTTCAAAAGCTCTCACAAATGTTTTAATCCTTTCATTACTATTATTTGATCAGGCCTCATCTGAACATGCTATGCTGCCTTCCAAATGCTAAATTCCTCTGTAATTCCTTTAATCTTTATTTTCTCAGTTTATTGCCTCATTGTTAGATCTTTAAATTAATAGAATACAGGGGCAGATCAAGAGAGATCTTCCAGCAGGCAGCATGATCTGGCCTTTATCACCTGGGGATGCACAGGAATCGAGTGATCTGACAGCAAAACCTCTTTGCTTCCACTTAAACCTTTCTCCTTTGATCACTTCAAGAGCCTTTGGAATTTCAAGACATCTTCTCCCTCTTCCCCACATCCCCCTCCTGCTCAGCAGGCAACCACCTCACTTCTCCTTTGAGTTTCCCAGCAGCCTGACCACAAAGGAGTGATTTCATCTCAGCCTGGGAGCTGTGCACAGCAGAGATTCCTCCTGCCCTGGGGCATTTGTTCCACTGTGGAAAAGCTTTGCTTGGGCCCCTCTTTGGAAAACCTTGTGTGGACTGGGAGCTTTGCCTCTCATTTCCCAGTGATTCAGCAGCTGAAGCTCAGGTAAGAGTGAAGCAGTTCCTTTAACCCAGGCTGTAACAAGAGTTCCTCCATGGGTTTGGTGGATGCAGCCAAAGCAGGAGTGGTTTTGGAAGTGGTTATGGCACAGCTGTGGGAAGTCACCCCCAAAAATGCCCCATGGCAAGGGGGTACAGAGAAAGCATGTGGTACCTGCAGGTCAGAGGGGAAGGTGTGAGCCAAAATAACTGTAATATTATAGAAACAGTAAGGTGTTAGACATCAGAGCATCAGATTTACTATCACAGGGATCTAAAAAAATAGTAAATTCTCATTGCAACTGTGCATCATCTTTCTGGAGCAATTTTGGATAGTAATTGCTGTCGCTCTCAAGTAACTGGTTACAAACCACATGGTTTCATGAGCTGTGGGAAAGCAGAGGCTGCTCCCAAGGCTGGTGGCAGAGGCTGTGTCTGTAGGGAAGCTGGGCTGCTCTGGCCAGGGCTTTCTGCAGAGATTGGACCCAGCTCGTTAAACCTAATTACTGTCATTCACAGAAATGTCACAGCCCCCTCCTGCCCTCGGCTCCCGGTGTGGCCACTGCCAGTGTTGCCCTAGAAATGAGGGACAGATTATTTTACTTGGAAAGCTGAGTGATCTGTAACTTTTCCTTCTCTCTCCTTTTATTTTGGGGAAGACAATGACAGTGTTCATATTCCACCAAGAATTATTACAGCTGGATTTTCTCACAGCTTCTTTGCTTCAGGCTTTTTGTCCTTTCTGTCTCCCAGGGGTGCAGGTCACCACCAGCAGCACTTCCATGATCCATTCAGGTTCTTCAGTGCTTGTGAAGGCTGTGAGCTGAAGAAAAACTTGGCTTTGTGTTACTTTAGAAGTTGTGCCCATGGGAAGGAGGAGATTTGCACACAAATACATGGGAGGATTTAATCAAAGTAGCAAACTGGCCTCTGGAAATAGGTGAAGTTTAGAGCCTGGAGAGCATCAACCTCAGGGGAAAGACAGGCTCCTTCTTTTCCACCAAGACTGGGATTTTAGCTAGAGGTTTGGATTGCTGAACTACAGAAAGGAATGATTTTATCTCCTCAATTCGGGCTTAATCAATTATTTGAATTCTTAAAAACCCCAGAAGCAAGCCCAAATCCCTTTCTGTATTTCTTCTGTAGTCAGTATTTTCAAGTGGTATTAATCCATTTGCATTTCCCTGTGCTTTAAAAGTAATTTCCCCCGTGTTCTACTCTATTTTTATCTGTTCAATATTAACCCAGCTAAGATAATTTCAAAGTCTGTAGAATCAGGTGTGAGAGTAAACAACTTCACATTTTCAGCACTGCTTACAAAGTCAGTTATTATTATTGGAGAGCAACTTCAGTTCTGAGATGATGATTCCACCCCCCTTGTCTCTTTCAGCAGACAATTCCCTCAAGTATTATTTCCTGTTCTTGAGCAAGAAGCTGAATTTCTGTCCTGTTTCTGTTTGAGACACCCCCTGGCAGCACCTCACCCCTCTGACCTCAGAGCCCTCCCCAGCTGAGGACTTTCTCCCTGGGAACTGTGAACCAAAAATCAAGGTAAGTAATCACTGATAACTAAGAGGTTTCTAGGAAAGGTGCCTGAGTTTATTCTCAGTTCATTATTCAGGACACCCTGACTCTGTCACATCTCTGCTTTGGCTGGCAGCTGGAGGGGGAAGCACAAATTTCTGACCCTGTTGTAGCTGTGTGGAAAGGGAAGATTTATTCCAAGATTTGATCCCAGGAGTCTGTACTTGGTTGAGCTTCCAAAATCAGTACAGTGTCCAAAAGCTGACTTTATTTACCTTCACGTTTTAGATTTGAAATGATCAGGGGGTTGAAGAGTGCTCTAGTCAAATCTGTGCCTGTCAAATCTGCCAGTCCTGTGCCAGCACTGCCAGCTCCACAAACACTCAGATTTTGCAAGAGAATGTTGAAGTCAGTGGCAGAATTTTAAAATGCCATAAACAACACGTGGCTGAAGCTTCCAGCACACTTTGCACCAGGAGCAGTGTTTTACAAGCTGCTGTGTGATAGAACAGAACAGAATGACAGAAGGAAACTTTCTGTGCAGCTGTTCTGGGCCTCTGGATGTGCCACTTTGCAGTGCAGGTGTGGTTCAGCAGCACAGCCCATCCCTGCACCTGCAGCATCTGAGGGGTTTGAGCTTCAAGAGGCCCAGCAACACTGAACCCCCCAAGTTCTCTGAACAGGGAGCAGAGGAGGGGATGTACCTTTTAGATGACTGGCTTTGCATCAAGTACAATATGGAGAAATGGAAAAAAATGCTTGTTTTACAAATGCCTGTGGAGAAGCTCAAGATGGAGAACACACTGCAAAGTCTGTAAAGGGAAAAAAAAAGCCAAGCTTATGGTGAAAGTAAAGCTGCATGTCTGTAACCATGGAGACCAAAGCTCCTCTGATGCAGAAATAAATGAACACAACCTTTTCATATTTATTAGTGGGACTGATGATGAAAGATAAAGTCAAATTAAAATATAAAGCAATAGAGGCAAGAGTGAGTGGCTGCCTCTGCCCCTGCAATGCAGGTTCTTGTAATGGATCATCACAAACGAGCTGGGGTTACAGAGGCAAATCAGTTACAAAAGGAACAAATACTCCTGGTTATACCAACCTGCTTATGCAAATATCAGCTTCTTTATTAACAAAACTGGAGACAAAAGCACATGACATATTCCTGCAATCTTTTGGTTCTTACTAAAACGAAATTAATTTGTTTTCCTAGTATAGCTGTGTGTGAAATGTGTGTTCTACACAATGGGAAACTTTCCTGTAACTAGTGAGTATTTGAAACCTGCTAATTTCTTATGGCAAGAACAACAGAATTTTCCTATTAAAATACTGGGTGAATATTCAGGTTTGCCATGGAAATCCGTGTCAGAGGGTCAAGCACTGGCTGGTGAGCTGCTGTTAGGGAGCTGCCACTGTGGGGCAGGGACAGCAGCAGCAGAGGGCACTGGAGCTGAGCTCAGGGAGTCAGAGGAGCACACTGGGAGCAGGAGCAAAAGCCTGAGCTGGCCCAGAGCCCCTCAGTGCAGCCTGTGCATGACCAGGGCTTCAGCATCCCTGAGCCCTGCAGCCACAGCAGCGACCCCAGGGTGCCCCAGGCTGTCCCCAGGGTGTCCCTGCAGGGCACAGGGCAGCCCCAGGAGCCAGCCCAGGTCAGTGCCAGCCCCGGGGGAGGGGCTGTGACCTGTGGGTAACTCCCAGCCCATCCAGCTCACAGAATATCCTAAATTACACACATTGGCTTAAGGCTCTTCAGCTTTACTGAGCTATTTTCTTCCCCTTTCTGACTTCCTCAAAAGTGTGGTTAGCCTCAAACCTGGAGAGGAACTCGTGACCAGCCTCAAAGCCAGATTTGAGGAGTACTGGTTTGAAATACTAGAAAGTTTATGCCAAGACTTAAAATAACCACCCTGCATCCTTGAGATCCTGGTAAGAGAACAGTTGTGTGCAGAACCTCTAATTTAATCACTGTATAAAATGGTATTTCCTGGAATTTTCTGGCAAATGAAACTCTCCTGAAGTGTTCATATTTCAGTCTTACTCTTCACTGACTACACCCAGGAGTTCAGAGCACTGAAATCTGATTTTTAATTATAGTTTGCTGATAGTAAGGTTACCTTGCCAGGTACTGAGACAAATGTGATGCACGTTGATAAAAGGATGCCACATTGTTTATGTCATTGCTAAACAGATAAAAACTGCTGCACTTCCCCACTGCACTGAGGAAGTTTCTTCTCATCACAGCAGAGTCCCCCCAGTGAATTCCCTCCTCAGGGCCACACTGCAGGCCTGGCCTGGCCTGGCCAAGCACAGCTTTGGACAAACTCAGTTCCAGTTTTTCTGCTGCTCAGTTTACTTCACCTTCCAGGCTGGCCCAGGCTCCTCTCTGGGGGAAGGGTCAGTGTTCCAAAGCTCTGCCCTCCTGCCCAGGGAGGGATTTTCCAGGTGGAAGCAAATCTCTGTTCACTGAGGAACTGACAGAGCTCCTTTCCCCAGGATGCAGAACAAGCAAACCAGTACAATGCTACTTATAACTGCTCTACAGCACTGAACAGGAACAACGCATTTCAGCCCAAGTTACTCTGCAGATTCTCAAAAACCTTGAAGGAGATAAGCATTCAGTAAGTACTAAACAGAGAGGCCCCAGCAGGGCTGGGGAGCACCTGGAAAAACAAGAGGCAAAAAGAAGGAATGAATATAGTGAGGTGGGAGTTACCAGCCAGGAATGGAGCACTTGCATGTAATAAAGCAAATATTTACATTAAGCACAATACAGCAATTTATTTAGATGCTTAAATGAAGAATACAAAGGGAAATAAAGATCACAAAATTATACATACTACAACAGTGTGTCATATATTAGATGGTATAAATGAATACAACACCTTGTTGGTGTTAACTAAAGATAAAACTAAATATCCAAACCCAGCACTTTGTCTGTGTGCTGCTTCAACACAATACACTTTTATACAGATCTAAAAGGTGTCAAAATTAGTAGCTGCAAACTTGTTTCTTGCATGTGATTTTTCTTTTTTAGCTTAAAAGATTTCAGAAAATGGCTCTGAAATATGTTTTTCATCAGTTGTCATGTCAAGGATATTCAGAACAAGAAAATTCTATAATACAACAGAGTCCAGATATATTTTTATGTTGCTGGCCTCTGGTTGGAGATTGTACAAGGTTATGTGCAAAAACTAAGTCTGTCAAAATTGATACTAGAGCAGTCTCAAGCTTTGCTAGGGAAACTAGATACAGCATTTATTACACAGCAGGGCAACACTAAAAAAGAGAAACAGATCTATGATGGGTACACAAGAACAGTTCCATAAGCTTCACTTGAATAGGTCTAAAAGACTGTACAAATATACATTTCAACTATTCAGAATGATACATGAAAACTCCGTGTCCCCAGAGTCTGCTATACAGGGGAGGGGCCTGGAGAGACACAACGGGACATGGACGGGGAGGGTGGAAATGCAGATCCAGGATCTCCGAGCAGCCGCAGCAGCGCGGCCGCTCCACGGTCAGTGCTGAGCTCCCAGCGCTGCCAGCCTCGGCCTGCAGGGACCCGGGCCAGCTGCCAGGGGCAGTGCCACCCTGCGGCAGTGCCACCCCTGGAGTAGTGCCACCACGGGGCAGTGCCACCCTGGGGCAGCTGGCAGGGGACAGTGCCACCCTGGGGCAGAGCCACCCTGGGGCAGTGCCACTCTCAGGGCAGTGCCACCCTCAGGGCAGTGCCACCCTGGGGCAACTGGCAGGGAGCAGTGCCACCATGGGGCAGTGCCACCGTGGGACAGTGCCACCCTGGGGCAGTGCCACCCTCAGGGCAGTGCCACCCCCGGAGCAGTGCCACCCACAGGGCAGAGCCACCCCTGAGGCAGTGCCACCCACAGGGCAGAGCCACCCTCAGGGCAGTGCCACCCCTGGAGCAGTGCCACCCTCAGGGCAGTGCCACCCTGGGGCAGTGCCACCCCTGGAGCAGTGGCACCCCGCTCAGGCCTGCTGGCTGCTGAGCTCCACGCCGGGCAGGCTGCCGTGCATGGGCTCGGCGCCCACGGCCCCGAAGCCGTCGCCGTCCTCGCTGTCCATTGTGCTGCTCTGCCACTCCATCTGCTCGCTGGCCAGGCTCTCCTCCAGCTCAGAGCTGTTCTTCCACTGCGACTGGTCCTTGGACCAAAACCCTTCTACTTTTCCATAGGAACGATTCTTCCACTTTGACTGCTCTTCATCACTTTCAGATCCACCCCCCTTGGCCTCCACAGTGGGTTTACTGCTCCCAGCGTCTTCGCTTTGGGAAGATTCATCTGTCCACACTTCTGGTTTTACCTCCAATGCGTTATCTTCAAAATCCGACACCTGCTGGGAGCCAGGCCCGCTCTCAGACTGGGAAGCTCCATCCTTCCACTCCACTGCATCATCCTGCTCATCCTGATCCCCTTCACTGTCTGAAACGTCACCTACCAGTTTTGTTGGCTCTTCAGCAGCAATCATCTCTTCGTATTTAGAGCTTTCTTCTGGTTTTTGCTCAGCCTTCTCTGGGGCCTGTAGGGTGTTCTCCTCCATGATTTCCTTGGCTATACTGTCCTGGGGGTTCTGCACGGAGCTGTTGGATGAGGCTTTCCCACCCACGTCAGAGACGCCCTGGCCGAAGGGACTGCGGCTCTCGGTGTATTCCTCCTCGAGGTTTTCGTAGCTGTCTGAGGAACTGTCATTGTCTTTTTCTAAGCTGATCTTTTTATCAACAGTCTTACTGACATTGACTCTGGAATTCTTCTCGTCGTGGTTTTCAAACAACCATTCAGCATCAAAATCCATCTCGTGTTTGACTTTGTTCAGCTCTTTCATGTTGAAGCCCAGCAGCACCCCGGGTTTGTATTTCTCACAATCCCTAACACACTTCTTCCTTTTGTTGCTGAAGTGAGATGCGATATCAGATTTCCAGAGCCACAAACTGGCCGCCAGCTTTTCGATCTCTCGCCGAGTGGGGTAGGGCTGCTTATTGAAATATTTTGTAAGAAATGTTTTCCTGGCTTCGTACGAATCATCTTCGTGACCCTTGGGGTCCAGTGCTAGAACTACAGGTTCTTCAGGCTTCTCCTCAAAGGCAGAGGGGGAGTCGTCGTCGTCCATCTTCCTCTTCTTCATCAGGGGGAAGTCCATGTGCTCGTAGGCGCGTTTGACGGGCGCGGCCGCCGGGGACTGGCCCAGCCGGGACGACGTCCCTTTGTCCTGCCCGTTCTGGGTCTTGCCCACGCCCCTGCAGTGCACCAGGTGCAGGGTGATGGTGGAGGCCGTCATGTTGCTGGTGTACACGCCCAGGCAGTGGATGCACTTGTAGGTCAGCTTCTTCTCCACGGGGTGAACCGTCTGAATCACCTGGTGCCTCTCCCGGAGGTGATGCGCCAGCGCGTCAGAGATGGGCCCTTTCAGGATTGAAAAGCACAGAGGACACAGAGTTTTCCCCACATCTTTTTTGTAGGGCACTGCTGCTTGTGGAGAGCTTTTGACGGGTACGTCGGATTTCTCCTGGATTTTGGGCTGCGGCTTGGGCGGGACCGGGGGCGTGTTCTGAGCGTGGTAAGCGACGGACTCGGCAGGAGCATCCCGCAGGTTGTAGGTGGTGACGAGGAGGTGGATGTTGGTGTGGCTGCCCTGCTGCAATGTCAAATCAAAGGTCAGCGTGGAGTCGGTTTTAGGTCCCATCTCCTCGTCCACGTGCACCATGCGCATGTGGGCAGCCATCTTCTCCACGTCGTTGAAGGTGGAGCGGCAGTAGGGGCAGGAGAGCCCGTGGATCAGCATGTGATTGAGCAGCGTGTCCGTGGGCAGGTAGCGGTTACAGTAGAGACATTTGCTCGTGAAGTTGTGGATTTTCATGATGTAGTTGGCCACCGCGGGCACCTTCTCGGCCTTGTGCTCCTTCTCAAAGTGAACGCTGTACACGTTTTCGGGGAACAGCTCATTGCAGATTGTACAGATTTTCCACTTCTGCGTGGACGAGGTGTTGACAGCAGAAGGCCCTGTAGCAGCCACGGGGGATTTGGAGCCAGACTGGCCCAGAGCTCTGGATGCCGCCTGGGACTGCGACAGCGACGTCTGCTTGAGCTGCGCCGCCGACAGCGAGGAGTTGGCAGACTGCAGCGAGTACCTGGCTGAGGCCTGCGACCTCTGCTCCCCTCCCAGAGTGTAAGGCCTGCCATTGCCACTCGCTGAAAACTGTTTCATGCTCTGTGATTGTTGGGAAAGAGAAACAGGTGCATTGCCACTGAGGCTGAGCCTCCCCCCTGGCTGACCAACGTAACTGGGGGGCACCGATTTAACCCCGTAGTTGTTCTGCTGTAGGTGAACGTTTGACATCATATTGACTCCTGCAGAGTTTAACGTGGGCTTTGGTATCGTCAGTCTGTTCATCATCTGCTGGGACGAGAGCGAGCGGACGCTGCCGGTGGAGAGGGCACCCATCCTCTGAGGGAGCCCCATGGGCTTTTTATCCTGGGGCTTGGGAGCTATGAGCATCAAGGGCTTCGACCTCGGCACCACGACGTTGGTGTGACCGATCATGGCCGTGACCTGGTATCCGATCCGCTCATGGTCTTCGATCACGTGCTGCACTAAAGCTTCGTAGGATTTCGGCATGAAAAGGCATCGTTTGCAGTGGATACCCCCCTCCTCTCGGGCACTGGAGCTCAATGGAACTGCACCATTGAGGGACTTTTCGCCTCCCTTGGCTACGTAAGGAGCAGCAACATGCTGAAAATGTTCCCTGTAAATGTGCTTTCGAACGATTTCGTAGAGCGGGTCACGGTAAGTGCACTTCTTACAGTAATAAACAGCTTGTTCCACACTGTCAGCCTGCTTGGGTTTAAGGCTCTCGTGTTTGTTTTTATCTTTGAAAGTGCTGATGCCTCCACTGGGTGTACTGGCATTGGGAGCATGGAATATTTTAATGTGCGTTTCCAAAGTCTTTTTGTCCGCGTTGAAGGTACAGTAGGGGCAGTTGAGCAGGATCCTGTTCTCAAAGTCTTCGCTGTGGACATTCCGGAAGTGGCTTTTGTAGGCTGAAAAGAACTTCGAGGAGAAGGGACATGCACTGCAGCAGAAGGGCTTTGTCCGATAGTCCTTGAACAGAGAACAGAGCACAGACTGAACATTCACCAGCACTTCTCAGCAAAGTAACACCCACCATATTCTCTACACAACCTTTCTAAACAATACTCACGAGCCCCCTGCAACTGCCTCAAACCTTCAGTTTGCTCCTCTCCTGCCCTGCAGATCAGGCCCTGAAAAGCTGATCACATGAACACACACATGATGTGGTGAGTGCCAAGGGTCCCTCAAGGTTTAACCATGACCTGGGCAGGTGAGGCTCAGAAGTGTTGTTCCCTATCAGGCACAAAAAGCCTCCTCCCTGCAGCTCCTTTCTGGGGGAAAGCCAAGCAGGCCTGTTTGAGGAAATGAGACTGTGCTCAGATGAGGTACTGCCCCCCTGAATCTGCCAAATTTCATAGATTAATATGGATCTAGAACTTGAGCTATTTCAGTGTCTTTATCCATTACACACTTTAATAGCAAAGATGGAATTCCAAACTTTTTTTTGCTGAACAAAAGGATTTAAGCTTACCAAGACACAGGCTATACAAGCTCTTAAAGCCACCAAGCCTCTTCCTTGTGATCAAAGCACAAACCTGATTTTTAAATTAACCTCGAATGAGGAACAAAAAGGAATTTGAGAATTCCACCCTTGCAGCTTGCCTGCAGCTTTTGTCCCATTTAACACGGTGCCAATGCAGCTCTTGTCAACTACTATAGCACAGTCTGAAGTGCCTCTGGCCTTAGGGACAGCCACAAGCAGCCTGGCACTTCAGGGGGGTAACACAGGGAATTCAGAGTCACAGAGATTCCTCCTGAGTGTCAGAGCAAGTCCTGTGCACTGAGCTACACACAGGTCACAGGGGAGGGAGCTGCACTCTTCCTCTAGAGAACCAAGCTGGAATTTCTGTTCTGGCCACCTGCTGAAGCCTCACACACCTGCTGCAGACAGGTCCCAACAAACCAACCAAAAGCTGGCTCCTTTTGTATCACAGTTTTTATTCTGGGCTACCCAGAAAAAGGGACCTCAGTGTATTCTATGCAAGGTAGTACTAAATGGTCATTTTCAGATTAACAGTAGGAATCCAGGATAGGATGGGCCCCAGTTTCCTCTGAGAGCAGCACCTGAGCTGTGAGGGGCTCACACAGGGATTCCTTTGTAGAGGTTTCTGCCCTGTCACTGCTGGGCTGACTCTGTCCTGCAGCCCCAGCAGAGGCTGCTGCAGCCCACACCACTTGCTTGAACCAACAGCATGATTTCCTCCTCCACTACTGCCTATATTCAAAACTTATTACTGGCTCAGAAACATCTCAGCAGCAGGACTTCCAGTGCCACTGAGCTGCTGTGCAGAACCAGAAGTGCCCAGAGCAGATGTGGGAGCCAGGGCTGCACTGACAGTGACCCTGCACCGAGCAGCACAGTGTCCAGTGAAACAGTTTGGAAGGGATGGAAACCAGGAATAAAACATTTAAGGAAAGGTAAAAGCCTCACTGCCAGTTGTATAGAGCTGATGATCCCTTGGCCAGAGGGTTGGTGAAGTTGTGCCAGCCTTGGGAACAGGTGGGAATGGGCTCCTAAGGTGGAGCAAGGAGCCCTCAGCTCTGCAGCACTGACCACCCAGGCTCCTGAGACACACACCAGGAACAACTTAACCAAACTAAGAAAAAAGCACACAGCTTTTTGCTGTCCCTTGAGCTGCCAACACCTGAAAATCCGTGAGGAAAACTGCAGGAAAAGCTCTTGGCATGTGTGGGAAATGCCCTTCAGCCTCAGTGCCCACTGGAACTCTTACCAACCTGGTTTTTTGTGAGCGACGGGTCCCACAGTCCCACATCCTCCCATGTAGTGTTTTTCAAATAAAAGTCATTAGGTTCAAACTGCTTAAAATCCTGGAGAAGGGAAGATGGGAAGAGAGGACAGAGTCAGAACCAAGGCCCAAGGGCTCCCTTAAGCAATCCCTGAGCACCCCTGCACCCTCCCAGGGCTGCTGGCCAAGGCAGAGACCATCACACAGTGGGGGGGTCTGGGGGCACCTCCTGGGAGGGGGAGAGCTCTGAATATTCTCCAGATCACCAAACACCTGCAGAACATCTTCACACTCATCCTCCTGACCAACCCAACATGGTAGTTACAAACTCATTCCAAAAGCAATCCTGGAGAAAAGCGTTCCCAAACTGATGTGTAGGTTTGGGTTTTTTTGGCTGCTTTTTCTGGGGGTGGTAGTGTGGTATTTATTTTATTTGGCTTTGTTTAGCTTTTAATTAATTTCACACAGGAAGCTTTTAAAGTTGGATATTTGGATGTCCAAGACACCCAATTCCTATTAAAAAAAATATCTTATGAAGCATTTCTTTGGCATTTCACCTTTGGCACGAAGTCAGTAGCATGTAAGGACTCAAAAATAACACTTCCACTGAAATGAATACTGCAAGTTACACTGTCCCAGTTCACAATTCTCCCCTTAAATATGAGACTTGCTCCACAAACTCTGCAAGCAGGAAGGACTGGCATTTCTTTCTTGCACATCTCACTTAAATGCTCTTTAGACACTGAAAGAACAGGCAGAGCCACAGCAGTGGAGTTTGCCCAGAAGAGCAGCACAAACACGTTCCCTGCAGAGGAGATTCTGTAACTCCAGGACCTGCTGCAGCACAAACACTTCCTGAAAACCTCAGACCCATTTCTGCCCCAGCATCCCACACCATCCCTGGTTCTTCCAGCATTATTGGATTTCAGTAGCCACCAATGTTTTTAAGTGTTTACAGATTCAATGTATCTCATGTTTCTGTGAAAAAATAAACCATGGCATACAAATACCTCCCTGTCCCCCTCACTCTGCAGCATTTCAGCTCTGCCCCTTGGAGGTGCCATACTTACTTCTATATGTTCTTTACAGTATTCCAAACCAATGTCACTAAGTATTTTTTTCACAGTTTTCCGGGCCTTTCTTAAACTGCCAAGGTTGTTGACAGGAAGTTGGAACATAGTTTCTATTGGAAAAGAAGAGTAAGAGAAAAGGTTTAAGTCAAAAGTGTTTTGTCTGATAGTGCTGCACTTTTAATTATGAGTAATTGTCTGCCCCATTCCCCACAGAAGTGGTACCATTCCCTAACAGTGTTATTCTCTGGCTTGCTCCCTGCTGAGGCTGCCCACCAGGCTGCAGAGGGCACTTCTACAAAGGCAACAAACTGCTGCAACAGCTACTGCAGGAGCAGTGGGCTGCCTCTGGAAATAACTTCCATTTCTCTAGAGTGTCTGTCTTTACCAACCCCTACACTGAAGTACTTCAGAACCTAATTCTCTCCTGTGCAATGTATCCTGACTGATCTGAGAACTGGCAAGCTGAGCCTCAAGGTTTGTGTCAGCCTTGCAAGAGATTTCATTGTCTCTTCAGTGATTAAGATGCTTCTTGTATTCTGCTGTAGGTAGGGTAAGAAATTATTGCTGTTTCCTCCCTCTACTGTACTCAGAGCTTTATCTGGCTGTAGCTGTTTAGCACATGTTCTCCTGGGAAGAGGGGACCTGAGAGCTTGGTCAGATCCCTCCAGAGAGAGAAACCACTGGGAAAAGTCCAAGAGATGGCTAAAACCTCTCTGTGTCCCTGAGAAGTATGGTCAGGATTTGAATGAATATCTTCAAGTGAATTTCAAATCCAAGGAGATCACCAGCAATGTTATTCCTGGTGATTAATATGAACTGCAGAAAGAGCAGTGCATGAACACAGTGCATGTTAAAGCTCCTGACAAGCCAGGCTGCTTTCCTCAAAACCCAAGTCCCCACTTTAAGAATGAAGCCCTGTGCTTGCAATGAAAAACATTTCTGGTCTCCTGACACAGGCAGAGTCAGTGCAGAGCTTGGCTTTAGGCACTGATCACTTGTACCTGAGGAGTCACAAGCCTCAAAATACTGCTTGCTATCAAACAGCTGATTTCAAAATGCCACTGAACTTCTCCAAAGGCACCAAATGCTTTGTCTTAATTCCTGTGTCCAATACAGCTGAACATGCACAGGTACCATGAAATACAGAAACTCAAAGAAAGCAAATTATTTACAACTGCCTGAAAACATCTCTGATCTGTCTGCACCATCTTCTTGCCTCTGCCCTTTGCCTGCCTCAGCCAAATTTTAAAGACATGATATGAAATTCCCTGGATCTTCCTATCACCACTCATCATAACAGAGGATAGAGTTAGGTCTTCACACCTGACACATGAACTTTTAAATGTCAGGTTTTAACATCAACCTTACTTGGCAAGTTGTGCTGGATAGGTGAATCCAACTCACCTAATTGTAACAAAACCCCTGATCCTTAGGCAACTACAGTTCATTTTATTTAGGTAATGTCTGACTATCTGAGCATAGTGAGTGGAGAGCCAGATACAGTCAGGGATTATTACAGGCTGTGACTACAACAAAAGCTTTTAGCATCTCCATCCACTTCTATTTACAGCAAGGAACTCCAACTGCAATGTAAACATCACTCTGCTGGCACCTCCTTGGATGGGGACATTAAAAGCAGCTGGGATCAAGCAGCCTCTCAAACAATGAACTAGGCATTAATGCTGCTCTGGGAATGAGGCATCCTTTATCTGCCCAAGAGCTGATGCTTAAGGAAGTCACCTGGAGCATCTCTGACCACATCAATCCACACTGAAGTGCTGGGTGGAATGAATAAATGCTTCAAACCAACTCCAACAACACCCTGACTAGAAATACCCAGGCAGGATCTCCAGGTGCCTCAGAAGGCAGATCCTGAGGCTCTCCCTCATGTCCAGAGTGTGTGTGCACACAAACTGACTGCACCAGGCACAAGGGAATGGCAAAGGAAGCACAGGGACTGTGAGCAGTATCTGGAACCTTCCTTCACTCTGTCTCTGCAGTTCCCAGCATAAAGGTCTCTCCACAGGCAGGTACTGACTCCTGAACAATTCAGGAGCCAAATGCAAGCAGAACAGACAAGCTATGGAAGAGCAGAGCATGACTAACTTTGAAGCACTGTACTCAAAGTTCTCATGTCACATTCTGTACATTTGCAGAATGCTTTCTTCACTGCACTCCTGTGCCAGTGCAGAGCCCTCTCTCTGATCTCAGCCCCAGCACTGCACTGTGACCACAGAAGGTGTGCCCCCAGACAGAGGGAGAAACACCAAACCCCAGAGCAGAAATCATCAGAGGGGATAAAGGACAGAAAGCCTGCACCTGTCCCTACACTGCAAAAGCTGCTTCTATTTTAGTGTAACTGAAATCTTTATTCTCCAGTGCCTCTTGTACTTTGGCCTTGTCCAGGAGCCCCTCTGATGCCCCAGGTAAGAGGTGTGGGGCTGCTCCTGCTCCAGCCCAGGAAATGGGGGATCCTCCCACGTGCAGCTTCACAGCACCCACAGGGAACAAGGCTGCTGTGACTCTGGGGAAGTGCACCAGCCTCACACCAACATAGCCTTTTCTCCACTGGAATCTTCAGCCAATATTCCAGATGTGCCCCACTGTGTTCCTTCCATGCCTGGACATTATTCAGTGCCTGGCTGGTGTCTCAGCTCTAGTACAGGACAACCAAGCACAAAGGATTTCTGCTGTCACAGGCTGCAGAGCAAAACAATGGTTTTCAACCAGAAATAAAGACCTAAAGAAATCATCTGGATGAAGCTGCTGCTGTGTTAAGGAACCATGACAGCACCACTCTAGTTTTCTAGCAAACCTACTCTAGGTTTTATTCTCTTTATGCTTAACTGGAAATGCCACCATGTCCTGCCCACTGCCAGGGAAGCCTCCCACGAGCAGCAGGCACAGAATGTGGGGGACCCTGAGCACTGCACTCTGCAGGGTCTGGGGACAGCAGCACTGGGAAATGGCAAGTGAAAACCAGTTATGGGAATCCCCGAGTGCCCAGGGCCTTTATCTTGTTCAGGCACCCCAGACAGGATGACTTGGCCAGGGCTCCTCCCAGAGCCCCCCCACCTGCACTAAGGTCATTTCTTCATGGGATCATCCTGGAATGGCCTGGGAAGGGACATTAAAGCTCATCCATTCCCACCCTGCCATGGGCAGGGACACCTCCCACTGTCCCAGTGTCCAACCTGGCCTTGGGCACTGCCAGGGATGGGGCAGCCACAGCTGCTCTGGGATACCTCTGCCAGGGCTCCTAGGGAAGGATTTCTTCTTAATGTCTTCTCATTTCTTCTTTTTATCTCTTGAGCTGAGTGTTTCTTAAAAGCATTCCATGAAATTTACACTTCCATTCAACTTTTGCTAAATAACTGACCCCAGAATAAAGCTGCAGATGTGATTACAAGCCTCTTAGGAACATTATTAAAAATAATGAAATAAAGCATCAGTTTTACCTTCTCTTATGAGCACATGAGATTGACCCTTCCCTTCCTAATGTTCTCATTTATTCTTATTCTGAAGACTGAGAAAACCTGAGCTTTTTGGTGATCTGACAACCAGAATTACCAGCTAGTGTTGAACAAAGCATTAGGTGTGAACAAGTGTGTAAAACAGACATTTTTATCAGCAAGGTGCAAACCCAGCCTGCTCTGTCCCATCGTGTCCCATTCAGACACACTCAGATCAATCTTACTAAAATAATCAGCAGTGTTAGGAAGTCCAGTTCATCAAAGCAGACTTTTAATCAATTTTAAAACAGATATTATTTGCTGTTATTTCTGTGCATGCTTATAAAACACAACTGCTCTTCCTGCTTCCCCTCTCCCCCTCACCATCCTCTGCTGCTTCACAAGGTCCATCCTCTCCGTGCTCTTTCCCCCTCTCCTTGCTTTGCTGCTTCTTGGCCTTCTTGGTCCTTACCTCGCTCATTTTCCCTCTTCTCCTCTTCCCTGTGCCAACTCATGGCGTCCACATTCCTCCGTCGTTCTCTCTCATCCTGTCTCCACCGCTTCTTGATATCCTTGTCCTTAACTTGCTCATTTTCTCTCCTCTTCTCATCATCCCTGTGCCATTTGATTGTTTCTGTATTTTTCTGTGGCTCCACGCTCCTTTTGAGATAGTCTTGTCGCCTCCTCCTCTTTTTTAACATATCCCTTTCCCTGGCACGAGCCTGCTTTTCTTTCTGGGAAAGAAAAGCTTTACGGGGCATCATGAGCTGCTGCTGGACCTGCAATAACACGGCATCCATGGAATCATGCACTCTGTACATCTCTCACAGGCACAAGAGCTCACCTGGGGCTGCACACACTCCCTTCAGTCCAGGCAATGCCCTGCTCCTGCTCTTCCCTCCTGAGCCCTGCAGTGACCCCAGCCCGGCAGTGGCAGTGACATCCCTGTCCCCTCCCTGCAGCTCCTGCTCCCCCAGAGCCTCTGGCAGCCCCTGGGCATTGCTGCTCCTGCTGGGTGTTTACAGAGGTGTGAGGGGAACTCGGGACCTTCAAACTGTCTCCTCTCTTCCTGGAGACACACATTTAATCCAACTTAAAGGTGCTCATTTTTCTTTCCAGACCTCCATCTCCACTCAATTTGGGTGAAAATGGCTCTCTTGGCTGGGAGGAGGGATTAGGGGACGAGCCACAATCTGAAAAATTGTGTAAGCTTTGTTTCCTGGGGAAACCTGGCCAAAACATTTAACTGCAGTTAATGAAATAAGTCCTGACTCATCTACCCAGACTTCCTCCAAGTGTGTTATGTCTTGCTATTCACAGGAACAAAGGAGAAAAAAAAAAGAGACTATTTACTTGGAGCATTCCTGAGGGGTGGGGCTTCTTGGGGCTGGTGTTTTGAGGCTTGGGGCTTTTTGTTCCTAAAGAGGTGTCAATGGAGACTACATTGAACAAATTGTTTTTACTTCTGGTCGTTTCTCTCTAGTCACCCAACACATTCACATTTCCAAATGTAACAGTGTTAGTACCTGCAATTTTGAAATCATGGAAGAATTTATACCATTATTGATAACCTTTAAATATTTTTCTGGACACAATGAGCAATATTTCAGAAATGGCAGAACTGCAATCATAGGCCAGGTCTGAGTTATTTGGTTGGGTTTGTGTTAAGTTTTGAAGAAAGATTTGCAGAGGTCTAATCAAAATGAAAACTGCAGAAAGGACAAAATTACTAGATTACAATACTTAAGCAAAGCCTAAAACAAAATGAAACAAATGTACTTTTAAAATTTAGCTACCTTATGGAAAGCACTTGTTCCCAGCATGCAATACTCCATCTTTTTCCTACAGAAAAAGCAATGTTTCAAACCCTTATTCTAAAAGCTGTTCCTTCCCCCTACAATACACCCCACCCCACACACTTAAACCCTCTACTCTGCTCCATTGCCTTTGTTAGGTCTGTATCATGATCCCATGGCTTTCATTCCAATAATTCAACCCCAAATTTCTTAATATCCATAATAATGCTAAAAAGGAAGGGCTGCAGCAGAGTCAAACACCATAATCAAAAAAATTCATGCAGTGTGGTAACACATTAGTACATAAAATTCAGATTATGCTAAAAATTACTTCATTAAAAGGGTAGCTCTCTACCAGACAGCCTGGGTTTGGGTATTAAATATTTCTCAGTAACAGTTGGCACTAAAATCAAAAAGCAACGGGAACCCAGGATCAGCATCCTCGGTGCAACCCAGACACTGCAAATCTGTACCATAGCTGCAGTTCTCTGTGGGCTGGGTGCCAGCACATTACTGCTGTTTACTAGAGCAAACTTAACTCATTAGCTTTGTAAATGGACATTATCATTACAGTTTTATCAGGAACCTGGTTCAATTTCAATAACAATAACATGAAGTAAATTGCAAGTGAAACACATCATGCAAATGATTCTCCCTCTCCCACCCAAGGCAAGTACCAACACTTCAATCTGTCACTGTTATATTTTCTTTCATTTGTTTTTGGTTTGTTGTTTGGTTTTATCTTTTCACAGGATTCTTCTCTCCCCTCCCTTTATACAGCCCACTTCTACTGATCAGTTGACAGACAAATGACAGAAAATACCTTAATAAAAAACATTTCAGTTGAATTTCCAAAATTAAACATTTCACTTGAAATCAAAATAAGTCATGTCATAATCCAAGCAATAACTTAAAGGGACATCCAACTTAAATTGAAGATCTCTGAACTTCCCTACCCCAAGCCCGAATGTTTCCCCCAGAAACATTCCCCATTCCAGAGGCATCTCTCCTGCAGTCTAAACCAGCTTTCACTTTCCCTCTGATGGTTATAAACTGACAGAAGAGGGAAAATGTTAAACAAGGAAACCAGTTAATCTGCACTGAGGCTGCCAGAGTGATTGAACCCAAAGCCCCCCAACCTCTCCGTTTTTCCAGACTCCAAGTTGGTGTTCCTTTAAGTTCCAAATGTCCAAACCTCAGAAGTGAACAGTCAAAACTATCTTTAAACTACTTTTTGCCCATACTTTGTCAAATGAAAATCTTTCCTCCTCCCCATGTCTGCTGTACTTCTGATGAGGCATTTACCTCCAAAATGAATGGTGCTTGGGCGTCTCACACTCATTGGACAAGTTTCAAGCACAATCCTCCACAGCCAATTCTCCTTGCAGAACAGCCCCTCAGGGCTCTGTCACAGCCCCTGGGGGAGCCCAGGGCACACAGGAAGGCTCATATCCTGCTGGACAAAACAGAGCAGAGACAAGAGGTAAGAGCAGTGATGGGGCAGTCTCACAGTGATAGCAGGGCAGCTGTGCTGCAGCAGGGCTGAGCAGCTCTGTGCTCCAAAATCCTTTCTGATTCTGCAGGGGGACACTGCCCGAGGATTGCTGACTTCAGCCCAGGTACCCAGCTCTGAAACCCAGCAGTGCAGAGGCTGGGAATGCTCCTCCTCACAGCCACCCATCCTTGGTGTGCTCACCCCCACGTGCACCTCACCTGAGCTGCCACAGCATAGCACAGCTGCCCTGGGCACTCAGGGACACTGGCACCATCCTGGCAGCTTCCCACCCAAACAGGTCCCAGCTCACAGCACGGTGGCACATCAAACGTGCCCTTCAGCTCTGGGACACACACTCCTCTGGGAAGCACTCAGACTGAGACTGGCAGAGGATGGGAAGTTGGGGGGATGGCAGCTAAGTGATCGCACTTTGCTGGAAGACATCCCTCTTCAACTGACATCACCCACGGATACAAAGTCAGTCTTGCACAGACTGGAAACACAACACCTAACGTTAGAACCATGAAATCTGAAACTACCAAATCTAAAGTTTATAAAAGCAAAACTTTTGAGTCATTAATAATTACTCTGTCGTGGATTAAGGCAATATAAATTGTTAGATTTTAATCTCTTGATTATTCAGACAGAACAGCCTGAAGTACAGAGTGCTTTTCCTTGACAAGAACACTTCTAATACTAGACACCACAACATTTTAAGAAATTAAAATGGACAACATTTTAAAAATATTTCACATAGCAGCAAAACAGAATACTGGATTATTGCATGTGCTTTAGCAAGAGCATCACCCATCCCTTGAGCCAAGCAAGAATGGATGATGGCTTATTTTGTTTCACACTATCATTTTCTGACTAGAAGGCAGACTTTGTGTGTCTAGCTAGTCCAAAGGAGCTCTCTCCCAGGGAGTCCCCCTGCAGCAAACACTTCTGGGTGAGGAGCCATCAGCCTCGAGAGCAGATCAGAGGCAATTACTGCATCAGGCTGATGATACTGAGTCAGGGAAGTCCTTCAGCCCATGCTGGGTCTCCCAAACACTGAGGATCACTGCCCTGTGCTGTGCTGCTGACAAGGATCCCCAAGCATCTGGCAATGCTTCTTACTTTATGTCATCCCAATTCCTTTGATTTTAGCCAGTATTTCAAGCTGAAGAAGTTACTGGTTCATACCTAACAGCCCAACACAGAATCATACATCAGAGCTGGCAGCAGCTCTGTGCTCCTGGGCAAGATGAAACAAGACTTAATACTGTGCTTTTTATTTCCCTACTCTGCTTTTGAAAGAAGGTAACTTTTAGCAATTTGCCCAGCAAACTGCCTTTCATGGCATGCTCTAAAAGCCAGCCATGAAACACTTGCAGAGAAGGCTGGTAGTGGAACTCTGAGGGAAATCTCTTAAATACAGGGAAAATATGCAAGAAAATGAACCTGTGGTTCCCACAGCAACAAGCAAAGCTGCCTCTCTGTGTATGCAGGTTAAATTCTGGTCTGTGCTGTGATGGTGTAGAATGTTCTACACCCACATGAGGAGAGTGATGGCCTGTCCCTGGGACTCTGGCACCTGCAAATTCCAGGACAGCTGAGCAAGGAACAGTGACAGTCAGGAAGCACAAGGGTTATCTCAGGGAAGAGTGGGCAAATGAGACAAAAAAGGAGTAGAAGTATCAGAGAGAAGAGAGAATTTGGGAGAACAGAAACTACTGAGAGCTTCCTTGAAAGTAAGAGTTGCAATTAACTGTCTCCTCCCAGTATTGAGTGATTGAAGAGTCTATTCCAACACACCTCTCACTGGCTGACACTGAACATTTTCACTTTCTTCCCTTGGACTCTTCCCTCTCCTCCTTATTTAAGCATTTCTGGCCTAGTTTTGTGAGGGCTGTGCACCCACACTCCTGTGAAGGTAATGAGATTTGCAGTTCAGCAGCACATCTGAAATGCCAGACACTGAGGGCTCCTTTTGCAATCCCTCTAATCCTGGAGGGAGGCAGTTTTGTAACAGCCACATTTCCATGGAGAGCACCTCCTCAGCCTGCCCTGGGCCACCTGCAGCAGGGATTTGGGGTGCAGAGCCAGCCCCAGCCCTCCTGCTGGGGTCTGTACCCAAAACAGGGCTGGGCACCTGAAAGAGGAGCCAACACAAACCCTGAACTACACCCTCTGAAAACCTCAGCTTCAAAACTGAGATTATCAAACTGACAGAAATCCCCAACTGTGAGCTGCTACCTGGACAAAGCACTGTAAGGCCTGAGCCACACTGTGCACAGGGCACACTCCACAGGCAAACAGGCAATTTGTTAACAGCCCCTTTGTCAAAAAGCCAAGGATTTAAAAATACTAAAAACCACTTCAGAGATTAGATCAGCAGCTTCCAAAACTTGTGTCAAAACAAAAGAACCATTTCACACCACCTCTCAGGGCATCCTACACAAACATGGCCTCAGGACAGGAGTCCATCTAAAAAAAAACACCACCACCTTATCTTTGGGAGGAAATTCTGAGACTAAAAAATTTAACATCTTGTTTCAGCGGTTACAGGCAATTTTCAGCAAAGGTTTATGAAACTCTGCTTTATACCTTTTTGTTTGGGCTTGCTGCCTAGCCTCAGCTTGACTCTTGCATTAGGAACTCCCAACTTCCCATCTGAGGAAGAGCTGTGGGAGGCAGCTGGAGGGAAAGGAATCAGTAAGGCTGATACACCTCAGCCTCCATTCATTCTTTAAGGCTAAAACCCACCTTCTGCAGCCCAGCAGACAGAGATCTCCTAAGTCATTCACACACTTCTCATTCTTGCTCAATTTCTGGAATTTTCCACTGGAGCCCGAAGCTCCATCTGGTGGGTGTGGACACTCACTGCAAAACTGAGCAGGAATTAACTGTTTCCTCATCACCTTCTCTTCAGCAGGAGTCCCAGGCACTGTGGCAGCTCTGTGTCCCCACGTGAAATACAAACCCGTCCAATTTTGATTGCTCTGGGAACCACAACTCCTCATTTCTGTTCTGATGAACAATCTGCTTCCCCAGGCTCTGCTGGGAACTCCTGGTGGGTTTTCTGATTTCGATGGTGTAGGCTGAGGTATGTTAAAGAATGCTGGTAGCTGTAGTGGAATGTTTTCTGAGGGATCTTTAAGGCCACATCAACTCTGGCAACCTCTACTGCATTCTGAAAAGCACTTTGAAATCGTGTCCATTCTCTAGGGCACAGGAAATCCTGAATTAGAGGCACTCTCAGCTCCAGAATTAGGCTTGCACACCTCCTGCCATCTTAGAGAATATCTTTTGTGACTGTTCAAGACCTCCACAGATAAATGTTTATATGCACATAGCATGGGCAGTTAAATCAATATTCAATACACATCCTCAGTGTGAGAGCCAGGCTTGTTCAGTGCTATTTCTAAAAGATTTTGGTGTGAAATGCAATAAAGCCTGCACATCTTGCAGAAATTTGAAATCCAGACTGGAGATCATTGAAGCACAAAGGATATTATTTGCTTACACCATGATATCTACACTTCAGTGATCAGGAAAAAAGGCTGCATGAATATGCACTACAATTCCAAAATAATCCTCATCTAGATTGTAGCTAAGCATGAACAATCCAGAATAAAAATAATTTTGGAGATAGAAGCATGATTAATAAATGAGCAGTTACCATTTAAATTAAATCAAGAATCATCTTAAAATTTTCAATCAATTTTCAAAAGCTCACAAAAACATTTGTGCAATTAAACAATACAGCACAGTAGTCGCTGTAAAACGTGCAAGAACAAAGCAAATAATCAATATACACATAATTTATGATTGGGCTGCACTGACAGGGGGACTGCAAGTGAGAATGGTTCCCTGTCAGAGACAGTCTGACACACTGACAGACACACTGACAGACACACTGACAGAGACAGTCTGACACACTGACAGACACACTGACAGACACACTGACAGACACACAGACAGACACACAGACACACACAGAGACAGTCTGACACACTGACAGACACACAGACAGTCTGACACAGTGACACACACAGACACACACACACACTGACAGACACAGACACACACACAGAGACAGTCGGACACACTGACAGACACACAGACACACTGACAGACAGACACACACACACACTGACAGACACACAGAGACAGTCTGACACACAGACACACACAGTCTGACACACACACAGATACACTGACAGACACACAAACACAGTGACAGACACACAGACACACAAACACACAGTGACAGACACACAGAGACACAGTCTGACACTGACACATTGACAAACACACAGTGACACAGACACACTGACAACACACAAACACACACAGACAGACACAAATACACACACTGACAGACACACAGACACTGACAAACACAGTCTGACACAGACACACTGACACACCAACAACAGAGACACACTGACAGACCACAGATACACACTCACACAAACACATATAAGCACACACAACATACACTGACACAGAACACAGACACACAGAGATAAACACACAGACCACAGACACACTGACAGACAAACACAACACAGACACAGATAAGCACCCACAACACACACAGAACAGACAGATAAACACACACACACACACAATCACACACACTCACACAGACACACACTCACACTCCCCCAGACACTCGGGTATCCCCACCCAGAGCCCAGGGCAGCCCTGCTGTGCCCCAGCAGCCCCAGGCACGGCTGTGGGGGGCAGCACAAACCACGCACCAAAGAGCACAGGAACACTTCCCAGCTCATCCCAAGGCTGCCAATCCCCGCTGCCCCAGACAGCAGATCCATCACACACTGCAGGGATCTCGCCAACTGGCTGCATCTGAGTTTTCCAAGGGTAAAAATAGGCACTGAAGGAGCTGCTGCTGCTTGTTTTCCCTTGCCTTACACTTCTCACACACGAGGCACAAACGCTGCCATTCCAGCCCGGAAAGGCTGTAAACAGGAGCTTCAGCTGAGCCTTACACTGCACATTTCTTACCTCTCTCCCTTCCTGTCTAAGCACAGCTCCCAAGGCTCCAGTCCCTGCCTGCATTCCAGCGTTAGGGCACCTCAGCTACCTCCTCCAGCTGCCTCAGCAACCTTCCACAGGCAAAGGGCTTCACAGCAGCAATGGGGAAACAAAACAAAAAAGAAGATCACAAACTTGACTTTGATTGCTTAGGTGAAAAAAAAGCATTTTAAGACCACTGTCTTGCCCACTTAGATCTCCAGAGCCATTTTGTCCCTTCCTGTTGCTGCTATGAAGCTGCACCACCAGCAGCTTCCTTGGCCCAGCTGCAGCACGAGCACAAACTGTGAGACCCAGAGTCCCATCAGGAATCATGCACACAGAGGGAGAACAGGCTGAAAGAAAGCCTTGGCTGAGAGCTGGGAGAGGAGCTGGGGCAGGGAAGAACAGCCAACAGTGAAGGCAGGCTTGAGAGCAGGCCCTTCCCTCCACCTGCAGGACTGGAGGAGTCTGAGTGCTCCCTCAGGGAACAGCTGCTCACACAGTTCCTTTATTTTTGTTTCTTGTAAATGGTTTTAATTTATCTACTTGAGAACTAGATATTAAATGAGAGATTTTTGCCATGTGATCTGCATACATCTGCAGGTGTGATGTGTCCACAGGGTCAACTACACAGGCCTTGGACTCAACAGCCAGTCAGTTTTCATCTAAATAATCTCTAATGCCACCTTAAAAACAAAACAAAACAAAAACCCTACAGTAAGGATATAAATGGTGCTAACTGAAAGTGACTCACTGCAGGAGAAAATGGCATTTACTCCATTCTTACTCCAAACCATCAACCCTCATTCACATTCAAGAGCACTACAGAAAATCAGAGACACTAAATACAAGCTCCTTTGCCGTTTGACACCAGAGCTGCAGTGAAGCTCTGAACAATGCAGGTCTTGCCTTGAGGCACATGGCCCTCAGGTAGATAAACAGCAGTTACACCCTTTCCAAGAAGCTTTACTCAAACCTGGAACACCCATCTGATTCTTAAACCAGACCTAGGTTCCTCCTGAGAGCTCAAAAGGAACAGGCCAGTTTGGCCATCCTGCCAAGAAGGACATTATTCCCTAATGTGTCAGGTGAGGTAAAATAAACCTCCCACATATACTGAAGGTATGGGATTTATTTTTAAGAAAACTAAATTAACATCAACAAGGGTTCTTTTTCTTCCAATGCAAAGAGACTCAGAGCAGCACCTTTCATTGTCATCTCCATTTCTTACACTATCAGGAAACACCTCTAGCAACAGACTTATTTATATGAGCAGAACTATCTCCACATTAAAAATTATGCTGTTACAATTATGTTTATAGGAACCAGACCCTATATATACATACATAAATCTGGACACAGAGCAGCTCTTGACTCAATATGCAAAAAACCAATCGTGTGATGCTTGTTTAGATACAGGCCAGCATAGTCTGCTGTTGCCTTTTTAAACAAGCATGTTGCATGCATCTCAAAGAAAATCCCACTAAATGTAGCATTATTAATATACAAACTCAGCTGAACCAATGACTTTAAAAAATGCCTCAATCTTGCCCATGCAGGTAGAGCAGCTCCAATGTCACCTGTGAATCCAGAACACACGGAGCAGCTGCAGCCCCAGAGCTGTTCCCTGCCTCTCCTGGCACCTCTCCTACAGTTTTTCAACTGGTCCTCCTCAGATCTGATACTGCTTTGTTCATTCCCAGTGGAATTTTGTCTCCCTTAAACATCTCAAGTAGTGGAGCAAAAATAACTTCCCCTTTCTAAAAACAAAACCCCACAAAAACCACCCCAATACATTTCCTATTGAGCTGCTAAATCTTAATTGCAGCCACCTCAAAAGAAACACATGAACCCAGGAGCTTCCACAAAATCACTTGTTTCAATTTCTTTCTTTGCATCAATCAAATCAGTCGCCATCTTAATAACAAGCTATAAAATATACATTTGAACTGTATGACCTGTGACTACTGATAAGATTCTGATATGCTTCTGTGTTCCAGGAATTCCACGGTAAACTTCAATGTTTACTTTCAGTGTTTATGTTATTACAGAGTGGTAAAGCTGAGCTGGGAATAATCACGCATTATTCACCCTGCAGCGTGTGAGCAGCACACCTCACCTGGCCCACAGCACGTGTCCTGCCTTTCCCTGCAGCTCACAGAGCTCAGGGCAGCACCAAAAACGAGAGCTCAGGCTGAGCCACACGCCGTGGCAGTGCCAGGGACCAGCGGCAGTGCCAGGGACCAGCGGCAGTGCCAGGCAGCACTTCTGCCCTACACACACAAAC
Organism: Luscinia megarhynchos; assembly: GCA_034336665.1. Lineage (NCBI taxonomy): Eukaryota > Metazoa > Chordata > Aves > Passeriformes > Muscicapidae > Luscinia > Luscinia megarhynchos. The sequence continues at coordinate 13,551,118 of CM067582.1, read as the reverse complement.
ACTTCAGGCTCCCCCTCTCAGCCCGAGGAGCACACACGCCTTCCTGGGTGCTGTGTTTGTGCAGCTGATGCTGAACACTGCAGGGCATGAACTTTCCAAAACAGGCAGGAAGTTCCTCTCCTGCGCAGACTTCTCATTCCCAGCTTGACACCTGTCTGTCTCACCTTTCACCTTCCTCAGCCCCTGCACATCCCACAGCCCAACACAGTGAATTACAGGCTCCTCATGACAGTACACCCTGAAGCATAAATAGTGCTACCCTAAAGAGATGCCTTCTACAAACCTGTCTGATGGACCAGCACTTCAATTCAAAACAAAAAAATTCTATTTAGCAATGGGCCACGAAAACTATATCAGTTTTCAACGATCTCAGAGATGTGCCCTGGGAGCATCTCCTGTCTATTTAATACCAAAAAGTCACTCTTGAATGCTAAGAAATAACACTAAGTTGAGCAAAGGGCAGCTAACCACCAAAACCAGTTCAAAGCCATCTAGCTTAGTATCACTTCTGGAGACAAGTTATTTCTTGTGTGTCAAAAGGACATATCTATTTAGACTGAAGTTGGAAGTATTTGCTGTAATGATTTTCAGAAAAGGTAACCACTATGTTACAGCACATCAACATCTGGTGCAATTCTCTTAACATCATAGGGTTATTCTTCTCTTCTGTTGTCTCTTCTAAGAATTCAGCACATATCATGGTACATGTCCATCTACTGATATCGAATTACTGCCCAACATCTGCAACTGCACATCTGCAAAGGAACCAAGCCTTGGGTTGGTTTGTTATTAGAAGCAGAAAAAAAAAGGCTTTTCTGTTTCTTAAGCAGACTGATCCATCTTTCTCACCTAGATGGATGACAACTCGTGAATTGTGAGTTTGCAGAGTCCTGAAGTGAAAGTTTTCCCGAGCAGGAGACCTGCAGGAGGGAGCAGTGCTGGGGCACAGGGGGCTGAGCTGCACAGCAGCCAGCTAAGGTGGGTCCATGCTACCCTGACAGGCGGGAATCCTCTGCCTCCGTTCCCTCACACCTCCGAACAGAAATAGAAAACAGCAGCACAAATAAATGGAAACACAACTTCAGAAAAAGGGGCATTTCTCTATAAGGAATGCAAATCTCTTTGACGCCTATCAAACGGCTTAAATACACCCAACAAACAGCGACCACCAACAGCCGGGAGTGCCCGGTTCTGGGGTCCCACACAAAGCCCCTCGAGGCTCGCCAGGGCGGGGGCTGCAGCCAGGAGCCCGAGCTGGGCCATTCCCGGCCCCGGCCCGAGCCCCCGGTGTCCCCGGCGCCCCCCCGCTCCCGCCGCAGCGGTGCCCGGCGCGCAGGGCGCCCCCTGCCGGCTGCCGCCGCGCAGCGCCCCGGCCGGGCTGCGGTGCCTTTCGGGGGGGCCGGGGTGTCACACCCGCGGCCGCTGCCGGGAGGAACCGGGGGTGCCCGGACGGCCCGGCACCGCGCGCGCACTGCCACTGGCTTTGGAACCCCCGCCCGGGCCGCAGCCGCCCGGGGAAGGGGCTGCGTGGCACGGGGGCATCTGTCCGGTGCGGCTGCGAGGCTCCGGGGTCGGTGTCCCCCGCCTTTGTCTGAGGAACGGGTGCCGGTAACCGCAGCCCGCGGCAGGGATGGGTGAGGTAACGGCGCTCCATCCCGCAGCCGCGGCTCGGGATGGCAGCGGCGGATCCCGCCTTTTCCCGCGGGCAGGGACCCCTCGGCTGCTCCCATTCATCGCATCCCCGGCGCCGCTCCAGCACCAACTCCGCCGGCGGGGCCCGCTGCAGCCGCACACCGGGATGCCGGAGCCGGCAGCTGGCGGTCCCGCTGCCCCGGGCTGCCGGGACACGTCCGTGTAGGGAAGGGAGGCGGCCGGGGCCGGCGGCGGGGAGGGAGCAGCGCCGCGTTCCCCGCAGCCGCCGGGGCTCCTCAACATGTGTGCGGGCGGGGAGGGGCCGCTGCCAGCTCCGCACGCCCGGTGCGGCGGGCAGGGCGGCGGGCACGGCGCGGGATGCCCGGGGGAGGGAGGGAGGGAGGGGGCGGTCGGGCGCTGTCCCCGCCCGGGTCGCACCGCGGACCCGCGCTCGCACCTACCTGACCGGGCTCTCCTCGCTGCGAGGGCGGGCTGGGGCGGGGGGGGGCGCCGGACCCTCCCCGGCGCCGCCCGGTCCCGGGGCGGGCGGGCGGAGCGGAGCCGCCGGCGGCGCGGGGGAGACAAAGGGGGAAATGACGGGGGTGGGGGGTGCAGTGTGCGGGGCGGGCGGTGCGGAGCGGCCCCGGGGGCGGGGGCGGCGGTCACTGGGCCGGGTGCCCGGGGCGGGGGCGCGGGCGGGGGCAGCGCCCGGGCCCCTCAGACAATACAGCCGGGTCCCGCTGCCCAGAGCCTGCCCGGGCCAAGATGGCGGCCGAGAAAGAGCGGAAGTGACGCCAGACCCTCATTAGCATACGGGACTCATTGTCCGGCGGGAGGGGAGGGGGCCGCGCCCCGGGGGGGCGGGGGAGCCCCGGGGGTCCCGGCGGCACCAGCCCCGCCGCGCCCGCGGCTCCGGCCGCTGACACGGCCCCGCCGCGGGGGGGCCCCCGCGGGACGCACCGGGGCGGCCGCGACCATGGCGGCGGCGGCGGCGGCGGGATCTACCCCGGCCCCGCTAGGAGGCGCCGCGCCCTGCGGCTGGGTCCGGCGCGGGGATCCCTCCGCCGCGCCCCCGGCCGGGACTACATCCCGTCCTGAGGGGCCGCCGCCGCCGGGGCGGGGGCGCGAGCGGCGCGGGGCACGTGACCGCGGGGGGCGCGCACGTGACCGCGGGGCGGCCCCGGGAGCGCGCGCGGGGCTCGTGCGGCGGCGGCGGCGGCGCCTCGGGGCCGCGCCCGCCCCGCCCCCGCGGCCCGGGACCGCCCGGACCCGCACGGCACGGCACGGCCTGGGCTGCCTTCCACCGGGGCCTGCCGTGCCCGGCCGGCGGAGGTTGTGAGGATGCTGAAGGGCCTGGAGCATCTCCGTGCCCGGGAAAGGCTGAGGGAGCTGCGGCTGTTGGGCCTGGAGAGGGATCCTCAGCCCTGGGTGTCCCTGTGTGCAGAGCAGAGCGGGGCCCAGCGATGGCACCTGCACAGCGGGCAGGGACTGAGCCCAGCAATTCCCCCTGCACGGGAGGCAGAACTTGGGCCCGGCTCTGAGCAGAGCCCAGAGCGCCTGTGGAGTCTCACTTCACACCAGTCCGGACACTCCTGCGTGCCGGTGGCACCGGCTGAGCCAGTGTGTCCCTGCCTGGCTCCGGGACCGCCCGTCGGGCCTGCCCGAGCCCGGGCAGGGCGGGGATGAGGCTCGTGAGGCGATGCCGTGTGGGAGCCTCGCTGGGACCCCTCTGCCGAGCCGCCTGGACTGGGACAGTGCCCTGATCAGGGGATTCTCTGAGGGAACACAGGAGCTGTGGGAGTGATGCACTGCCACGCTCTGAAATCCAAATTCGCCCCAGAGACACAGAATATGCTGAGCTGGAAGGCACCACCAGGCCCGTCGAGTCCAGCTCCCAGCCCTGCACAGGACGGCCCCAAGAATCCTTGCCGTGTGCGCTCACATTTTGGGTTAACAGCCTGCAAACGGGCCAGCACCCAGAGCCAGGGCTGTGACCTTTCTTGTGTTCACACACACCTGTGCACAGACACTGGACATTCCACTTTGCAGCAGGAACTTTGGATCAGGACAAGACCCCACATATGATTCTTCCTTGTGGATCATGACGCTGCTCAAGATCTCTTCAACAAACGAGAATGAATTCTATAGCTCAGTAAAAAAAAAACAAACTCTAGGAGTGAAAGGCATGGGTGGCTTTTGCTACTTCAGAAAGACACAAGTGCTTGGAGGATGAAGTAAAGTGTAATTCCCTCTGTCCTTTCTGGTTCGTGACACGCTGGGGTTCAGCCTCCCAATGCTGGAAAGGAAAGTCCATTTGATTCCTCCCCTGAAGTATAGAAGCAGAGCAGAGGTGTCACCTCTTTAGAGTGTCAATTAGGTGTCAATTAGTCTTCATGTAACTCAAGGATCTTGTGCATTTTCAAGTGACTGGTGTCCTGACGATCTGCGCGCGCTGTTTATCACAATTCACTGAAACAGCGTTTGTGAAGATTTTAGTGACGTTTTGCTGCTTTGAGGCTTCCTGGCTCGGTGGCTCCTAGAAATGCCCTGCTTGTCACTGCAAGTCACACCTGGGTTTCACTGGGTGCTTCCGTGGCATCTTCACATCATTGGTCATGAGTCAGGAAGACACAGAATCTTTTTTTCTCCGTGGAAATGTAAATTTAAAAAACCAGAAAATACACAAAACTTTGAAACCAAAGCTCGTGCTCGGCGTTAAACAGCCCCTAGAACTGAGGTGCTTTGAGATTTCTCTGACACACTGTGGAATCTGTCTCAAGGAAGGAAAGCAAAGAGAGCTGGTTTGGTTTTCCTATAACAGCATCATTTTGCCTTCCAAGAGCAGATATTTTTTCTCTGATGGCAGAATCACTGAAGTATGTTGGGAAACATTTTGAAACGTTGCTAAGTCAGGACCATATTCAGAAACTCTCAATTAACTTCATGGCTGCTTGAGCCAGTTCTGCTCCTGCCTAAAATACACAGCCCCAGACCTGAGCACCTTCCTATTTCAACACTCTTTTATTTGTGCCTTACCACTGACCACCTTTTAGCCATCACTTAACACAAAAATACAACAGCTCCAGAAGAACAACCCACAGACCTGCTCTAAGGGCTGGATTTGAGTAAGCAGAAGTGTCTGAAGGTTGGAGGAACTGTGTGTAGTAGGACATGGTAATGCAGCTGGAGACAGAAATATTTGATAGGTGTTTAAGGGAATGAACACAACACAAAGATCTGTGCAAAGGACACAACAGCTCAAACACGGAATCCAGAGAGGAGATCTGAACAGGCTGCTGGGCATCATTCCCTGTCCTGAAGTCTGGGAGCAAGTGAAAGTACCTAAGTTTATATCTTGCTGTATACACTTACACGGTAAGGTAAGGTTGGGATGGAGATGGAGGTGCACAGAGTTCCCCAAGAGCAGAAATATCAAGGAGTTCCCAGCTGGGAACACTCCCAGCCATGATGGGTACTCAGTCCATAATTACAGCATGGAAAACCATTTGAGAAGAGTTTAGAATCTGCATGGGAAGGGATGAAATACGAGCCAGATAGGAAGAGGAGTGTCAGGAGGCAGAAACACTCAGTGCACAGGAGGGTGGTGCAGGCAGAGGTTTTTAGGGTAGGGAACAGGAGGGAAAGGTGCTGTGGCAGCAGAAGCTGGAGCAGAAGGGAGGCACTGCCTGCCTCGGGGTAAAATCTGCAATGACAGGGCTGAGAACGTGGGGGGAGGATGAGAGTGGGTGTGAAAGCAGTCCTGAGTGATGGACAAGAGCTGGTCCTCGTTCAGCTCAGGAGGGCTCTCGTGGTGGTTTACACAGTGACAGCTGTCAGCAGAGAGCTGGGGAAGAAAGATGAGAATTTACAAAGTTTGTGTGAAAAGATTGATGGTAAAGCTAAAATTCAAGCAGTGAGGAAGAAAGAGAAAAGCAGTCTTGACATCGTTTTTCTCCTGTGTGTACAGAGAAAATGAAGCAGAAGTTGATGCTAATAGTCTTAATCTACTTTTTCTATTACAGAAGTGGATTTTGTTTCTCACAATACAGCCACTGGAAAAATCAGTAAAATCACTGCATTGTAAGAGACTAAACACTTCACTCCAGAGGGGAGGCAATTAGCACTCCCAAACCGAATAGGTTTAATTGCACAAGCATTGTGCTGCTGCTTCAGGTCAAAGCTGTGCCCACATTCATCCTAGTGCTACTTCAGCAGCAGTGTCATGCTTGGGTTTTATTCAAGTACACAATAATTGAGACAACTATTGATGGCTTCACACACAACATAATTAATTATATAACAAATACAAGTAAGTTAATCAGCATTAACAGCACTGGTCTCACAATGATCTTTAAGACTCAGCTCCTCTGCTGATCAGACACCTGCCAGCATTGGTGCCAGCTTCTGTTGAACAGTTGGTGCCACCACCTTGCAGGGACAACTTCCCATTTTATGCTCTCTGTTTTCTTGAAATCCCTCTCAACAGCTGAGTTTTCAGATCTAGTTTTGGATTAAAAGGTGCAATTTGGTTTTCTCTCTCTAGTTCCAATGTATTTCCCCCTGAACAATATCAACCAGTCTATAAGAAAGTTTTTAATTGCCACAGTGCCTGGAGAGGGAGGCTAAAATGTGGCAGGAACAGAGGAGGAAATGGTGCTCAGAGTTGCTGTGCTTGGCACTAGTTCCTTTCTTTGCCCATGTCACCTGCATCATGGCACAGGGGAGCTCATCAATATGCTCTAAACCAAGGGAGAGTTTGATGAGCACTCCTGTCCCTGCACACCCCCTGCTCCTGCTGGTCCTGGATTAGCAGTTGCCTCAGCTCTGGAATGCCAGCCACTGAAATCTGTCACTGCAGTCATCCCTGCACTGAGCTCAGCAGGCAATCTGTCACTGAATTCATTTCTGCCAAGATTTCAATCCAGCCTTGTACTTGGGATCCTGATAGACCCTCAAATAAATATTATTGATTGAGTCATCATTATTTTTTACTGTTGATATGCAGAAGCTGTGGAGCCTTGCAGTTGGATTTCTACACAGTCCACTGGAAAATCTGTTTGATTGTAGTGTTTATATTGGCAATGAGGTTCATCTTTATTGCAGGCTGAGGTAAAAGTCTCAGATTTTGCCAAAAATCCAAAGCAAGAGTGAAGCTGACCTCCCGAGCCTCAGAGCAGACAAATCCTCAGCAAAGAGAGCAGCTAGAGGTCTGGGACTGACTCTGGATTCACATTCCAGAACATAAATCAGTGGGGTCTGAGTGTTGTCCCAGCTTCAGCATCCTCCTGGGTCAGAGGGGCTGAGCTGCTGGGCCTTGTGCCTGGCACCCTAAATCTGCTCAGGGGCTGGGAAGTCACTGGTGCCAAGGTGAGTTCCCTTCAGCCCTGCACTGAACAGCTCCAGCCCTGCTCTGAGCTGAGGGAGCCAGGAAGCAATTACAGCTCCTGCTCCTGCCAGATGATTGAGTGCTTGCAGACACAGATTCCTAAGAAAGTATAATAGAGAAAGTGCATTAGCAGAGTATTTGTGCCTTCATAGGAAATGAATATGGATGTAATTAAGAAAAGCTGATTTATGTGGAACTGAAAAGCCAAGGACATGAAATGAAAAATTCTCAGTAAATGTCAAGTCAGTGTTTTGTGGTGGCCAAAACAAGGCAAGGAGATATTGCATTGGTATTAAGGAACTGAGAATTAAAATGCCACTATATAAATCCTTAGTACAGGAATATTTAAGATATTATATGGACCTCCAAGCACCTGATCTCCAAAGATTATAGAAGTGCTGTTCCACTATAGTCTGTTACTAACATTTTGAGAACAGACTTTTTTTTTTGCTGGGAAAAGCCAAATGGTTTCCAGGCTGTGTGGTGAAATGTGTGTTTGTATATCCACCAAGGCAGGAAAGCCTGGCTGCTCCTGATCTTCCCCTGTCCAAGGGATCCATGGATTCAGAGGTGGAAACTCAGATCAGATTTCCTTTCAAGCACTGCTGTGGTGTCTGCTCATCTCCTGATGCCATGGAGCTCTTGGGTTTATTCCTTTATAGCACTTTTTTTCCTGATAAATCCATCACCTTTAATCATAGTGACAAATTTCACCATTTACCTAAAACCTGTTGCCCTGTCACATTTCAAACTTTCACACACTGCAGCACACAGAATGCTCCTGTGTTATGACCCTAATTGAAATGTGGAAGCACCTTCCTCCAAACATGATGTCATCAATAAATGAAGGAATTTTACCAGCTAATTTTCATAATTAAAAAAGTAACTATGAACCTTCTAAAAGCTGAACCCTAATTCACAGCAGTCAGATGATGAATAATTCATACACTGGGCTTCAGTTATATATCCCTACATAAAAATGAGGAAAAGATGAACTTCATGAGGCTTAATTTGCATTCCACCAAATGATCAGCATTATGTAAATTTAAATAAACATCCAAACCCTCATTATTTGGTCATTGTAAACTTCATAACTATTTTTAACTTCAAAGGATGCTTTTTGCTGTGAAACCTCCAAATGAGACAAACAGATAAAACCTATTTGCTGCAGATTTCACTGGCCCTTAAACCCAGAGATGTATCTCTGTGTACATTATTACTCTGATTAGTCTGCAGCAAATGAAATTATATGTAATCTTCTGAAAAAGTACAGGCAAATGTCACAAAATGTACAGTTCAGTCACTGTGATCTAGTTACATGTGGATTCAAAACTTGCAGCTATATATTTTATTATTTTACAGCAAATTCTCTCACTAGCATTAGGACAGTCAGCAAAGGAGAAACCATCAGAATCTGTACAACCCCACTGGAGAACAGAGGACTAACTCTAAATAACCTTTATTGCAACTTTTATTGAATTATTTGACTCTGAAATACAAATGTATCATTTATCTACAGACTTCCTAGGTTTTTTCTAACATCAACAACTGCATCTAGTGTGCTAAAGGAATGCAAACATGAGCCAAATAGGCAGCATTTTAAAGACACTTGTTGCTTCTCCTGTCACACCATTAATTTTCTGATCCAGGTGTCCACAAACTGCACAGGTATCCACAAAAGAAAAAAAAAAGATATATTTTTAATATAGATATATAAAGCCATTATCAGAATAATCTCATCCTCCTCCCAAATGAACATTTGATTGCAAGAGCTTCATAATTTCTGAGTTCTGGCTCTATCAGTCTGTGAAAAAAAACTTGCATTGCTCTGTCTGTACTTCCTTCCTCAGGATCTGGATCTTTATACAGACTTTACTGAATCAGACTTGACTTTGCAAACTGGTACTTGACATGAGGAAAAAATCTGCAATATCTTCCCTGAGGTGGATGGGGTCTTCTGTTCCCCCAAACCTGGTGAGGTCCCGTTTCACAGACTGAATATGTTTAGTTTCTAAGGAAGGGAAGGCAAGGGGCTCATCTGCTTCTGGACAAACACACAGAATACAAAATTATTCCACACATATGGTTCCCTTTCCTATCCAAAGAATATTCCTTCTTTCCAGTCTAGGCACAAGCCACTGAACTCTGATTTCCTCTCGAACTGCCCCAGCCACGAGCAGTTCTTTGGAGCTGCTTCATGACAATGTGCACATGTGCTGAGGGAAAGAAAGGACACTAATTAGTATCTATTTAAATTAATATCTACAAACCACAGGACACATTCCAGAGGTTTTGTTGTCCTTGCTTGTCTTTATTTAAAAATTATCCTTAGCTTCTGCTGAATAATGATTCATTTCCAAATGCAAAAGATCATTTAGCTTTGTGTTCTTCATTAAGACTTAATTATTTTTACAAAAATAGAAAAACATTAGCCTTTATTAATTTTTGGTGTAACATACAGTCCATTTCTGTAGGAAGGAGCATCCTGGGCTGCAGAATGTTTGATTTGTTGTTGATGGTTGTTTAATTGTAAGGTCACAGCAGGTCTTCTGGCCACCACACAAATGATCAAGCTTTTGCTATTACATGATTAAATCTACACAGACATCAGAAAATGTTTGTCTAGAAAAATCACTTCAGGATGAATCTCAGGTTGTAGCAAACAAGGTCAGGAGCCCCTTTAGGAAGGAGACAATTTCATTGCCTCCCAGTTTGGATTCTCCGTACACACGATCCACAAACGAGATGGGAACCTGTTGGAACAAGCAAAATTGTTTGTGAGGTTCAAAACCAAAACCATCAGGAATTCTGGGAACAAAAGAAGGGCCTTTGAGCTTAGTTCAGGCACGGGGAGGAGAAGCAGCAGGCTGGCTCCTCTGTGCCAGCTCTCACCAGGGCCTCTGATGGTGCCCCAGAGCTGGGGAGTGTGGATTGCCTTGGTTTAGCACCTTTAAAGCTGATCCAAAGACATTACTCATGGCTGGGTGATCCACCCAGCACAGCAAACTAACAGCTCCCAAAGCCTCCAGCATTTCCTTGGCAGCCAGACTCAGAGCCCTGGAGTCAGTGCCTCAGGAAGCACAAATCTGCCCCCAAGAACAGCTCAGCCTCAGCCTGCCTGGGAGATGCCTTCAGAACATGACAGTGCCTGTTGTACAAGACCTGCTTTTACCAGTCTTTGGCCATTTTGTAGATTATTTGGGACATTCTGCCAACCCTGTGTTAGAATATTCAACAACTTCCATCATATTTGTCTGCAAAACTGAAACACTCCAGGAACTGAAATAAAGAATTGCAGTTGCAAAAGGCACTAAAACATTGGCTTGGTGTTCTGCTGGCAGCAATCATCTGGCAAAAGGAACACACAAATCCCCAGCCCCCATGCATGTGTGCCAGAGGGTGTCTCACAATTCCAGCAGAAGAGAGCCCAGGACAAGAAGATGCCCAGAAAGGCAGGCAGAGACTCAGCAGCAATGACTCTGCTGTCTTAGCAGTGTCACCTCGATGGTCCCAGTGACAATCCTGGCAACTCCACACAGCTGGTCTACAGGAAATGGGCAGAAGTCACTGAGTATGGAGCCAAGTGGCATTTCCTGAGCAGGATGAAGAATAGCTAATGTCTCATCTAGTGAGGGGGCTCCAGTGTTACCCTTCAGCACAGGAATTAAGCACTCAGTTGTTTCTGCACTTCTGCCTTCCCTGCACAAGAGGTTCTATCACAGGCAGCATTTTCCAAGGCTCTGTTCCATGTGCTGGACACTGCACACCTGGTGAAGTACAGAACAGGAGAGATGTGCATGCAGCTCCTCAGGTAGAGTCTGTGTCAGTTCTCATCAGCCATTTATTCCTTTTAAACTGGCACAGCTCAGTCTCAATTCTCAACGCTCAACTTTGCTGAAGAAATATTTTTCCCTGGGATGCTGCTCCACAAGTAAAAAAGGTGGAAGAAAAGAGCTGCTTTGTTGTGAGGAAATGCTCTACCCTGTGTGGTGGAGGAATGGCACACATGAAGCTTAGAGACAGAGAATTCTCTGACAATTCATAGTCCTGGAAATGAGGATGAAGAACTGGCTCTGAGATTCTCCTGCAGAGAGATTCCCAGTGAAGCATCTTTAAAGAGATCAGCAAGAGCAATTCAATGAAATAAAAAAGGCAGCAGACTGCTGGAGATAGAGAATCTAACAATTTCATGGAGTTTTTTCATTGACTGTAGACAGCACAAAGAGTTTAGAAGCAGAGTTGTGAGAGCTGAAAAGTTGGAAAATAACAAGGCAATAACTGACAGAGAACGAATCTGAAATAGAATCAGGCTGCTGGAGAAAATGAAATGATTTGTAAAGACTTGAGTAGAGATGCCTGTACAACAGGAAGCAGGGTGGTGTATTTTCACTTCTTTCCCTCCTTTGAAGAACCCTTGTAAAATTGTGTGCTGCTGAAGGAATGGCAACAGGAAGAGGGGAAGGATTTGAGAAGCCAGAGGAATAAATAACTGCAAGTTCAGGTCTGGCTGGAACAATAGAACTCTACACATGGAATTTCTCTGTATTAATTTGAAAATCTTGGCTGCTTCTTGGAAGTAGCCAGAAGCCAGCAGCCTGTGTGTCCCTTGGAAGGGAAGCAGAGTGCACTTCTGCCATACCTCTCCAATGGTGAATCCCAGCTGCCTGGCACGGACTATCATCTCCATCTGGAAGACGTAGCCTTTAGAAACACACTTCTCCATCAGCTTCTGCAAGACTTCTTTCCTGTACAACCTGTGAACAATGCCAGAGGAAATATACCTGAAGCCCAGTTTCTGGAATTTAGAAATCCAGATAGTGTGTAGGAACCTGAACTGCAATCACTCAGCTCATTACTATTTATAAAACTCTAAGGAGGTCATGGGAGCAGCAGTTCTTGCAATCTAATCCACTGTTTCTTCCAACCTTTCCAAACAGATTTCACACTCCACAGTAAGGAAGGTGTGTTCTTACTCCAGTTCCTTATTCAGCATAAACTTTATGCTTTTAAGTCCCTTATTCCAATAAACTTTAGGAATTGCAAACCAGACTCCCTACCTGAAACTCCCTGTTAGATCTGATGCTCCTGGTCTCAGCAAGACCTGAGTCAGAAAATTGGCTCCACGACTGTGAAAGGAAACATCAGTGTCAGAGTTGGTTAGTACAAAAAGATGGGCACTTACTCCAGCCAGTAAAAACCAGGAACTATCCAAATCCAAATCCAAATCCAAATCCAAATCCAAACTCACTCCCTGTGACTCTACCACAGCTTGTGCTCCAGACTCCTTGCAGGATAAATAAATGAACATTAATTCCTGCCTGCTCTCTGGCAGGGACAGGAGCATTCCAGCTGTGCAGGCTGAGGTGTCCCTCCAGCTGCCAGCTCTGAGTCTCAGCTTGTTCCCTGGATGATGGAATGGATGTCTGTCCCAACCTGAGGCCACTGTTCCAGCCCATTTTCCAAGCCCACCCATGTCATTCCAGCCCTTCTTGGTGGATTTTAACCAAAGAATTGGCCACTGGTGGGTGCTCCTGGTATTTAGTGAGATTCTGCAGTGCCAGCACTTCTGGGAACTAAAGAGTTCAGCTTATAGATGGAGCACTTGGAATTCTTATTTACAAATAACAAATTTCTGTGTGAAGAGCTGAAAAGTACTAACCTGATTAACTTTCTTTTCAAATCCCAGCCATACACTCCTCCATTTCCTTTATATCTTGTTCCAGATACAATATCAAAATTGCCTTCTTGCTGCTTTCTATAAACAATTTGTTTTATCAGAAAAACTGGAGGAATGTGTCAAAGTACAAATTTCAAAATAAGAACAATCATTCTTTCAGTACTGTGTATTTTACAGACTTCTGAACAAATAAGAAGAAGAGGAAAGCAATAGTTAGGGTGGCTGTGAGCATTATTCAAATACCAGTTAATTGTTCTCTTATAAAAAGCTACTTCAGGAAATCTTATAATTGTCTTTTACCCACTATGGCATAGAATTTTATAGACTAATAAATAATTTATAAAGATCAACTTTCATACTATAATCAGCACCTACCTGATAAACTCTGGAATAAATTTTGGCTGCAATGAAAGGAAGACAGATCAGAAAACAGGGCAGGGGTACAATACCAGCAACCACTGAAACCTGACTGATAAGAGATTGTAGGGACAGTAGACAAAATGCAGCCTTACATGGTGGGAGAGGTCAGCATCCATAATCACAATGAAATTCCCAGTGGCATACTTCATTCCATGAATGTAAGCAGTGCCTGATGGGAACAGAAAGAACTGTTTTATCACACAAGTGACAGAGAAACTTCACCTGAAATGTCATTTACAAAGCCCAGGTGCACTGAGGAGCCCCAGGGCTCCAAAGGATCACCAATAATTCCAGCCCAGCCTGTGCTCAGGGCAGGAGGGAGGATCAGCTCTGGGAAATGTTTGACAAACACACTGCAGTTTTATGGGCATCTTTTAAGCTTGTTTGTTTACACACAACTTGATGAAAATGTGTTTCTGCTTTTGGGCTTTACTGTGATTTTTTCTGGACTTTTATACATTGGATCAGTCAAAGTATCCAGCAGATTCTTTGATTTGTTTTCACTCATCAGAGGTAATAAGGACTTACCCAGGCCCAACTTCCTTGCTCTGGGTCTCAGAAGCTACAGGAGATAGAGAGAACACATAGATTACTTGACATACAGTTTTACAAGAGATTCTAAAACTTGCTATATATTTTTTTCTTAAAACAATCTTCATAAATGCAACTTAATCCAGAAATACTTTAAAAAACTTGGCATTTACACAGTAACAGATTGGAAAAGTATCTGACTGCCACTAAGGAAATGACAGCATCTTGTATATAACTGAGGGTTATGCTGTAATATATTACATAGATAAAAATAATAAATCAAAAACTCCTGTTCTTGGAATGCAATGAGACAGATTAAAAATAAATCATAAGCCCAGCCCAGCTTTCATCTTTCTGACTTCCTTATTCCTGCAGTCAAATAAAATGAAATTAAATCTTATCCAAACCCCAGTCATTGCTCAGGAGCACACAGCAATGCACCAAGGATCGACAGGATTTTACAAACAAATCATGGTTTTTCATATTTGGTCAGAAAGCAGCATTATGAACTATCATGAGCTTACATGTGTCTACAGTGGTGTACAACAACTTGTTCAAGGATGTGAAGACAGTGCAGAATCCAGGGAATCCATCCCAGTTCTGTAAGAAAGCACTTATAGTACTTTCAATACAAAAAAACCCCACCAAAACCAAAACCAAAAAACCCAAAAAGAATTACCAAATACTCAACTCACTATTTTATCCGATCCATATATTTTTTCCAGTTGCTGAGCAACTTCCTGTGTCCCATCCGGGCTTCCATCATCTATGATGATAATTTCAAAATCGATGCCACTGAAACGAGAATGATTTCCCAGTGAACAGGCAGAGGCTGCCCAGGGAGGTTTGGATCCCATCCCTGGGGGTGCCCAAGGAATTCCTGGCGGTGGCACTCAGAGCTGGGGACAGGGGGATGGGGCACAGGGGGGCTCGATGTGCAGGGAGGGTTTTTCCAATCTCAGTGATTCTGTGCCTCACTGCAGGTTGGGGACAGGGTGGGGATGGGGCACAGGGGGGTCTCAATGTGCTGGGAGGATTTTTCCAATCTCAGTGATTCTGTTCCTCACTGCGGGCTGGGGACAGGGCACAGGGGGGCTCGATGTGCTGGTGAGGTTTTTCCCAGCCTGAGTGATTCTGTGCCTCGCCGCGGGGTGGGGACAGGGTGGGGATGGGGCACAGGGGGGCTCGATGTTCTGGTGAGGTTTTTCCCAGCCTCAGTGATTCTGTGCCTCACCGCGGGGTGGGGACACCCCTCCGCGCTCGGATGGTGTCACTGCCTTCCCCCCGTGCCGCCCCTGGGTCCCCTTCTGGCACTCCCCAGCCCTGCAGACCCATCTGTGCCGGCCCAGCCCCTCCCGCTCGGCGCCGGGCTGCGTCCCGCCGTACCTGTCGCGGAAGGTGCGCACCAGCAGCCACACGACCAGGGGCAGGTTGTCGCGCTCGTTGTAGGTGGGCAGCAGCACGGAGACGCGGCCGGGGCCCCGCGGCGCCATGGCGGCAGTGACGCGCCGGAAGGGCGGGGCCGGCGCGGGCACAGCGGCCATGGCGGGCGCGGCGGCGGCGCGGCTCCGCGCCGAGATCCGCCGGCGGGAGCGGGAGCTGCGCGGGCTGCGGGAGCGGCTGGCGGCCGAGCTGGCGCGGGGGGACACGGCCGAGCTGGAGGAGGAGGAGGACGGAGAGCAGGAGCAGGAGGAGGGAGCGTGCGGGCTGCGGCAGCCGCCGGCGGCCGAGCCGGCGCGGGGGGACGCGGGGCACGCCGAGGATGCGCACGGAGCGCGCGGGCTGCGGGAGCGGCCGGCGGCCGAGCTGGCGCGGGGGGACTCGGGGGATGCGGACGAGGAGGATGAGGACGACGACGAGGAGGAGCAGGAGGGAGCCCTGGGTTTCCCCGCGGAGCTGCCGCCGCTGCCGGCGCGGGCGGCGCTGAGCGCGGCCGAGATCCTGCGCTACAGCCGGCAGCTGGTGCTGCCCGAGCTGGGCGTGCGGGGGCAGCTGCGCCTGGCGCGGAGCTCCGTGCTGGTGGTGGGCTGCGGCGGGCTGGGCTGCCCGCTGGCGCAGTACCTGGCGGCGGCCGGCGTGGGCCGCCTGGGGCTGGTGGATCACGACGTGGTGGAGACCAGCAACCTGCAGCGGCAGGTGCTGCACGGCGAGGCGCGCTGCGGGCGGCCCAAGGCGCGCTCGGCGGCCGCGGCGCTGCGGCGGCTCAACTCGGCCGTGCAGTACGTGCCGTACCGCGGGGCGCTGCGGCCGCGCTCCGCGCTGCGCCTCGTGCGCCAGTACGACATCGTGGCCGACTGCTCCGACAACGCGCCCACCCGCTACCTGGTGAGCGATGCCTGCGTGCTGGCCGGCAAGCCGCTGGTGTCCGGCAGCGCGCTGCGCCTCGAGGGGCAGCTGGTGGTGTACAACCACGGCGGCGGGCCCTGCTACCGCTGCCTGTTCCCCGAGCCGCCCCCGCCCGACGCCGTCACCAACTGCGCCGACGGCGGCGTGCTGGGCGTCGTCACCGGCATCATCGGCTGCCTGCAGGCGCTGGAGGTGCTCAAGATCGCCTCGGGAATGGGCTCCTCCTTCCACCGCTACATGCTGATGTTCGATGCCCTGGAGGGCACGTTCCGCAACATCAAGCTGCGCCCGAGGAAAGCGGACTGCGCGGTGTGCGGGGAGCAGCCCAGCATCACCTGCCTGCAGGATTACGAGGCGTTCTGCGGCTCCTCCGCCACGGACAAGTGCCGGCCCGTGCGGCTGCTGCCCGCCGCCGACAGGATCTCGGTGCAGCGCTACAAGGAGCTGCTGGACGGGCGCGTCCCGCACCTGCTGCTGGACGTGCGGCCGCAGGTGGAGGCGGACATCTGCCGCCTGCCGCACGCCCTGCACATCCCGCTCCGCCGCCTGCAGGACCGAGACCCGCCCTCCCTGCAGCTCCTGCAGAACGGGATTGCCGAGGAGCGGCGCAGAACTGACGGCCAGAGCGCTCTGCCCGTATATGTTGTGTGCAAGTTAGGGAATGATTCCCAGAAGGCCGTAAAAATCCTGCAGGAGTTACCTGCCGAAGAATTTGGTCCTGTGTTAGCTAAGGATATCAAAGGGGGGCTCATGGCTTGGGCCGCTAAAATTGACTCAACGTTTCCTCAGTACTAGGATTTAAAGTGGTGAGAAAACCACACATTTTCAAAGTTCGGTAGGGTTTCATTTCCTCCCGTAATGGCTATATCACATGGAAAAACTAGACAGCAATACCATACTGCCTTTTTATGTTACCTTTTTTTTTTCCCCCCAAGAAAAATGCGTATTTTTTTAGCTGTCTGATTATTTTTATAAAAATGTAAATCTATCCATGAAAGTAGAAAGAGATGTGTTCCTTGGTTATGATTGAATAGTAAAAACTTGGCATAACTACTGACTTGTGCACGTGATGATTGAGAATATCCTAATTAGCAGTTGTAAATTGGAGAACGACAAAACACAGGAATCATGGTTTTACTCTCTCTAAACTGCTTAACAAATTGAAACAGTGCATGAAATGAATAAAGAATAATTCCTGTTAATCTCTGGCTGGTCTGTACACCATTAGTCTGTGCCAGGGACTGGCCAGGACAGCATTGGTGAGACCATGGTGGTTGGCACCTTTCAGCTCTCCCCAGAGACCGTGTGTATTTCTGGACTAGAACAGCTCCAGGTGTTCAGAACTTCCAGAACCATCCATCATTTATGGGATGGCAAAGCAGTGGATTCCCCAGCTTGAATAGACAAACTGAGGTTAGCTGGTAATGAGACATAAGTTTGACCCCTGGAAGGTTTGTAAAACAGACAGAAAATGCTTTTATCAGTGCTCAGAAGATTTCAGAGATTCAGAGATAATGAGGAGGTGAGAAAGGAGAAAAAATGATATTTATCTTCCCTCCTGCAAGGACAGAGATCTGTTTCCTGAGTTTTCTCCCTGTTGCTGTGGCACTTGCACCTCCCCAGTTGGATTTGCTGGGCATGAAGAGCTCTGCACATCTGGGGAGTGTCTGAATTTAAAAAAAGAGAAATAAATAGCTTCTCAGCAGAGCTGCCTGAGGCCTTATCACCTCAGCATAGTAATTATCTCCTTATATTAATTAAGGTATGGATTTCTTTACTTCCAGAGGAGTAAAAAAACGCCTGTCATGACTAATCTTCACATTGTACTGGGGAAAAAAAGAATAATGCCATTATAATTAGTAGCTGAAAAGGTGTATTTTGGTAAAAGTAAATTTGAGAGCAGCCACACTCCCAGCTGTATTATAACAAGGCATGGTTCCAGCAATGGCAGTCTCATGAAGGAGCAGTGAATTTGTAAACAGAGTCAGATCTTGCAGTTTAGAGGGCAATGAAAATGTGAAAGCCAGGATTTAATTAAATTATCAGTGTGGGTGGTGTGTGCCCAAGGGTCGCTGGGTTGTGGAGGCACAGCTCAGTCACAGTGTCTGCATTCTGGGGCTTTCCTCTCCTGGCAATTAGAAACCAGGGGGGCTTGTTTGAAATGCCTGACCTGGCTTTAAAGTTTTCTGTCTTCACTGTGATTTCTCTTCTCTGTGATGTCAAGAAGAGACTGAAATGCAGAAGGCAGCAGTGGCAGTAATTCTGTAATGCCCACGTGGGTGCTGTGTCACATCCCTCTCACCTGACAGGATTCCTTCCAGTCATTCCAGGCAAGGTGAACCCAAGGGTTTGGGCAGAAGGGAAAAACTCTTGGATTCCAAATCTGAGTGTGTAGAAAATGTGTGAGAAGTCTTTTCCCTTGTTCCAAGAGTGCTCTGCCTGTGTGTTCTGTAAATGCAGTGCTTGGCAGGGCTGGACTCTTTGGAGATAGGCTGAACAATCGAGGCTCATAAAATCAGAACTAAGCCCAAACCATTCTTATTATTGCAGGCTTGTCTTTTCTTTCTGACTTGCTTTAATTCCTGAATTCCAAACATGTAGTGGTTTCTTTGTTCACTGGGAGAAACTCTGCTTAGAAATTCTGGGAGAAGCACTAAAACTTTATGGTTTGTATTGCTGCCAAAGCCCTGCTGAAATGTTGGGGTGTGCTGACAGTGTGAATGAGGAGCTCTGAGCATGGCTGTGTTATCAGGAGGGATGAGGACAGGTCAAGATCTTGTCCTTCGCCCTCCAGGTCATGAGGTTGCATTTTCTAATAAAAACAAAACTTTGCATTAGGTGTTTAAAATACTCCAAGCATAAGTTTGTAATTTTTTTCTTTTTTTTTTTTTAATGCAAAAGTTTGTGAAACTACAGAGGGAATAATGTGAGGGCTGTGTGCTAGGTGGCACTGCAAGTTCATAAACCACAGCACTCCTGAGCCTGAGAGATGCAATTCAAGCTTAGCAAGAGCTGAGGTCCCTTGTACAAATCCATCATTGTGCAGGTATTTTGAAAAAAAGACCAGGGAAATAGAATAAAATGAGATGAATATTAACGTGGATTAGGATAACAAAATTTGGAGCAATGCAAACAACATTTGGAAAATGCACACACTAAATTGGTTTGTGGCATTAACCTTTATGTTTCTTGGTTAAATATACCAGCCCTGCTGCTTTACCTCCTGCAGCTTCAGCATCTTGGTGGGGAAATATGGGCAGGGCAGGAAAAGCAGCAGAGAAAAGCAGAATATAGCAAAAGACAGAGAAGAAATGCAGAGTTTACAAAGTTTTATTCTGCACTCCTCTGGTGCACATCACTTCTCCAGTCTTTGTGCTGTGTTGAAATCTCACTCCAGTGAGCAGGTTCCAAGGAACCCATTTAATAAGGATGCTCTAGAATAGTTGCAGTAGCTAAAATTCACAGAGTGTGGGACTTGGACAAGGCAGTGGGGCATTGCACCTGCTCTGATGGGAGCACTGGCAAGCTGCACCTCTGTGCTCCCCTGGCAGCAGCTGGGACACTGCTCTCACCACAGGGAAAGAAAATCACCTGTTTGCCATTCTCCAGGCTTTTACCACTGACTGTGCTCTTTTGGATACTTGTCTTTACAATACATTTCAAGTGATTGATTCAGAGCCAACTGCCATGTGGGATGGTGCTGCTTTGCCCTCTTGTTCTCTTCATTGTGAAGTACCTGCAATTCTGATATTTCACACTCTTGCTAAGAACAAAACATAGCTGCCCTCCAAAATGATGCCTGTCATGTGAACCTTACCAGAAAAGCAAGCTGCTACAAATTCAGTCTGGTCCTGCTGTGGTACAGCTAGAGAGGAAACTTCCCAGTGTGCCTTTAGGGGTGATAAAATGATGGTGTCAGTGAGATGCAGAGGCAGGAGTGTGTGGAGCAGCAGGTGGGCAGGGAGGGGAGCAGCCTGTGGCACCTCAGCTGCCTGTCCCACGTGCTGCCCTGGCCCTTTGCTGGCCTCCCTGGGGCAAGAGCAGCAGTGGGATGGGAGGGGATGCTGTGCTTTGGTCCACAAGGTGCTCGTGCTGCTGCTAAGAGACCAAATCCCTGCGGGTGAAGAGAGGTTATCCCCAAATTTAAAATGGCTCCTTAGCAGTTTGGCTGGGGAATGAGGTCTCTCAGGCAAATGGGCATTTACCTGCTCAGGAGCAGTGCAGGGAATCGTGGAATCACAGGGTGGTTTGGCTGGGAAAGGACCTTAAAGCTGATCTCGTCCCAGCCCACCTTCACCATCCCAGGCTGCTCCCAGCCCTTCCAGCCTGGCCTGGACACTCCCAGGGATCCAGGGCAGCTTCTCTGGGCACCTGTGCCAGACCCCCAGCACCCTCACATTAACAAAAACCTTCCTTACCATCAGTCTGAATCTACCCTTTTTAGTCTAAACCAATTCCCCTGGTCCTGTTGCTACAGGCCCTGCTGAAAAGTTCTGGTTTTGTGAAACACAACACCTCTAACTTCACTGTGTAAGGGTTTGAATCCTCAAAAATCATTGAAGTGCTTAAACTTGCCCTTTCACGTATGTATTTATTGGACACATATGTATGTGCACACCCAGAGGTGTATCCCAGGTGAGGGACTGACATGTTTTAGGCAGAATTTATAGAAGTCATTTCCAGGACTTGCATGTTGTCATTTCAAACACGCTTCTGAACCTCTGCTCTCAATTTCTCTTCACTACTGGAGTAGTGGGAGGTAGCAGGTGTGACAGTGATTGGAACTCATTAAAACACTCTATAGCTGCCTTCTCATCCTCAATTAGATTACTATCTTCTTTTTTTAATCATTTGAGGTAGGTTCTGTAATTTCTTTATTATAAAAACCATTGCCAGGCTGCTCTTTTACGAGTGATGGAGGTGTTTACGTTGCCCATGTGACCTTGAAAATCTTAATTTTAGTCAGATAAAGTTGCATTAGCCTTTTGAAAAGTACCACTTACCAATATTATAATTATAAATAAATGCTGAGTAAATATTTTTAGGAGTTTCACACTCCCAGAGATGATAGTGATGGTATCATCTCCTTGTTTCCTTGCAGATCCACGAGAGGCCACAGCTGCAGTGCAAGGGATTGAATATTTATTTCCCTCTGGATGTTAAATATTTTATCCACCCGTTTAAAGTCGGCTGGTGCAGGTGGGTGCCTTAGGACGGGGATTTGCCGGGAGCAGCCTGTAGATGGCAATGCAAGATTCTTGGATCGGGTTTATTCCTGCTCTGCATGGATAGAGCCCCAAACACCCCTCACACCCCGGGCCTGGGGGGTTTCTCAGCCATTCTTGGCTCTTCCAGCAGCACGGAGCCACCTCTGGGGCCAGGTGGGCACCTGGGGCACTGCCCTCTCTTAGTGATAAATATAATTATACACAGTACAGAAAATAGCCAGAGCTGTGTTTACAGGGACCACTTGTCCGTTGGCTTTGCCTGTCAGGAATGTGGAAAAATGTAACTGTACCTCATCACAGCATCCCAGAACCCCAGAATCCCAGAATCCCTGAATTCCAGAATCCCAGAACCCCAGTATACCAAAATCCCAGAATCCCAGCACCCCAGTATACCAGCATCCCAGAATCCCAAAATCCCAGAATCCCTTAATTCCAGCATCCCAGAATCCCAGAATTCCAGAATCCCAGAATCCCAGAACTCCAAACATCCCTGAATTCCAGCATCCCAGAATCCCAGCATCCCAGAATCCCAGAATCCCAGCATCCCAGAATCCCAGCATCCCAGAATCCAGCATCCCAGAACCCCCAGAATCCCAGAATTCCAGAACCCCAAAATCCCAGAACCCCAGAGTCACTGAGGTTGGAAAAGACCCCCAAGGAACATCCAGTCCAGGCTGTGCCTGATGCCCACCGTGTCCCCAGCCCAGGCTCTGAGTGCCACCCCAGCCCTTCCTGGGACACCCCCGGGGATGGGATCCAAACCTCCCTGGGCAGCCCCTGCCCGTGCCTGGCCACCCTTTCCATGGGGAAATTCCTCTGGAATTCTCGTGGTGCTTGCAGCACTTCAGCTGTGTGCTGGAGCTCCTGCTGGCAGTGGACAAAATGCACCTGCAGCTTTCCCCAGGTCTCTCTCAAAGGAAAGTTTTCCCAAACCAGTTTCAGGGCTGCTGGAAACCTCCCCTTGCTCTGCCATGTGATGCTTTGCCCACGGATGTTGTCCCCAGAAATATTCCTCTCCAAAATTAAAGTCACCTGCAATTGCACTGTTGGGTTTGGTTTGCATGAGGATAATATTTATGGATTTCCCAGAATGTGCTTTTCTCTCTGAGTGAAAGGAATGGAGTCATCTTTTCCTTGGCTGACCTGGGAGCTGCCAGCCCTGTGAGTGTTATGGATGATTTCTCTCAGCTGCTTTGTGGCATGAGGTGCATCACTAATGAGAATGAGAGCAGCATTTCAACCTATCATTCAGCAATTCTGTGTCAAAACTTCATTACTCTATAGAATTAACTATAGAAATTTATGCTGGTGCCTACTTTGTTCCTGAGGTGGGCACCATTTAAATTACATTGTCATCTTTAACAGAAAAATAAACATTATTATCTTGCTGGCCACTTCACTTGCATGACTGAAGCTGCCAAATGAGCTGTAAAGTTTTTTTTAAAAATCCCAATCTCCAGATGATGGCTGGGAATTTCTTATATTCCAGGTCAGTGCCTCGAGCAGCTAATTATTGTGGTTTACAGCTCGGTTTTTCTGGACCCACACTGAATGTAGGAGTTAAATTATGACCATAATTAAGGATGGCTACAAAGCTGCTGTCATTAACGAGGGGACCTGACAAAGGAGGAGCTGAGACCTCAGCCTGACAGAGTTACACAGGTTTCTGTGCCCTGCCTGCCTCTGGTGCTGCACAAGGCTCCAGCTCCTGTCACAAGGGCTACAGGGATAATGAATGAATATTTATAAAGTGTAGCAAATATGCTCTAATTACCCTAATTGGCCTGCTGTGGTTCCAGTTGTGGCAGAACTTTATTTCTGTTCAAGTGGCATTTGCTTCTGGATTGGTTCCTGCAGGCAAAGGAGAAGTAGAAGCCCTGCTGAAGAGGGCAGGAGATCCCCTGGCATCCTGATCTGCAGTTCCTCACCATGCTCCTGGCAGGCTCCTGCCTAATAACCTTCCCCAGCTCGTTAGGGATTTCTAGGGAGTGTTTCAGAGGATGTCAGGCACTGGGAAATGACAAAGAAAAACAGGGAGCAAAAAGAGAGGGAGAACTAATTTTATTGTTAGTAATTAATAGGCCAAACTCTGAACATTTTCAGAGTGGCAGCACACAAAATTCTCCTTGACTTTATTTGTGGTGTAGAGATTTATCTTTATTTGTGGTGTAGAAATGTGTCTTTACTTGTGGTGTAGAAAAGTGTCTTCATTTGTGGTGTAGAAATGAATCCTTTATTTGTGGTGGATGGTTTTGCAGAGTGACTGACAGCCAGACAAGGAGCCCTGTCCTGAGGACTCACACAGAGCTGCTTCCATTCAGGGAACCCATTTCCATCCAACCTGGCCTTCACCTCCTGCTCTGTTCCTGCTCATTCCTGTGCCAGGAGTGCTGAGATCAAAAGGAGCAGGATGGTCAAGGTGCCACAGAGGACACGGCAAAGCAGTGAGTGGGCAAATCCAGTGGTCTGCAATTTCTGCTGTAGCAATAGAACTTCTGAGGTGCATTTTTGTTGGCAGAGGTGACATTCATCTGCTGTCAGATGAATGACTCCAGGTCCTTCAGATGCCTTCAGATCTTTTGGAATTCTGTAGGCTGTACTCTCTTTGTCTGGGATACTCCAGATCCACCAGCTCATCAGACTTGGGATCTTTTCCTCCCTGTATTTTGGTACCACTGTCATCTTCTGGATAAATAGATACTAAATCCACTAAATAGATACTCTGGATAAATAGATACTAAATCAAATCTTGCATGAGGTAGCCAACAGAACTATTAACACAGAAGAAATGGGCCATGCAGTATTGTACCCACTCCTGGTAGTAAATAGTGAGTAATGACTGTGAAAATGATGAAATCTCTGACACCCCAGCCAGAGCCAGCTGCTCAGGGCAGAGGTTCATGTGAGCAGGGATTGATGTCATGGTCTTCAAAGCCAGATTTGACTCTTCTTTTTATTCTTTAGTTTCCTATTAAGCAGCCAATTCACTCTATGTAGGCTTTAGAATTATCTACTCCACTTTCAGCCTGTTGCAAACCCAAAAGAGGGGTTGCTTTTGCTGCTTTTGCACCAGGCTGAAGCCCAGTGAATCTCTGCCCACACGAGTCAGGAGTGTGTGGAGCACACCAGGTTTCCTTCCCAGACGTGCTCCTGACAATGTGGGAATCTGTGACTCAGCCCTGCACGAGCTTTTTGTTTAATTAGACATTGTTAAAGCCTCTGAGTGTTCAGTGCCATTCCTGAAGCCTCTGACTGTGGAGATCTGGGGTGCTCAATTACAGTGGGAACATTGTAAAGGGTCAAATGGAGACAAGCTCTAAATATTCCCTACAGAGAATTTCTTAAGACCTTGAGCAGTGGTGAATGTTAACATAATATGAATGGTTTCAGCTCACTTTCTCTGATGTGCTGTTAGAGAAGCCTCGTGGCTCTGCCTTCATTTCTGTGTTGCACCCACCAAGGGGTTTGAGGGAGGAGGAGGCTGGAAAGGGAAGGATTTTGGAGAAAGGAATTTCATGTACCACCTTACCTGGAAATTCTGCTTTCAACAGGGACTTTTCTTCCTCAGTTTTTATGGATCCTTCCTGTTCTCTTCTGAATTGGACAGATTCTTTGTTAAAATATTTTAAAGTTCTGTCCCAATCTGTGATTGTGACAACATGCAATCCCTATACAATCCTTTACCTGGATTTTCCTGCAGGGGGATAATTTCCTTTGCTGGTGCTCTCTGGCACAGCCTGGCCCTGCTCAGAGCTGACTGTGCCCCAGCCCCTCTCCCTGTGCCTCCCTCACCCCTCTGCTGCTGAAGGAGCACAGGCACATGCAGGAGAGCCATCACTGTGTAATCCAAGGAACAGAGCTCCTGCTGTGGGGTTCCAGAGCAGCCAGAGCAGGAACCAGAGCAGTGCCAGACACACACTGCTGTGGGGCAGAGCACCCAGTGCTTGGCTTGGAGCTGTCCTGGTGATGCACACACTGGAAGAGACAACAAGGAGTGACAGCTCTCAGCTGTGTCACAGGGAACAGCCAGCTTCTGAGCCAAGCCACAATCCCCATGGGTTTGACTAAAAATCCAAATAATCACCTGAGACCCCCCAGCAGAGCTGGGACAGAGCAGGTGGGCTTCACTCTGCAGCCTCTGAGCTGGATTTATTCAGCACAAGGACTGCCCAAGCCTTGCCCCTGCACAGACAGCAGGTGGGTTCCTGCCATGCAGTCCCACGTGCTGAGCTGGGGACAAGCTCTGCTGCCAAGTTCAGTGTGACACAGGCCGGGGACATCCCCAGCAGCTTCCCTGTCCCTGCCCTGGCACAACTCACAGCAGGCAAGATGCTTTCACAGTTTTGCTCAGCCAACACCCAACTCCAGGGTGATATTTTTATTTTATTTTTATTGGACAAGGGCTTTAGAATCAAGCTCTAGTTGTGGGATAAAAAAAATTAAGTGACACATGAGATAAATGAGCATTAATGTAAAGACAGTGAGAAAATGGATGGCCCCACAGCATTTATTAGCTAGCAGAACATGGAAATGAGCTTAGGTTTTATTTGGTAAGTCTTGATTTCTCCTTATATTCACATACAGCTCCTTATTTATGGCTCAGCCTGTCAAACACATTCTTAGATAAGCAACTGTTGCTCACAGGACTAATCTAATTACCAGTTCTTTTTATAACGAACGCTGACACAAAGGTAGAAGATGCATAGCACTTGTTCTGGAGCCAATGCTCCAGATGATCAAACAGTTTTGAAATTTAAAAAAAAAAATGGGGAGAAGAATTTTTTGTCACGATGTTCCTGTTTTTTGTCCAACTCTAATTAAAGATGAAGAACAAGAGTGAGAAGCTGGTTCGTTTGCAGCTTTGGCACAGGATTAATTGCCAAGAGTTTAGACTGGATATTTTAGCTCTTTGCAGTAATGTTCCATAGGCACATTTCCCTACCACAGGCTGGAGAATGCTAGAGCCCTAATTATTTGCAAAGTGCATTTTAAAAAGTTTTGGAATTTTCCTTCAAGAGCAAGCACATCAGAAGAGCTTAAAATTGTATTTTAAAGACATTTGAACAGAAAATCAGCGTGCTGTGGGCTTGGCCAAACAGCACAGACTCAGAAACTGATTTTACTTTTTTTGAAAGGACAATGTTGTGTCCTTGGCCTTCATTTAAACCATAAAACCATTGTGCATTCTGACATTTCTCACAACCTGCTCCAGAAATGCCAATAAGAAATAGCATTTCTGAAAATCAAAACAAAAGAAGCATTGGTCAGTGTGATGGGGACTTCTAAATTTCCCAAGCTCTTAACTGCTAGCAAGTCATTTAACTAAAAACGAGTGGAAAATAGGTGAAACTCTTGAGATCAGCTTTTCTTTACCTCTCAGCACACATGAAATCAAACAAGTGGATTTAATTATTTTTTAAATTCTGGAGTTTTTCTCCTGAGCTGTTCTGCAAGTCAGAGTCACTCCCTCTAAAATAAACGGGGTCTGTCCTGAACCTGCACAGAAACCTGTTCCAAACCCAAAAATCCCCTGTGCTGCCCCTGACCCCAGCACAGAGCGTGGCCCAAGATGAACACACCTCTTGTGCTTTAGGGTGTTCACTGCTTTTTCCTGTCCTGTTTCAAACCTTCCCCATTACCACGTGTGGGACAACAGCAGAGTGAAGTTAGCCCTGTCCTGATTCCCTCCTGATGGACAGTGAAGCACAAAGCTCTCAGTGCACCCTCCACGACTCAAATCACATTTTCTTTTTCCCTCACTGGCAGCTTCCCAGGGGCACAGATTTCCTGCTCGTGCCGAGGGCTCCGTGGAAGGGGTGGCCCCAGTTTGCCCAGTTCCCTTGCAGAGCTGAGGGACAGGGAAGTGGGAACAGATAGTGGGGAAAGCTGGCATCTCCTCATGCATATTTCACTGGATTTGCAGCTAGTCACCTCTTGGTAATAACATTAAGTGCTACAAAACTCCAAGGCTTTGTTCCTTGGAACGTCGCATTCGATGGCATCGGATCAATGCTATAACATCAATTCAATTTTGAAGCTGGTGAGCTCTGAGTATTTACATTTTAGCAAGGTTATGCCATAAACAGCTCGATGCTTCTGTTCTGCTGTGGTTAGGGCTGACTTGCAAAGAAAGAGCTGGTTCTGTGCTGAGTGGAGAACCTTACTTGACGTTTTTTGAAAGCACAATGGGACAAACATCTGTGGTTATTTCCATTACGCTCTAAGGCGTGTTACTGGGAGGGAGTTTAGCCATTAATTCTGATGTATTTACATTATTTATATACAAGAAGAACAAGAAAAATGGTGGCCTGTTTAATGATTATGTACATTGCGATTCGGTTGGAAAAATGTGTATTACAAATGGCAAAACAGCCTGTCAAGTGCATAATTATATGTTTCTGGTTGGTTTTTTTTTTGTTCTTGCCAGAGAAGTTTTAATTCCTTAAATCCCACTGCATGATCTCAGTGAAAGTTCTGCCCTATATGTTATATGGGGGGGAGGAAGGAACAGCATAATAACAGACTTCTTAAACCATATCCTGCTTAGGGCTCCTCCTCTTGGTTTTAATATGAGGATTTACCTTTGTTAGGTAAATTAAAAGATGGAATCTGATACAACGACAGCAAGAGAAACAGCAACATAAACTTCATTCATTGTCCCTAGCCTCGGAAGAGAGAGTGGTGAACAAAACCTCGCTGCCCTGGGACTCGTTGCTCATCTGAGACTTGGCCTTCAGCAGGAACTGCGCCCTCCTGTACATGATCCTCTCCTGCTCCTGCTTCAGCTCCAGGTAGGAGCGGGAGAAGGTGTGGAAGATGGAGGTGACCGGGAAGGCCATGAGGAGGATTCCGCTCAGGATGCTGCTCAGGGCCACCACCTGCCCGGGGATGCTCCTGGGCACCATGTCCCCGTAGCCCACGGTGGTCATGGTGATGACGGCCCACCAGTAGCAGGCGGGGATGCTGGTGAACTCCTGCGAGTCGGCCATCTCGTTCTCCACCACGTAGAGCAGGGGCGCGAAGAGCGCCACGGCCACGCAGAGGAAGAGCAGCAGCAGGCCGAACTCGCGCGTGCAGCGCCGCGCCGTCAGCCCCAGCGTCTGCAGCCCCAGCGAGTGCCGCGCCAGCCGCATCACGTACAGGATGCGCAGCGCCCGCAGCACCCGCAGCACCAGCCCCACCTTGTCCAGGTAGATGCTGCCCGAGCCGGGCTTCCGGGAGCCCTCGGAGCCCGAGTCCACCAGCAGCGTGATGTAGTAGGGCAGGATGGCGACCATGTCGATCAGCGTCAGCGGCCGCCGCAGGAACGCCAGCTTGCTCCTGGCCTGGATGAAGCGCAGCAGGAACTCCAGGGAGAACCACGCCACGCACACGGACTCCACAATGAAAATGTTGTAGCACATCTGGGAGCACTCGCCCTGCAGGGAAGAGGAGGAGTTTGTAATCGGCCCTGGATAATGACTATTTTAGTTGGTGCGGTGACAGGAGGAGAGGCTTCTGTGTTGGTTTTTTTAAACCCAAAATATTAAAGGAATTGAAGCTGTTGCTATGGGGAAACACGTTGGCAGTTTGGAACATGCTAAATGCAAACCTTAGAAAGGCACTGCTTATTCCACAGCAGACACTGCTCGGGAATTTCAGCAAATTCAAAGTCTAACAAGGTAATATACAGAATAGTGCAGCTAACGGAATTTTCTTTGGACATAAAACTGGATAGGATTAATTCTCTTACAAGTAATTGAACAATCACGTAACATTTCAATTACTCTGCAATATTTCCCCCCCTCTAAGGACAGCTGCAAAATCCCCATGGAAGTCAATAGCCTCAGACCTTGTACTTGCTCTGCTCTTCCCAGCACATCCCACTTGCCATCCTAAAAGCAAACTTACCTTTTCCTCCTCCTCCCTCAGGTCAGGCATGGTGCTGATGGATAAGTTCACTGCTGTAATAGTTACAAACAAAACAGACAAACACGCAAACACCTTTCCAGGAAGGCCAGACTGGGGCCTTTCCACCATGTCTTGCAACTTTTTCATGCACAAACCAATTTTTGTCTCCTCTACTGTTTCACCTGTTGTTTCATTTTCTAGGAGGTCATCCTCCCGCTCATTAATCTCTGTGAGCTCCTCCATTTTTTGCAGGTATCTCCTTTTACAACACCAGTCCAAGTTGTCTTCCTCAATGCCCCAGTAGAGCAGCTCCTCTTGGAAGGACAGGGCGCACATCTCCCGCAGGAGCCGCAGTTTGCCGACCCTCAGGAAGGTCAGGATTGTCCTGAACGCCCCCGGGTTGCGGTCGAAGAAGAACTCGTTGCAGGTCACGTCGTAATCGTCACAGATGTTCAGAATGTCGTCAAAGTTGGTGCAGAACTTGAGCTGCCCCAGGCGGGTCAGGGGGAACTCGTCCAGCGTGGTCCAGGGCAGCAGGTACTTGATGCCACCCACGTTGATGATGATGTGGCGCTTGCGGTCCTCGGGGTGGAAGCCTCTGAGGAGATCCTCCTGAGGGTGGACGAGCCTGGCTCTTTGGTAAAACACCCCCTTGAGGGTTTCAGACTCTGGAAAGAACGTGTGGTTGAAGGAAGCGTCTGAGGTACAGCTCAGGGCACTATAGTCATAGTCGGAATTTTCTCCAGGCATAAGAGTCATCTTGGAAGACAACTTTGCATCCCTTCACTGCTTCTGCAAGTGTCTGCTAGAACAGAGAACAGACAGGGGTGAGGAAATGGCATTTTCAGAAATGTAGTGGTTGGAGCTCAAAAGCATTTGTGGATGATAAGAGCAGTTGGAAAGAAAACAGCAGTGGCTGGGTGTGGTCAGAGGACCTTTCTGGGCAGGCTGGGTCTGCCCAGCACTGACCCCACACCAAGGGCTGTGCCTGTTCAGGAGCTCTGCCTGGCACATCTGTCACATGGAGGCTTCTCCTGTCTCAGATCCAGAGCTCTCAGTTCCCAGCAGGGAATATGGAATATATATGGAGTTATAAAAATGATCATGGTATCACATTAGGACACAGAATTCAAGTGTGTTCTGCAGAAAATGAAACTGTATAATTTTTTAGAGTATTACTCATAAAACTTTGGAGTATTTTAGTACCCATGAAATATATAGAAAGAATCAAAAGTCAATTATGTTGTAATTCAGTAAATACACACTTCTAAAAACCAGTTAGTACAATTTCTACAAGGCCATCTGGAAACAATTTGGGGGGAAAAAGCTCACTTACATTGGTGATCACAAAAACATTTGTATAGATTTTATACACAATTAATGACGTGGCAGCTCCCTTTATATGGCCTCATTTACAAAAGATTGCAAAGAAATACAGGATTTCCATGCAAACCTTGGAGTGCTGTTTCAGTTACCACTGCCACCCTACATGCAGTAACAGGGCTTTGTCCTTGCTGTATGCTGAGCCCAGCTGCCTTTACCTCTGATTATAAGAACCCAAACATTTCCAGTGACAACCTGGAAAATCCCATTCAAATTCAGCTCGTGCAACACTGCTGTAAAGTCCAGGGAGTGAAGTGGATATCAGCTGGGTACCAAACACAGGAGCTGGAAATGTTCAAACTTCTGGCCTCCCTAAATTCCCTGCTCTTTAAGAGTCAGCCTGGAATCTGCTGCTCCACAGGAGGCTGTGCAGCCCTGCTCCAACACCTTTTATCTGCACACTCGGCCTCAGCTTAGTGCAGGGAGTCCCTGAGTTTCACTTGATAAGTTTATTTATTTATTAAGGAGATTGTACAATATAGAAACATTAAATGTGCACCAGTATCTTGGCTTTCTAGCCTCGGGTTCACAGGGAAGGAATGAGTATTCCAGTTGATTGGCTTCAGTGGCAGTAGAGTTTTGTTCTTCTCCTGGCTGCACTTACCTCCCTTGGATGTGCACCCCAGGGACACCCCCCCTGCTAGGGCCACTTGCTGTGCCACAGGACCCTCCTTTTCAGAAGCTGGGTTTATAAACCACACCAGGAGTGGTACATACCTATTAGAGAAGAAAAACTTCATAATTACACAACAGCAAAGGTCTCAAACCACAGCTGCTCCTCACTTTAAAAGCTCTCCTTGCTGCAAGGGCGGTTACAATGCTTTAATTAAAATCTCCCTCAGTCCTGCTCCTAAACTTCCTGGAGGGTTTGGGCTGAACAGAGCAGCTCTGTGCACACTTACAAACAGGTGGCTCAGGTCAGCTTTGGATGGAGTGTTGTTCCTCCCTCACACAGAATCACAGAATGGTTCGGGTTGGAAGGGACCTTAAAGCTGATCTTGTCCCACCCCCTGCCATGGATCAGCAGAAGAAATGCCACTGGAGCACAAGCTAGAGGTTTGATATGGAAACCAGGGCTGCCTGGTGGATGTTTATGTAGGGCTTCATCCCTCAGACCAACTGCTGTTTGGTTTAAAAATGCCTTTTCCCTTCTGCCTCAGCCATGTCTAAGGCAGGGCTGGTCCAAACAGAATGAGGATTATGACTGATATAAGATATGGATAAGTGGGAGCTGTTAACCATTTTCCCTTCTGTAATACCAGATGATGTTGGTTAGCAACAACTTATCCTCTGAATCTCAGCCAAGAAAAATGAGGAGGCAGCTCATCTCTGTCACTGGTTTGATCTCCCAGCACATCCACTGTTGACACAATGGGAAGAGATGGAGAGAGGGAAATGTAAATGTTCTGCGTGTGTCAGACACACGCTGCAACCCTGAGGCAGCAACTGTGAAAGAGCAGAGCAAAGAGAAAGGCATTTTTCTTCACTGCCAGCTCCCTGACCTGTGTGAAACCATAAATGGGACAAATGAATCCCCTGTGTGCCACACTGAGTGCCTGCACTTAGAAAAGGTTGCTCCTTGGGCTGCCATAACCAGAGCTGGCAAGCTTACAAAGCCCACGTAGGATCTGATGCTCCACATGGGTTATTTTCATGTTCTCTGCCTCAGATACACGCAGCATCATATCTACAGGGGAAGAGTAGGAGGAGAAAAGGGACAATAATAAACGTGGCCTGACTTGAAGGAAGAAGGGAGAAGGGAGAAAAATAAACCAGTGCATTTCTGTGTGGTTCTTCTTTTCCTTCTGAAGGGTGCCTCGACAGAATGATGGTCAGTGTTGCTTTAGGATGAGAGAGATTCATTAATGGAAGGACCCCTTGCTGTAGAGCTTAAAGCCCAAGCAAGCTGCTTCATTCTCCACTGCAGCCTGATGGCACTGGGGACAGCTGAGAGGAAATTCCTTCAGGAGTAAAGACAACACACTGCAATGCAAGGCCAGAGAAACACGTCAGCCTAGAGCCCCAACCTTCCCAGCAACTAAAGAAGATGAACTTTCAGGATCTGCTGTAACAGTAAAATCCTCTGCTCTGCTCTGGCCAAGTCAGGCCCAATGGTAAAATGTAAAACTCCTGAGCAGCACTCTGCCCTTGGAATACCTGGGACTCACTGAAGCCCACTGCAGCCTCCTGGCTCCCCTGCTCTCCTCCTGGGCAAATCCCTCCTCTCTGAGCATCCCTGTGAACTCACTGGGGCAAGAACTGCCCCCTCCTCCTTTATCCACCCTGGGAATTGCTCTGGCCTTTGGAACTGCAGTGACATGGAATGACTGGCCTGGGGCAAGGGCTCTGGGTGACTCCAAGGGTGGAGTGTGCATGGGAAGGAAGAGAGGACATATTTTCAAAAATCTGTCCTGCACGAGATGATATCCATTATGTCTGGTGAAGAAATCAAATTAGAAATCTGTACTGCCCTTACTTGCAGCCAGAAGTCAGGAAGGATGCCAGACTCCGAGGCAATGGGAAAAGAATTATTAAAGATGCCCTTCTGAGGGAAAGAAATAGAACTCATGAGAAACACGATAAAATTCCACTGCAAGTGTCGTTCCCCCCCAATGTCCTCTGCAGTATTTTGAATTCTGCAGTGCATCTCTGATGTAATCAGAGCTCCTGCAAGGAGTCCTGCTCCTGCTCCACGGTGCAGACAATTCAAAGTTGTGCCTGGGTGATAACAAGCCTGCAAAGAAGATGCAGAACTCCCCCCTGGTCTCTTCTAACAATTCCAGTGGCTGCAACTCATCTCTGTTGCTTTTTACCATTTGTAAATTAAGTAAAAAGACAAAAAGCCCCAAAAACATAAAAAAAAAGTTTCAGATTTCAGTGCAGTTGAATATGAATGAAGTGATTTTTTGGAAATAATTCCATAAACAACAATTTAGTGATCTCTCCTCCTTTAATGTTTCCTTAGTTAAGCAGGCAGCATTTCCAAGCAGTGCCACACTCAGCTCTCTCCTGGCACAGGATTTCCCTGCTGTACCTCACTGCCAGGTACCTCCAGCCACACTTCAAGCCCTACTCCTGCAGCCCTTTACAGCCTAAGAACAGATCTCAAACTTCAACTCTGCTTGCAAAAGTGCACTTCCAGCCAAATCAGAGTAAAACTTAGAAAGGTCAATGTATAACATGAAATAAAACTCTCCTGAAAAGCAGATAAGCTGAAAAAAAAAATGCTCTGTCTCAATCTTGCTCTCCCTGAGCTGGACAGTTGTGGCATCTTATGACAACCTACAAACAGAATTATGTCAAATATGTTACTCACTGTTTGGTTTTATAAAGCTGAGCCTTATTCTACTGATAACAATCAGAAGTGAAATAACTTTGTAGATAAGTTATATCCCCAGGAGAATGTTCTGAAATACATCAGGATTAACAACTGCAGTTACTCTGCTGCTGTGAAACATATTTATGTCAACAAATTTTAGCAAGTCACATTCATAGCAAAATCTTAAACATAATTTTAAAAAGTAAAGGATTTGACATTTACTTGTATTGATAAATATTTTGCTACCGAAATGAAGATATGTAGTCATGGAAGAGTTCTTTCATGCTCGTCCGGTCCTCACCCCCTCCCCAAGTCTTTTCCAATGGAAAAAAAATTTACCGGAAAGACATTGCCTATCAAGAACAGTTCACTTGATGCGTCTGTCAGTCAGTCACCAACGAGCAGAAGTCAGCAAATACACCAACATAAAACACATCCCTTAATTATTTAAAAATAAAAGCTATAAAGGACCTTCAGCTTAGGCAAGGCGGAAGAAACGGGAAAGGCGAGCCTCCATCCTGCGCTGTGCAGAGCCGGCCAGGGCGAGCCCGAGCAGCACGAAGCGAGCCCGATGGGCGAGCCCGGAGCGCCTCAGCCTCCCCGGCAGGGCAGCAGCGAGCCGAGCGCCGCCGGGGCGCCGCCGAGCCCCTCCCGCTGCGGCCAGCCCGGCCCCGGCACCGAGCGACGGCCGCTCCCTCTCTTCCATCCCTGCGGAGGGACAGCACCTGTTGCGGCAGCCGGGGGGCCCCGCCCGCTCCGGGGCTCGGGCGCTGCCCCCGCTGCCCCGCGGCTCTCCCGGAGCCGGGAAAGTTGCCCCAACTTGTGCGAGTTGCCCGCGGCGGCGGCGGCGGGCGGGGGGCGCAGCCCGCGGGGCTCCGTTACCGAGCGGCGCCCCCGCCGCGCCGGGCGCCGGCACCGGGGCGGGAGCGCTGCGGCCGAGCCGCGGGGAGCATGGTGAGCACCGGCACCGGCACCGGCACCGCGGCGGAGCCCGCCGGACCGGGAGCAGCGCGGCGGAGCGGGAGGAGGAGGAGGAGGAGCTCCGGGCCGAGGAGGAGCGCAGCCTGCCCGCAGCCCTGCCCCGTCACAGGCGGCGTCCCGGCTGCGCCCTTCGCGGGACAGGCGCGGTTGCGAGGGTCCGGGACAGCCGGAGCGCCGTCCGTGCTCGCAGCCCGCTCCGCCGCAGGCTCCCGCGGAGCCGGGCCCGGGCTGTGCTCCCTGCAGCATCAGCGCGCGGGCTGCTGTCACACACTCGGAGAATATTGCCTGGCTCTACTTTTTAATGCCACTTGTTTGAGATCTGGCTGGCGGTCACCCTGCGGATGCGGTCCCCGTTTGAAAGCAGCGGGCAGTCTCGGTGCCGCGGTTACGGAGCCCCCGCAGCTCAAGCCCTGTCACGGCCCCTCGACGAGCCGCCCCCATCCCGTGTGCCGCTGTCCCCCGGGGGCGCAGAGATCACCCCACTCTGATTCCCCTTCCCTTCCCTCCCGCCGCTGCCCTGGGAGGGAATTTCCTGCATCTCGTGCGGGATGGGGACAGTGCCCTCGAAGGGACAAGGGCTCCCTGTCCTGTGCCCTTCACCCGGAGCGCTGCGGGGTCTCACTTCAAGTCCTTTGTTGCTATGGTAATACAAATTAAAAATCTATACTATGGTAATTTTAGCAAAACACCTCTTTTTCCCCCTGAACTAAATCGGACTGTGGCTCAGGATTGTGTGGGCACACAGAAATAGTCGTGCTGATATTCCTCAGCCGGAGCTGTTGAGCAGCACTTGTGTAGAGGGCTGGCAGCGACTGGGGCTGCTTTTCCTGGTACTGCACAGGGTTTTTGACTTTGGAAAGGTTTCTGGGCAGGCTCTCAGCCTTTGTCTCTCGCAGGCAGGTGATTGATTTTACTGGTCACAGTGACAGGTACGAG
The DNA here is from genome assembly GCA_034336665.1 of Luscinia megarhynchos. Taxonomy (NCBI): domain Eukaryota; kingdom Metazoa; phylum Chordata; class Aves; order Passeriformes; family Muscicapidae; genus Luscinia; species Luscinia megarhynchos. The sequence continues at coordinate 13,515,389 of CM067582.1, read as the reverse complement.
AGTTTTGGGTTTTGTACAATAGTGTGTGATGATCTTGCTAACAAAAGCCTGTATTTTAAAAGTCTTTGCTGTCAAAGAGGAAGGACATACGAAGTCGGGTCTCCCAGGGAGTAATCAGGGGACAGTTCTGGTCAGTGTTTGCTGTAATAACTTGGGTAACACAATGGAGGCGTTTTTATAACACGTGCAGTGATTCCAGCACGGATTTCAAACACTGACATCCCGCAGAGCCTGTGTGAACTCAACACATTGACACCGGAGGAGAAAACCCGATGTGTGTGCCGGAGAGGGGGAACACCCCGTGAGCAGAGAGCGCTGTGAGGGACGGACACGGCCCGGCTGGTGCCCCAGCCCGGCAGCGCTGCGCCCCGCGAATCGGAGCGGAGCCGCGGCTGCAGACATCAGAGGGCGGCGTTCTGTTCCGCTCAGCCAGGCTGGCTGAGCCTCTGACCCGGCTCAGGCACTGCACCCGCCCTTCAGAGAGATGGAGGCAAAGCAGGGAGGGGACCAGCAGCCGCAAGTGCAAGGGCTTGGAAATGTAAGCTGTGTGGAAGGCTGGAATTCATTATTTGAGCTGGAAAAGAAAACACAATGTAAGGACTCAGAACTGTCTTCAAATGTATAAACACATTTGCAAAGATGACAGTAAACACTTGTCCTGTGACCACAAATGATGGGACAAAAAGCAATTTGCTGAAGTGCAATTAGGGAGATTACTTTAGATATCAGGGAACAAACAAACAAACCAGACAAAACTATTATCCTGCGAGTAGCTGGAATCTCAGAAGGTTGTAAATCTGTTCAGTGAGATTTGAAGAAAAGATTGGGTATAGAGCTCTCAGGATTGGCTGTGACCGTGCCTGGGGCAGGGGAGATTCCAGCAACCTTCACTTGCCAGCCCTTACTCAGTGAGTTCTGGTTGTCCCTGGAGTTACAGCAACTCTAGAGGATCACAAAAGGACAACTCACTACCACCCCACATGATTAATGCAGAGTTTTTCTGTTTAATAAATCATCCCTGACTGTGCTGTTTGGACCAGGATCCCGTTTCCATGTGGAGACAGACAGGAGTAGAACTCTCCATTGCAAGCAAGCAGTTTACAATCCCAGTTTTGAGCAATAATGACTGAAAATTATTATTATCATTGTCAATGTTAACATCAACGTCCTGCAACTTGCTTGGTACCCACTGTAGGACTCCCCCCTCACCTGGACTCTGGCTTGGCAGGTTCAGGTGAGGCCAAGGACTTTGTGGGCATCAGTGTGAGATCACTGCCAAAATTAAATCTGCCCTGGCAAATGGGGGTCTTTCCTCTTCAGCTTCCCCCAGGAACCAGAGGTGGTCCCTGCCCCTGAGGGTGACAGGAGTGCTCCAGGAGTTTTTCTGCAGTGATCAGCTTTGCATGGAGGACTGGCCAAGGATTCCCAGAGTCAATCAACTACTTTGTGCTCCTTGAGGAACTGGCAGTGCTGCAAAGGAAAAATTTTAATCCCACTGTCATTACTTTTATAGCCTGTGGCTGCTTTTCCTTCTGCTCCTTTGGTTGCTGACATTGAAATCCTGCTCTCTCAGTTTCCCTGGCTTTTTAAGCTAATTCCAGCATCGTTCTGCACTCAGGAGCAGTGCAAAACAAGGAATTTCAACTTCATAGCACTTTTCACTTCTCACCTTCCATACAAATCAGGAGGCTAAATTCCTTTCTTCTAAAGATCTGCATTATTTTGGGCACTCAGGGCAGGAAAGCATCCCCAGGCTGGAGTGTGTTCAAAGAGAGCCCCCAGGATGGTCAGTGCAGGAGCACCTGCTCTGCTGGGACACTGGGGATTGTTCCTGTGCAGCCTGGAGAAGAGATGGCTCTGGGGGCTCCTGATGGCTGCCAGGGTCAACAAAAAGCTTTTCAGGGAGACAGAAGGCTTTCAAAGCCCATTGGAGTGAGCTCTGAGCACCAAGGCTGCTCTCCCAGCCTGTGCAGGACTGGAGCCTGCTGAGGGCTGGGCCAGCCTGGACGGTTTGGGCTGGCTGGCAATTGCTGTTCCTGCCATCCCAGCTCCCCTGAGAGCAAGGACACTGCACTGAGGGCAGCTCTGGCCCCTCAAGGTGAGCAGATTTCCTGCAGGTGGACCCAATTCTCCTGCCACTGCCTGGTGACACATTTCTTTGCTGATTGATGGCCTATGCAGGCATTTTTGTTGCTTTCTTCTCTTGTCTCTTCCCATGAGCAGCTCCATTACTCTTAGTGCAGTGCCTCTGGAGTGCACCTTCCTGTGGATGGAGCTTCCAAACCTGTCCCTGAGCTCTGTTACAAATAACCCAGTTAAACCAGCAATTTATCACATGCTGCAGCTCAGAGATGCTTGGCTCCAAAGGGATTATCCCACAGGGCTGCAATGGCAGGAGGGCTCAGCAAACCACATTTCCATGCTCCCCTCACCCTGCATTCCCTCCTGCCCTGGGATGAGCCCCCAGCAGAGCCCCCCATGCCTGCAGACCCTGACCCACAGGAGCTCTGCTGGGGAGCCATCCCTGCCAGCCACCCCTAGGCTCTGGACTGCAGCACTGCTCCTGCTCTGCAGCCACAGGGAATTGCCCAAAAGCCTCAGAGCTGCTGTTCCAAGTGGGTCTCAAAGCTCTCAGTGCTCCCCTCGAGCACATGGAGCAGGTTTGTTTGTTTGTGTGTTTGGTTTGGTGCATTTTAACAAAGATTTCCTCACCTGCCCTGCTGGAGGTAAACATGAATTTAATCCCCTTGTGGTCCCTTTATTGCCAGCTGAGGTGCTTTGGAGCAGATCTGGCTGCTCACCAGGAGTAAACTGTGTCTGTCTCAATGGGTGACTCAGGGCTCATTCACTGTAAGGACATTTTACAGAATTCTGGCACAGATGTCACTGCTGGTCAGCAGGATCCCACCTGCAGTCCCTGGACTGGATCACAGAAGGTCTGCAGCAGAGAGGGGATTACATTTAGATCTCTCACCTTTAACCATTAATCAACTCCTCAGGAGTTTGTATTTGCAGAAAAGCTTTCCTTTAGCCTTATTCCTTGAGCAGCTTCCTGGGGGTTTTGTGTCTGTGCACGGGCAGCACCAGGCTCTTCTCCCATTCTGCTGGTCCTTGCTGCAGATCACCCAGGAGAGCTCCTGAGGAGCTCCTGCTGTCTGTGTTAGAGGCACTGGAGGAGCGAGGAGTAACACATCCCTCCTCCATCTGCAGCTCTGGGGTGTGCTGTTTGTGTTTGCAAGGTGCCCAATGCGACTAAAATTAATTTACAAACCCCTGAGATTTTACTCCAGTGCCTCGTGCTGCCAGCCTCCCCCATATTCCCTCTGCAGCTCCACGGGAAGTGCTCTGGAGGGTGTGTGCAGCACCTGGGGCTGCTGGAAAGTGTCTGAGCAGGAGAGGCTGGATGTGACACCAGAACCAGCCCAGGAACTGGGAAATGAGCAGGAAACGAACTGGGAAACAGAAAGAGCTCAGTTGTACAACTGGGCAGAAAACAAACTGGGGAACAGAAAGAACTCAGGTGTACAACTGGGCAGGAAACAAACTGGGAATAAAAATAACTCAGGTGTACAACTGGGCAGAAAACAAACTGGAAATAAAAATAACTCAGGTGTACAACTGGGCAGAAAACTCTTTAATTTGGAGAAGCAGAGAGGTGTGGGTGTGCTCAGACAGCCTCACAGGGGCTGGTTTCAGCTGTGCAGCTTTTCCTCCTCAGGGATATCTCAAGTGCTTGGCTGTGCAGCCAGCCCTGGAAAATCCTGGGATTGCCTGAGTGGGGAGAGGAACCTCTGCATGCAGAGATTTGTGTGCTTAGCATAGCTCCTGCCTAATCTGAATGTGTGATTAGCTCCCCAGCAAAGGATAAACAGGAGAATTTCTGTCTCCAGGTGATTCTTGTCCCTTTGGATTCCTCTGCAGCCGAGGAATGTGATTGTAACTGTGGCACATAACCAGGAACCAGCTTTAAAAATATTTATATTCCAAAATGTTTGGTAAAATGCAGACCTTCAAGTGTGTTTAAATAACTGATTTATATCGTGTATCAACAAGAGCAGTGGAAAGTGTTTACAGGAGAGGGAGGTTCTTGGGCTGAAATGAGTTTCAGGGAAACTGCTGTATTGAAACTATCAGGACCAGTGGATTATTTATCATGGCTCTGGCAGGCTTCCAAAAACATATCACATTTTATTTTCAGATTACTGAGCTGGAAGAGCCTTGCAAGGATCTGAAAAACGCCTCCCCAAGCATGTGCTGTTCAGCTTTGGGAGTGAGGATGGATAATGCTCCTAAATAGTTCATTCAGGTTGGAACCTGGGCAGAACCTGTGCTCTGAAACACTTCAAGGGCAACAGGGTCCTTAATGCCCAACGAAATCTGCTGGTTCCCTGATGACAGATCACTCACTCTGTCAAATGTCACCTGGCACACCATTTTCACTCATTTATTTCAGAAATACAGGTAAGAGGAGATCAACTTCCATTAACCCTCTTTCTAGCTCAGTCAATTTTTAATACTGGTGATACGTTCAGTGGATGGGAAATAATTATCTTAGTCATAATACTTTTGATTCATACAAAAATAAATTTTGTGTTGCAGCTTTTAAAACGATTTTGACAGTATAAAGGAAAAACTGTATTAGGCAAAAGCCATCATGCATGACTCCTGTAATTGCTGTTACTAAAAGCTGGGGGGATGCAGTAGGATTGAGGTGATTTATATCTCAGTGTTTCTGCAAATAAAGAACATGGGACAGGGAGATCTGAGCTCCTCTGGGCACTGGGAAGTTCCTGCTCAGCCTGGGCTGATTCCCCTTCCCTCTGTGGTTTGTTGTGTCTGCAAAGCTGAACATTTCCAGCAGCAGGAGCTGCACATGTGCAGTGCTGGAGAGGCTCCCCTTGGGAAGGGAATCATCTGAGAGGAGCTGCTGGGGCTGGGATAAATAATTCAGTCATTTCTGTAATTACAGGAATGTGTAATTACAGCCCCCACGTGCCCCTTGGCTTGGCTCAGGGGACTTGGGTGGAGTTTCCTTCTAATATTTTTGATTCTCTCTCTGTGAAGGAGGTGCAGCTCTGTGAAACTCCCACATACATGAACTTGCAATGTGTTTATCTCAGACAAACCTGTGAGTGCAAATAATAAAGGAACTCATTAATTTTTTAGAGAAATGCTTTTGATCCTGCTTCTAAAACTTCCCAGTGTTACTCTTGTTTTTATAAAAAGTATATAGCTCCAAAATACTGTTTTCTTTCCAAAATAGTAAATAAATCTTCCATGTTCAGATGAACCTGAACATCTCTTTTACTAAATCCAGACCATTAATTTCATCTCATTATGATTCAATAACTGCTGAGACTATTAACAGTTGATAAAAGAAAATGCAGTAGAGGCCAGGTGAGTGATCTCATGGAGAGGTTTAGCTTTTCCTAGTAGGTGATAAAATCAATAAAAATAAATTCGAAGTTAAACCTAAGTGTGATTCTTATAATTCAGAAAAGGAACCACACATACAAGAAGCAAGACTTGCATAATGCAGTTTTTATACCTAATTACTGCTCAGCTGTATGACTTGCTTACAGCAAAATTACCACAAAATGTAGACCAGCTTTCTTCTTAATATGATTCTTTCCCTTCTTATTAAGTTTATGAAATGTTGCTCTGAGAATAATTCTTGCAGAAACCACAAGATCAGGTTCTTCACTGGCAGCTTACTGTGGGTCAGCCATTCACATTTACTGAACTTCTGAAGCTGATGGATTTATCTAAAAATAAACAGTGGTTTTTTGGGGTTTTTTTGCATTTCCTGTTTGACTGAGCAGCTGCAAACCTTTGGAACTCGGGCATGGCAACTTTTTGCTTGTTTTGCCGTTGGAGTTCCTGTCAGAGGTGCCAGGGGAGCTGGTGTGGGCTCCCAGCTCCATCCTGGGCAAGGCTCAGGCAGACCTGAGGCTCTTTTCTCCCTCTTGCTCTGCTGCTCTTGGGGCATCCAGAGCTTCTGCTGCTCTGCTGGCACAGAGTGGACAGAAGGGAAGTTCACAGATGGTCACAGCTCCTTTGGCTTGGTGTCGTTTTTTGGCTCAGATTCTGAGCAAATTGAGGTTTAATTAGCGCTGTGAATTCTGTTTGTCCTCGTGCAGCAGGGATGGGCTCTGCTGCTGTGGCTCCTGAAGCTGCCACAAAACAAATAAAGAATTATTTTCCAGCATGACCCCAATAAATCTGTGTTTTTGCCACTTCTGTGTTTAATCTGGCAAAGGAGGGGAGCTGGAGGGGCGTGCACTGAACAACTGAGTTCTCTGTTGGATTTAATGGCTGCTGGGAATTGAAGAACAATGTCAGCATTTGTTGTTTCTCTCATAAAATAGAGAAACCAGCACTGTCTTGACAAATCTGTTGAAACAACTCACAAGTGGATGGTTCCTCTGCAGGAACAAACACACTCTAAGGTCACTCTGCTCCCCTGCATCTGCAGGCATTCTAGGAGCAACAAAAGGTAAAGATTTGTTTTATTTCATACAAATATAAGAAAAAATCTCCATATTTTCAGTCTTTAAATAATCTCTGCAACGCCATGTCATAGCTATAACAAGGTCTGATTGCTTTGCTGATCAAATCTTAGCTTAGCAGTGCTCTGATAAAAAGATATTAATGAGTTCTTGGCTGCTACTCTTTTTCTGTCAGACAGAAAGATAAACTGGACCAGTTTAATTGGAAAATGGGCACTGGAGCAGCAGCAGAGTGTGGGGGAGAGATCCCATCTCCTGCCTGTCAGTGAGTGACTAAACTGCTCTCGTGGAGTGTTTCATGTCCAGGAGATGCAGAACAGAACATAATTGCACTGTGGGATTTTCAGAAGTGCTTCATGGGGGATATTTGGGAGTCACTTAGGTAGTTTTGCAATTTGTAGTGTAGAGTGTATAAAATTACTTTAATAATTAATTCAGGCAGTTGTTTTTATGGGTATGCTTTGGGGTGTTTTGTACTGATTTCTGTCTGTGTTTATTTTTCAGTCTCGTTGCTCCTGGTTTATGGTTTTACAGCCACTGGCACTTTGGAAAATTGGAGGTGTTAGCATTGTCCAACCTCTCCAGACAGAACCAGGAGGAACAGGAATAAATCAGCTCAGGCTGCACTGGCATTTCTGTAAGGATTCCATGGGCTAGCACAGCTCTGGCAAGGCAAGCAGCAGGTGAGGAGCCACTCTCTAGGGCTGCTTGCTTTTGAAATGTGGTGGAGGTGAGACTGGAGCTGATTGTCTCCAGCAAAGGGAAGCTTAGGTTTGTTATTTCTCATCTCTGGCATTTTGTTAAACCCACCTGCCAGGGGAAACACAAGAACAAAGTCCCAGGGTGCCCGTGGCTCTCTGAGCACCCAGAGCTGGTGGAGTGCTCGGGTCCAGCTCTCTCCCAGGCTCAGGGGGAGATGCTCGTTCCTGTGTTTGTGGGCAGACAGGCACTGCAGGGCAGCATCAGGGCTCTGGTTTGCTCTGTTCCTTCGTGGGGCAGAGCTGTGCTCAGAGCCACGAGCAGCCAGGGCTGTTTGCAGCTCCAGGCTCGCTGGGGGCTGCTCTGGCTAACGAGAGCTGTTAATTAATAAATCATCAGTGTTCCAGAGGGGCTGGGGCTGCCCTGACATCCTGAAACGTTCCCTTTGTCCAGCAAAGATCCCCATTCTGCCCTGGGGCCAGAGCAGGGTTTGGCTGGGCCAGGTCTGGGTGGGCTGGGGGGAGTCTGTGATGGGAGCTCGCTGGGACAGGGGCAGGGACAGGGACAGAGGGAGAGAGAGGGACAGGGACAGGGACAGAGACAGGGGAGAGAGGGGACAGGGACAGGGACAGGGGGGAGAGGGGACAGGGAGAGAGACAGAGAGGGACAGGGACAGGGACAGAGACACGGACAGGGACAGGGAGAGAGACAGGGACAGGGACAGGGACAGGGACAGAGGGAGAGAGAGGACAGGGACAGGGACAGGGAGAGAGACAGGGACAGGACAGGGACAGGGGGAGGGACAGGGAGAGACAGGGACAGGGAGAGGGACAGGGACAGGGAGAGGGACAGGGACAGGGACAGGGACAGGGACAGAGACACAGACAGGGACAGGGACAGGGAGAGAGGAACAGGAACAGAGAGGGAGAGGGACAGGGACACAGGGACACAGGGACACAGGGATATGAACACAGCCAGGGACAGGGATAGGACAGGGAGAAGACAGGGACAGGGACAGGGATATGGACACAGACAGGGACAGGACAGGGACACAGGGACAGGGGCACAGGGACACAGGGACAGAGACACAGGGACAGGGGACACAGGGACAGGGACACAGGGACAGAGACAGGGACAGAGACACGGACAGGGACAGGGGCACAGGGACACAGGGACAGGGGCACAGGGACAGGGACACAGGGACAGAGACACAGGGACAGAGACACAGGGACAGGGGCACAGGGACACAGGGACAGGGGCACAGGGACAGGGACACAGGGACAGAGACACAGGGACAGGGCACAGGGACAGAGGCACAGGGACAGGGGCACAGGGACAGGGGCACAGCCGTTCTGCTGAGCTGCAGGGGGGCACTGCCACCCTGCCCTGCCCTGGCTTTGCCTTTGGCTGCAGTGGTGCAGGGGCACAGCTGCCTGCGCTGGGCTGGGCGCTGGCAGCAGGGCTGAGCACGCCCGGTTCCGTTTTCATTACAGGAACTCCAGCCGCTCTTTGCCTCTCTAGCTGGGAATAGCAGCGCTTAGGCACTGACCTGGAGACACCCAATTAGCTCCCTCTGAAAGCCACCACATAATGACTTGTTAAAAACTTCCCTGATGCTGCATTGTGGGCAGCAATAATTACTTGCTGCACTCAAGACTGTGACTTCGTTCTGAGTCAATGAATAACTTTTCTAATTCCTGGAAAATGCTTCTGCGTCCTGCTGTGAGCCACAGTTATTGCTTAAGAACTGATGCAATGGCTTGGGCTGCATTGGCTCTCTGTAAGAGCAGAATTCCTTCCTTGCCCATCCCACAGAATTCCCACCTGCCCATCCCTCAGAATCCCCACCTGCCCAGCTCACAGCCCATTCCCAGCTGCTCTGTTGCTCCCAGGTTTTGAGATGAACCCTCCAGAGATGTGAAAATCTTGCAGCATCCTACCACAAATGTTAATTCTTGGTATTTTGGGCAGGAAAAGCTTCCCAATTTTTTCTGTGCTGCTTGGATAATTCCAGCTCCTGCTGATATTCCAGAGGAAGTTGTGTTGTACTCCCTGTGAGTCCTCCTGTAGCAGATTTCTTACTGCTCTCCTCTAGCCCAGCTTCCCAGTCTGCTGCCCTGAGCAGAGTTTGTTGCATTTTTAACCAATTCCTAATCCCTCCTGAAAATCCCTTCCAGTAAATAAAGCTTATTTCAACAGAGCCATCCCAGAGTTACCTGCACTCCTCTTGAATGCAGGATCCTCTTACTGTTTACATTTTTTACATAATAAAATGAAGACATCCTGGCACACCTGAAGTTTCCAGGAGGGGAGATTTGTTTGTCTCTGTCTCTGACTGCACCCTGAAGGTTGGCAGGTATAAATGGAACCTCTAGAATGATACAGTTCCTCCCTGCCATGACTCAGAACAAGTTTTTCATCAAGCTGAAATGCTAATCAGTGATGACAAAGGTGGCAGGATGCCAGAGGGATGATCCACGGGGCAGGGAGGAGGCAGGAGACACCAGCTGGAGCCCGAGCTGAGCCAGGGCTGCCCCTGCTCCTGCTGCCCCAGGGAGGGCAGAGCACAATTCCAGCTCTCAGAGCTCCCACGGGCAGAGCTGCTGCTCCTGAGCCAAGGCTCCTTGGATTTGGGGTCCTCTCAGGGACGTCCTGGGGTCCCAGACTCGTCCCAGTCCTCCCCTGACCACAGGAGCTGCTCTGGAAAAGGTCATTTCTGGGGCAGCAGGAGCTCCAGCTGTGCTGGAAAATATCAAAAGGCCCAAATTCTGCCAAGTGCTGCCTTCCAGCTCAGGGCTAAGGCAGGTGAGTTACAAACACACCTGAGGGAAGAGTGTTGGACCAGATTCTGCCCAAGTTCAGAGCAGCTGGGGCTGATTCTGGTCTAACTGGCCCATAGATTTTGTTTTTGTTATGCCTGTAACACTTTCTGTTTAAAGACAATAATAACAACAACAGATTTAGGTTTGCTTTCATTTTTTAAAAATCAAATATTTTCCTGTCTAAACTTCCTGTGAGATGTTCACTCCAGGGTGAATTTGGCCCACATGAGAGGCAGAGTCTAGGAGAGTTGCTATCTGAAGAGGAAAAAGTAAATTTACCGACAGAAGGAAAGGAAACAAAGGCAGTATTTATCCACAGGGGTGCTGCTATAGAGACCAGGCCATTTCAAACAGCAAGAATAAAGAGATGTGTGCTAAATTATCTCTGCTTGCTTCTGCTTGTTGCCATCACTGCCTGTGCACTGGCTCTGAACAGCTCCACCACTATTTCTTTAGAGGTTTATACTTACAAAAAACTCCAGATTTGTGGAACTGGATGATTTCATTTTACTTTGACAATGAGGTTTCAGCTTTTAGAAAAAAAGCTTTTCAGTCTCTTCCCCAGACTCCAAATTAAAAGAATAATTTGTCACGGAAAAGTACAAAAATGGGCTTAAGGAGAAGGAAAGTAACATTGATTTTTTCCTCTGGATAAAAATGTACCTCAGAAGTTGAAAGGAAAAGATGCAAATGAAGAAGGTTGATTTAGGCACTGCTGCAGATTATGCACATTCTGTGAACCTTTGTTTTTTAGGGATGCCAACTGAAAGTAAAACAAACGTGGTTCAGATTTTTAAGTGAGTTTCCAGAAATCTTTCAGCCAATTCTGTTTTTTTTCCTATTTCCAGCCTGTCAGCATCAGTAGGTGGGGAACAACAACCCTGCATTGCACTGCACCTCTGTGCTCGTGGGAAGGGTGAGCAAAGCACAGCTGAGGTTCCACGCCTGGAAAGGTTCCTCCTCACCTGGGCTGCCCCAAAGCCATCCCTGGCCACGCTGCAGGGGCTTTGCTGCTCTCCTGGGATCTCCCTGGCCTCTGACAGCTGACAGCACCAGGAGCAATGGGATTGGGAGTGCTTTGTGCACCTGGGATCATGCTTTTGGGATCCACCTCTTGTGGTCCACCCCTTGGGATCCACCCCTTGTGATCCACCCCTTGGGATCATGCTTTTGGGATCCACCTCTTGTGGTCCACCCCTTGTGATTCATCCTCTGTGATCCATCCCTTGTGATCCACCCCTTATGATCCACCCTTTGTGATTCACCCCTTGTGATCCATCTCTTGGGATCCATCCTTTTGTGATCCATCCTTTGTGATCCACCCCTTGGGATCCATCCTTTGTGATCCATCCCTTGTGATCAATTTCTTGGGATCCATCCTTTGTGATTCATCCTTTGTGATTCATCCTTTGTGATCCATCCTTTGTGATCCACCCCTTGTGATCCATCCTTTGTGATCCATCCCTTGTGATCAATCTCTTGGGATCATGCTTTTGGGATCCACCTCTTGTGATCCACCCTGTGTGATCCACCCCTTGAGATCATGCTTTGGGATCCATCCTTTGTGATCCATCCTTTGTGATCCATCCCTTGTGATCCACCCCTTGAGATCCACCCCTTGTGATCCATCCATTGGGATTATACTTTTAGGATCTACCCCTTGGGATCAATCCTTTGTGATCTACCCCTTGTGATTCCCCCCCCTCCCCTGTGATCCACCCCTTGTGATCCATCCCTTGGGATCCATCCCTTCTGATCCACCTCTTGTGATCCACCCCTCCTTTCTGCCAGGTTGAGGAGTGGAGCTGGGGCTGGCAGCCTGATGGGAGAACCCAAAGCCAGCAGCATTTCTGGATCTGAGGTTCCCAGGCTTGGTCTCTTCTGTGTTCTCAGTGAGACACTTCATTTAACAGCTCCTATTTGACATTGCTGCTAAATACTCCAGCCAGAAGTGGTTTGGTGTGCTACATCCACATTTCACCTGAGATGGAAATAGAGAGACTATTCCTGTGTCCTTGTCCAGGCACCACTGCAGAGCACTCAGGGGAAGCCCCAGCTGCAGCACTTCTGCTGAACAGGTACCATGTGTCAGAAGCCAAATTCTCCTCCTCTTTCCTTTGCTTTTTGCTTGGGATGCCTTGTATAAAAAGGAAGGAGCCCAGTGGCTGGGTCACTGGGGTGCTCTCTGTCAGGAAAATGGTTTGCCCAGGATTTCCTGCACCCAGCTCTCAGGAGTCACTGAGCCTGTGTGGGACTGGGGAGCTGTTAGCTTGAGAAATGGTCTGGAAAGGATCAGGAATGAATAGAAACCTGGGAAACTGGGAGGCACAATGTTCCCCAGGGAAGGGAACCTGCTCCATGTTTAATTCTGGGATCCTGGAGGCAGAGGGGTATTTCCATGCTGGGAATCAGGTGGGAGTGTCACCCATGCCAGAGGTACTGATGAGAATGTTCTGAATATTTTTATAGGCACCTGTGAATTATTAATGGAGCTAATACTGTCATGATGTCAGCTGAATTATTGCTGCAGGCTGAGGTCAGGAGCTGTGGTCTGTGGGTGCACATTGCCATGAGTGACAGTCTGGGGGGACTCTGAGGGTGGATCCAAACTCATCCATGCCCATGAGCAAATTCCCTGCAGCTCTCACTGAGCCTTCAGCACTGCTGAGGGCTGCAGATCTTCACCAAAGCCTTTCCACAATACTTTGCTTTTCCCAGCTTTTCCTGAAATGTGTGTGCTTTAACAATGATGATGAAATCAATGTTAAATTATGTGGCACATTTTTGGCCAGCACCAGAACTGAGGATACTTTATCAGCCATTCTGAAAGGCAGAGTTGAGAATAGAACAAGAGCAGCTCCAATCAGCTTTCCCCTCACCATTAGGGTAATTACTTGATGTAATTTGGTATATGATGGAGCTGTAGATACCTTAGAAAATTCCAGTATGTGCCTGTCTGCATCTTCCAGGGTCTAATACCTCCACAACACCGACTGTGTGTAACAAAGTCACTTCTGAATGGAATTCATACTCCTGCATTGATTAGGTGTGCTGGAAATCCTCACCTCACAGGTGGCTGGCTGGTTTACACTGAGAGTCCAGGACATTCTTCATCCCCACCTCTTTAACCTCATGGTGTCACACCAGGGTTGGAAAATCCAGACAAAAACAACCCCCAGGCTGGGAAGTACCACAATGTTTGAGCCATACTCAGGTGAGTTGCAGTTTTCCCAGTTCTTTTCAGCCTCACTCTCTTTGCAGCTTTTAAACTGTATGAAAAACAGCCAAGAAAGGATAAAGCAATTATTCAATCTTTTTAAACAAAAGCAGTTAGTTGTGTTTTCTTGCCATTTTCTTTTATATTTGTGAAATTAAGGATTTGAAGTATATTTTCTGTCACCAGTTATGGGTCTGCCTCAGTGGGGTTTCTGTCCAGAAGTTTTCTGTCTTCTCTTTTTCAAATCCATCCCATCCCTGCTGAGCTCACAGAGTCACTGCCTGTGGCTGCTGCCCAGCACAGGATGCTGGTCCCAGGCTGCTCCTCAGCTCCTCCCTGATGATAATTCCCTATGCCCAGAGTTCTGAGACTGAATTCTGCTTTCTATTCATGTTTCTTGTCCCTTAACCTGTGACAGAGGGGGCAAAGTTAAGTGCAGGGTAATTCCTTCCTGGAAAATTTGGGATGTTTTATGATGCAGCTGCAGCTTGTGTTTTCTTTGCTTTGCTCTGCTCCTTGGCATGTTTTATAGCAGTGTCTGGAAAATCAATTTTTCTTCTCCCAGCTACAAAGCAGTACATGTGTTCTTAAACAAACCCCTGTCATCCTGACCAACATCTTTAGTTTTTCTTCCCTGGTGTTGTCATGAAATCTACTTCAGTCCCATATATTTGCTCTTTAATTTTAGTGTTGCTTTTAGTTATCTTACTTAGTTTAAGAATGCTGTCAAACAACAGATTATACAAAAGGGCTGCATGTGTATCTAGTGTTTCTCCCAAAGGGGTTGCTTTATTTTAATTATGCTTTCTAAACTGTAAAACTTCACTGGTTTCTTTCTTCTCTCTTCCTTGGTTACTACATATTCTTTTTGTTTAAGGGATTTAGATGGGTCAGTGGTGGGAGTCACACTTTAACTGCTCCTCAGATGGGGATCTGGGGGAGAAAAAGGACCAAAAATTTGTATTTCTGCTCTGGTGGGCTGCCAGCCGTGCTGGATCCAGAGGTGCAGCCCTGTCCCATGGCAGGGATGGGGCAGAGTGCAGAGAGAGGATCCAGGGCAATCCAAACCCAAATCCAAAGCATATCCAGTTTAATCATATACAAACCCAAATCCAAATCATATACAGTTTAATAGGAATTTGAAAAGGTACTTTTGTAATTGCAGCCTCTTAGATTTTTCTTTAAGACAACCTTAAAAACCAAATTCTGGAAAGAGCAGGATGTTGCTGCATGATCTCCCAGCAGCAGGGCTGTGCCACGTGCTGGCTCAATACCCCTCAGATTATTTAAAGATATTCCTTAAAACCAGGACATCCTGTTTGAAAAGGGCTTAAAATTGTTTTGTCTTTCAGAAGAATATGTTGATTTCTCTTTAAAAGTCAGCACTTTACTTCTGCACTTTTTGCTCCCACCTGTAGCTGTTTAGGGGATTTAACCCTCATTGCTGAGCAGCTGAAGGCAGTACCTGTGTGTGGGACATGTGCTCTTCTTTCCCATAAAATCCCCCAGTGCTGCTTTCCTCCATGCCACGTGTTGGTCTTTGCTCTCCTGGCTTTTTATTTTAAATTTTTTTTAAACTCCTGTAGCATTTAAAATTCAGGCCAAGCCTGGAACTCTGGAACAGAGCACATCCAGCCATCAATTTTCAATTCCTCACCTAAGAAAGGACAGACTCATAAACTGCTGCTGAGTCTGGAGAAGGAGTGGGAAGGACATCCCAGTGCAGGTAAGGGCTGGAATTCCAGTCTGAGCTGCTTTTTCTTGTGCTGCCAAACTGAGGGCAGAGAGGCTTTGCAGGGCTGGGGGCTGCTGGGCTCCACTGTTTATCCCTGTGCTGTTTATCCCGTGTGGGACAGGGACAGAAACAATTCTGCAGCTGGGACCTGTGCAGTCCCTGCTGCTGCTCCTGTGCAGTCCCTGCTGCTGCTCCTGTGCAGTCCCTGCTGCTGCTCCTGTGCAGTCCCTGCTGCTCCTGCTGCTCCTGTGCAGTCCCTGCTGCTGCTCCTGCTGCTCTTGGCTCCAGGGGAGGCAGGAACCCTCCATGGATCCCTCTGGCAGAGCCCTGTTGATGATAACAGAGCTTTTAACTCCCTTCCTCCTGCAGATAAGTGCTGTCAGTAAGGGGGTATTAGTGCATAATACAATTTCTTGCTGCTTGTCTCTTTTTAGAAGAGCTCTCCATCTTGTTACCAGGCAGTCAATGCCATTAGAACCAGGCACACAACCCCAGAGAGGCTGATCTCCCCTGTCCAGGCTTACTTGGACTCAAAGTGACAGGAGAGTTTTGGTGATTTGGGATGGATTTGTAGCTCCTGTGATGACCACAGCACACTTGCAGCTGGGTTTAGGGGTTTGAGACCCTTTGGAGCCTCACTGAGTTGCAGAATCAGCCATCCCTGTGCTGCTGAGCACCCCCGGGGTGAAATGGGGAGGTGTGGGGACATTCCTGGTGCCAGATCAGCTCCTGGGATGGTGGGTGACCTGCTGGAGTTGGTGAAGAGGTTTTGTCTGGTTTTCCTCTTGGCAAGAGAGTAAAATTGTCTTTTATTAGTGCTTTGTTTCCCCCTCTTTGTTCACATCCTGAACATCAACCATCCCAAGGGTTTTCCAGAGGATTTTCCTGTGCCTGCTGGGGCAGGATGACCTTGGAAAAAAGGCAGAGCTTGGGACAATCCATTTTCCCAGAATAAAACCTGTGCAGGGCATGCATGTGCTCCCACACCTGCAGAGCCAAGGCCTCTGAGCACTGGGACCACCCAGGTGCAGGGAACAGGGCCATGGAATTCACTGGCACCAAAAAAATCAAAATGTGGGGGGAAGTGTCCAGAGAACCTGAGAAGCCCAACCCTGAAGGAGCTTCAGTAATGAAGCTGATTCTGCTAAACCTCACGAAGCAGGAGGATGATTTTTACAGGATGGGCTTTGTATCCAGATCTTCCAGGATCCAACTGAAAAGGCCTTAAACCTCTTTTCTCAATAAATTCACTTGTAGCCAAATATTTAAGAAGTAATCAGGGCTTAACAAACATCCAATTTATTCACCATCTTAACAAAACAGGCTTGGTATTTTTTACTAGCTTGCTTCTCAAGAGTTGCAAAAAATAACCAGTGGAGACTGCTAATAGGAAATGTCACCTGCTTTATTATTCCATTTGTTTGTGTGATTGGACTTCAGGCTGTTATTCATCCATATCAAGAATGTAACTATTTTCCAGCCCTTGTGCTTATAGTTTTTCTAATAATAACTTTTAAAAAAATGCTTACAGGAGGTTTTGTTAGTGTATGAGCCTGGGAATGGGTCACAGTTTGCCACCTTCTGGTTCTGCCATTTGGAAGAGCTAATTATGTAATGGGAATTGCTTCTGGCCACTGGTGAGTGGGAACAAGTTAGTGGGAACAAGGGCGCTATCACTTTGCTCCTGAAAATTATTCCTTAAAGACATTTGAATCTGGACTGTCTTGTTGTAACACCTCAGAATGGAGCACCAGGATTGTGCTGCTGCTCCTTCTGTTGGTAGCAGGTAGGAGGGGGCAGAGTGTGAAATAGGGAGGGTGTCATATTCAGCGTTATCCCACTGCATAGTTACAGAAATATGAAATAATTTAAGATGCTCGAACCATTGGAGGATGAGCTTGAACACCCAGATTGTGTCACACACCCCAGTGTGATATTTTCAGGTAGATGTCTCTAAAGAATGGAGCAGAAATGACCCTTCCACTGGGGACAGCAGCCCTGTAATGCACTGACTCTGCTTTTTCCCCGGGTTAAGTGGCAGCTCTGAGCACAGGGAAGGTGCTGGGGATGGGAACAGCCCTGGAAGTTGTTGAGGAGCAGGAATTGTGCAGTGCTGGAGCAGCTGCCCTTTGAGCCTGGCCCCATTAAAGGCATTGGGGCCACCTCTGGCAGGGGCCTGGTGAGGAAATTCCAGTCACACTCCCTTCAGGTCTCAGCATCAGGGGTGCTCTGTCTTTGCTTGGAGCTGGTTTTGACTTGGAACCTAAACATAATGGCACTTGAGCAAATTGTTCCTTTCTGTCCCATGTGAACTGCCCCAAGCTGTTTGACCAGGCTCTGTCTGCAGCCCTGGGAGGGGACAGAGCTGTGAAACGCTGTGCTGATAAATTTGGAGCTGATTGAAGAGTCAGTCACAGCTTCTGCCCTTCAGGTGGCATCTCTGGGTGGGGGGTTTGGGTTTCTCCTGTTTGAGCCAAAAGCTGCCTGGAGGAGCAAAGGTTCTCCCAAAGGGAAGGCAAAGGGCTGCTGCTGTCACAAATATTCACATCTGCTGCTGGGGCTGGAGGTCCAGGGGTGGAGAGAGCTGCGAGGGAAAACCAGGCAAGTGGAGTGGGAAACAGAAGGGAAAGCAAAGGTCAGAGCAGTGCCAGTGCTGGAGGTGTACAGTGCTGAATGAATGGTGAGGTGCTGAACAAATAGTAATTAAAATCCCAGCTACTATGTAAATGCCAGATTAGAGCTGTGATCTTTTTGCAGACTTTCCTTGGAGGTGGGTGGGAGTCTGTATGTTACCCTTGGGAATGCTTCAGCCTAAATATATGCTCAAAGCCAGGGAGGTTCAGACTTCTCCCTGCCATGAGCTGCTGTCCCAGCAGCACCCCGGGGTCTCTCTGAGGTTTCAGTGCTCAGGGTTTCCAGCAGGGTGATTTCCCTGCTCTGCACATGGAGGTGTTTCACTGATACTCTCCTTTCAGTGGTATTGAGCTGAATTTCTAACCTGGCCCAGCACTGAGGATGTCACTTGCTCTGGAGAGTGTGGCCATGGGGGTGTGTGGGGTAAATGATGCTCCCGTGAGCAGGGAGGGTTCCAGGCTCCCAGAAAAATTCTGGAGACTCCAGCCACAGGGTGCTGTGCTCACCTGGGGCCAAGCAGGGCAGAGTGCAGGGGCTGGGGGAAGAGCTATTGACAACTTATTGCTGAACACATCTCTATAGTCCTGTTTCCACGGCAACCCTGATGTGAAATGTGTTGCTAGAAAAACATTAGTTACTATAGAAACATCTTCCCTGTGAAAAGTTTGCTTTGTAACACATGATACCTAATATTAGTTTTTTTTTTAACTGGGACTGCCCACGTGCGTGTTGGGCTCAATAAACAGATCATTGTGCTTGGGGTGGCAGAGCTGGGAAGGGACAGGACACGTAAAGAGGGATTGGGGAGTTCCTGCCTTGAGGAAATGGCCATGAGGATGAGCAGCACAGCAGGTTTCCCACTCATTTGCTTTGTCTTTGCTCATGTCCTTTCCAGATGATGGCTGCTCTTCATGCATGACTTGAGCATCTCTGGCAGTTACTCCTTTTCAACACCTCATGGATGCAAGGGCTCATGTAGAGAGACTGGCTGGAGCCAGTTTGACCTTGTGGATGGGCAGCAGAGATCTCCAGAGTCAGGAGTTCAGGTCTCTATGGTGCTTGTTTAAAGTGTGAGCAGTCCTGGCCATCCCACTGAAGATCTGGGGGTAAATTTCAGTGTTTCTCCATTGATGTCCACTCAGAAAGGGAAGGAGTTCTGCACTGGAAACTTAAGGGCAGAATATTCTAATTTGGGTGCCATAAATTATACCCATGAATAAGCATGTCCTGGTTTTTCAGAGGTGCTGAGCACTTATAATTCTATTGACTTCAGTGGAAACTGGAATGAGTGCAGTGCATGCTTTGGATAAATCATGTTATGTAACAGAAAAATGATGGTAATTTATGTTCAAGAATTTTTCGTCACACCGCTGAGCTCTGTTCTTTGCTGTTGGATGGAATGAAAAGTTCGAGGAGTTGTGCTGAGACTCTTAATTCACCTGCACAGCATTTCTGATCCAGGATTCCTGCAGTGCTGGGCCATGCAGGGGATGATGCCACCCAAGGTGTGACACCAGGGGAGCTCTGAACACTGGAGCCTCGGGGAGTTTGGGATGGAGAAACCCTTTGGGACAAGAGATCTGTGACATTTCAGAGGTGGGAGCACTGCAAGATGTGACTGCTGTCTTGGTTTGGAGGGCAGGTGTCTGCTAAGGAAGGCAGGAGCCTCTCTTGAAATGGAGAATGTAAACCTCCTCCCTCCAAATTATTATAATTTTGAAATTAGGGGGCTCTCAGGCAAAGATATGAGAATAGGAATAACAGTTCTTTATTAGGAAAATTAAAATAAAAACGGAGTATTACAAAACAACAAAGCACTGCCAGAGTCAGAATCCAAGCTGACACCTGTCAGTCAGTCAGGGTGCTGGCAGCAGTCCCATTCCATGGTGGCTGCATCCTCCTGCAGGGGCAGATGTGGTTCAGCTGGAGCGGTGCTCCTGGAGAAGGTGCAGTTTCCTCTGAAGGTCCAGGGATGATGTGGAAAGGTCTGGTTTTCCTCTGGAATCCAGTGGAAAGAAGGTGCCATGGTGTCCAAAATCTCAGTTTTTATCTGGGTAGGAAAGGCTTGGCTCCTCCCCTGGCTGGAGCATCTCCCAATGGGATGATGGAATTTTATCAGTCATGCACTGGGACTCAATGGCCATGAACAGGAGATATCTCCTGGAGGGAGGATGGGCTGTGGGAAGATAAAGATGATTGCCCCAGCTGGTATTTAACAATGGCCCATTAGCAGGACATATTCCCACAGAGAGAAGGGTCACTGCCACACCCGGTTTTTAACAATAGCCCATTAACAGGAGATATTCACACAGAGAGAAGGATCACTGCCACACCCGGTTTTTAACAATGGCCCCTTAACAGGAGATATTCACACAGAGAGAAGGATCACTGCCACACCCGGTTTTTAACAATGGCCCCTTAACAGGAGATATTCACACAGAGAGAAGGATCACTGCCACACCCGGTTTTTAACAATGGCCCCTTAACAGGAGATACCTCTCCCACAGCCCATCCTCCCTCCAGAAGGTAAAGATGATTGCCCCAGCTGGTTTAAGAGATGGTGATAAATACACAGTGCTGGGCACATCCTGCTTTGCAAGCCAAGGCAGCTGTGTGTGCCAGCCCTGCAGGGCAGCTGTGAGGCCTGGGCACAGACCAGGGCTGGCAGCACCATTCTTCACTCTCCAGCCCTGCTGTGTGACCCAGGGCAGCTCCCAGGCCAGCCCTGCTGTCCTGCCAGGAAGAACCTGAGCAGCACTCCGGGTGCTCTCCCAGCACTGCTGCTTGCTCTCAGGACAGGTGCAAGGAACATCAAGCACAAATTAAAAATAGCCATAAAAATGAAGCGAGGAAAGCAATCAGAACACCTAAAATCCAGCACTATCTTTAATCATAAGTGGAAAAAAAATGTATCGAGTGTTGTTTGATCACAATCTAAACACAGCCTAAACAACTCTTTGAATTTGTAAATGGCATGCAATAGAGGTATTTTTAGCTCATGTTGCTCAGATCTTGAGGAGGATTTTTTGTATGTTTTAGCTTATCACATTTCTTGCATAATAAGCTCTAGTTTTGCACAGCAGTTTAATTTTCTGTGAGCCTATTCTGTATGCAAATAACTTTTCTTTTGTGGTCTCCAGTGGCAAGATTATCTCCACACTGAGTGGATTTAAGGTGAAAAGAACTTTACTGAAGGGCAAGATTATAATCTCTTCATTTACCTGGTTTGTCTTTCTCAGGCTGTTGTTATCAGTCTGCTCATGTTTTGTTCCCTCTGTTTGAAATTCCAATGAAAATGGCAAAACTTCTCCCATCTTTAGGGAGTGCCAAAAAGGCCCAGTTTTTGTTGCATTTGCTGACTGAGATGTGCCCTTTTCACTTTTCATCTATCTGCCCCAGTGTGCTTAGCAGGGTCCATCAATTTTGTGTGAGTAGAAAACGCTCTTGAATGAAATGAATAACATGATGCACCTTCTTCTGATAGTGCAAAGGCAGCTGAAAAGCTCAGCCTTATCTCCAGGCCATGCCAGGCTGGATTTTGTCTCCTAGAAATGGATTGGGGATTTGGAGTGTAGATATGGGGCAGCTACAGAAGCCTTGCACAGCTTTGCTGTGATGAGGGGGCTGGAGAGAGGCCATGCACAGCTGAGTTTGGAGCCTTCTCCAAAGAAACTGGTGCTCAGGTTTAGTTTTACAATAAAATAGAATTAATTCCGTGCTCCAGGGACTGATGGCCAGATGTTTCTGTGCTGTGAGCCTGGAGGGCAGTGATGGGATGCCCAGGGCTGCGTGCTGGGGAGGACACTGCTGCTTGGGAGGGAGCAGGAGAGCCTGGAAGGGCAGGAAAGCTTGAAGGAAGAGAAAGGGAAAGGCAAGAACACAGGGGGAAGAGGTGGAGTTGGGCAGTGGGGCCTTTCCTCAGCCAAGCTCCTCTCCCTTCTTCTCCTGGAGAGCTGGAGCTGTGGGGCAGTGACACAAATTGCCTCTGGTGGAAAACAAACCTGGAAATGCCAGGGGGGAGTGGGAGCCCAGTGCCCTCTGTCCCAGCTCAAAGGAGGTGCTGCCACAATGGGAATCCTGATTTTGACCAATAATTCGATTCCCCACTGAATTTAACACCTGGAGTACAACAAACAGCACTCACAGCAGTGTGGTTCTTCCTCCCTCCCTGGAAATGATGAGTCCCAGCAGAGGCCTGCTGAAATCAGTTGGGGTGACTGCACAACACATCTCAGGGTTCTTGGCTTTCAGTGAAAATGGGAGTACCTGGAGAATTGGAGGCTTTGTTTAATTCCAGAAGTGGCTGGAGCTGGGCTGGGAGCTGCACTGGCTTCAGCCTGGACTTTCTCTACCTGTGTGCTGCTGTCCATTTGGCATTTGGGGATCTCTTTGATCCCCTTGATTCATGGAGTTGTCACAAGAGCTATTCCCTCAGCTGCATTCTGACTTTTTCCATGAGGCACTTTATTGTGTTATAAAGTGTTGACAGCAAAGCACAGGGATAGATTTTTAAATGTCACCAAGGTAACTACTGGCATTCAATTACAGTTTCAGATAAAGATGAATCCCTCCTGCAAATGGGACTGTGGGAAAGTCAAAAACTGTGCTGAGCATGAAGGTGATTTGTGATACAGCAAAGAATTCTCTTGTCACTTTGCAA
Source organism: Luscinia megarhynchos (assembly GCA_034336665.1). Classification (NCBI taxonomy): domain Eukaryota; kingdom Metazoa; phylum Chordata; class Aves; order Passeriformes; family Muscicapidae; genus Luscinia; species Luscinia megarhynchos. The sequence continues at coordinate 13,493,113 of CM067582.1, read as the reverse complement.
GGTTAATTGTGCCCATTCTGGGTTTTGGTAGCACAAATGTGGCTCCATCCTTCAGCTGGTGTCTGAGACACTGATCACCCAGGATCCAGCTGTTTGGGGTTTGTCCTGCTCTGCTCTCTGAATGATTCTGGCTCTGTGGCATCCTGGGGATGCTCTGTAGCACCCAGACTGAGTCTGCTGTGAAGGACATTTCTCTGGACTTACATAAACACTCAGACCAGAGCAGGACTTGGCTGCAAATCTCCTGAAACCTCAGATTGTCTCATTCACCTTAAGCCTGAGAAGATGAGAGTGCCAGGACTCGTGGGGATTAGGGAGTGTGGACAACTGGAGAAAAACTTTGGAAAAGGTTTTTAGAGCCTGGAAAAGTGAGAGTGCATTTGTGTGTGGGATCTGAGGGGTCGAGAGAGAAGGGAAAGGTGAGAACCTGGCAGAGGAAACACGTGGGAGTTTGTGCTGGGGGTGGTGTTGAAGCTGGGCTGTGGGTGTGAGACTCTCCAGGCTGTGGGCAGTCCTTGGAGGCAGGAGAACCCTTGGGAGCTGCGCAGAAATCACCTCTAAACCCCTCAAGGCTCTCGTGGTTTGAGGCTGTGCCATGGAAAGGTTTCTCCAGAGCAGACCTGTGACAGGCAGTGCTGCTCCTGCCCCCTTATCCCGTGCCCATGCATCTCAACCTCTTTTCACAGCCACAATCACTGAAATTTAGCCTATTACACATTCACTTTTCTCTCCCATTAACAACAGTCTTTCCTTTCCCAGTAAACTACCTGTCTTTTATTTGAAGTTTCACATTAAATGTGCAAAGAACAGAGCCTCACAATGTCATTTGAGGAAAGCAATTTTATTTTGAGGTAAAGTGTTTGTGAGCAGCATCCTGATTACCTGGCAGAGCTAAAAATAGGTGACTGGTTAAATCTGCAGGTGGGGACCTGGGAGTGATGCATTTTGACTGCTGCCCACTAATTCCATGCCAAACATTGTCCTGGTGCTGGAATTGTAATGGAGAGGGCAGAGGCTTCCTTGAGAGGTGCCCTAAAGTAAAACATTTCTGTTCAAAGCAGTGTTAACAGCAGCAATTGGATTGATCAGCACAACCTGAGGTGTCACATCTCAGATGGTTTTCTGGTGCTGTTTGCAGGTGTCAGCAAAGCTGGGCCAGGAGCAGCTGAGCTGACTGGGAGGCAGCAGCACCACACCCACAGCAGGGCAGAGGTTTTACCCCAAAGTGCTGCTTCTGTTCAGTGCAGGACGTGCCCACCTGGACCTGCTGCCCCCACAGGGATCCCTGGGGCTCTGCTGGTGCTGCCAGTGCCTGCACAGCCATGGGGACACCAGCCAGCCTGTGCTTCCTGCCCCAAAAAAGGCCTGAAAAATCAACATGGAGCTCCAAGATGTGAGCAAACCCCGAGGATGTGCAGAGCACTTGTGCTGCCTTGACAGGCCACACGAAATCCAAACAAAGGCTGGGATTCCTCAGGGATTTGCCATGTAAGGGGCCCCTGCAGATGCAGCCTCCTCTGCCAGGACAGCTCTGTTTGGGTTTGGGTCTTGTAACTTGGGCAGTTCTTCTCTTTGTTTTAAAGTTGTCTTCTGGAGGTTTCTTTAATCATAATCCCCCTTCCATCATGAGCCTGCCTACCAACAGAATACTTGTCCTTGTGAAAGCCTCTATTTCTATCCTTCCCTCTCCATTCTCCCTCCCAGGCACTCTAATTTGGATTTCAGCCCTTCAAGGAACACCACACTGGGAGGGATTGCAGTCCTGGGGTGTCTCCATCACTGCAGAATTCCCCTGGAAAAAAAGTCACAGCTGGAGAGTTTTTGCTCTTTTTCTTTTTAGAAGATTAAGTGGGTCAGGTTCTAGAGAGCCTTTGCTCTTTGGGGAGAGTTTTCTTTCTCTGGGAATGTGGCAGGAGGAGAATTATTTTGGGAAGGGGTCCTGGTACAAACCCCAGTGCCTGCAGAGCCCTTGAGCAGCCACCCAGAGCAATCCCCTCTCACCCTGCCTCACTGCTGGGGGACATGAGCTCTGTGTGCTGGTTTTGAGACAATTTAATGCAGTTTTAAGACGTTCCTGAGCAAAGGGCAAAGAGCAGCTGGGCTCCTCTGGGTGTGGGCTGTGCTGGGCTCCATCCTCAGTGGAAGGAAAGGCAGTGGGTGTTTTATTTGTGCCCCAGTGAGGAGTGGCTCAGCCTCCAGCACTTCCTGGGACAGAGAGAGGCCCTGGGCTGATCCCAGGGAATTGGGGATTTTCTGTTTCCATTTGGGCCATGGGAAGGACTCACTGCAAACTCCTGGCAGAAGTTCTCAGGTGCAGCTCTCTTCTGTTCCCTGGAAATCTCTTATTTCCTGGAAATGTTCAGCCCCAAGGGAAACCAGGGTTGTGGAGAGGGAATTAAACTGGGAATGGAAATATCATTTAAGGATTGCTAAACTGCTCTGTAACTTTGTGAAACTGAAGTTTCTGTGCCATTTAAAGGCATTTCCCTGTTCAGTTTTAATATATGCCAACCACTTAGATCTTTTTCCAATGTTTTGAAATATTTCTAGCAAGGGAAAATGGAAATAGTTTTGTTTTCTCATCTCCCTCTTCTGCCTGCAGGTAAATTCTCTGGATGTTCTATCTGACACTTTCTGAATCTCAATTCAACAGCTCTTCAGGGTATTTGTGTTAAACACACAACTTGTTCAGAAGCTCTGTTAGGCTTGAAGTGATTCAAGCACAGAAGAAAGCAGATGGGAGGATACACTGAGTGCTTTTTGTTTTTAAAAAATGCAGTGGTGTAGTAGAAATAGTTCTCCTTTTGCCTTTGGAGACAGACATTTCAACCAGTGATTCACTGATTCAGTCTGGGACTTTGCACTTCGTGGGACAGGAGGCTGAAGGGGCCCTGTCCCCTGAGCATTCAAATCTGTAATTCTGGACACAAAGCTCTGTGGGTGTTGGTGAGTCTCAGCCCCTGGGTTCAGAGGCACCAGTGACCCAGGAATCTTTGGTTCTGCTGGTTCTGGGGTCCAGGTGTCACCCCAGAGCCAGCAGCAGCTCCTGTCCTGTCCCAGAGCTCCGAGTGTGGGGGTCTGCACACACTCACAAATCTTCTTTGGGTCTCTCATTCCCATCCCAGCCTGGGGAGAATGAGCTGGGAGCTGAAATGCAGAATTATCTCCACAAGCAGGAAGGGAACAGCTTCATTTTTCCTTTTGTGTAGTCTGTGCCTGGTACACGTTCTGAATTGGAAAAACGAGAGCTGGTAAAATTTCAATTAAATCTTAAGAAAGCCAATATATTAATTAAAGAGAATGCCGATGGTCTTAATTAGCAATGCATTAACATGCTGTGAGCACCAGAAGTTCCACTGAGTTGGCTGGTCTGACTGATTCACCTGTACTTACCACTAATTAATGAGCTATGGCATCATTAATGCTTTTTGTGATTCCTTGATTGGGAAGTTAACTGTGTAAAGGATAAGGTCTGGTGCATGTGGGGCACAGGGAAATTATTTCCCTGATGATGAAGAGGTTCTGAGCTTTTTTCCCTCTGGTAGGATGAGGTGACTGTACCACATGATTTTAAAAAAAATAATGTTTACATAAAGGTGTTTGGAAAACATCTGCTAAACACATCTGTCATGGCAGAGGAAAAGCAGTTTGTCAGCACTGGCTATAAAATTATTAATTTTGATCTGTCTAGACAAGAGCTTGGTTGTATTAAAAGATGGATTTCATGACAATTAAGAACTTCCATCCTCAAATGCTTTGTTAAAGTTGGGAGGCCACTTGAGCATTCTCAAGAGCACCTTTTCAATTTGTAGCAAATTATGCATTTAATAACCTCTGATGAAGCAGATGCTGAGCTTCAGTTTGGGTGAAGATGGCCCAGAGCTCATTCCTGTGGGCTGAGAGTTAAAGACTGATGTTGGAGCTTTTTGGTCTGGTTTTACCACACCTGACTCTCAGGTGAATTTAACTTCCCATATAGTTTCTGTTAGGGCAGGATCAGCTGTGGGTAAGGCTGGGTCCAAAGCACAGGCTTAGCTTTGTGTTAAATCAGAATTATGTCAGAGGCTTCCTGTGCTCTTTGCATCTCCAGGGATGTTTTCCTGCCCCCTGCCAGGCAAGGCTGAGCTCAGGAGATGCTGCCTGGGCTGGGCACTGATTCCTGAGCTGCCAGAGCCCTGGGACCTCGGGCTGTGCCCTGGGCAGGAGCTGCTCCAGGGGAAAATGCTCTACAGGGCAGCCAGGCAGGAGAAATCCCAGCTCTGCTCTCACCCAGGCTCTGCAGGAGGATGGGAGGAGCAGAGCCTGGCACAAGGGGCTCTGGGGGGAGGCTCTCACAGGTTGCTGTGGGGGTTTTTTGGCACAAAGGAATGTTCCTCACCTCTGACAGGTTCAATGGCTGCCTTGGTTAAAAGGGGCTGGCTTGGCACTTCTGGAGCTGCTCATTAATTCCCCCAGCACCTCTGCCTGCAGGTTACAGAACACTGAATTTGTGAGCCTGCCCAGCACTCAGTTCTGCCTTCCACCCCCTGCACAATCTGATATTATTGTATGTTTATGGCTTGCTGCTGCACACTCCAGACCTGTGCTCATGTAAAGTTCTTGTTCTCTGTGTAAGCTTTACAGAACTCCCCTGAAGTCTTTGTACAATGACTGTCTGATCCTCACATCTTCAATAGTAATAATGAAAATCATTCAGAAATGGGTTAGAAACAAATATTCTGTTTTCAAGCTGCACTGTGTTATTGGATCTGACTTGATTCTGGGAATTTAGTAGCACTGAAGAGATCAAACCATTCCCACAGAGAATTCTGACTGAAAACCACTTACAAACCTCAAAACCAATAACATGAGTAAAAGCTTGTCCTCAGCACGGAGTGTATTTGCAAGCACAGAATAAATGCTGTGTTCCAGGGCACCACCAGCTCTTCCAGCAGCATTTGTATTTCCATCCCAATCCATCTGCTGAAGGTTCTGTCACTGTGTCAGAGCCTCCCATCACTTCAGGGTCCTTGAGTCCTTCCTACAAGCTGAGCCTTGCCATGAAACCTTTCAGGTGTGCTGCAGACATGCAGCTCTGTGTGCTGCCAGTGCCTCTGGCAGAGGAGGATTTCTCTGGCATCTGCTGTGGATCTTGGGGTGCAGCTCTGTGCTGAACCCCTCTGACTCTCAATGTTCTCCTGGCTGTAAACCAGACACAATGAACCTCAGGGTAGGATCTGCCTGGGAGCTCACAGTGCTGGCCTGCAGTTTTCAAGGTGGACACAAAGATGCAGCAAATTTAACTTCCCATTTTCATTCTGCATCAGCAGCTCCCACCTGACCTGCAGTGAACTGGGTGTTTGGGCTCATGTCTGAACCTGCTCTGAGTTTGGCCAGTGCCATTGCAAGTGGCTGCTCGCAGGATTTTAGTGACCTGTGGGGTTTTTGTTGTTGGACGGTTACAGACAGACTTTGAAGCTTAATATATTATATTTTTTAGGTTAGTATTTTATTACAGGGCGTGGGTATAAGAGAGATGTTAGAGCAAGAGAGAAGAGAAGAGAGAGATTTTTTGTTTTACAACACTAAGTATTTTTTGCTAATGAATATTACAATTTTTAATAACCAATTTAATACAATATACTAATTTTCTAATATTTGCATGCAACTTATAGGATTTTTTAAATTACTATGTTTTATGGCTTTTTTATTTGTAACTTTTATTTTGAGACTTTTTTTGGCAGGCATAAAGCAGGATGTTTGTTGCCTTTTTGGTATTTGTGGCATTTGGTATTATTTAAACAAAGGAAGAGAACTTAAACCTTAACATAACTATTTTCAGTGTTTATTTCAAATACTGCTAACATTTTTATTTTATTTATTGTTTCAGGAGCTACTTGCTAGGCATTTCTATGATTTTAATATTACCTCTCCAACAGTGTCCCTGGAGTCTGAGCTGCCAGCAGGGGCAGGAGGCTCTGAGGAGGATCTGGCAGGCTGGATGGTGTGTCCTGTGGGCAGGGTATCCATTGCAGCCCCATCTGCTGTTTGCAGTGCTCTGAGCAGGGCAGCAGTGGGGTCTGCAGGCATGAGAAGTAAAACCATATGGTTTTTGGTTGGCAAAATCCTCTGGCACAGGCGAGTCTGATGAGGAGGGTTTGGGCTCTCTGGAAGCTTGCAATGAGATCTGTCATCCTGGGGTGTTACACCTCAGTGGGACTGAGCCAAGTGACAGCAGAGAGAGGCTCTGTGGGACTCTGAGTGGGGAAAAGCTGCAGAAATTCACAGCACAACCTAAACAGCAGCCCAGAGCTGTGAATGGGCCAGGCAAGGCCTAAGCCCAGATTAGGTTCCTACCACCCCAGACTAACCCCAGTGCCTCAGCAGTGACCATCTCCAATGCACTGCTGCCCTTTCTGCTTGGTGTGCACTCTGTGAGTCAGACCCTGCCAAAGATGAGGGAGGACTTCCCTTGAACTTCTCACCGTGGCAAGCTCAGCCTGGAGCTCTGTGGCTGTTCAAGGGACCATGTGAAGCATTTGGAGCACTGGGAGCAGCCAGTGTCCCTTGGAGCACCCAGCTCTTGCTGGTGATCAGAATTGTCACATCTCCTGCCTTTCAGCAACGACAAAGTGCTCAGTAACAACTTGTCTGGGCCAAGAGCCAGCAGAGAAGTTCCAGGAACTGTGACAACCAAGTGTTGGGGCTCCTCGGGGGAAAAAATATCTCCTGGAAATGAACAAGCTGTATCAAACCTTAAATGGGGGAGAGGAGCAGTTCTGAGGAATCCATTATTGATGGGCTTGGTGGCTCTGAGGCAGAACTTGGTGTTTCTGGAACACCTGCAAGGCCACGTGCCACATCCCTGCTCCCCTCTGAGGGAATTCCACTTCTCTGGTGCTTTTTGCCCTTTCACCCTTCAACTGCAGATTCTCCAAGCATGTTCCTGAGATGCCATTGAAAAATGGGCAGCTTCTGTTGTGTAAACAACATCTGATTTATTTTTTTAAGGGAATTTTTAGCTAGATACATGTTTTCAGAACCAAATTTATTAAAACAGGCATTCTGCACACCAACTGAGCAGAGAGAAGGGCTGTAGCAAACTTTTTAGTGCCATGCCATAAGTTTTGTGTCTTGCCAGGGCTTCAGTCACTGATGTAAAATGGAGTGTGTGTACATAGTGCAAGGCAGGGAGTGGTTTTGGGTTCTGTGAGCAGCTGGAGTTGGCTGCTATCCACACAGTGCTGGACATGCAGAAAGTGCCAGCAGGTGATTCCTGGTGTGGTTTGTGTGTGTGAGGCTGCACCTGGCCTTGGCTCACTGGGGGTTTCTCAGCTGCTTCTCTGGGTTTGGCACTTTTGGGTGCCTGGGGTTTTTTTGGGGGGTCCTGGCACTGCAGAAAACCCCATAGCTGCTGCTGGGTCAGGACACAGGGGCTGGGTCTGTCCCTGCCACAGGCACCCACAGCAGTCAGGGCTCTGGGAGAGCCTTTCCTGCACCTCTTGTCTGTAAGCAAACCAAACTTTTTATCCTGGAAAGGAGGATTTTAAACCTTGATTCCAGGTGAAGCAGAATCAAGCCCAGCTGAATGCTTAAAATAGGCACTGTTCTGCCAGACCCTGCTTCTGGTGAGCTTCCAGTGGGGAACATTTCAGTGCCCAGGTACCTTGGGCAATATTTGAAAAGTTAATAAATTTTAGTGCAAATCAACTGCAGAAAGCCCAAGTAAATATTAAGACTCCACTTCCACGAATAACTCCTGGCTAGGATATTATTTCTAATTCAAGAAACCACCCCTTTCATCTCCTACCTAAACACTTTTTATATTTGGATCAAGGTTTTGTTTTACTACACACTGCACAAATGTTTGAGAAGATATAGTTTCTTCACTGAGAAGCTGACAGTTTTCTCCATAAATCCAGTGTTGCTAGGTTCATAGAAAAATATTTATCTGCTGAAGAGAACTCGAGCTGATCACCATCACTGACATGGACAGCTGTGGCACCATTAATAATCATTGGTTTAATATGCCAGAAAATTAATTAAGTACAGGCAGAGGTGGGGAGAGCACCTGACTCTGTGAATCTCAAGGTGAGAAATGAAGTCACTGGAGGGGATAATTACAGCTTGTGACACCTGTGAGGCTGTGCCCACTGGCAGAGGTTTTCCCCTCTAGTTGTGCATCCCAGAATCTCCTCTGGACTCAGGAAAGAGCAGAGCTGCTCTGGGGGGTTCTCAGGCAGTGCACAAGTGCAGCAAATGTCACTGTTTTCCCCTTAACGCCTGTATTGGCTATATTGATCCCCAAGAAAATTAGGTTTTTGAAAGTTCAAGTGTGGTTTAATGTCCCAGAGTGAAATGGATCTTTTCCTGCAGCCCCAGCTGCTCAGGGACCATTCTGTGCAGATTTACCCTGCAGCAAGAACAGTCTGTGCTTCAGTCAGGGGCAGAACGACCCCTGGGCTGTGTCAGTGCACAAATCCTATTTAGCATTGCTGCCTACCTTGTCTTAAAACCCATAAAGGCTCTGGCAGGGAAAGGGAGCCGTGAAGAACGTGGATGGGTGGTTGAAAACAGGATCCAAGACAAGTGGGCAGTTTGGAGATGTTGATGTTGCAGGTTGGTTATTGCAGTCACTTCTGTGCTGTGTTTGAGGAATCACCTTCACAGCCTGGGACAGGCAGTAATTCAGCCAAGGGACAGTTTAGCTGTCATTAAAAGCTTGAGTTCACACCTAAATTCCTGCTTAAAACTGAAGCTATTTGATTGTCATTGTTGTTTGTCCTGGGGTTGGTAAATCCAGTGTTCAGCCCCTTGCCTCTGCTGCAGACAGCCCTGAGGGATTAGAATATAACCTGCAGTAAGCTACTCTGCATAAGCAGCAAACTGTGTGTTCCAAAATGTCCTGAGTTCCTGTGAAAGCACTGTCACATCTGGATCATCCCCCTAAATGCTCTGGTTTGCAGAGGGCAGAGCCAGGACATTTCTCTGCCCACCTGTAAGTGAGAGCTCAGTAAAGGACGTCTGCTGAGGCTGAGAGATCCACCCCCAGTTTCTGTAAGTTAAAAAACTCCTGCTCCTCTGCAATGGGGGATAGATTGCTCTTTCCTGAGGGGGCTGGAGTTCAGGGTCCAATTGTGTATATTTATAATTTCCAATTCCCTTGAAAAACTGTAAGCCTCCCCCTGGCAGGAAAAGCAGCTGCCCACTGCATGGCACAGCCTGCAACTTCTGTCTGCTCCTTGTCATCCTTTCTCTGCACATTTGACCTCCAAAGTGTGAACTTTCAGCTTTGTTCCTTGGACTTTTCCCCTTGAGAAGAGAACCTGAAGTTTCTGAGACAGCTGTGACTTAGATGAGTCACATTTAATTAAAGCCCTGAAGAGATCTGCTCTGCCATGGTCAGCTGCCCATATTATTGGGCACTTAAATTAAGTCCCTAGAGAATCATGAGAAACTTGGTTTAGTTTTGGGTTGGCTTTTTGGTGGCACTGCTCTGGCTGCTCTGTTTTCACAAGCTTGGCTTTTTTGAGGGTGAACTTTGGCATTTGTGCACACAGAGCTGGCAGGGTCACAGCTGAGTGCCTGTGCCATCACCAGCCAAGGTGCAGCAGAGCTTGGCAAGTTTTTTTTCCTTGTTAAGGTGATTAAAATATGTTCCCAAAAATCTGTCCATGCCTGCACAGCTCTGTGTGGGTGGGCACAATGTTGAACTGGTGATTGATTTCTGTAGTAATGACTTTCTGCAGTCTTGATAGGTCAGAACTTCAGGTTTTAACTTCAGCTGGGAAGTGCCAGAGCAGAAAACAAACATAACTGAAATAAGCACAGAAATGCAGAATTCCTCATTCTCAAAAATAATTTTTGCTTGTCACAATAATGAGGTTGGTTTTGCTCTCCATACCTCCACACCACCCCTTCTGCTGGGCAGTGTGAGCAGGAGACTGGAGACATCAAAACTGGAGGACAAATTAGAGGGAAAATAAAGGACAGGGGGAGGCCACCCTGGAGAGCTCTGCCAGCTCCAGTGCAGTCCCTCTCTCTTGGGATGGAAAGAGCTGTTGAAAAAAACTCCAATCTTTTAGTTCTTTTGGTATTTGGAGCTATAATTTATTTGTAAGTCTCGAAGGAAAGAAGCTGCAGGGCTCCAAACAGCTTTGTCCAGGAATTGTGAGTTTGCATGACACCAGTGGTGTTCAGCTGATTAGAATAACACCAGAAAATGGGAAAGAAGCTTGGCCAGAACTCCAGTCAGATTGCAGGAGAGCTGCAGTCCCCTGGGAATTGAGAAACTGCTGCTTAGATGGCAAAATAATTGAAACTTGGGGGGAGGAGGGGAGAGCTCTGCAGATGGCTGCTGGGCTGTGCCTGAGATCCTGCAAGATGTAAAAAGCAAGAGCATTTGGCATCAGAGAGGAGGCAAATGATGCTGGCTGTGTGCCAGGCAGCTCCTTAATGCAAGCCCATGTAGCTGTGGAGCTGCAGGACCAAGGCAGCCTGAATGACAAACAGCAGAGCAAAAGAAGCCCCTGAGTGTGAACTGTGGCTTTCTCCTCCTCACCAACACCTTCTGCCCAGGCCTGAGAGTTCTCTGGCAGCAGCGTGGGACACATCAGTGTCTGCAGAGAGCAGGAGGGCAGGCAGCACGCAGACCCATCAGCACCTTGTTTGCTCTGGGCTTGTCTCAGGGGTTCTGTCGGGGTCAGTGGGCAGTTTTTACTTCTTTATTTGGCTTCTCCTCCCAGTCAGTCAGAGCCTGATGAGGGCTGGCTGGGCTCTGCAGGAAGCCCCAGCCCGTTCAGGGCTGCCCAGAGCTCAGCCCACCCTGCAGGGAGCCCTGCAAACCCACAGCAGCTCCCAGCCTTTGACATTCTCCTTTCCACGGGTGGAATTTCTGCTCTGGCTGCAGAATTTTGTTTTCTAGGCTGGAATCCTTGGCTTAACTATAAGATCAGTTTACTCATCTGCTGTTGAACCAGGAGCTGCTCCCTCCTGTGAGTGCCTCACTCTCCTGGGGCACCAACCCCAGAGTGGCCGTGGGGCCCTGTGCACCCAGTGCTGGGGCTCTGCAGGCTGCTGCCCCCGGGAGCACAGGCTGGGTCTGGCCACAGGGACAGAAAACAAAAGAATTATATTAATCAAAATTATGAGCAGTTTTCTAGTCAGAGTATTTCTAGAGGAGTAGTCAGCAGAAAGTCAGAAGCAGTCACTGAAGAGGACAGACTGAGAGAAGAGCTATGTAACACACAAGATATTTATTTGAGTTAGGACAATTTAAAGTTACTTTCAGAGTTCAGACACTCAACCAAATTTTCACACATCACAACACAGTGTGTAGCTGATGAAGGGGAACAAGTTCCATTAAAGAAAGAATTAGAGACATTTTGCCCAAACCAAGTATTCCTGGTTTGGGGAAATGCTGAATCCTGGCAGAGACAAGGTGGTGGGGCTCTGCTCGTGGCTTTACTGGGTTTTGTCTTTATCTCAGTATATCCTGTGCTGCTGGATAAACTGAGCAGTAAACTCAGTGGCAATTTGTCTGATGCTTGCAGCCCTGGGATTTGCAGCATTGAAGGCCTGGAAATCCTCAGACAAACTATCAGATTCCTCTCTTCCTGCATGGACACATTTTTCAGTTGAAAAAGAGTAAATCTGTCTAAATGTATTGGATGTCTCAAGAAAAATGGCTTGTTCCGAAAAAAAACTTTGGAAAATTCCATTGTGTGGTTTATTTGCACACAAGAGATCAAGGCAGTGAGCAGTCTGGGTGGGACAGATCTGGCTGCTCATTTTCTAATGGCACAAACAGTTGTAAAAACCAGGAAAATGAGCACCCTGCTCAAATCCTGAATTTTCTGGGAGAAGAGAAGGTCTCCTGTGTGCTGGGCAAGTGTTTCTGAGCCATCCTGGTTGATCCAGCAGCACCTGAGGCTTTTGGGGGCCAGAATAACACACTGGGAAGGACAAATGATGTTCCATCTTCTTTAGACTGAATTACTTTTCTAAAAGTGGTTGCTAATGCTCTCTTGCTGTGGTATTTTAAGACCTACTCAGATGAATAACTGCTACACTGGAGAGACTTAATTACTGGAAGATAATCCAATAATGATTCAATGAACGACCTGTTCCATGAGATGGTAAAGTTCAATATGGTGAAAGGTCTTGTGGTTTTTTTCCTCCTAAATACAAATTGCTTAAGGTTGGCTTCATGCAAATGAAAAATCACCAACAAATTAATGCCAGAGAGGCCTAATTTATGGATTTTCCCCATCTGTTAAGATATAGTTTATATATATATATATATGAATATATCTATGATTATACATAAGCAGAGAGCTGAAAGCACAGAGTTATTTGTGAGGTGCAGTTCTTCTTGATGAAACCTCAGCTCATGGCTTTTCTCTTGGATGTGTTTTGCCAGACTTTGTGTCCCTGGGTATGGGATGATTAATGCCCATGGATTATGCCCCTTTCTCAGGTCCTGACACCTGCACTTTTAACTGTGGGCCTCACAGGACCTGAAAACACTGAAACACAATATTGTAGCAAATCCTTTTAGCTAACAACTCGTTTTCCTGCCTCGGCCAGGAGCCCTGGAGCTGCTGCCCCTCTCCTGTGGGAGGCTGGAGGGGTTGGGCTGCCCTGGCTGTGCTTTAGTGCCAGGCAAGGTTTGGTGTCCAGGGCACTGTTTGTGAAAATAAAAACTGCAGCTCTTCCAGCCCCACGTGCCAGAGAACAGGTCTGTCATGGAATAAAGCTTTTCCTCCTCACCTCAGAAGGAATCTCTGTTTTGGGGCATTCTCAGCATCCCCTTTGCCATGGTGCTCACCCAGAGCTGCAGACCCCAGTCCTTTGTGCATTTCTGTTTCAGCCATTCACAGCTCCATCCTCCCTCACCTTCAGCTGCCTCTTATTCACCAGGCTGAGTGCATTTAACATTCTCCATCTTCACTCTGGAGAATGAACCTTTTCAAAATAATTACTCCCACTCATCTCCAGAGCAATCGATAGAGTGAATAAACCTGGAGGCTGCCAGAGGTTTAATTCAGTCCCATTTTCTAGAAAATATTTTGAAAGTGGCATGAATGGACCTAAATGTGGGACTAAGTCAATGATGTGCTGGTGTGGCAGCAGGGACTTTCCTTTTGGGGCTCTTTGTGCCTTGTGTCAGCACAGAAGTAATGGGATGTTCCAGGTCTGAGCTGCATCTCAGCTTTGATTTTTTTTTTTTAAGGCTGAGTGGAAAAAGGAGGGATGGCACCAGAGGTCTTGGCTGCTCTTCTCGTGCCAGGGATAACTTCTCAAAAGGATTACCAAAGACACAGAGATGCCAGGAGTAAATTGGGTTGGTGGATCATGGTTGGCATGGAAAATCTCACCCTTCTGCTGTCTCCTCTTTTCCTGCCTGCTGCTCCACGAGCATCTCTTCCTCTTGGGCAGCTTTTCATCACCAATAAACACAGAGAGGAGAAAAAAGGAACGTGCTGTAAACAGATCTCCTCCTGCAGCAGCTCCTGTCTCCCTCACAGCAGAGTTTGGTGCAGTTTGGTGGCTGACTAAACCCAATCAGATGAATTATTGATGCTTTCAAGTGGCTGAGGCGAGGCAGCTTCGGTGGGGCGTGTGCAACTTCAGCTCCAGCAGCAAAAATAGACTGCAGGCCTCAGAGGAATGGCAAGCTAACAGACTATTTTTGTCAGCACAGTTTTAGCCCTATTATGTGTTATTTTGTCAGAGTGGATAGGGTGGATTGTTATTTTGGACGTAGTGGGTGCTCTGACTGAAAAACCACTTCTGCTTCCTTTCTGTATGTCACAAGCTGCCTCAGCATGGAGCCCATTTCCCAGGCTGCACCCATGGCACAGGAGAGAAACAGGAGAGAAACAGGATGCTGTGCAGCTCTGCAGGTTCTCCTGCAGACTGTCCTGCTCCCACCAAGCAACCACAGCTCCTAGGGAGAGGGTTTGCACTTCATTAACAACTCAAGGCCAGAGAGGTTGGAAATGTCTTTATTAACCTTTCTTGCTGCTGGCATTTAATTGGATTAATTAATTTGAGCACACAACCCCTCCCCTAACATTCTGCAGTCCCCCCCATGCCAAGGGCTCTGCATCCCCACGTGGTGCCCTGCTTTGGTGCTGATGCTTTTCCCAGAGCTGTGGTCACTGATCCAAGTGAATAAACCTAGAGTCAGGAGGAATAATGCTCCTGCAGGGCCTCTAGAAGTGTTCAAGGGGTTTAACACAGAGATGATTTGCTGGGGCTCTTCCCTGCACAGGATAAATGTTGTTTGTGCCCTTTGCTGCCTTAGTTCTGCCAAACTGGGTCAGGTTTTGTCCAGTTTTTTCCTGAGCATCACTCCTAGGCTGAGGGTTTTGCTGTCAGCACCAAGCTGGGATGAAATGAATTCATACACGTTTCCTGTGTTTCCACAAGTACATGGAAATGCATTTGGCAAGGCCAGGGGGGAAAGAACTTCCCAGTTGTTCTGAATGGTGCCTTTCACACGGGATTTGTTGCATTTTGTGTGTGAATAAAAAGCAATATTTGGAATTTGTTCTGTTGGCAGTCCCAGGAACTGCCTGGTCTGTAGGTGATGCTGAGCACACTGACCTTGGCACACTCAGCCCCTGGAGATTTCTGAATGCTCTTTTTCACTTTGTGGCAGTCTCATTTTCTGCCATGCTCAAGATGCAGGTCTCAAACCCCTCGCTTCTTTGAGGTAGATGGTGGCAGAGAAAATCTCAGTTTGTTTTGTCTTTGGTGTGTTTTATTCCTTCCCTTCCCAGGTCTCAGATTTATGGGGACTGGGGATAATTTCCTGCCAGGCTGTGCTTTGCCAGAGCCTTGCCCTTCTCTTGGTGCAGTGCATCATCCCCTGCAGGTTTTGTGACATCTGGTGGCTGACATATTTTGAGATATTTCAAAATTCCACATGAATCATTTTATTTGCTTCCTTGTAATTTTGGATGTGCCATCTTGTCAGTGGTGCTAACATTTAAGCTCTCTTTTAATTTACACTATTAAGCCACAAGGAAAACAATCAAATACAGCAACTAAACGTGGATTGTCTTTCACTTCAGTTCAAGTGTTTTGCTGATAAAACTTCTGTGTTTTGCTAATAAATTCACTTACAAGCTATTCCAGTCAAGACATGACCTTTTTCTTTCCCTGTGCTTATTAAATGCAACAAATAATAAAAGTTCATGAACCCCCAAAATACCACTACTAGTAATTTTTTTTTTCCATGAATAAATAACTTTGCTCTGAATGGAGGGGCATGGAGAGCAGGAATTTCATTCTGCACCAATTTTAGTTGCTGGGTCTGCCTGTAGCAGTAACCTGCCTCCCCCCAGGCAAGGACAACTGTGATAAAAATTAGAAAAAAACTTATTTGTTTCCACTTCCTGCGTTTTAATTGTCAACTCCACCTCCCACTTTTGTTCTCTCTGAATTTCAAGGCTTCACATCTGGTCTTGTGTTAATTGCCCCTAAAAAAAATCTGTCTTTATTGGAGGAATCACAAATCTTGTAATCTGCTCTAGCTGCTAATTAAATTACAGCTGACTTTTGATGTTACAGAAATAAACATTTCCTTTGCATTTTATTCTCTCTCTTCAAGATGAACTGTGGAGTAGTCCTTGCAGAGGCAGATTTCCACTGCAAATGCTAAGGAATAATTTTACATTAAAATTATTTCTTTCAGGGCAAAAATATCTTCAAAGTAGAGATGTAGAGAGAATTTGGAAAGGGATGTAACAACTGAGTTGGGTTGGGTTGGTTTGTTGAGGATTTTTGGGTTTATTTTGTTGGTTGGTTGGATTTCTCTCTTTTTAGTAAAAATGAAAACTTTCTCTGGGAAGATTTTCCTTTATTTTCATGGTTCCATGTGCCTGGCTTTCTTCTGTTGGGTTTTCTGTTACAAGGGAAATGTTTAGAGCCAGATCAATATTAGAATATTCCTTTGAACTTTGAGGTCTGAGATGAGAAGAACTCTAGGTCTGATTACCAGTGGCTTTGCAAAATCAAAACCTGACATGGGCTTTGCTGGTTGCTGATATTGATCTGGGGAAGTTTCTGCTCCTCTCCAAGCTGTGACCTGAAGTTTCTGAGCTCTTTCTGCTCCACACCACATTCAGTGCACGAATCTATAATTATTATTATTATTCAGGGGAAACATATCCCACAATTACAACAACATTTGGCCATGAATTTTTTCCTTTCTCCACATGAATGTTTGCTGATAAATACATTGTTTAAAGCACTTGCTGTCCCTGGTGCCCTCAGAGGGTGCTGGTGCTGTCCCGGGGGAGCTGCTTCAGCCCCAAGTGCCAGATTCCCTTTTGAAGAGTGGGAGGATTACCCAGTACCAAAAATGTCATTGCTCAGAGGGGTGAGGATGATGCTGTGCCCATTATTCACCAATTTCCCACCCAGGAGCTCCCAGCTCAGGTTTTTCCCTCCCCCATGCCCCAGGTGAGGATTTCTGTAGTGAGGTGAGCAGGGGTGGAGGCTCTGCTAATGAGCTCTTTTAGCTGTTTAAAGCTGATATTTTATTTTTATCCAGACCTTCCCAGGATCCTGTGGCAATGCAAGACTCTTTTCAAAGTCCTGTGATATCAGCCCTATGTCCCAGCACTGTATTTCATTTCAATTTTAATGCACAACATATTCTGCCCACCCATTCTAAGTTTCTCTCACAGAAATGTATCAAATTCCAGCCCAGAAATGTTCTCTCTTTTGAGATCCATCGATTTCTCTCTCATTATGTATCTTGGAAAAGCTCTTCAGCAACTCTTGGGATGAAAATCTCTTGAATATATAGAGAAATGATTTTGCTGTTGCTTCACATGCTTGACTTCAGTTGTCTTCAAGCATCAATGAAAGTTGCAGCTGCTAGAGAAATGAGGGTTCAGGTTTTTAGATCAGTCTTCCTTGCTCACTTGCCTGTACTCTGATTTTTTTTTCCTGCCATTTTTCAGTAAAACACTCACATAATTCCCTGCCTAATGGACAGCAGGAGTTAATGGCACTGAATGCACAAGTGGTGTTGCTGTGGGTAAAACAGAAAAATTCACTTGCAGGCGTGCAGGGCACACAAATGAGGAGCCTCATTATGGGCCAATATTGGAGGCCTGAGAGGTCCCAAATCAGACCCACAAATCTGGGAATCAGCTCTTTGCAGGTGGAATTTGGGTATTCACTGCCCTGTAATCACAGGTGTTTGTCATGATACATATTTTTTTAGGCTCAGAATAAAGAAAATCAGATGAGTGATGGTGCTGAAAACAGAATTTGGAAAAAATTTAAATGAAAAATGAGATTATAAAAAGCTGGTTTTGTCAACTTCCCAAGCAACTAGAATGTGAAATGGTCTAACATCTACATGTATTAAATGAGATTAAGAGCAGAGTTTGAAATGGAATCAGTATAGATTTCAGGGGATAAAAGGATTATGATGAATGAAAAACAAAGCCAAAGGTGCCAAGTAAATAAAATACTTCCAGAAAAATAGACTAAAATTTACATTGCTATGGACTTTCTGCCAGAGGATTTAATCTTTGGCTGACTAATTGCAGCCATTAATTACATTTAATGCTGGTAGGAAATGCACAGTGTTGTTTTGAAGTTTAGCCCAGGTGGGCATGACGGAGAGCCAAGCCCCAAGGCTCTGCTGTGTCCTCCTGACATTCCCTCCCTGCAGAGCTCAGGGAGGGAGCCCTGCCCTGCTGAGGGTTTCCAGGAGCACACAGAGTTCCAGGGCTGCCTTCCTGTGGGGATGCACAGGTGCATTCTCAGCTCTAGGTGTTATTTTTGCTCATGTGCTTATTACAGATATTTTCCAGTTCATTTCTCTTGCTGACAGTTCCCAGGTTCCAGTCTGAGAGCAGCTCACAGCAGTCCCAGGTTTTGATGCTGAGGGGCTGCAGAGCTGGGCACGGAGATTTTCTTCTACAAATGACTCTGAGGGAGGGAGGATTTACTCTTGTGATGTGCTCAGAGGGGGAGAGAAAAGAGCAAATCATCAAATAAGGACTGCAAAGCCTCTTCCATTTGATCCTGACACAGGCTGGGGCATCCTTAGAGTGAAATTTTCCCCTTTAGATCTTTTCCTGTGCCATTTGCCAGCATTTCTGATCCTCCCCTTCATGGGTGGTGGCTGTGTGTGCCAAAAACATCTTTAGTGTAATTGCCCACTAGTTCTGCATCTGCTGTGCCCATTTTTTCTGCTTCATCTGATCCCAAGGCCCCTGTGAGTCTTGAATTGAGTGGGGAAGAAAAGATCCACAATGGAATGCTGCTTGTGCTTGGGATTCAGGGCCATCCGAGCTTCCTTTTGCTCCTCTTTCTAAAAACAGATCAGCTGCCTGCTCCTCCCTTTCCTCCTCCTCCTCTCCTCAGCTTGGCTGCTTTCCTCTTCCCTATTTTGGAATGGAGATCAGGCTGAGTCAGAGTGAAGTTTGTCAGATTGTGAGGAAAATAACTCACAACTGCCTGGGCCTGCTGCTGGCTCAGGGAAGGGGACAGGGGCAGAGCAGATATTCTGGAGGGGAGAGCTGCTGGCACTCAGATGTACACCAGCCTTTGCCTCACCTCTGAGTTCAGATCAGATGGCACTGAGACCTCGTAAATCCTCTCACACAATTTCTGCATGAGCTGCCCTGAAATCCTTCAGCCACCTGTCTTAGCCAGATTCTTTTGGCTGTGCAGATTGAGAAGATGAAAATCGTGGGGTTTGGAGGCATGCTGGTGTTAGATCATGAGTGATGTTGGTATCAGAGGCTGCAAGTCAAAACATCCTGAGAGATGTGGCAGATTGTGGAGGGCTTGGCTTTGGCCCCTTTGGAACTGCAAGGCTTTGAGGTGTCTGTCCTACAGGAGCCAGGACAGGGAAGTGACCTCCAACCTTCTACAGGAGATCTGTGCTGATTCTTAAAGTATGAAAATAATTATGGCTTGTACATGGAATTGGCAGAGGCTGTAGTGAGAAATATAATTTAGTTTTCAGTCTGCACTCACATGCAATTGCTTGTCTTTGATTTGAGCAAAATGTATGGCTTGTTGTCATGGCAGTCATTAAATGCTGCTTTTCTTTTGGCTTTGCCCCATTTTTTCCCCAGAGTTGTGTTTTTATCATTCATTATCATTCTTTATCAGTAGCTGCAGTCTAAAATGTCAGTTGTGGTTACTGCCCTTTATTATACCAAGACATCCCAAATTATGTGTGGCTGTTCAGTGACCTACAACACAGTGCTGTAAAAACCAGCCCAAAAGCCATGAAGCACTATTGTTAAAATTTGCTGAATGTGATGGAGTTATCCAGCATACCTAGCAAAATCCATCCTTGGCTTCTTAATTTTTACTGGAAGCTTTAAACCCTGAATGGCAGGAGTTGCCCAGGCTTTAGCTGGGAGTGCTGCGGATGAGCCCCCTGTGCCTGCAGAGTTTTGGAGTTTTGGGAGCAGCAGGGGAGGCGCCACGGGGTGCCCAGGGCAGGCCTGACCCATCAGAGGCTGGGCAGCAGCAGCACGGGCTGCTCCAGCACTGCCACCTCCAAAACATCCCTGGGGCTGCCAGGGAGGCACAGAGCCCAGCAACGCCTGGGGCTGCTCGGAGCCGCACAGCACAGAGAGGGAGTAACCTTTGTGTAGAGAAACATACTCTGAGTAGCACAGCATGAGGAACCTTTGTGTAGAGAAACTGAGTAGCACAGCATGAGTAACCTTTGTGTAGAGAAACTGAGTAGCACAGCATGAGGAACCTTTGTGTAGAGAAACTAACTCTGAGTGGCATAGCATGAGTAACCTTTGTGTAGAGAAACTAACTCTGAGTAGCACAGCATGAGGAACCTCTGTGTAGAGTAACTGAGTAGCACAGCATGAGGAACCTTTGTGTAGAGAAACTGAGTAGCACAGCATGAGTAACCTTTCTGTGGAGTAACTCTGAGTAGCACAGCATGAGTAACCTTTGTGTAGAGAAACTGAGTAGCACAGCATGAGTAACCTTTCTGTGGAGTAACTCTGAGTAGCACAGCATGAGTAATCTTTCTGTAGAGTAACTGTGTGTAACTCTATGCTAACTCTGAGTAGCACATGAGTAACCTTTCTGTAGAGAAACTCTGTGCTAACACAATGTGAGTAACCTTTCTGTGGAGTAACTCTGTGCCAACTCTGAGTAGCATTGCATGAGTAACCTTTCTGTGGAGTAACTCTGTGTAACTCTATGCTAACTCTGAGTAGCACAACGTGAGTAACCTTTCTGTAGAGAAACTGTTTAAGACAATGTGAGTAACCTTTCTGCAGAGATAACTGTGTAACATTATGGGAGTAACCTTTCTGTAGAGTAACTCTGTGTAACACAACATGAGTAACCTTTCTGTAGAGTAACTCTGTGTAACACAACAGTGAGTAATCTTTCTGTAGAGAAACTCCGTGTAACTTTGTGCTAACTCTGAGTAGCACAACGTAACTGTCACCTCTCTGTAGAGCTAACTCCGTGTAATACAACATGAGTAATCTGTAGAGTAACTGTGTGACATAATGTAAGTAACCTTTCCGCAGAGCTAACTGTGTGTAACAGGACATGAGTAACATTTCTGTAGAGTAACTCTGTGTAACTCCCTGTAACACAACGTGAGTAACCTTTCTGTAGAGTAACTGTAACACAATATGAGTAATCTCTCTGTAGAGTAACTCTGTGCAACTCTGTGATAACTGTAACACGAGTAACCTTTCTGTAGAGTAACTCTGTGTAACTGTGCCAGCTCTGAGTAGCACAGCATGAGTAACCTTTCTGTGGAGTGACTCTGTGTAACACAACATGAGTAACCTCTCTGTAGAGCCAACCCTGTGTAACACAATGTGAGTAACTTCTCTATAGAGCTAATTCTGTGTAACTCTGTGCTAACCCTGTGTAACACATCATGAGTAACCTCTCTGTAGAGCCAGCCCTGTGTAACACAGCATGAGTAACCTGTCTAGAGCTAACCCTGTGTAACTCTGTGCTAACCCTGTGTAACACAGCGTGAGTAACCTCTGTGTAGAGTAACCCTGTGTAACACAATGTGAGTAACCTCTCTGTAGAGTAACCCTGTGTAACACAGCATGAGTAACCTCTGTGTAGAGCCAGCCCTGTGTAACTCAGTACAGTGACCCTGTGTAACACAGCATGAGTAACCTCTGTGTAGAGCCAGCCCTGTGTAACTCAGTACAGTGACCCTGTGTAACACAGCATGAGTAACCTCTGTGTAGAGCCAGCCCTGTGTAACTCAGTACAGTGACCCTGTGTAACACAGCATGAGTAACCTCTGTGTAGAGCCAGCCCTGTGTAACTCTGTACAGTAGCCCTGTGTAACACAGCATGAGTAACCTCTGTGTAGCTCTGTACAGTAGCCCTGTGTAACACAGCATGAGTAACCTCTGTGTAGAACCAGCCCTGTGTAACTCTGTACAGTAGCCCTGTGTAACACAGCATGAGTAACCTCTGTGCAGAGCCAGCCCTGTGTAACTCTGTGCTAACCCTGTGTAACACAGCATGAGTAACCTCTGTGCAGAGCCAGCCCTGTGTAACTCTGTACAGTAGCCCTGTGTAACACAGCATGAGTAACCTCTGTGCAGAGCCAGCCCTGTGTAGCTCCGTGCTCTCCCCCTGCAGCACAGCTGAGTGCCTGCACTGCTCTCTCCTGCAGGACTCTGCTCTTTCCCAGCCATTGTTGGTACCAGCAAACTGAGGCGTTTCTATTCACTGGAATTTCAAAGAACAGCTGTGGTTGCAGCCACGCTGAGGCTCTCTGCATTCATTGACAGAAAAATCACTTCATAAATATTGGATTGAGCTGCTACCTGCAGCACACTTTGTGTGTGATGGTGATCTAGAAATAAATTGGTAGGAATTAGGTGATTATCACTGGTGGTATTCGTGAGACTTTCCAGGCAAATAAATAATGGATAGAAATGCCACTTACTCAGCTTTAAACCTAAGAACAGCATCCTCATTATTCTATTGACTCAGTAAGAGAGAAGAGCTGCATGAGGGAAGAAAATGGAAAACTGAAGACAATCAAAGCATTTCAGAAGCATCCTAAACTCCCCAGCTGTACCAATTTAGGGATGGAGATCCCAGGAGGGGATCAGCGCTGGGTAAGAGGTTATTTAGCAGTGTTATCACAGCACTTGCATTGATCTGGTTTGAGAATAGAAAATGCTGTTTCTCACAGGCCAGACTTGCCCTCCTGGCCCAAGCTGTGGTAGCCAGGCTCCTGGGAGCTGGCCCAGCACTGCCAGCCCTGGCCAGGGTGCAGGTGCTGCATCAAACCAAGCAATGAACCTTCAGTGGTTCTTGGAGAAGAGACTGAAACCTGGGGTGGGTTTTGTGCATCAAAGCTCAGTGTGAGGTTTGGTTTGGTTTCTGGGGATTTTGGCCAGGCCCTGGGTGCAGGGTGCCACTGAGAGCAGCAGAGCTCAGCCAGGATTCCTGGGGGCCCCGAGGGGGGTCTGGCAGCTCTTGGTTTGTCACAGAATCCTTTTCAGTGTCAGAGTTTGGCCTTGACCCTTCCCTCCCTGCTGTGCCCCGTTTGCAAGTTCCATTACTCAAACACTGATAAAAGTGCTGAGCTCTGTAGCTATCTGCTGTCAGGTAATAGTTTTTTGCTATCTCCACTTCCTTCCACTGCTGATTTGTGACTCCTTTCTCCAGCTATTTATTTTCTGAGCCCTAGCATCAGTGGGAGAACCTCTAGGAGAAAATGAGGACAGTGATTGTGCAGTGCCATTATTTGTATAAAAATCCATTTTAATACTTTCAAAAAAAGGTGGCACTAGATATTTTCCTTTGAAGTGTGTTTGTCCTTGGGAAACCCCCCATCATTTCCAAAAGCATTTTCTCCCTCTGCCAGCATGTGCTGAGTTAAAGTGAGGACAGGGACATCTGAGCATCTCTTTTTGTGTTGCTTATGCTCAGTTACTTCCACTGGGCTGGAGGTAAAAGGCTCTGCCTGATGCTTTAAATCCCACTGAGGCCTTGTTGCAGCTGCATGGGGTCATTTGGGGTCAAACCAAATTAATAATTTTCTCCTATTCTCTTTATATAAAATGGTTTGTCCTTATTAAGAAACAAACATCTCCTTTTTTAAAAAAAGACCCAAACCAACCCTGTCCTTTGTATTTTGTGGTCAGTGGCTTTTCTTGTCCAGTCAGTGCTGAGATGTGTGGCTGCTGTCACAGGCTGGGTGAGCTTCCATCCTGGAGCTGAGTTGGTGGCTCATGTCACCTTCTGAAACAGAGAAAAACAACCCCTGTCACTGTGACCTGGCTCAGAGCAAGTCACAGAAGGGAATTCAAGGAGTAAAAGTTTTTTGGCTTTCACCATCAATTAAATATGAGCATAATGGCACCATGATTGCAGTGCAGCTGCATTCTCAGAAAGTTGCTGGATTTGTGAATAAAGGGTGAATTAAAGTTTTTGCCCTATTGGAAATGCAACATTCAGAAGGTGCCATTCCAAGAGTGTGCCCATTATCTCTGCAGAGGGAATCCAGTGAAGTCTCTGCCAGGGGAGGGGTGGCTGTTTGTGCACAGGGCATCAATCTGCTCGTGGTAAAATTCCAGAGTGAACCAATTCTGTCTAGTTAATATTCCTCTATGTTTCCCTGCAGAAAAAGGATATTCTCAGTGTTCCAGCATTTAGACTTTAATAGTGATGCTATTTTAGCACCTGGGAATGGAACAGTGGGGCTTGAAATACCTCAGAAAATGGGATCAGTCCTGGCTGCCACCTCCTGTGGCACCTCCCAGATCCTGCAGAGCAGCACCAGCCCTGCTTCTCTCTGTCCCTGGCTGATGTTTGGGGTGCTGGGGGTTCCAGCTGCCCTGGAGTGAGGTCTGGGGTGAATCTGGGTCACCTGAACCCCACAGAGGAGGGGACCTGGGACAAGCTGCCCTGAGCTGCTCATGGCAGCATCTCCAGTCCAAGCCACCCTTCCCCTCCAGTCTTGGTGTGGGGACCACCAGCAGAGGAAGTCCAGTAGCCCAGCTGGGTGCTGCTGGTTCCCAGTTGGGTGCTGCTGGTTCCCAGTTGGGTGCTGCTGGGTCAGTCCCAGCTGGGTGATGCTGGTTCCCAGCTTGTCACAGCCCAGGTGTCTCCTCAGCCCTGAGCTCACCTCTGGGGACATGCAGGTGGTTTGAGCCCAGCTCTTTCCATGAGAGGCTGCAGGAGCTGCTCTGAGAGGTTTTCATGGCTGTTTATTCTTCCCTTATCTCAGGATTGCTCTGCCCAGCTCACAGCTCTGCTCGCCAGACGTCCAGGGCAGAATCTGCCTGGCAGAGGCAGGACTGATCTTTTATACTCTAAATTACCTACTGGGGATTTACAATTATTTTCCAATACAATACAACTTTGTTAAACAGTCCAGCTCTGACCCCATCCAATCTAAAGTGCCAGCATGTCACCCAGCATGGATGGCAGGAGAAGAAGGAGGAAGAGGTATCCACACCCCAAATTCTCCATCTTGGCCACGTGTCCCTTATCACAAACATTCTATAAACCTGCTAATTCTACATTCTAACAGTCTAATTTACACTCTATTTATTTTTGCAGCTTGCATTTCTTCTCTCAGTGTTGGTAAATTGTTCCAAGGAGCTGAATCCAGCCCCTGAGACACCTGGGGCTCATTCAGGGTCTTTGGGGACCCCACCAGGGGGGTCTTAAACCTCCCAGGGAACCAGAGGAGCACTCTGGGCTCCCACACCAGCTGGGTGCTGCTGCAGGTATTTGAGCCCTGAAGAGTTTTTCCAGTTTTTTGGGTGGTTTTTGTGTTTTCAGGGTCCAGTGTCTCTCCCAAGGCAGAGGAGTGCAGGTGCCTGCACGAAGGTGCACGCTGCAGAAAGCTGGCCTGAGAAACTCAGACTGCAGCTGATTCTCAAGTGCAGCCTCCCCAGCTCCACCCCTTTCATTCTGCAGGAGTTCTCTGAGTTTGGCCTTTCCTGCTTGCCTGGCTGGGATATTAAATACATGTCCCTGCACAGCCAGGATTGCTCGGTGCTGTGTGTGCTCCCCTCAGCTCCCAACTCAGATGTCACTCCCAAATTGTGCCACTGAGATGATTTCCCTGCAATGAGATGGATACAAAAGGGAAATATTTATTTTCTTCTTTGTTTTTGGGCCCAAGGGACAATGGGCACAGCCATTCTTTTTCTCCCCACAACGACAAGAGTTGTTCTGACAATCAAGAATTTTCCCCCTCTCTCATCCTATTAAACAGCTCAGATTTAGTTGTTTGGGGTTTGGTTCATTTCATGTTATTTTTTTTTCCCTGTCTTGAAAATTCCATTTATAGAGTGGCTGGCACAATTCTGCTGCCACTTATCACGATCTAGCTGAGCTGATGGCAAATTCACAGGTCTGGAAAGCGAGCTGAGAGGATGCAGAACAAAATGCTTGTAATGGGTTCTTGGTAACTCTTAACCCAAAAGATCCCTTGTTGATAAATTCTGATTTTGTGTGAATTGGGGGAGCACCTTGCAAAGGTTCAGAGCCAACATCCTAATGTGGGATCTCAGATTGCAATTTCTACTCACACACGTGGTCATTTTTATCCCCATGGAGCATCAGATGGAAGCAAGAGTTGCTGTAATTGGATTCTCTTACCCTTCCTGTTACTGGTCATGAATTTAATTGAAATTCTGGTCTTTTTAAAAATTATTGAGAAATCATCCTTTGCCCCCCGTTATTGATGCTTCTAATGTGAACACGAATGTTCATGTAAAAATTGAATTAAAAAACCCTCTTTCTGGAGCATGTCTGAGTTAATCAGTTAAAACTATCCTTTCAAGCTGAGCAGAAGAAAATACTCTGCTGTTTAAGGGTAAAGCTCTGTCCAGCACTGAAGAATTAAACAACTTAAAAGGCTCTTAGGGTGAAGGGGAATAATGAAGGGAAAAAAGGTATTTGGGGGCTGGAAATAGATGATCCTTAGTGTCCCTTTGAACCCAAATCATTCTGTGATTCTATGACCTCAAAAATGGTGGCAAGGACCTCTAGGAAACATTAAAATGAATTCTTGTTTTACTGTGCTTCTGATTTTGAGCAGGAGAGGCAGAGTGTCTCTGCTGAATGGCAGGCTGGGCTTGGGAAATCATTGTGGGACTATTTCATGTGTGAACACACCGGGAATGGGAATGTTAACTGGGAGAAGTGGGGAAAAGAGGGTGAAAGAGAAAGGAGATAAACAAGCAAAGCACGAATTTCTTGGGTGCTTTTTGTGGTGCTGGCAAAAGGGGCAAAGCAGAGTGAGCTGTCAGGTGTGGCAGCAGTGCCTGAATTATCTCACCTGGCCATCTGTGGGAGTTTGGTTTTGGGACGGTCGCAGGACAGACTCAGAAGCTTAATATATTCTGCTTTTTAGGTTAGTATTTTATTATAGGGCGTGGGTATAAGAGAGAGCCTAGAGAGAGAGGTTAGAGCAAGAAGGCAAGAGAGCAAGAGAGAGCAGAGAGACAAGAGACAGCGTTTTTTCGTTTATAATTCAATAAGTATTTTCCCATGATGAATATTACAATTTCCAATAACCAATCTAATACAATACACTAATTTCTTAATATTTGCATTCAGCTTATAGGAATTACTAAATTCCCATGTTTTATGGCTTTCTTATCTGTAACCCTTATCTCCAGACCTTTCCTGCCAGGCTTGGGACAGGATGTCTGTCGGTTCTTTGGTATTTGTGGCATTTGGCATCATCTAAACAAAGGAAGAGGCCTCAAACCTTCACATAACTATCTTCAGTGTCTATGTCAAAAACTGCTAACATTTTTAATTTTATCTATCGTTCTAGAACTACTTGCTATGCATTCATAAGATTTTGATATTACCTTTCCAACATCCACGGACCCCACTCTGAGCGTGGAGCCAGGGAATGGCATAGCCCGGGGCTGGGCAGAGCCTGGCATCGAGCTGTGCCCTGAAAATGCCAGCCAGGAGCGCAGGGAACGGGGGCTCCGTGCTGCGGGAACGGGGCACGGCTCGGGGATGGGGGCGGGATGGTGGGGCGGGATAACGGGATAATGGGGCGGGATGGTGGGGCGGGATAACGGGATAATGGGGTGGGATGATAGGACGGGATAATGGGGTGGGATGATGGGATGGGACGGGATGATGTGATGGTGGGATGATGGGATGGGATGGTGGGATGATGGGATGGGACGGGACGGGATGGTGGGATAATGGGGCGGGATAATGGGATGGGATGGGATGATGGGATGGGATGATGGGATGATGGGGTGGGATGGGATGATGGGATGATAGGATGAGACGGGATAATGGGGTGGGATAATGGGGCGAGATAATGGGATGGGACAGGGATAATGGGGTGGGATAATGGGATGGGATGATGGGATGGGACGGGATAATGGGGTTGGATAACGGGGCGGGATGATGGGATGGGACGGGATAATGGGATGGGATGATGGGATGATAGGATGGGGTGGGATAATGGGGTGGGATAATAGGGCGAGATAAGGGGGATGGGACGGGATAATGGGGTGGGATAACGGGATGGGACGGGATAATGGGGTGGGATGATGGGATGGGACGGGATAATGGGGTGGGATGATGGGATGGGTTGGCGGATGATGGGATAATGGGATAGGATGATGGGGTGGGACAGGGGATAATGGGGTTGGATAATGGGATGGGATGGGACAGCCCGGACCCCTCGGCCGGTCCCGGTGCTCCCTGGAAGCGCCGGTCCCTCCCGGTGCTCCCTGCAGCGCCAATCCCTTCCCACTCCCTCAGCGTTCCCTGGCTCTGCCCCTGCAGGAGCGTTCCCAGCACCCCCTGGAAAGGCAGAGGTGTTACTGAGGTGGATGTGCGATTTTCAAAAGGCTTTTCCCGTGTCTGCAGCTGTGTAATTGCCAGCTTTCCTGTGGGCTGAGCGGGCTGTGCTCCTGCTGGGGATTATTTAGAGCTCTTATTCAACAGAAGCTTCAACAGATGCAGGAACACAACAGAGAGCACAAGTCCTCACCAAAACCAGCACAAATTACCCCTCAGAGTGGCTCTTTTCTTGTGATTAGAGCCGTCCTCACAGCTTTGCTTTAAAAGGCATTTTGGAATCTCCCAGATGGGCTCCCCAGGAAGAGCCGTGCTGCAGGATCAGCTCTGACCCTGCACTTTCCTGCACGGGTGAGTAACTGGAGCCCAGCTGTGGCTGTGGGTTGGTGCTCTGTGCTGCTGAGGAGGATGAGGAGGCACTGCTGGGATTCCCTCACAGACAGGTGACATTGCCTTTAACAAGGCCAGGGACCAGGGCACACGCAGAGCAGCTGCTTTCTGAGCTGGCAAAGCCACAAGCAAACTGTGAGCTTTTTGTATTTTAATATGTTTTCATTCTTCCTCAACTTTTCTATTTTTTTTTTTTTAATTTTTAATTTTTATTGGCTCTTCTTCTGCTTCCCCTCGACTTGCTTAAATGACTGGACTAAACAAGCCATGATTTTAAAGTCATTTTATTGTGAGGATGGAGTGACTTGGCCAAGGCACTGAGTCAGGCCATTCCTTTTCTAACCAAGGCTGGATACAAATCAAGCATGGAGTCAATGCCACGTGTCATTTTTAATTACTGTACATAAGGAATAGAGGCTCTGGGAGTCTGAAGGGGTCAGAGAGGGGGAAGGTCTGACACCATCAGGGGGTGTGGTGAGGGACAGTGTTTAAAACCAGTGAAACCAGTGTCACGTTCCTACAGGACAGTCCCAGGCTCCAGCTGGGTACTAGAGGTAAAGTGGGGATTTGGGCTTTGTTTTCCTGGTTTCTGCACTTCATATTAAAAGCAATCTGTTGAAGGAGGGTGTGGAAGGAAGGGAGGTGAGGCTGTGCCCAGGGCAGAGCCCGGCCTGTGCCCAGCACTGGAAATGTCTCTGATGCACTGCTGAGGGAAAGGCCAATGCCCCACAAACCCTCCAGACACAGCCCGGCTCATTTACACCTGCTTTTGTCAGAAACTCGTGGATTTTAGCAAAGGTCACTGCTGAGCTCCAGGAGTTGTGGTTAATCCCGCTCCAAGCATCCTCCAGCAGTTTTCTCCTTCCCCCGGGGCCCTGAGCTCACAAGCAGCTCTTCCTTCTCCCACCAGGTGCTGCTGGAAGTGCTTCCTGCAGCTTGTCACAGCCCCTAACCCCAGAGGCTGAGCTGTGTGAGCAGCCCTGCACGTCCCAAAAAGAGCTGGGAGCCTTTCTGGGGCTGGCAGGGGCTGAGTGTGGCACAACCTGCTGCTTTTTGGGCTCAAGCTCCAAAAAAAGGGATCAGAAAAATGGCAGCCAACACCCCAGAGTGGTTCCTGCCAGAGCACAGGCTGCAAATGTGAAATCAAACACTCTCCAGGGGCTGGGCTTGAATAAAATAAGAACTGGTGACTCATCCCTTCATCTTAAACTCTGAATGAACCTAAGCATGAAATTAAAACATGAGTAGCTTCCCCCCCTGCTTTAATTATTTCCACATTTCTTTGTAAGTCCTGATTCCTACCCAGGCTGGAAGTGGAGATTCTCTTACCATAGAAAAACCTGTGTTACCAATCTGGGAGCAGAAAATCCATAAAACCCTGTAAGAAAGTTTGTTCCCAGGAGAATTCTGCTCTGTGTAGGACCAGCACCCATTTTCTTCTTCTATTGTAGGAAATATTTAATCCTACAAGTGCTGAAAAGTTTTTTTTTTTTTGGTTTTTTTTTTTGGGTTTTTGTTTTGTTTGGGTTTTTTTTTGTTTTTTTTGTTTTTTGTTAGGACTAAAACTACGTGGGTTATTACACCTGATATTATTAGCAGCTGATCAGGATTTGCCTATAATTTTTAATAGCACAGCAAAAATCTCCAAGCCTGTGAGTTGCTCAAGAGTTATTCAGGCAATATTTCTGATTTCATCAACTCTGTTTTCTTGATGAGCTTTGATGAAGGGGCTGGGGGATAGCTGCAGTGATTGCAGGAGTGCTGCAGAAGTGCCATCTCTTCCCTCTCACACCTTGAGGAGCTGTGCCTGTGCTGACACTGCAGCTGGGGTAGTTCTAATATTCCAGAATTATTTGGGATGAAATGGGCTTTGGGTGTGGCTCCTCAGAGGGTGAACAGGCCACAGGGACAGTTTTGTGCCTGCCCATTCCTGACTTCCCTTCCCCTGGCCGGGGGTGCTCAGGTCTGAACATCCCCTGCCCTGAATTTCCACCTCCTTCATGTCCTGCATGGAATTTAGTGGTATCCAAGGACACTGCCTCTGAGTTTTGGTGCCTAACTGAGAGCCCCAGCCTCGCTCCACACCCTCCCCATGCCCCTTCCATTGTGGCCATGCCAGGGATGCAGCAGAGCCTTCTCTAAACTCGTTTTTCATCCCAGACTACCCTGGCCCTGCTGCCTTTCTGCAGAGCCTGGGATTATCTGCCTGCCCACCTCAACTCTGCTGTAAGATTTAAACCAGAGCCTCTCTGCAGTGTCTGACACAGGGGGTAGTTCCCTTCCTTGGAAATGCCTTCCTGGCACTGCTTTTTATTCCAAATCTCATCTGAAAATCTCTGTTATTACCTGTTTAATTTCCTTTTTTTCTTCCCCCCCACCCTCTTTTGCCACCATTAATCTGACTTTGTAGCTCTGTTATTTAAGTATGAAGAATGTTTTAAGGAGAATTTTATGAAAACCATGCCTTAGGAATGCCTATGTAAAAAAAAAAGCAACTCCCAAACAAGATTTGTATGTGATAGGCCATAACAAAGATTACACTGTATTTAGATTTAAATTAAGACTAAAACATCAAAATGAACAGGAGCCAGAAAGTGCCAGAGGGGCAGAATGAAAACCCAGCATTGGGAGGAGAGTGTGAAGTTTATAATGAGAGCACAACTTTATCCTTGTGAACATTATTTGTTATTTCTCCTCTGGCATTGCCCAATTTAATAAAGTCTTGGGAGAACTTTCAACCCTGCAGAACCGCTGATTTTTTAATGAAAAAAGATGAAAGAGATCAGAGATCTCTGTACTTGCAATCTCCTAAAGTGAACCTCTGTACACCAGAAACCCTGCCTGCATAAAAATGCCTGTGAAAGGTGATTTTTACAGAAATCCCCATAAAGTTTATTCGTGTTTTATTGGGTACTAAACCTAATACTCCCTGTATGCTCTTGGCTTCGTGTTTACATGGGAAAGCAGAGTTTTCCCAGGGTGTGTCACATTTCTGTGGGCAGGTCTGTCCTGCTCCAGCCCTGCTCCAGCCCTGCCCCTGTGGGGTTTGGCTCTGAGCACTCAGGGCTCCCTGCAGGTGCTGCACAGGTGCCAGGTGTCCATCACCACACCATGCAAACCCCATCATGCAGCTGCTCAAACATAATGCTCCTTTCACTCCTTAATTCCTCGGTGGTTTAAACCCCTCGGGGTCTGGAGCAGCAGAGGGGCAGAGAAATGCGTACAGATAAATTTTCCTCGCGTGGAGGGTGGGAAAAGCTGTGTGTGCTTGTCCTCTCTGCCCCATCAGCGGTGTTTAGAGCTCTGGCCCTGCCTGCTCCTCACGGATCATCCTGGGCTCCACAGGATCCCAGCTCCTGACAGGAATGTGGGATTTGTCTGTACAAACGAGCTGGGGATCTGCTGGTAGATAAAATCAGCGCTGAGAGAGAAAAGAAACAATGGGATGGGTTCCACTGATTGATGAATGGGAAAAGAGATTTGCCTTTACAAACAAACTGTAGGTTTGCTGATAAATGAAACTGGGTGTTGGAAGATGAAAGAAGCAATGGGGAAAAACTATGGGTTCTGTAAGAGTTAAAAATTAAAAGGGAGGGTTGTACATGAGAGGGGAATCTCAGGTATCAGGTGTTTGGGGAGTCTGTGCCTCTTAAAGTACCTCAGCCCATGGGGAAAGAGAGAAGGAAATGTGGGTGGGAAATTGGGATAAAAGGAGGCTGTGTCCTCCAAAATTCCAGAAACCCCAGGGGAATGCCCCATGGCCTCTCCCTTTATTCCAATAAAGCAAAAAGGACTGCTCTGTCTGCTTTTTGGACATAAACCTCTGGTGTTTGTGGGTTAATTTTCCTGACACTCCCTTCCAGGTCTGGAGGCTGGGGAGCTCCAGGCTCCTGCCCCGTTCCTGGCTGTCCCTGTCCCTGTCCCTGTCCCTGTCCCTGTTCCTCACTGCTGGGCAGAGCCAGGGGCCCTGGGATGGTTGGGAAAGGTCAGGAATGCTCAGGAATGCTCAGGAAGGGACCATACCCAGCGTTTCCACCATCCCAAAGGTGGCTCTTCCTTGACAGCTTCCAATATGTGCAGCAAATTCTGCCCTGTGCCATCTCCCCTGGTTGCTGGCTTGGAAATGCACACTGAGGCAGCAGAGCTGAGCGTGGCTGAGCTCTGCTGGACACCCCAGGGGCTCTCTGGGGCTTTGCTCAGCCCTGCAGGGTCCTGCCAGAGGGAGGGGTTCCCTGGCACTGTCCCCTCCAGCTCTGCCATCTCCAGCTCTGCTCTGCCCCTGCAAGGCTGGGGGTGATTCCCAGCTCTGCTGCAGCCTGCGACCTCCTTGTCCTTAGAGAAGAGCATTAAGATGTTCTAGTGAGAGCAGAGGAGGTGTCAGAGCCCCTGTGGCATCCCCAGCAGTGCCTCAGAGCCAGGCTGGAGCCTCCCAGCAGCTCCCACTCTGCTGTCCTGCCTGCCATTCTCATTGAAGCCCTTGGCACACTCCTGAATTAAATCCTAAACCTGAAGGCTGAGAGGCAGAAGGGTGGAAGTGATGTATGAAAATGCAGATTGCCAATTTCCATGTTCCAGGTGTGATTCAGGGGGATGCTGCCTGGGAAATGTTCACATCCAACTGGAACAAACCTAAAGAGAATGGCACAGTTTATTGAGCCAGAGGCAAATGTAAATGATGAAAGGCTGCTGTGTAAAACTGCATTAAACACTACATTACATGATGCAAACCACATTATGTAGCTGCTTAAACATAATGCTCCTTTCACTCCTTAATTCCTTGGTGATTTAAGTTTCTATATTTTATGAGATAGGAGAATAATAAAATATTAACTGCACTTGTGCATGCTAATGTTCTGTGATCAATATAAAAATCAGAGATAAAACAATGTCTCCAGCAGGGATGGAGATGTCTGAATATCTGCTGTCAGAAGGGAGAATCTCTTTGCACCTTGGGCAGACTGTGTTTGCAGGTTTTCCAAGACGTGCTGCCCAGCTCTGGGGGCAGAGATCAGCCCTGCAGGGCCCGTGGCAGTGCCAGGCACCCCTGGCAGGGGTTGAAGCTGCTGGGGGCTCTGGAGGGGCACGGGGCTGGCTTTGCTCTCCCTGTGCAGGCACAGCTGAGAGAGCAGAGCAGTCCCTGCCACATCTCACTCCTTGTTCATCTCTGAATTGCAGCCTTTCCAAGATGCAGAGGAAGAGAAGCCCTTTAAGAGCACGGAGGAAACAGTAGGTGGGTTTGTTCTGACTTGCTGTTTAAAAATGGAGTTGGGAAGGAAATTGATTTCCCATCCCCAAAAATATATTTTTGTCGTGGTATAAAAAATGTTTGAGCTGTGCTGGAGGTGAGGCTGGAGCCTGGCAAAGCTTTGGGGAGAGGCAGCTGCTGTGCAAAGGAGCCTTGCCAGGTGTGATCAGGGAGAAAAGGAGTCTGGGTGAGTGTCCTGACACCCCAGGGCAGCAGAGCAGACATGGACAGTCCCTGAGCTCTCTCAGAGTCCTCCCGGGGTCTCAAATGTTTCCAGGTGATCCCTTCTCACAACCTGATCCCTCACTCTGTTTTCTGAGAAATTGGCATTTTCTGAGGGTTGGGGTTTTTTCCCAAATAGACCAAAGGCAATCAAATTCTGTTGTCATGCCAGAGCAGAGAGACTCATTTTGAAGAGAGATATATTATTTGTGGAGAGAAGAGCATTCCCATTTATTCTCCACTATTTATGGTGCTCTCATATCCTGCTCCTTGTTAGTGTGCATTCAGTGGAAACCATCAGGCAGCCCCAGTGATAAACTATGGATCTCAAACCAGAGCAGGGCACAGCCAGAGCAGCATAAACCATAACTCACAGCACCAATTAAAAATATTTACTGCTCTGTACTTCCTATAGGAAGTCTAAACCCAGCTTTTTCATCTTCTCAGGGCTCTGTTTTGCATAGATTTGATTACAGCTTGCAGTTCCCAAAGGCAGGGAACAGCAGTGGTGGCTGGGATGTGCAGGAAGGGGCTTGGAGGCATCCCTGGTCTGTTCCTTTGTCTGTTCTTGCCCCACCCTTGGGTAATACCCAGACTCACCGAATCTCCTGGCTGCAAGGGACCCACAGGGTCATGGATCCAGCCCTGCACAGACCCCAGCAATCCCCCCCGTCCCTGAGGGTGCTGTCCAAACCCTCCTGGAGCTGCAGAATTCCAAGCCCAGGGATGGCAGAGGGGAGCAGAGGCTGCATCCACCTCCCCTCCTGCACCTGGTGGGGAAATGGCTTTTCAGGAGAGCTGGCTCAGCAGAGAAGGGTTAATTCTCTCACAGGCACAGAGCTGGGCACTGCTGGGAGCCAGGCCTTTCCCCAGGCTGGGCTCTTGTCTCTGCATGCTCACCCTGCTGAGGGGCTGGTGGCATCTCAGAGCCCTGGCCTGAGCAGCAGGGCTTAGCACAAGGCCTGCCAAAGGGATTCTGCATTCACACCCCCTTGCATTTGAAGAGCTCTTCAAAATTCTGTCCAAAATGCCAGAAACATTTCCAAGAACTGTTCACCTGAAGGCGTTTTTTAACCTTGGATGGCACAAATCACAGCAGAAACTTCCTAGAAGTTCTAGCAGCAGCTGAAGGAGCCTGAGGGCAGTGCTGCTTACAGCCTTTGGCTACATCTAGATTAGACCTGGGAAACAAATTTCCCTTCACTTTGATCCCTTTATGGCCCGTGGGTGCAAATCCCTTTTAGGTGCCTTTTCTCAGCACTTTAACCTGGTGTAGAGCCCTGGCTGGTGCTTTGCCCAGCTGGTCCCTTCACCCAGGGGTCACAGGGATCTCATTGCCAGCTCCCTCCTGCCCCTGGCTTTGTGGGACTGGGAGCTTCCAGCAGAGACTCAGGGGTCACAGGGAATCTGGCTGCCTCATGGGACACCTTTGCTATCTCTGCCCTTTTGGAGGGCTCCAGGGAGAAATTTTCAGAGGGTGATTTTGCTCAGCTCCTCTCTCAGTATTTTTGTGCACCTCCCATTATAGTCATTAGGCTTGTGTGGCTGTTCAACCCCTACATGCTCCACATTTGTGTTTTCCTCCTACCTTTTCAAAAATAGATATTTCAGCGATCTGCAGCATCACATTTGTTGCTGTGGAGACGATTGTGATGTTGCCAATGGAGATGTGACTTCACTGACAAGCTCCCAAGAAGGACAGGACCATGAAGTGGGGCTCTGCCTCTCTCCTGCCCCATCCCTGCTCTCCCCCTTCTCTTCCCTCTTCCCCCTGCTGCATCTTGAACCTGAAGTGATGCTCACATCTATCTTCTTTCTCAACTGAGCTGTGTTTTGGCATCAATATGTGCATGTAGCAGATGCAAATTGCCTCTAATTAGAGGTAGAACACAGGACTGGTGTAATGATTTGTGGATTCTTGCCACACTCTTTTTACAACTTTACCAACACCCTTTGGGCTGTAATTGTGTGGGAAGAATCCACCAAAGGTACAGGCACGGATGAATTGTCTAATATTCAGGGAAAATGGCAGTAATTTCCTGGTTCTCTGCGTGGGCAATCCCAAAGCAAAGTGAGAGGCTGGAGGGAGGGAAGGGAAGAGGGATGGGCAGAGTGACAAGTCATTATTGCTCCTGCTGAACGTCTGGCAAAAACACAGACCCTGCTCCCCACCCTGCTGGTACCCCGTGGTGTTTCTAATGGAAACTGGGGAGCTTTGAGAGCAGGTTTGACCGAGGGAGGAGAGGAAAGCAGCAGAGGAGGTTTGGCCCTGGGGCTGTGGGTGGCTCTGCAGGAGCCCAGCAGAAGCTGCTCCTGCTGGGGGAGGATCAGTGCTCTGCTGATGCTCGGGGCAGGAAGGAAAAATCCAGCTGCATGCAGCAGCCCAGGCAATGCAGGATTTCCTCTGCACAAAGCTGTGTAGAAAATTCCCAAACAAGCGAGCTGCTTGCCCCTGGGGAGGAGGAGTGCTCTGGGAATTCAGTGGTGTTCCTCCCTGGCAGCCTCTCAGGCTGCTCAGGAGTGGTTTGTGCTCTGATGGTAATTTGGGTTTCAGCTGATTGCAGCAAAACTATGAATCAACTGCAGCCCATTTTTAATAATGAAAAACTGAGACACAATCAGAAATATATTCACAGTGCTACAGCTTTCAGTGATTATATGCAGCAACTGGTGCCTGCAGCCTCTTTTTGGACTCATATTCTCAATCTTGGTTTTTTTGTTGTTTTTGTTTTTTTTTTCATTTTATTTAAGTTTAAGCATCAGAAAAGAGTCCAATATTCAGAGCAGTTGATTTGGCATGAGATGGGGCTGAATGCAAGGATTAATACTGCTCTTTTCTGTGCTCCAGTGCAGCCTCATTTCTGATCCTGCTGGGGGAGTTTCCCAGCCCAGGTCAGCAGCAGCAGCACAGAATTTGGCAAGGCAGGACGTGCTCCTGAGGTCACCTGTGAAAATGGTGCAGTCACCTTGAGTGCTGATAAGGGAAAGTGGATTTTACCTCTCCTGGGTGCAGGAAGACACCGTGCAGCACTGACAGGAGGATAAGTTACTATGGTGATGAAGGCTATAAAACAGATGGAAATAAATATATGTATAATGCCTTTTAGGCATGATCTGACAAAAAAGTGGTGACCTGTTTCCATGGGACCTCGTGGGGATGGGACTGTGCTCACATTGACACACTCTGGAAGTCAGGAGTGATGGATGAGAGGCTGTTTTCCATCAGAGCAGCACTGCAAGGTGTCTGTGCTGCAGCAGCAGCTCCTGAATTCACATTTCTCCCCTGTTCCCTGCAGGCCTGGCACCCCTCACCTGCAGCTCTGGGGCTGTGGCTCCAGCACTGACACCTCCCCATCCTTCCCTGCACACCCTGGGCTTTGCTTAGACTGGCAAGGGCAGGAAAATACAGAGGCAGAACTTTGGGTTCCTCAGAGCCTCACCTCCTGCATCCCCTGGTCTGGATGCTTCAGCTTCAAACATTATTTTTTTGGGGGGAAAAAAAGAGGATTCAGTTTTCCTGCTTTCTGCACCTCTCCCTGCCTGCAGGTCACTGGATCATTTTCAGCTGACCCTCAGTAAAGGTTTGTTTTTCTCCTTCCATAATCTCCCCATAGCCTGAGGCAGCTTGGCCACTTGGACTCCTGGTGTGCCTTATCTCCATCAGTAAAATGCCAAAGTGAGTTACAGGAAGATTTTAGACAGCACTGAGGGTAATGTGATGATTACATAGATTAATTTTGAAGCCTTCTTTGCTTTCAGAATTTTGTTCATGACTCATGTTTTGTTCACAAGATGTGATTATAGAAGTTTTTAGAGCAATGGCATGTGTGCATTTGGGAAAGGCTTGTGTAGATTTAAAGGGAGAAGGTAAAGGTCGAGATGAAACATGAGGACTTGGTTTTTCTCCCAGCTGGTTTTTATTTACCTGCATCTGCCATTCTTCAGAAGGAGCTGCTGGCAGAGATGCTGTGCTGCATGCAGGGGATCTTCCAAGCTTTGAACTCTTAGAATTCCAACCCAAAAATTCTGGGAATTTCAGCCCTAAAATCCTGGGAATTTTATGGCCCGAACCCTTGGAAATCTTGCCCAAAAACCTGAGAATTCCAAGATTAGAACTCTCAGAATTTCAGCCTGAAAACTCCAGGAATTTCTGCCCCAAGAGCAAGGGAATCTAAGTCCCAAAACCCTGGCAATTTCAGCCTCAAAACTCTGGGAATTCTGGCCCCAAAAATATGGAAATTTTGGCCTCAAAATCCTGGGATACCCAGCCCTAAACCCCGGGAATTTCAGCCCCAAAATCTTGGGAATTTCAGCCCCTAAATCATGGGAATTTCAGCCCCAAAATCCTGGGAATTTTATGGCCCGAACCCTTGAAATGCTTGCCCCAAAACCTGAGAATTCCAAGCTTAGAACTCTCAGAATTTCAGCCTGAAAACTCCAGGAATTTCTGCCCCAAGATCAAGGGAATCTCAGTCCCAAAACCCTGGGAATTTCAGCCTCAAAACTCTGGGAATTCTGGCCCCAAAAATCTGGAAATTTCAGCCCCAAAATCCTGGGAATTTCAGCCCCTAAATCTTGGGAATTTCAGCCCCCAAATCTTGGGAATTTCAGCCCCAAAATTTGGGAATCTGCTCCCCGGGCTGGTTCTGCAGTGCTGAGAAGGTGGAAAAGCTGCTTTTGTCAGGAAAATAGAGATGACTCAAGGTGAGAACAGGAGCTGAGTAAGGCTGTTCTGTACCTGTCAGAGCTGGGGGAGCAGTGAGTGCCTGCTGCTCCCAGCACCCTCACTGCCCCCCAGAACTGCTCAGCTTTCCAGTTTCCTCCACGAGAAAACGAGCACGGGCCACTTTTGGAAAGTGGATGGTTTAAGGGAGCACATCAGCTCCCAAAGTGCTGCTCCAGGTCCCACACGTGAAAAAGCAAATATTTATCTGTGCATGCAAGCTGGCTTTTATTTCCCCAGTCAGAGTTTTGTTCCACCAGCAGAGCTCCAGGTGTCAGTGCAGGTGTGTCAGTACAGGTGTGTCAGTACAGGTGTCAGTGCAGGTGTGTCAGTGCAGGTGTCCCCATGCAGGTACCCCAGTTCAGGTGTCCCCATGCAGGTGTCAGTACAGGTGTCAGTGCAGGTGTCCCCATGCAGGTGTCCCCATGCAGGTGTCAGTGCAGGTGTCAGTGCAGGTGTGTCAGTACAGGTGTGTCAGTGCAGGTGTCCCCATGCAGGTGTCAATACAGGTGTCAGTACAGGTGACAGTGCAGGTGTCCCCAGTGCAGGTGTCAGTGCAGGTGTGTCAGTGCAGGTGTCCCCATGCAGGTGTCACTGCAGGTGTCAGTGCTGCCCCCAGGTGCTCCCAGCTGCTGTGCTGGCCGCTCTCGCTGTTTGGGCTACCCCAGAGCTGCTGTGGCTGAGCCAATTCCCTGATCCCTCCCTGCACTGGCACTCGGGCAGATGAATCAGAGGAATATTTGCATTCCCTAAATTTAGCCTGTGCATCTCTGTGTGCATGTTTCCATTTGCATTCTGTCACATTTAGCTGAGGGAGGTGCAGAACATGTTGGGTTGAGCAGGACCCCTCGTGGCCACTCCATCAAAATCTGGCACTCCAAACCCCACTCAGCCTCCCCTGGGGTTTGCTTGCAAGGGAAGACTTCTCCAGTTATGTTTTAAAAGTGCATGAAAATGTCCCAATTACACAGCTCATACCTCAGTTACCCTCAGGAAATGCTGCTCTGGTGTAATTGCATCAGCTGGAATGCACAAACCAACTCAGCCAGTACAGTTTCCTTTAAATCCCTCTAATGCTGTGTTTCCAAACTGTCCATTAGTGTTTGTTCCCCCATCTTCCATTAAATTTTAAAATGAATTAATCAAATTAATTATTAAATTTAATTTCAATGAATAATTTTTAAAATTGCTCGATAGTAAACATTCCTCAGCCAGCAGGGTCCTCCCATGAGAGCTCTGAGAGGGCTGGAGCTGTCCTGGTGACCCTGCCCTGGGCACAGCTGCTCCTGCCCCAAAATTGGGTGTTCCACACCCCCCTGCTCACTGCTGCTCCCCCCAGGGTGGAGCAGGGTTTGGGTTCTGCTGGAAGCACCAGGGATGCACAGGAGGAACCAGAGCAGCCAAATCCTGCTGCCCTTATCTCACATCTCCGTTTGTACAGAGCTTTTATCTCACAATCTGATTTCATTTTCAGTCCTGAGAGTAAAAGGAAGCTCACAGGGGTCTGGGTTGTTTTTGAGGAAATTAATTCCCATTTTCATCCCCATTCACTGCCCTGATCTGAAGTTATTTAAGCAAAGGCAGAAGAAATGACAATATTTGGGTGCACCAGGAATTTACTCCACTAGAACTAAAGTTAAACTTTCAAACTGGAGCAAAGCAAGTTCTGTTTCTGCTGGTGGCTTTTGTTGCTCGCTGTGTTCCTGTCTCCTTCCCTGGCAGAAGGAGCTCAGGGTGCTTGGCACAGGTCTGGGAGCTGGGGGAGCATCACTGTCCTGCCACTGAGGCTCCAGGCCCTACAGAAGATGTTAATGAAGCCTGAAATCCCATTTGCATTGCAAATGACACAATTTGTTCTGCCTTTATAGGGAATTAATTTGAGCTGCTGGCTGCTTTGTTCCAATTGTGCATGTGAATAATGCTGCAGTTAGGTGGCTCAGCATGGTAAAGATCTTAGTCACAAACAAGGCAGGGGAAATTAAAAATACTCTGTGTTGAGCAGATCAGCTATTCAACTTCGTGGCTTTTCTTTACCAGCCACCCTCAGATTATCAGGCCATGGAGGAGTCCTGCTCTCCCTCAGAGCCTGAAGGATTTCTGCTGGTGTGCTCAGTTCCAGGCTGATTAATTACAGCTGTGTTAGGGATTACCTGAGGGGTTAAACCAACTCTAAAGGGGTTCATGAGCTCTCTGGAGCAGACCCTGCAGAGGAGCAGGTGAGTTTCTGCTGGGAGCAGCTTCTCCCTCGAGCAGGGCGTGGACAAAGCTCCTGCCCAAAAGTTGTCATTTCATGGCAAGCTCCTTCCTGGGCACGTGGAAAAGCTCAAGGTAATTACGGGGTCAGAATCACCTTGGAAATAGAGCTGATCTGTGTGGCAAAACCTCAGCTGAGCTGGGGGAAAGGTCAGGACGGACACTTGGATCAAACCCTGGCCCTGCTGCTTTCATTTCACACGTGCTGGACGCCTGGAGATGGTGTTTCCCAGGATTTGTGGGTCTGTCTGCACAGTGCTCTGAGCAGAGGTGGGTTCTGGAGCAGACCCTCCGTGGCTGTTTGCTGGCTGTGCCCTGAGCAGAGCAGCTGGCTGGGGCTGCAGCTGTCCTGGCAGGGCTGGGGAGGTGCTGTGGCAGGCTTGGGAGCTCTCTTGGCTCAGAAGGAGCTGACTTGGTGCTGCTCATGCCAGACCCTGCACAGCCTGGGGTGCTCTGCTCCAAGCCAGGTGAGCTGCAGGGCCTGAGCAGCTCATTGCCAGCGTGGGTCCAACATGCTCACCCAGCCCAGGCTCAGCCCAGGCTGAGCTGGTGCTCCTGGGCCAGAGCAGCCTCTGCAGCAGCCCAGACCCTGAGCTGGGGCAGGGCAGGGACCTGGGGCACTCCTGGCTTAGCCTGAGAGTGAACTTGGAAAGGCTGCTGAGGATTCAGGAGCCAGTCCCTCTTTCCCTGTAAGGAATGTTGCTGTTCAGGGCACATCTCATGAACTTTTGCAAGGGGGGTGTGAGCTGGGATGCTGGAATGGTGACAGCTGTGCCTCCACCTGCTGGGTGGGCAGGAAGGTTTCCAGAGGGGGAAGGCACAGCTGGAGCTCCCCTGGGGCCCCAGCACAGGGAGTTTGCCCCTCTCCACCCCACGAGTGGGTCCCTTGTCCAGGCAGAAGAAAATGATCCCAGGTGATCTCACAAGTCAGATCTAACCTGCTGAAGTGTTGTCTTTCCCTCCCTACTACCAGTGTGTGTTTTTTTTTCTTTTTTAATGCTATTACTTACAATTTTGCTTTAAAGTGTGAGCTCTGTGCTGCCTCAGCCTGGCAGGAGAAGCACCTCAGGGCTTTGCTGTGATTCAGCTGAATAACAGTGTGATAAATGTTTGAAAAGGTGTTTTCAAAGGGTGCAAAGATAATCTATTTCATCTGCTGGTGCAGAAGGGAGCTGCTATCAGTTGATTTCAGATATCCCCATCCTTTAGCAGCTGTAACAAGAACATGTCCTGGGCTGTGGCCTTCCCAAACTGGGGCCTGTCTGGCTCAATTGGCAT
The DNA here is from genome assembly GCA_034336665.1 of Luscinia megarhynchos. Classification (NCBI taxonomy): domain Eukaryota; kingdom Metazoa; phylum Chordata; class Aves; order Passeriformes; family Muscicapidae; genus Luscinia; species Luscinia megarhynchos. The sequence goes on along the minus strand of CM067582.1, from coordinate 13,451,195 downwards.
TTCCAGGACTTTCTGAAGAGATTTTTGGGAAGTGTAGAGAGTTTCAACTTCCTCTGCGTACAGAGACTTTGCTTTTTTTGGCTCCCTGCAAACAGAGGCTTCAGAACAGTCACATCTACAAATTATTTAACTTTCAAATGCTCATTACATCCCAGGCTCCTTCTGCAGGCTCTGCAAGTGCCACGTGCAAAACTCTGGCAGCGAGGCAGGAGGAGGAGCAGGATGAAAATGGCTTTTGCTCCCCACTGCTGCAGCTGGGCTGTGCTGCTGTCCCCCAGCTCTGAGTTGGGATCAGCTCCCTAATTCAGTGCCCAGGAGAGCTGAGGCAGCTCCAGCAGCCCAAATCTGAGTCCAGAGCAAAGCCTGATGAGCAGAAGGGCTGGGCAGCACTAACGAGGAGATCTCAATTCTCCTTTTGCATCAGAGCCCTCTGAAAGGAGCTGCCTCACTGCACTGATGTGCCTCACGTGGCTAAAGGCAGGATTGTTGTCATGTTTGATCTAAACCACACTTTTCACCATCTAAATCTTTTTTTTTCTGTATTCCCGCTGCATAGTTTTAGCAGCAAAAACGAAAGAAAAATTGCTGCCATCAAAGACTCATCTGCTCCCCATTACACTGACATTTAAGGATTGCACACAGTAAAAAGCTCCTGTGCACTACAGAGAGGCACAGGGGAGCCAGGAGGTAGAAATGCATAACAAATGGGAGGTTTGGGAGCTCAGCCACCCTGGCAGGGAGGATGCTGTCCCTGCATCCCTTCCCCACCCCAGGGAGCTTTCCTCAGAACAGCCTTTACCCCCTGTCTCCCTCAGATAAAGGTGTTTCTGTTTCCAGCCCTAACTCAGCTCCCTGCAGGGGTAACTCCAAAGGAATTCACCTGGCCAGGTTAGCAGTGGCTTCTGCCCTGCCCTGGAGTGAAATTGTTAAGGAGCTTTTCCTTTGAGTTAGGAAATCAAATTCCTCCTGGGCACCTTCCAGGCCCTGCAATCTTCGAGGAGCAGCACTTTTTTGGGAGTGAGCTTTCCCCAGTCCGGGTGGTTTGGGAGGCAGGTGGCAGCCAGAGAGCTCTGTGCCTTGTGCTGGCAGTGCTGAGGGGCTGCAGGAGCATCAGCACACAGGATGTCCTCACAGCCCTGCCACACCTGCCAGCAGCAGCTCAGCTCCTAATTCTGCAGTTCTGCAGTTCTGCACCTGCAGTGCCAGCCTGCAGTGGCACCAGAGGGGTGGCACAGCGATTATTTCTGCCTGGGGAGGATTCACTGCAGGGAGTGCTGCTGGAACTGGGGGGCACAGACCCTCCTGGCAGGGTTTTGGAGGCTTGCTGACTTTGGGCAGCAGGGATGCTCTCAAAAGCAGTTTTTCTGAGCCCTGTTTAGAGCCTTTCCCCTGGGGATTGTCAGAGGGAGCACGAGCAGCTGTCCTGGGGCTCTGCACTGAAACCCTGCAGCACTCTGAGTTTGCAGTGCCCCTGTTCCACAGGTTGCATTCACTGCCTGGAACTTCATTTTCTGAGCTCTGAATGGGCTTGCTGCCCAGCTGAGCAGGGTGTGCTGGCAATTGTTGATGTCCCTGGGACTGTGTCCCTTTCCCTGCCAGCAGTGTTTGCTGCATGGCTGCAGTGGGTGCTGCCTGGTGGGAATTATTTGGCTGGAGGCAGGACAGGCTCTCTTCTGGTCTTTTTTCCATCTCAGGCTCACCTTGGATCCCTGTTATCCCAGCAATCTAATGTAGCCTGTACATAAATTTGAAATATATATTTGAAATGTCTAACTCTGAACATGGACATGGTGTGGTTTGGGATAAACAACATTTATGTTCTCTATAGGATTTTATTAATGTCTTTGTCAATCAAAGTTTAAAAGTTATTTTTATTGGAAAACTATCCTGTGCTAAATGTTTGAAGCTTTCACTGTAAGTAATAGTGTGCATATTGCTGCTGCTATTTAAAAACTAATGGCTAAGATTTATTGGAGAACTGTAAATATTAAAGGCCAGATTTGTCCATGCAAGTCTCATTAAATCTGTGATCAGAATCTGATCCAATAAGGAAACTTTTCTCCACTGATCCTAAGCACACCTTTTAAGACAATTAACTTGGCTGAGGGTTCTGATTTGATCTTAAACAGAAACATGTTCCTTGATTTATTGCATCCATTTGAATCAATAGTGGGAAGGAAAAGCACAAACGTCATATGAGGTGAAGCAGTGAAACCAGACTGTAAATTTAATAGAAAAATGTAGGAATGAGACTTGACAGTCCCAGCCAAGGCCTGGGCTCTGGTGCAGACATGGAGAGTTGGAGAATTTAACCAGAACAGCTGAAAAGCTGCAGGACAGAGATGCCAGCAGGGTCTGAGAGGAGGGAAACCTGGAGAGCCCCTGGAGAGCTCTGAATGCTGCTCTCTGCTCTAAACATTGCTCAGGTGTGAGGACAGTCCCTGTGCCTGGCACTGCCATCCTGCCCTGAGCAGGAGGGGACAGTCCCTGGCTCCTACTCCTTGAAAATATCCCCAATCACTGGGAGCAGTGCATGGAGCTGTTGGAGCTGTGGAGGAAAATCCTCATCTCTGAGCAGGGAGCTGCTGTTGTGTTTATCATTAACAATCTCCTGCCAGAGTGATCCCTTTCCACCAGCCCCACCTTGTCCTTTCCAGCTCTTGTCCCTGGGAGTCCTGTACCCCCTCGGGCACCCAGGGCGAGGATTTTCAGCACAGATCTGTGGGACTCTGCAGGAGCTGCCCCTCTGCCACCCCAAATCCAGCACCACAGCCGGTCTCTGGGCTCCAAGCACAGACAGCTGGCAGTCTTTGACTTCCAGACATCAAACAGCCTCGTGTTTGCTCGGGTTTTACCTCCAGCTCATCAGTTAATTGGAGTTAAGTACTCTGAGACGTTTCACATCCCTCTTCTCCTGATGAAGAGCCCTCTGCCAGCTCGAGTCCAGCCCAGCCCCAGCCCCTCCAGCGTGCCTGGAATCGCCAGCCAGGGGAGCCCAGGCAGGACAAACAGCCTGGCAGGGAGGAGCTTTAGCTCAGAGATGGGGAAGGAACTGTTCCCTGGGAGCTGGGGAGATGTCACAGCCCAGGTGTCCCTCAGCCCTGAGCTCACCTCTGGGGACATGCAGGTGGTTTGAGCCCAGCTCTTTCCATGGGAGGCTGCAGGAGCTGTTCTCAGAGGTTTCATGGCTGTTTATTCTCCCTTATCTCAGGATTGCTCTGCCCAGCTCACAGCTCTGCTCGCCAGACGTCCAGGGCAGAATCTGCCTGGCAGAGGCAGGACTGATCTTTTATACTCTAAATTACCTACTGGGGATTTACAATTATTTTCCAATACAATACAACTTTGTTAAACTGTCCAGCTCTGACCCATCCAATCTGACAGTGCCAGCATGTCACCCAGCATGGATGGCAGGAGAAGAAGGAGGAAGAGGTATCCACACCCCAAATTCTCCATCTTGGCCACGTGTCCCTTATCACAAACATTCTATAAACCTGCTAATTCTACATTCTAACAGTCTAATTTACACTCTATTTATTTTTGCAGCTTGCATTTCTTCTCTCAGTGTTGGTAAATTGTTCCAAGGAGCTGAATCCAGCCCCTGAGACACCTGGGGCTCACTCAGGGTCTTTGGGGACCCCACCAGGGGGAGTCTTAAACCTCCCAGGGGAGCCAGAGGAACACTCTGGGCTCCCACAGGGAGACCCTGGAATGGAATTCCCAGAGAGCTGTGGCTGCCCCTGGATCCCTGGCAGTGCCAGGGCTGAATTTTGGGGGATGGTGGAAACCCATGGCAGGGGTGATGCTCCATGTGCCCTCCACAAACCACGGTGTGACTCTGCTCTGTGCCATGGCCTGAAATGCTCTGCAGCTCCCTCTGAGGCTGCCATTATTTTTTTATGAAGGCCAAATTAATTCAGCAATATGAAAAGAATGGAAATAGGCACATATATGCCAAATTTATGCATTTAGCTCTCCCTCCAGCATTTTTGATTTTTTTCTTCTTTCCCCCATCCCCTTGAGCAGCTCAGGATTGTTGTTCCAGTAGCAGCTCAAATCCTGGTGAGCTCTTCCAGAGCAGCCTCAGAAATCCTCATCCAGCTCTTCCCAGATGGGAATCCATGGGTTCATAGTGCTCTGAGGTCCTTTGTTTTTTCATGCTCCTGGTGAAATGTCCAAGTATGGATGTAACACTTTTGGGGATTTTTCAAGCAGGGGAAAAAAAAAAAAATCTATTTTTTCCTTGTTTTTCCTAATCTGCCTCAGAATAAGATGAGATCTTAGACCTTGCTGAAGATCAGCTCCTTTTTAAAAGCCTAGAAAGTTGCTCAACCAGTACTGTAAGAGCTGGTTCTTTCATAAAACTTTATTTCTAGTTCTTTCGGAGCTGGATTTTTCATAAAACTTTATTTCTAGAATTCCTGAGGTTTTTTTCCAGCGTGAATCCTGGTAGGATGTTTTAGGCAGCTGCATTTTAATCTTTAGCATTAATTAACTTGGTAAAGTATAAAGTAGCAGAAGCATGGATGACAATACTAATGAAAGTAATAAAAACAGATTAATGGCTAAATCCAAAGAAACAAACCCTCTGCCTCCCTGCAGACACGGATATTAATGAGATTTCCTTTGTTTCTCTCCCAGGGTGGGCAGTTTCTCCCACCCCACAAATCTTTGCAAAGTGTTTTGTGAATTTTGTGCCTGGTTCCAGTTAGAGCTGCATGCAGAAACTGGTAAATGCAGTGAAATATTGTCAGGAACAGGGATTTCTGACCTGATAGTGAAAGTGGCAAACCAATAGCATGAATGGGGATTTTCTTTCTTGAGGTGACCCTCGTTGGTTTTTATACAAAGTGAAATTCTGAGATTGCCTTGCTTGGGTAGGAGAGACAAACATTAAATTTTCAGCATCTACCTAACTTATTCTGGAAATTCAAATATAGAGAAATGGACCACAAGAGGTGAATTAGGGAGATTGTGCCACAGCAGCTGCTGGGCTGGTTGTCTGCTCAAACAAACAGCACCAAGTGACTTGAGGAAAAAGGGAACAGGCTGGTGAGTGAGCAATGCATGGAGCAGCTGCTGGCACCCAGCCCTCTGATTTCCCCTGAAATCTCCTTTGTGCCCCATGAACCCTCCCCTCCCTGCCTGCCCAAGGTAAAACAGGGATAAACCCCAGCACAGACCCCCTCAGCCTGCCTGAGAAAGGTGGGATGCAGAGAGGTTCAGCCATTCCCAGAAAAAACATTTCTCTTGATGAGAGAAATCTGCAAACTTTGAAAAGTGTGTGACCATTTTCATGTCATTAGTGCTTCATGATACTTGTTTAAAGAAGCCTCAAACATTTGAACCTATTGAATTATTTTCTGTTTTATATCGAGTCCTTTCTACCAAGACAAATGGAGAATCTGTGGGTAATGAGGTGAGAAATATTGTGAAAATCAGGGCTGATCAATGGTGAGGGTGAGAACTTCTTTTCAAACAGTTTGAAGCTCTTTGGATTTTCTTAGTGCTACTTTAACTCAGACTTCTGAGAATCACTGAGGCAAAAGAAGTCTTTGTTAAAATTCATTGCTTCTTTCCCTTTATTTAAAGAAGGAGAAATGAGAGACTGCTGAGTTACACGGAAAGGTCAGAATTGACAGCAACTGTAAAGAACAAAACAGCTTTAAAACCTCATCCCTTTCTGGTGATAAATAAAGAGCATCATCTCAATTATTTTGCTCTTACAAGGACCTGTTTCAAGTGAAGATTTTTTTTTATTACATGCAGTTTCTTCTCTGAAAACAAAACCTGTTGGCAGTGAGGAGTGCTCCTTCCCTTGGGTGAGCTTTAATCTGTGAATTCTGGGGAGGCAGGGCCAGGGCCAGGCTTGGACCCCAGAGAGGGCTGTACATGTGCAGTCCCATGAAAATGATGTTTGGTGAGGGGATAACGAGTTCTAGCAAGGGCTGGGGCGGGTGGAGGAGCAGCTGAGCCATCCCCAGGGTTTCTGCTCCCCAAGCCTCAGTGAAAACTCGAAATCTCTGCAGTTTGTGGGGCTCTGCAGCAGGGCTGTGCCAGCAGGGAATGGGCTCTGGGTCAGACAGCCCTGCCAGCATCACCTGAGCCCTGCTGGACGCCCTGCTGCTGGATCTGGGGCAGCAGAGCAGAGCCAGAGGTGAAAATCCCACTCTGCCCTTCTGGGCCTGTGGGATCTCTGGTTTGTGAGCTGATCAAATGCTGGGGGCAGCACAGCTCAGGAGCAGGGCAGAGCGAGCCAGCCCCGGCTCTGGGTGGGACACCAGCCCCGCTGTGCCCCCAGCTCCTGTCCTGAGAGCAGCCCAGCTCCCTCCTGGCCCCAGGACAGGGGTGTGCTGGGGGTGGCCCCAGGAACAGCCCCAGGGCTGCTGGGCTGGCTCTGGGCTCTGCTCCAGCCTCCAGGGCTTGGTCCCACCAGTCTGGCCCTGACCCTGCAACCCCCAGCAAGAGAAAAACCCCGTCCTGCTCGTCCTCAGGTGCAAACCTCACCTCCAAATAGCGAGCCTGGCCATGGAGCTGAGAACATGCACGGCAAACTGCTGAGCTTTGGTAGCAGGAGTGACATTTGAGCCCCCAGTTCATGAACGAGCTGCCAGCCCCCAGCAAAGCCTGTCCTTGGTCACTGAGGTTCCACTTGGCACCCTGGGGCCTTTCAGCAGAACCCACAGGGAATCAGCCCCGGGGCTCCTGTGAGGGAGGAGAAGCACTGGGAGCTCCTATGGAAATCCACATTTCATGTCAAAGAGTCTTCAGCACACACACTTGAATAATTCCTGTGGTTATGAGCTGGCTGGATTTTTAATTGGCTGGATGTATGCATTTACTGGCTTTGAAAATGCTGCCAAACTTCCCCTGCTGACCCAAGGAGCTGGCTCTGCTCTCCCAGGGCTTCCCCCGTGCTGGGCAGTTCGAGACTTTCCCCAAGTTTCCAAGAAGGAAAAGGCTCCCCTCTCGTGGCTGCGAGGAAAAATGGCATTTTCTTCTGCTCCCTGAGCTGTGGGGACACATAAATGAGTTATAGAATGATAACTCCTGTCGTACCATCCTCCAGCCCAGCACAGACCCTGCCCTGTTTGCTTCAGGGAAAGGGAAACATTTGAAGGGAGCTGGCTGAAGTTATTTAAATGACAACTAAAAGTCATGATCTATATCAACAGTCAGAAGCATTAGAGCTGAAGAACGGATTTAAAGCTGTTCTGCATTTGCTCTTTTGAAAAGATTTCTTAGTAAATGTTGACTTTTATGGGTTGGATTTATTTTGCTCTATGAAGTCTGCTCTTGGAGAGGAGACCTGATAGATAAATGTTCAATCCATTCTGGAAATCAGGAGGCATCCACTCAGACGAGCAGGTTTTCTGTTTTTATTGGGTTAGAAATGCTAGAAAGCATCTGTTATTTATAGAACACCTGGTTTCACTTCCAGTTGGTGTGAAACTGCTTTTGAATAAAACCTGAAATTCAATTTAAAAGCTTTAAAAAACAGCAGCTTAAAATGATTTCTTAAAAGCTGTCTTGAAATACTTTGGATGCATCAGGAAGAGAAGCCATAAGCCCACACAGGCAGGAGTTACAATTAAAATTAGACTTTTTATGGAGCAAGGGGAGTTTCCCCAAAGCCAGGTGCTGGTTTCTCATCCCTGTCTGTCAGAGGTTTGGGGCTCACAGGACTCAGCCTCTCACACCTCCTTTCTGTGGAGAAATGGCAAGAGGAGGAGAAGTTTTCTTGTTTTTTCAGTTCTCTTCTGGTTTCTCAGTGCTGAAGGGCCTCTCATTGAGCACAGATGTACTGAAACCCAAATACACCGAATTTCCTCTTCTCCCTGTTCCCACTCCAAGTAAAGCTCATTTAACTGTCCAGCTTCCAGAATTCCTCCCTTGACTTCCTCTACAATATCAGCAGCAGTGATGCACTATTTGAGAACATAGAAATAGTTTATGTAAAATTTAAAATAGCTGATGTTTAATTTATGCCTCAGTCTAAGCTGTTATTATTTCATATTTCCTCTTTAAATTTGCATATTCTTAAAGCACACATATTAAGTAATCTGAAGGGTTTTTTCTTAAATATATTTTTGGTGTATTGCAGAGACACTTAAATTCCAGGAAATAATTTGATCCTTGGGATTTGATGCTGTACCTACAAGGGAATTGTAAAAGTTTTGGATTCAAGGCTATGATCTTGGACTACTCTCAAAAGGAAATATAGAAAAATGTAGTGCAGGAAAGAGGCAGCCTGAAATTAGAACTGTTGTTAACACAAAGAGAACAGATTTAGATTTTGGTTCTTACCCTGGTGCTATTTTTATACTAAAAACAGACTAAAAAGGGGAAGTATTTTATCTAATGAAAATCTGAACATAAACAATGTCTTTTTGATTTTTCTATTGAGGAAAAAGTATGATTTTCAAATTATTAAAATCATCAAAGTAATAATAATTATTATTACTACTATTATTTAAAACTGAGATGTAATAGACCCAATGCTTTGACACACACAGTAGAACTGTTCATTTTTAATTATTACTTCGTGGAACTAAACCCTGTCATTTTTCCTTATGTTGAGCAGATCCATTCAAAAGAGCTGAGAATGGGATGGAGGTGGAACTGATCTCAGAGACAGAGCAGGAGCAGAGCAGTTCCCAAACTTGTGTGAGTCCTCAGAGCTGATGGGAATCTGGATTTTCTGTGCTTTGGGGGTCCTGACTTTGGCCTTGTTCTGCCCTTGGTCCCCCAACATCAGTTTGATTTTTGCAGGGGCTGAGGGGCCCTCCCAGGGCAGTGCTCCTCTTTATTCACCCAGCAGGAAGCTCTGCAGCTTTTGGAGCTGGAATCTCTCCTGGTGTGGTTATTCCACGGGCACTGGGCACATCCTGAGCTCACTGGGACTTCTCAGGAGGAGCAGCCCCAAGCCCAGAGCAGCTTTGTTCTCTGAACAAACACCCAGAGCAGCTCCTGCAGCCAGCTCAGCAAGCAGCCAGGAGGGTGGGGAGTTCCTGTGCTCCTGGCCAGGATTCCAGCAGGAATTTCCCCAAGGAAAAGGTGCTCAGGGCTGGGCAGGGGCTGCCCAGGGAGGTTTGGTGCCCATCCCTGGAGGTGGCACTCAGAGCTGGGGACAGGGATGGGGCACAGCAGGACTGGGTGGGCTGGGAGGGCACTTCCAGCCCCAGCAATTCTGGGATTCTGGAGCTTTGTTTATTTAAGAAACCACTCAGAGCTCTCAGGTCCTCACTGAAGTGGAGCCCAGCAGCCTCTGGGCATGGGAGAGGTTGGAGAGGGCTGGGTTCTTCCCTGCTGCCACCCTCCTGCTGCTCAGCATCCTCTTCACACCCTTTTCTGGGAGCACAAGATGCATTTAAGTAACCCAGTTTGGAAATTCGGGTTTGCCCTTTAATGCTTGTAAAAGGTAAAACCTGTGCTGTGCCTCGTTCCTGTGCCCAGGGACACACGAGGTGGAACTGGAGCTCCTCGGGGTGAAATCAGCTGCAGAACACAAACTGCTGCTCTGCTCTACATTGAAGCAATAATTCATGATTCTAATTAGGCTCTGGTTTGCAAGAATGATGAATATTCACATTTTAAATAGCCGAGAAATATTGGAAATGTCTGACAGCTTTATTTGTGCCAGCCCTGAGGGCTGTGGGGAATGTTCTGCTCAGGGTGCTGAGCTTTCCCAGCATCACTTCTGCCCCTGCATCCCTGCAAGTGTCCCAGCCAGCCTGGACTGGGCTTGGAGCAGCCTGATCTGTGCATCTGTGCATGGCAGGGGGTGGGAATGAGGCCCTTTCCAGCCCTGGAGCTCCCTCAAAAGGGTTGAACCATCTCTAAAATCCATTTTGTGTTGGCCAAATGCCTCTGACTCCGAGCCCCCAGCTGGCTGTCCAGTGGCTGTGGAAGGACAGGCCCTGAGCTGATGAATTTTTCACCTAAGTGGATCAGACAGAGCAGAGGGGGGCGTGGGGAAGTGTCACTGTCCTGGGCTGGCAATGGCAGGCACTCATTAAAGTCACACAATAGAAGTGTGGGGGCCAGATGCTGCAGATGCCAGGGATGGGATTTAAACCCAGATGTCCTGAGTGCCAGCTCAGCACTCAGTTCGTGGTTATCCAGCCTCCCAAAAATCCAAGAACTTTTCTGGTTCATTCAGTATTTGGAACACTTTGCCTGTCATGGAGATACCTCAGAGAACTCTACAAGTTGCTGATGGAAAAGATGCTTTTTGCATCTTCTTTAGGAATGGAGGAGTTCATCCATCTCTGAGGTAAGAGAAAAGCAAAATAACAACTACAGAGACTTTTCAGAAGTTGCAGTTCCATTGTGTCTGAAATCACTTGCCAGTAACAGCTGGGAATTCTTTGTTAGGAGAAATAAATCTGGTCCCACTCCATCCTGTGGTGACTTCAGGTACCCTTCTGTGATATTCTGTAATGCTGCTCGGTTTCTTTCCATTCTGTAATGCATTTTAAACATTGCAGATCATAAAAAAATGGCATTGTTTTCAGATTGATAAAAACACCAGAATGAATGGAGCCTCTCTGGTGGGTACAGTTGGTCTGATGGAACACAACTGAGAAAGGAAGGCACTACCTCCAAAAAACCACAGAAAGGAAAGGAGGGGGGATCTGAGTTCTGAAGACTGTGAGCTTTGGAGCATAAATTACAATGGAAGTTTATGGAGTCTTTTGGATTAAACCAAAAGCCAGCCCCATTAAAGCAAATGGAGCATTCCTAATCTGACATGTTGACAAGGACAGCCCTGCCTCTTCCAAAAGGGAGTTTCAAATGAATCCAGATTTATCTGATGTTCCCAACAGGGGCTGGGCTGGCTCCAAAGGAAGTGATCCAGGCCAAAAGTAAACAAGATGCACATGAAGCAGTTTGTGCCACAAGGAAAACTTCCAGGGAATCTGCAGAGAGGAGAAGGGGAGCCAGCAGAACCACAGCCCAAGATCTTTCCTGTCTCCTCCTTACGTGCAGTTTCTGTTCCTCTGGACAATGTAAATCAGAGTTTCTCCCCCAGGAGATCCCTGGTCCTGCTGCTCACTCTCCTCATCTTTGCTTCCCAAAAAAGGCTCCAGTGCTGCCTCTCCCCCGTGTCCTGAGTCAGGGGAGCAGCCAGAGGTGCCCAGAGCTCCAGAGCTGCTGCTGCTCCTGCCCAGCCCCAGCACAGGGCTGGGCACAGTGGGATTAGCTCATGCTGAAAGCAAATTCAGCCTTTTCCAGCTGCTCCTGCTGTGCAGACAGGAATCACAGCCACTGCAGAGAGCAGGACAAGCACCTCCTGCTTTGGCACACCAGGACCAACCTCTGAATTTTCAACAAAACCCTGGGAGAGCTGTCCTGGAGGACTGGGATTGTTCAGCCTGCCGAGAAGCTCTGGGGTGACCCAGTGGTGGCCACAAAAAAGATGGACAGAGACTGTTTACAAGGGCTGGAGTGACAGGACAGTATTTTGGAGCTCAGAAATCTGTCCCAGGGATGTGTTGCCTTCCATCCCTTTAACATTTAAATTCTGTGTGTGAGTCTCACATCAGGCAGCAGCAGAGCTGTTTGTCCCTGAATTGCCATTTGCTGTCCCCAGTGACAACTGGACGGTCATGGCCATATTCTGGTGGAGTGTGACACCCAAAAGAAATACTCCAACAGAATTAAATGTGAGAAATAGATTACTGGTGCCCCTTGCAGCAGGGAGAGCTCTTGCAGAGGTGGCTCAGGATTTGGCTGCAGAATGGGAAGTGTGGAGACACTGCTCATAAAGCAGAGAAGTGACAATCAGTGGTTTTATGTGTGTATTCCCCACAGTCATGTTGACTTTAATGGCAGTTTTAGGTGCTGTCAATGAAGAATTTTTATCATATTTACACAAACAGCTGTATTTATAGATCTCCACGAGTAGATGGATGTGTGTGCATTTGTGTACAAAACCCCACAAAACCACAGCTGCTTGGGCTGTCTGCTGGAGATTTATTCTGATAATATCACAGTGCATTTGCTGCGTGTTCCAAGGCATTTTATTTGTTTGTGCTTTTCGTAGGTGCTACAAAAGTAGCTGGATTTGGGGATCAAGCAGATGCAAAGATCTGAGGTTGGCCAGATGAAGAGTTTTCAGCTGGAGAGGTGTGGAGTTCAGAGCTGGGTCCCTGCAGGGATGCTGCTCCTCTGCCCCTGAGCTGCCTTTTGACTCATCTCAGCCTCGGCAAGAAACTCACATTGAGCCTTTGGCTCTCCTTCCTTCCAAGGGGGAATGTTTAGGTCACACAGACACCTGAGCTCCCCAGTCCTTGAGGAACCAACAGGATCGTGGGCAAGTTCCACTGGGTGTCACTGGAGAGGTGGTTTTGGAGATGATTTAGGGCAGGTGGGACTGGGGTGGGTGTCCTGGGGAGGGGACAGCTCCTGCTGGGCTGGGGACTCTGCAGAGCCCAAATGGGGCTGGGCCTGGGCAGCAGCTCATCTGCCTCTCCCTGGGGAGGGGGATGGAGGGAGGATGGAGGGAGGAGGGAGGAAGAATGGAGGGAGAGAGGGAGGATGGAGGAGGGAGGGAGAGAAGATGGAGGAGGATGGAGAGAGGGAGAATGGAAGGAGGATGGAGGGAGGATGGAGAGAGGAGGGAGGATGGATGGAGGGAGGGAGGGATGATGAAGGGAGGATGGAGGGAGGAAGGGATGATGAAGGGAGGATGGAGGAGGGAGGAGGGAGGGACGGTGAAGGGGCTGAGGGTGACTCACAGTTCTCTCTGAATCATCGGGTTTCCCCGGGCGAGGCAGGGCTGGGCTGGGGCACTGCTGCTGTCCCGGGAGGGGCAGGACCCGCTCCCAGCTCCCCGGCTCGGGAGCAGCACAGCCGCCCTGCCCTGCCCTGCCCTGCCCTGCCCTGCCCTGGGGCCGCGGTGACAGGCGGGGGGGTGTCAGGGGGTGTCAGTCCCACATGACATTTGTGGCACGGCTCACTGGGCTGTGCTTCCTCTCCAGCTCCGTTCAGGGGCAGCTCCTGGGAGCTGCTCTGCTCTCCTGGCATCACCCCTGCCTCCACCCACCCCTGAAACTCATCTCTGGCCCAAACTGGAGCTGTGAGCTGCACCACATGCTCCAAATGAAGTGCTAATTAAATGCTTGTACTTAATGTAGACAGCATTTCTCTGAGAAGGCTGTAATGCACTGCAGATGTCCCAAACCCCTCGCAGAACAGCCCAGGGAGCAAATGCACGTTGTGTCCCTCCCTGGGGTGGGGATGGAGCCCCGGTGCCCGTGACTGGTAAGGGCTGATCCAAATTCCCACACACGTCCTCCCACAGGGACCTCGGCTGGAGCTGCAGGTGCTTCCATCTGGGCACCTTTGGGCAGCAATGGGGGAGCTGCCGGGTGAGATGGGCACTCGAAAGGGACTCGGTGTCCTGGCAGGGTCCCGAGCTGCTGGCTGCTGCAGGAAGGGACTCGGTGTCCTGGCAGGGGCAGCAGAGGAGCTGCAGGGATTGTGCTCAGCACCAAACCCTTCCTGGCCGCAGGAGAGAGGCGGGAGCAGCCCTGGAGAGCTCTGCCAGCTCTGGCCACTGCAGCCACGGCTGCTCCTCAGGTTTCCAGCCAGCAGCCAGAGAGCTGCATGGCCCAGGCTTTGGGATGTGCTGGTTAATTAATTGCCATTAATGAACCGTGTGTCCAAGAGCATCCCAGCTCCCAGGAGGGCTCAGCTGGGCTGAGTCCAGCTCTGCCTGCAGCAGAATGGGAGCTTTGTGCAGAGCAGAGGGACAAGCCCAGGGCTGTGCAGGGGCTGCACTCCAGCAGGGACTGTGCTCACTGTGCACTGTCACACCAGTTGTTGCCATTATTTATTTATTTGTTTTTATTTATTGCTGCTGTTGAGTGGAGCCAGCGTGTTTCCTTGCTGGAAATCCTGAGATCCTGCCCAGTGCCCCAAGTCTGCAGGTGGCAGTGCAAGGAGAGTGAAAGCTCCTGCAGGACTCCTGGGCTCCTTCCTCATTTCTTCCAAGGTGCTTCTGCAGTGTTGGGAGTGATTCTCAGGGTTCTGTGCTCTCTTGGGAGAAAAAGGAGGTAGAAATTCAAGATGCTGCAGGAATAAGAGAAAGGGGGAAGAGAGAGCAGATGGTGAGGTGGAGAGCTCCCCTTCACCAAGTGTTGCAACTGAGGATGCCAATTCCATTGCCTGTTGCTATTTATTGTGACCACATGAAATGCAAAGTGCTGGAGTATTTAAATCACTGTAGATTTAGAAATGAGTCATGAGGCAGAGCTGATCCTTTATCTGTGGCCGTGCTGCTGAATGGTTTCTTAGCAAGAATCTGATTTCCACCTTCTCTCTTTTAATGGCACTGCCATTCTCAGATTATTTTGTTACAGAGGAAAGGACAAAATGAGTGAAAGCAATGCTCCTGGGGCTCTCTGTTATTGCAGGCTCACACACTGCTGACAGTATTGCAGGGATATTCCAAATTCTCACTATCCAGAGAGAACTAATTGGGAGAGGGGGTTCCCTCCTCACTCTGCTTTTGTGGGACACTTCAGGGGGAATTTTTGCTGCTGTTGGTGAGCAGGTCTCTGAGCCTTGCACATCTTTTGCCAAGAGACAAAGAGTCATTGGTGTGGGATAGGCACTGCAGGCATCCTGCAGCAGGGAGGGTTTGGGAGTGCAGGGGAGTGTTCCCAGTGGGAAGGACTTAAAAAAAAAATCCTGCAAAATTCAATTCTTCATGTGGAAGTAGATCTGATTTTAAGTTTTCAAGTTCAGCTCTCCAAATATTTCTGGGTAGGGCAAGCTGGAACGGGCTGGAGTTAGTGCCATAAATAGGATCATTCACATGGGATGCATTTTGACACCAAATGTTCTCTCCTGCCCAGAGGCCAGGCAGCTCCCAGGCAGCCCCCCGGCCCTGGAACCATTGCTTGGGGTGCTGTGGTGGTTTTGTCTTTGCCCAAAATCAGAGTCAAGTTTGAGACTTGACTCAAAGTTTGAGAGAAGACAGATCCTTGTCCCAGGGATGGTGCTGGAGCCAGGGACCTCGAACAGAGGCTGCTTTTGGCAGAGGGATGGTGAGGGTAATAACGCTGGGAGGGAACTGACTCATCACTTCATCAATTCTGCTCCTCTGCCAGCACAGCACAAAACCTCTTTTATCACCACACTGTGCTCTGGAGGGGTTTAGAGCTGCCCAGTGCTGCAGGTCTCTGGGCTGGTGCAGCCCCTCTGCTCCCTGCAGCAAAACTCTCCCCACGCTCCAGGACGAGGAGGAACCTGAGCTGCTCCACGCACAGACCCCTCAGGGGTGGGAGATCAGCTCTGCCAGCAGCTCCTGTGCTCAGTGCTGCCTGGGGCTGCGTTTGTGGGACAGGGCACAGCAGGGCTCTGCCATGTGCTGGGAGGTTTTCGGGATCCTGCACTGCTGGGAGGGCTGGAGCTGCTGCTCTGTGCTCACATCTGCCTTTCATTTTCAACCAGAGCTGCTTGGTGAGAAGCCAGCTCATCCACAGGGCTCAGGGAGGGCTTTTTGTTTGTTTTAAAGGGACTGGTTAGAGCCAATTTCAGTACCACAGAATTAGTTTTTAATACATTTTTTCCCCCTGAATTAGAAGTACTTTTGGATATAGAGTGTTTCACATGGATCTTATGGGGAAGTTATTATCCACCATTATTTTTCTGTAGTGGTATCTGTGTGTTATGAAGGGCCAGGACCTTCCCTGTACCAGGGAAATGGGAAATCCAGTGGTGCTTGAGGTACCAGGGGTGCTCCTGGGAGGAGCTGCCTCTGCCCCATCCTCTGGGGCCAGGGATCCTCAGAAGTTTGGCTTGTGTGAGAACCAGAGGAGGAGCTGTCCCAGGTTTTATATGAAACTTCTGGCACTTTGTTCAGACTGGTGTCACATCCTCTTCCATTTGTGCTCTTGTGGCAGATGAGGAGCTGGCTTTGTACTGAAGATCCATCAAAAGTCACTGTTTAATCAGGAACTTCAAAGGAGCTGGGAGAGGATCCATCTGTGATTCAACCATCTTTAGCTTTAGGGGACAAGTCTGGTACCAGAAAGGAAAACAACAGCAGGTCTTGGATCATGGAGTTTTCACTCTTTTATGGCAGTTTCTCTGTGAATTGCAGTAACAGAAACACTGGAACTAGCACAGAAGGACTCCTGCTATTGCTTGCTGGCCTTTATTTATCCAGGGCTTCATTTGACACTTAGCACAATTTGAGAATAATTCTTTAAGTGGAGCATACAGTTCCTGCTGCCAATTGCTGAGCAGTAACCCCTGGAGCAAGAGTTTCCCCTGAGGGAGGCAGGGAGCACAGCAATCCCACTGACAGAAATAACCCAGCAGGCGAGGGCACAGCAGAGCCCTGTGCCAGGCAGCCACACTCTGCTTTGCTCCTGTTTGCCCCTTTGTACCTGGACCTGGCAGTTAGTGACAATCCGTGGGAAATCCTCACCCAGCCCTTGGTACTCCTGAGACTCCTTTTACTGTGCATAAATGTGACCTTCCACTCTGCTGAAGCCACATTCCTTCTTCCCCCCTCCCTTTTTTTTTTTTTTTAATTATTATTATTCTATAGCTGGTGATTTATATTTTCTGTAGCTGCTGATTTTTTGGCCAAAGGTGCAGGCTTTAGTGATGAAAATCCAGCCTTGCTCTGCCAGCAGGTGTGACAGGCAATAGCTGGGCTGGTTTAAATATCTGGAAATAATAACTGTGTGCTTGTAGAGCAAGGCCCAGCCTCCAGGAGCCCACACTGCTCTCTGCTGGATGGCAAAAGCTTAAAAGGGCCCTTAGGATTGAACAAGCTCAAATCCATCATTCCCTCCTGGCTCGTTGTTTTTTTGCCATCAGAGATTGTAGCTGCAGGGACAGGCTCCTCTCTGCCTTATGTGGGAAGTGGAACACCCAGAATTTTACATCTCTGCTTCTCTCAGAATTTGGGGGACATTTTTGGGGAGCTGGGACAGCTTGGCCTGTCTCCAGTGCTGTATGTGGTGGCATTACTGATGCAAGATGAGCAATTTTAGCTTTTTATGGTTCTTAATTGAAATTTAAGTTTTTACAATTGAAATTTCTTTCCTTCCTCCGTGCTTGGCCTTCCACAAATTAGTTCCTTTTTCAAAAAATTCTTTTTTAAGGAAGGAAGGAAAAGCGTTGAGCTCGTGTCTGGCTCCTTGTTTGAACAGAGCCCTGTGTGTCCCCCCAGCACACAAAGGGGCTCTGTGCAGGCAGAGCTGGCTGAGAGGCTCCTTGTTGAGCATCCTCCATCCCTCACACAGACAGGGCAGACTGGGTTATTGTGCTGGGGATGGGCCAGCCTGGCCACAGTGACAGCTCAGGCTCCTCAGCTGCTCTGGGCACTGGAGCCCCTGTGGAAGAAGGGATGTGGAAGTGAATCCAGTGGTGAGACATTTCTTAGGCAGTAAAGTCACTTCAAGGAAATAATTCTCCTGCTGCACCTGCCCCTGTGAAGCCTCAGCACCTTCTCCAGGCCAGGGAGCCACAGGAACAGTTTCAGATCCCACTGGGCTCAGTTTGTCCGAGCAACATGAGTGCCCAGCACGCCAGGGGGACGCAGGGCTGAATGGGGAACGTGCTGTGTGGAGCCAGCCTTCCTCCCCCTCCAGGGTCTCCGAGCTGCACCTCCCCTGGGGCTCTGCAGGGACCAGCAGCAGCTCTGGCTCTCCCCCAGAGCCCAAGCCCGGGCCAGGCTTGGCTGAGCTGGGCTCAGGGTGTGCAGTGTTTGCTCAGCCAGGTCATGAGGAGCCCAAACCCACTCCCTGTGTGCTGGTGCTTGGTGTCAGAGCAGAATTTGCATCTCTTGGCAGGGTGCAGAGCAGAGCTGAGCTGCTTTCCGAGGCTGAGTGTCTCCAGCTGCTGCTCTCCCCTCACCCAGGGCACTGACTCATGCTTTTTGCCATCACAATAAGTCTGTTTTCATAAACAAAATTAAGTGCGCCGTGTTTATTCATTAGGGAGATTTGGAGTCTCTCAGCAACCACGAAATACACTTCATGGGATGAGCTCCTCTCCCTATCCCCCTCTTGTCCTTCAGCAGCTGAGTTAGAAAGGCTTGGGAGCCCAGAGGCTGCTGCTCTCAGGGGTCAGTGTGTGCTGAGCCCAGGGAGGGTCGCTCAGCCAGCCCAGGGACCCTGGCTCTGCAGAGGGATGCTGCAAACTGCCCAGAGCTGGCACACAGGGTGGCACAGTGAGAGCAGCAGGCTGGGCAGGGCACAGGAGGGTCCCCCAGTGCCAGCCCTGCTGGGGTGGGCTCAGGCTGTGCTGGGACAGCTGAGCTCAGCTCCCTGCAGATGGCACTGCCAGCCTGTGCTGCAGCACCCCGGGAAACCTCCACCTCCTGCTGCTGTCTGAGCAAAGGGAACGGCCGTGCCTTAGTGCCCCCGGGCTGGCTGCCATTTGGTCTGTGTGGGATGCAGAGGTGCCTTTGTGCTGCAGTCACCTCTGGTGCCTCTGCCTGTCACCCACCCGTGGGCAGGGCAGCCTCCCCCTGACCCCTCCCAGCGTTTCAGGGCGAGTGATCCCTCACAACCTCAGAGATGCTCTGTGCATTTCGCCCTTTGGGTCTCTAGGAGCTCACATCCTCTGCTGTGGCTTTGCCTTTCCTAAACAAAATGAACTCGAGCCCCTCTGGAGCTGAGTCCAGAGGAGCAGCCAGCCCACAGAAGGCACAGGGACAGGGGGGATGAGGATGGTGCTGGGTGGGAGCTCCCTTGGAGCAGCCCTGGCCACCTGAGCCAGCCAGTGGTGATGTATTGAGAAAAGAATCTGCTCTGAAGCTGAAGGGCAGCTCCTTGAACTGACTCAATGACATTTGTGTTGCAGCAGA
This sequence comes from Luscinia megarhynchos, assembly GCA_034336665.1. Taxonomy (NCBI): domain Eukaryota; kingdom Metazoa; phylum Chordata; class Aves; order Passeriformes; family Muscicapidae; genus Luscinia; species Luscinia megarhynchos. Next base: position 13,432,354 of record CM067582.1, on the reverse strand, counting down.
GAAGGAGCTGTAAATCGCGTATTTACACAGCGGAGCACGCGAGTGCTCGCACCAGATGTTCATTAGAAACATGGATTTTTCTTCCTTGCTGCTACCCTGAAAACTGGGAAAAAAGTCAGCTATGCTGGAGGGTTACAAAAGAGTGAGTTAAGTCTACAAAATCCAGGAAATTTCCCGTTAAGATGAAAAATCTGAGGTACTGCTGCAGTCCTTTAATTCGGCCCCAAGACGTAAATTAAAGCCAGAGGATCAGCTCAGGTGCTCAAGTCCTCAGACCAGAGCTGTGGAATTTCCAGGTTAAGTTACTTAAATTTTCCTGTTGCTGAATAAAGCTAAAATCCTGTGTGCCATATATTTGCTCATCATAAAATGTTCTCTGCTAGCCAGTCCCAGCTCCTTTGTTGGCAAAGCCTGTCTGGCTCATGAGGCTCCCAGCCTTTGTACAGGGTTTGGGAGTTAAGAACTTCCACATGGCCCCTGCTCTGAGGCTTTTGTGAATAAGCAAGGCAAAGCACTTGCTCCATGGCCAACAAATGCACGGAATATGGTTTGAATTCTCCGGGTTGAAATGCAAAGGATAATATTGATTTTGTTAAGGTAAATGTCTTTAATTGGAGGCTGTATAAACTCAGCTCTCAGCCCATAATGGGCTCTGGGCACCCCTCCAGCACAGCAGTATGAAAATGTCTCTTTTAGTGTCTCCCGTAGAGAAATGCAGAATTAAGAATTTAGATGGAAAGAAGTGAAATGGAGTCCATCCCCAGTCTCTACAAAAGCATCCACTGGTGCAGAAGGACATTGCCATGGATGGCAATCACTGCTTTGCTAAGGTCAAGGCTCTGCAGTGCCTGGTGTGGACTGGTTTGGGTTTTTCTTGGGGTGGTGGAATAGAAAATGAAAAGAGGGAAAAGAGAGGAAATGAGAAGTGTCAGTGGGACTCAGTGTCTCCACAGGACCTGGTGGGATCCTGACCCAAAGGGGAGCTGGGCAGCTCATCAGTGATGACTGCAGCTCCAAACTCTGCAGCCCTCTTGCACAGCCCACTGCTGAGTATTCAGGAGGGTGACAAGGACAAGAAGGCAAGTGGGTGACTCAGCCCCCTGATATCCATTCATCAAAGGCAGTAAAGGAACTCAAGAACAGACCAAACACTCTTGCAGCAGATGATGCCCTTTCATTTATTGCTAATCTACCATAGTACAGGCAATATATAAAAATACTTTACAGATAGCAAAAAATCATTACATTGGAGGTTAACAACGTTGTTGTAGGAATGTGAGTGACATAAACCCCTTTTATTGTGAGAGTTTTGAACAAGCAATTTGATTCAGAAGACATCTGTTAGGATGATGTGAGTGGCAAGTGCTCACTCGTGTGCCTATTAAAATATGGCTTTACCTGAACACCCAGGGCAGGGAGGGCTGGACTTTGGGGGATCACTTCACTCAGACACAAATGTGAGAGCCAGGCAGGCCAGCACTGGGCAGGTCTGTGCCCAGGTGCCAGCACCACAGCAGAGCAGCCCCTGCTCAGAGCAGGGCCCATCCTGCACTAACAGCTGGTTCCAACAGCACAGCTGGGCACTCCTGGCTTCTGCAAACATCCTTCACTTCTGACACTCAGTCCTTCTGGAGCTTTCTGCCCAATGTTGCTATTTTAGGAGTTATAGGAGGAAACTCAACCCCCCCAGGTAACTCTTTGCAGTTGAGATCACCTTTTACAGCATCAGCACCTTCAGGAGAAGTTTACTGCAATGTGCAGGTTTTAATTTCTATTTTTGTGCCCCTGACACAATGAAAATGGCCAAACAAACCTTAAACAGACCAGAGTGGGTTGACAGTGGCTGGCAGAGGAGCTGCTATCAGCTGAGAGCCTGCAGTTATAACTCAGCAGATATTAAAGATACAGATGCCAATCTGATGTCAAACGCTCCAAAAAGTGAATTGTTCCTTCTGAACTGAGATGAATAAACAATCACAACCTTCCACATGTGATGGCAGAGTGCTGCCTCACAGGTAAGAGACCACTGCAATGTAAATGATGAGGAAAAGAGTTGATTTCTGGAGAATTTTGCAATTCACCCCATCGAGACCCAGCAGTGGCATCTCTTCCTATTGCACAGGAATATGGAACATAAATAACAAACACTCAGAATTGCAGCTAAGCTGGAACATCAGATGATTGTAAGTGGTGCAAAAATTATGAGGACCTGAATCAGTTTAAGATTTGAAATTAAGACAGTCATTTTCTTGAGTCCCATCTGGCAGATCATTGTTCCCTATTAAGTAGCAATTTGGAAAGAAATGCAGGGGGAAAATATTTAGAAACATATTTCTTAAGTGTTTAAAGCTGTCTTTGAAGTCTTTGGGAAATTCATAAAATACATCTTTTTTTAGGACAACAACAATTCAACAACAATTGCATAGAAAAGTAAGGCATCCAGAAAATGAAAACTGATCCTTCATAAATACAAACCTTAATCCAAAAGTTGTTGCATATTTGGTCAGACAAAAAGCACAGTCACTTTGGTTGTAAAGATATGGATTACAAAATACACTTTAAAAAACATGCTAGCTACTTTGAGAACTGGTTTAGATATGTTATGAAGCAGCAGATTTTATACACTAGGGATAAGATAGTGCTGGTGTGGAAATGCTCTGTTCTACAGGGAGAATGGAGGGACACTATTTACAGGAGTACAAATAAAGCAAGTGCAAAACCCATGACTCTCCTACATTCTTTCTCCCAATAAAAACAACATACATGAGACACTTTCACTCCACTGCTGTTGCTCAGATCTTACATTTTGCTCATTCTCATGGAGAAAAACAAAACCAGGACTTTTATTTCGTTGCAAGTATCTTCACAAGCAATTCCTCTCCTGGCAAACTCGACTTCCAACACTCATAACTGACAAAAAAAAAAAAATCTTCCTGATATCTGCCCACTCCCATTCCACTCTCAGACTGTTTACATATCATGAATGATGATTTTTATTCTATGTATATTTGATGCAGGAGTTTATAGAAGCTCATCCTGTATTCGCAGCCAAAGCTCGGATGGAAAAATGGAAGTTAAAAAAAATTACACAGACACACACACAAGACAAACAAAAAAGAGATGAACTTTTGAGTTCCAACATGCCCCATGAACTTCACATGGTGCAGCTTTGATGGAAAATGCATTAGAGTTGTTCACCCTGCAGACAAGATATTTGTAGGCCTTTGGTACAATGGCAGGAAGGCACTGTGGTGAAACATTCAGATAACTGAGGAAAGACAGAATTTCCTCATGTGCAAATATGGCTATCTTCCAGATAAAGTGAGAACAAATTGCTCACACAATGCTATTAACTCTTCCAAGGTTAAGTTTGTGCTTCTACAGAGAGAAAGTTGTATTAACAGAAAAACTAATACTGGAAAAACACTGCTCAGCAAGAACAGGAAATAATTTAGTCCTGCATATATTGAAATTCTTCAGCCTAGCTATATAATTTTAACATACCAGTTTCCCTTTTAAAGAGACAGCAATGCACAACACTATGTCTGAGGATGCTCCTTTTCTCTGGAAATAAATACAAAGTTGGTTGAAGCTGAATTATTTAACTAAAAGCAGATGGGGCAGCACAGCCTGAACCCCTAAATACAGAATACAGGGGGTGAAGCCTCCACACTGAGCTGCTCCAGGGCTGGCAGCAGCTCTGTGCAGGGTGTTCATGTCTAGCCATGGATAAAATAACACACCCACAGAGAGCAGGGCATGGCTGGGACTCCAACGTCACCCAGGGCCGGGCAGGGACAGCTCCCAGTGCCCCAGGCTGCTCCAGCCCAGTGTCCCACCCTGGGCTCTGCCCCAGCTGCTCTGGGAATTCCACCCCAGGCCCTCCCCACCCTCCCAGCCAGGACTTTTATCCTAATTTCTGATTTTTATCCTAATTTCTCTGTCAGTTTGAAGCCATTCCCCCCTTGTCCTGTCACTACCAGCCCTTGGCCAGTCCCTCTCTGTGTGGGTGTATTACATAAAAGACATTGTACACTATGTACACAGATCAATTATTACCTATGCATTAAAGATGAGAAGGAATACAGTCAAGGCAAGCCTGGCTAGAGCACCTGTAGCACATTAAAAAAACCCTTCTGCCCCAAAAAAACCCAAACAAAACAAAGCAAAAAACCCTAAAAATATCCCAACAGAACAAAACAAATTAACTCCCAAAAATAAATCCAGCAAATCAAAACCCAAGCCTCTCTCCCCCTGCAGAGCAAAGTGCCTGAAGGAGATGAGCACAGTGGGAATCTGGTGTGTTTTGGTGGCAGAGGTGTCCTGAAAAATCCCAAGTTTCAGCTGCTCCTTCCTTTTGGGGTTAATTTATTATTTCAGCATCAATCCAGAAGGCAGAATTTAAACACTGACTTTTTTTTTTTTGCTCAGATCCAACACTAGATTTTACTTTCCTCCCCTCCTTTTTAAAACTGATATTATCTAAAAATAAATATGCAAAAAATTTTTCTCCTAAATTGATGAGTAGTTGCTGCAACCAGGGCAGCAGCACATCACAGGAAAAGACCTTCCTGGACTTCTTTGAGCTTCTATTTAAAATCCAGCAAGAGAAAAGGCTCTACCAGGAATATGAGGATTTTTTTTTCTGTGGATGGTTTTTTGGTTTGCTTTTTAAAATTCTCTTCTACTTTGCAAGTTGGATCATGGAAAATGTTTGATACATCCAAGTGTGAAACTAGGGAGATGCATTTGGTCTGTTCTTTTACTCAGCTGCAGCAAAGAACTTCTGACAGGGAGACTTCTGGCCTTTAGAATATGTCAGAATTGTCTGATTCATCAGACTGCACTAAAACCCTTCATATGTGTCAGAGTCTGGCCCACTGACAGTTTATAACAATCCAAAACAGCTCCTTGAGCCAGTCTGGGTCCTGCTGAGTGCTAACAGGAATTCCCCTCTTCAGCAAGGCTGGGCCTCACTTTTGCTTCTGTGAAAGTCAGCAATTAAAAATGAAGTTTAATTTAATTTTAAAAAGGCCATTTTCACCTCTGCAGGTCCAGGCTGAGGCTTGGCCATGGCACCTGCAGGGCAGAGCTCACAAGGAGAGCACCAGAGGGAGGAGTTTTGGGAGCTGGGATGCAGGGAACTCATTTTGGGGTTTGAGGTTTGGATCTCACAGAGCAGAAACAGAAGCCAGGCTGTGCCATAATGCAGGGGGATGTGCAGGGCTCTGCATCTGAGCTGGGCTGAGCCTGGAGTTCAGAGCTGCCCTTGTGAAATTCAGATTTCTGTTCAAATTTTAGCTGAGCCCCAGGTCTGGTGTTCTGAAGAACCTAATGCTTGTTTCCCACTCCAAACCCCAACACCTTGCAGAGTTGAAGCACCAGTTTTTAGTGGCAGAAAATAAATTCTTCCTGATAGTCCCGAAGAGATTTTTGTTGGACCAGGCACAAGCTCTGCAGGAATTGTGCAAAATCTTTCTTGAGACATTGGGGAACCAGTTCTGAGGCTGCTCTGCTGCATTCCCATCCCTAATTCCTGCTGTGGGCAGTGGGCACGCTGGAATTCTGCAAACTTTACTGAGACAACTGAAAACTGGAATATTTCACTGTGCTTCCTAGAGCAGAGCTCAGGCTCTGCACTCCTGAAAATATCAGCATTCCTTACTTATAAAATCAGGAAAGATTATGATGTCATTCCTAAAATATTCTGGTTATCTTTTACTGTACACTGGCCACCCACTCAGGAAGCCTTTTTAACCCACTGAGGAGGCCCTGACTCCCCTAAATATTCTAAATTGTAGCTCTACAACTGCAGGTGGCAGTGGTTACCTGGAATGTGCAAAGCAGGAGTCAGGACAGGATATTCTAACACACGAAGCAAAACATAACAAAATGCTAACTGCCATGGAAATGTAACCTTTCCAGGAATTGCTGGTAGCTCTGCAAAGCTAAAGAGGCCAGGTGGATATAAATAAATGTATATTTTCTCTGGAATGTATGGCTTCTGTAAGATGTAATTATTTTCCTCTGCAGCTTGGGTGAGTAAATGTTCCAGCTGCTAAATGAGATAAGTTATGAGCCAAGAGCAGGTTCTACATGAAAAGAAACAGCAACAATTTGTTAGAGAGAAAATATCTAAGATGTGTTCATACACTGCCTAAATACTAATAAGGATCAATCATAAAATCTTTGGATTTACTGTGACTCCTATATATTAATCTCTGTTTTACCTGGGTTTATTTTACCTTGGGACAGGCATTGCAACTGCTGAATTGCTCTTTTCACTGGCTGGTTATGAGAATGCCTCTCCTTCAAACTCCTATCCAGTCTGAGGAGAAAAATGAAGGAAACCCTGGGTTGAGCTGACATCTCCTGTTTGAAATGCCAGTGCCAGAGCTCAGAGCAAACTGGCTTTGGATCCCAGACTGGATGGAGGCTGCCTCAGCTCCTGCAGTAAGGATTTCTCAGGAGGGCAAATCCCTGGGGTGACCTGCAGGTGGGTGCTGCTCTCCCATGGAATATATTACTCTGTGTTCCCCTCTCCCCACCCCCAGTGCACCCCCAGGCTCTGAGCCCATGGATGGATGGATGGATGGACACGCAGATGGTTTGCAGCAGGCTTGAAGTGTTTCCTCAGACAGATGCTCTGTTCCAGGAGAACAATGTGGTCTCTGGATGGAAGGAAGGGTGTCCTTCGTGCTGTTTACACACAGAGGTGTCAGCCAAGGCTGTCACTTGCTGCCAATTCATTGTTCCTTGCACTGAGCCTCTGCCTGGAGATGAACTGCAAAGGAAGCCAGAGGTTGCAGGGGCACTGGAAGGATCTGAGAGGTCACTTGTGGAAGGATTTGGTAAAAGTTGTCTCACAAATCTCTTCTTCTATGTCTGACTTCTGGCAGGGAGTCCAGAAAATTCCTTCCTGATAATTTCGTTAACTGGGAAATAAAAGAAAAAGGAGGAAACATTAAAGCACTTCCAACATCACCACAAGTAAAAAGTAAAAGCAGTCCTTGAGCAGGCAAGCTGAAAACATCCTTTCTGCATTCAGAACTTAATTCTATTAAAATCTGAATGGTCCTGCTTGCCCAGATTACACATTTTTGGAAGGTAAAGGGGAAGGAGTGGAGAGAGGGGGTTTCATGTATTCATAAAACAGAGAGAGGCTGCAGCAGTGCCCAGGCCCTGCCACATCCCTCTGGCTCAGACACTGCCCTGACCCAGGGAGAACAAGAAAAAACATCTCTAGGTATCTGAGCATTTGAGCATTTTCACTAGGCTGAAAGAAAAATATTCTAAAGGGAAAAAGGTCAGGTTTGGAGGAAATATAGTGGACAGTGATGAAAACACAGAGGCAAACACAATTCAGGTGAAAAAATCTGCATTTGGGTGGTTTATGTTTGGCATTTTTTAATCCCACTCTAGACTCCACCTGCTTTACATCTTTATTACCATTTATTTGCAGACTGCAGCACAAACAACTTGCATGCAGCACCAGGGTACAGGGAGAGGCTGGGACAGGCTTGTTAATAAAAATAAACCTCAAGAGAAGACACTGAAGAACTTTGCTGTCTGTTTAAAAGTCAGAACAGTATCACTTTCTTTACAATGTCTCCTGGTGACTTTCCTCACTCAGTTGCCTAAAGCACCCTTTGGCACCTCCTGGAACAACAATTCTCTCTCTAGAATTTAGGTGCTCCCTAGAATTTAAGTGCAGAAATCCCTGCACTTGATTAGGAGACCTAAACCACGAGCATCTTGATGCAGAACTCCAGAACTGCCTTTTTGGGGCTCCTTGGTGCTGCATTCACCATGGTGTGGAAACTCTTTAGTGACTCTGACAAATCTGCCTTAAAACCAGAAAACAGAACTTGCTAGGTTTCAGACCCCAGATCTAAATAACTGCTCCCTGCTGATATTTAAGGGCTGAAACAGGGACTAACTCAAAGCAAAGCATCACCCAACACTGATTAATCCTCAGGTTTGCAGCTCTAAGACTCCTCTACATTCTATCCAATTGCTAATAAATGTTTATGAGAAACATTAATTAACATAGCATTAATTAACATAGCATTAATTAACATAAAATTTATAAACATAGTATTAATTAATAGTATTTCACTACTTCCCCCTATCTAAAAAACCCAGTCTCTGGCAAGTCTCTGCCAAGGGGAACATAAGATTTCGTTTTTAATGGTTATGATTCATGGTTTGGAATCTCCTTGCTCTTTGCATGCTGGGATTTGTCTCTGAGAAAGTAAAATCTGTGTTTTTTCAAAGCTCCACGTTGCTACTGGATGTGGGGGGCTGTACTCCAGGAACTCTGCTCCCAAAAATCCCACCAGGAGCAGCTCATGGCTGATTCCAGCTGGGAAATACCTGGTTTGAACCAGACTGGGCATGATTTGGGCAAGAAAAGCAGAATTCCTGCCCTCTCCTGCTGCCCAGCATCCTACCTGCCGCTGCCAGCTGCTGAATTTGGGGTGAATTGTGGCGAAAAAGGAACATTTGTGTGCTGAGTGAGTGCTGCTGTGCAGTGCAAGGCAGCAGCCAGAGGGAGGGGAGGTTGGTCCATGCAGGGCAGAACCTCCTGCTCACTCTCAGCTTCCTGCCTGCTCTGCCCAGGAAATGACAGGAGCTGCTCTTCAATGGAAATTGTTCACAGCCCCAGCTAAAAATAGCAGTGAGGTAAAAGAGGTGGGCACCCACTCGGAGAGGGTCATTTCCTCTCCACAAACAAGTGGGCTCAGGCTGCAGGCAATTTATTTATCAACACTTTTATTCGGGCTACCAAAAATCCAGAGATGAGTTTTATCTATTCCTTTATCTGATACATCATGGAAATAAATACCAGAGCCAACAGGAAGGGTGACATATGAAGTGAAGCACGGGCAGATAGTGAAATGGAGCTCACTGGAGAGGCCTGAGGGGCCCAGATGTGGCTGCTCCCTGCCTGGGCTGGCTCTGGGCAGGTTGGATGCTGCGGGGAAGTGCTGACTCAGCCTGCAAACTTCACTTTCCCTCCCCTGAGGTCAGCAGTGGCTTCTGTGGGCTGAGGTCACCGGGGGCTGCAGCCTGAACAGGGTTAAAAAGCTGCAGGGGACAGTCTGAAGCATTAACCCCACAGACAGCACACCCAGGAGTGCTCCTGCCCGTGGAAAATTGGGTTTTTGTAAGAACCTGGATGATGAGCTCCCTGTTGTCAGCTAGTGTCCCACCAGTCACCCTGAATTTCACCCAAATCCAAGTGGGTGGGTGCAGGGTGCAGGTTCAGCTGAGCATCACTGATGTGTGCCAGTGCTCGTCCAACCCTAAAATCCACACCCAGAGTCCCTAAAGCCAATCAGGATGGAAATGAACAGCAGTGGACCCAAGGCACGGATTGCTCTCCAAGCCTGAAATCACCTCCCAGCCTGGTGAAATCACACATCTGTGGGGATCTGCTCCACACACGTGCACCCAGATCCAGGTGCAATGCAAGAATCTGGGTTTCAACATAAAGCTGAACAAAACCAGCAAAGTGAGCCGAGCCTGAACCTCAGAGCATGTGCTGACCCTGCTCTGCTGAACTCCCTATCATTTTTTGTGGTGTGGTTAAAATGTATCTCAATATCAGTTGTCATTATTTGCTCGTTTCTAGCTGAGGGGAGCTGCAGATGATGTGATTTAGAAATAAAACATTGTTATTTGAGGTGCCTGGCGCTGGTTGCTCTGCAGCACACTTCTATTGATCCGTTTAATGAGAGGGAGATGATTAAACGAGGCCACGAGCACACATGCACAGGTAATGAACAATTAAATCATAAAATAGGATATGGAAATCACAGCTGCCATCAGCCACCCAGGGCAGGGAAATGCCTGGCTGGGCACCCTGCAGAGTGTCCCCTGTCACATCCTGCTGGGATGTGTCCTGACCCCTGGGGACACCCCACAGATCCCATGGATAACAGGGATGTGACCCCTGGGGAACAATCCCACAGATCCAAAGGATAACAGGGATGTGACTCCATGGATAACAGGGATGTGACCCCAGGGGGACAGTCCCACAGATCCCATGGATAACAGGGATGTGACCCCAGGGGACACCCCACAGATCCCATGGATAACAGGGATGTCACCCCTGGGGGACAATCCCACAGATCCAAAGGATAACAGGGATGTGACCCCATGGATAACAGGGATGTGACCCCAGGGGACACCCCACAGATCCCATGGGTAACAGGAACACCACACATATCCCACAGCCCCACACATGGCAGTGACCCCGGGGGGATCCTGCAGCAGGGAGGGGCTCTCCCACAAGGCACAGCTCAGCCCCAGTGGCTTCTCCCTGCAGAATTCCACGTCCTGCCATGGCCAGGAGGAATCCTGGGATGCAGAGCAGACCCCTGGGCAGGCAGGGATGGAGCAGAGCTGCCCCTGGGTTTGCAGAGTGCCCCCAAACCTGCCCTGCCTGGGAAGGATGGGACCCTTCAGATGCTTCAGCCCAGCATGCACAGCCCCACCTCTCCTTCCCTGCCCACCTCAGGACAGCTCTGTGCTACACAAGAAAAAGAATGAAAAAAAAAATTAAATATTTTAAACCCTCTATGCCAAATAAAAAGGGGCATGACTTTTTAATTGAAAAATATAAATAAATAAAGGTTAAGAGAAACACACAGCTGGAGAAAAGGCAGAAAAATACCAATTACCTTTCTTTTTGATTGCTTGGATCAAAGAGCACAGTCATTCTTTTTCATATAATGTTTTGTATCCAGCTAAGGTGTGTATCTATCAGCTCTGAAAAAGATTTGCAAAACCATTTTTGAGATAAAAAGGTAACCTTTGACCTATGTTGCATGGCCAAGTGTTGCAGCTTTCAGCTACTCTTTCATTTTGTTGGTAAAATTTAATAAAAGGACATTTCAGCATATACAACACATAAGGCAGAACTTAACCACTGACCTTTCTGTTTGCTCAGATCCAGCACTAGATTTTACTTTTTTCCCCCCTTTTTGCTCAACTGATATTATCTAAAAATGAATATTCAAAAAGTGACACTCCAAAATTGGTGACAAAAGGTGAGAAGCTGCTCATTTGATCTGAGGCCCCAGAGGCACAGGGGGTCTCTGAGATTTGTGAGTCAGCTCAAAGACTCAGCACTGCCTTTTGCAGAATTCTCTCCTACCTCACCCCAGTGCCCAAGGAGGATCCAGCCATTTCTGGCAGATCCTTTTAATTGATTTAATTTAATTTCAATTCCAACCACAGTGGCTGTCAAAATCAGACTTTGCCCCTTAATTGTACAGAGCAGGAAAGATCTGGGCAAGGAAATTATGAAAGTTACAATGTTTGCTTCAAACACAAATAAGGTGAATTCTTTTCCTCAGGAAAGGGCAGTATTTAAAATTTTCTGCCTAATTTCTTAATATTTTTAGATTTCTTTCGAATTCACCATGAAAGCATTTGGTACTCCTGCAAAACCATGTGGAAATAAAATTTTAAAAAAGAGAAAGAATTGCAACATTAAGGAGGAAAAAGAGCTTCTTAAAAAGTAAGTTTAGAGTGCAAGATTCAGAAGTGTTTTTGCTGCTACATTTCAGGTGACTATATATAGAAAAGGAGTATTTTACTTGGCTCCCAAGGACTGGGCAGCCACGTATCATAGCCTGGAGCCTCCCACTCAGTACACAGCCTATTTTATATTCTGCATCCTGGAAAATCAGCTTTTGCACACCAGAGCACAGCAACTCCTGGACTGGGAAATCCCAGTTTGGGTGCATCAGGCACAGGGAGCCCAAGCCCAGCAAACTGTGCTGGGGAAAAGTCCTGGGCTTGGTTTAGAAATCAACAGCAATTAAAGAAATTTTTTTTTTCCTGGGAAATGGGGACAAACAATCGCTGAGATGTAAAGGTTTGATTACACATCCAAACCAGGGTTTCCTCCTCACTGAAATATTCCAGGAGGTGCACCCTGCAACTTTTCTGTCTTGTCCTGTTTGTGACCCGTGGAGTCTGTGTGAACTGTGACCCTTTCACACCCTCCAGCCCAGCTGCAATCAGGTCATCTCCTTCATTAACAAGCCCTTGGAAGAGGCTGCTGACCTCAAACTAAGTGGCAACTCCAGTCCCAGGATGCATTTTTGCTGTAAGAGAACAGACTCCAAACCCATTGGCACCTTTCCATGAATTTAGCAACATAATGCAGATATCTGATGGAAAACAGAATCTAAATAAAATGCATATTTTTGGCTAAAGCCCATCCCAACTGAAATCAATATCTGAGCTGCTCTGGATTTACAGGATCTGCATTGCACTCATGGCATTTAAATATCCTTCCCTTATATTTCAGTACAGTGCCAGAGTGAGGTGCAAAAATCAAACAATCTTTGGTACTGTCCTACCCAAAGTGTGTAACAGGAAGCTGGGTGTGCCTGCAAGAAAAGAGCAAAAAATAAAGATAGCACTTCTGCTAAAAAAGATACAATGCCCTGAATGCACTGTAGATCAAAACCAGCAGGAAGGAAGTACTCAAAACACAAATCTGTCTGTGCCACCACCTCAGAAACGCTGAGGATTCTCTCAGCACTTTCATTATTGTCACTGCACTTCCAGAAAAAATCAACAGCCTCAAAGCTGGCAGGAAAAAGTGACCTGGAGGGGAATGGGGGGACTCCAGGGCTCTGTCACCCTCCTGCCACAGGGCCCAGCATCCCTGAAGGACCTGACCTGCTCCAGACCTGCACAAAGGCTGTGAGGTCACACTCGTGTGTGACCCCCAAAAATCCGTGCTGAGCTAAGAGAAAACAGCCTGAGAGGATGATGGGCTCCACAGAATGAGCTACACCCTACAGCAAATCCTCTCTGCTGCTGGGGGTGCACTGCAGCATTCCCAAGAGTCCCTACATTTTTAAATTTTTAAAAGTTCTTTTGTGGGACTTTAGATCCTTTTTGGATCCAGGCAGGAGGAGAATTGCAGCACAAATGCCAAGTTCTGCTGCAGAAGCAGCTGCAAGCTGAGCTGAGGGAAGGAGCCCTAAGGCTGATGGGGCCTTTGTGGTGCTTCCAGATATTTAATCCCTCTGACTCCCGTTTGAATCTACTGGCAATCAGCGAGTTCAGTTTTCAAGGCACTTTCCCGTGCCCCAGGAAATGGGCTTTGTGTGACATTTGCACACACACGAGCTGGGTTTCCATCCTGGGCTCTTGGCTGCAACAGCAAGACAAAAAGCAGTTTTTGCTCCAGAGTGTGATTTCCTGTTTGCTGATGGATTTCAGTATTTAGTCATCACTTTTTTTCATCAGACAATTCTGAGACAGGTGCAGGGCCTGCCTACACATGGAGGAACAAAGGGGCACCTTCAGGAACAATTTCATGTCCTTTTCCTCCTGCCCCTCCAGCTGCAGAAATGGGCAGCCCTGGGAGCTCCTGAGCAGGCTCAGCCTCCCTGAGCTGAGTTTAGAGGGTTGTGTCAGACACTTGGAGCAGAGCTGGGAGAGGCACCCCAGCAAACTGGGCTCTTTCTGTTTCTTTAAATGCCTCTGCTCCCCTTCTGTGCCAGTCCAGAGCACTGCAGCCACTGAAACCAAACCCAAGGATGGTGCTGAGGGTGGCACCTGGGGCCAGGCACTGCCCAGTCCTTCCCTTCCTGACCAGGGACTGGCTCTGGGTGCCACTGCCACAGCTACATGAGCATCAAACAAAAGCTCTTGTATTACTGTGTGCTGGGATGGTGATAAATATGCTGAGCTTCATCAGGCAAAGCCCTTGGCTCTGCCCAGGCACCTCACAGGGGGCACAAAGGGGCTGAGCTGGCTGGGGCAGCTCCTCCAGCACTGTCAGCAGCTGCTTTGGGAAGAGTACCTTGAAAGTGGAAAACTAGAACAGCCTGGGTGTGATGAGGAACTCCAGGCCACCGTGGATTTGGTTTGTAGTAGCTTTCCATAACAAAGTCTTTTTTTAACTGACTTTCTTTCTGCTCTCATATATTTAGATATGACTTTCATTCTGCAGCACTCTGATGCCAGAGAGTTTTGGCTGCAGCTGCAAGGGAAGGGACACGTGTTTGAGTCATGGAGTTGGCTCTCTCTGGTTGATAGTTAGTGAGTTACTGAGAAAAGATGAAGTTTGTATTTAGCTTTAGTTTACATGCAACGAGACGACCAAGTAAAATATTCCAAGTAGAATGAGCACATAATAAATAAATACACAAAAACTTATACCAGAAGGGGATGGAGTTCATTTTATAAACCACATTACTTGGCTAAACCCATACAGAAATATCAGGCTGATGGAGTGAAGCTTAAGGAACACCAGGCAAGAGTAATTTTGTCACTGCTCACTCTGGATCTGACTCTGGCTGCTGCTGCACAGCACAGGGTGAAGGGTGCTCGTGCCTGGCTTATTGTGACACTTTGGACCTGGTGGCTTTGATCCAGAGCTGCTGAGATAAGCAGTGCCACTGGCTATTAAGATGTATTTCTTCTAGATCAAAGCCAGCACAACCAAAGGAGGCTGGTATGGCTTTTCCCTCCAGCAGCACCTCATGGTTTAAAAACTGATGAAATTGGTATTGGATGCCACACCACCTCTAAAACAGCAACTGCAGGGAAAGCACACGAGCAACAACTCTTTATCCACATGTCACTGTGCAGTTTCATCATTCTCCTAGAGGTAACCTATTTACTGGGGCAGGATGAGTCATTCTGCCAAGTGATTCAAAGACAGAGAAAAGAGAATGGATGCGAAAAAGCGATTTTTTACAGGAAACAACTGGGGGGAGGACAGAGGAACAGTTACAGCACGTTCAGGATTAGCTGAAAGTACAAGATAGGCAATGCTGCTGCTTTTTTATTTCTGTCACAAAGGAACAACCAGACAAATATTTAATTGAGGGGAAACAAGCCATTTAACAAATATTTAATTGAGGGAAAACAAGCCATATTAGCCTTCCCTTCAGGCAGTTTTGCAGGGGATGAAGAGTCAATAATGGAATCTGCTTCCCTCCCTTGAGCTCGAGTGCTTATGTCTGTTAATCCACAGAACTATTCACTGGCTCTGATTCTCTGGCATCTCATCTTGTGCTGTGTCTTCACCCTGCAAGGTCCCCTTGGAAGGGCCTGAGGACTCCCCCAGCCTCTCCACAAACCAGCTTTCCCTCCTGGCATGTCTGACCTGAATCCTCAGCCTGGTTCTCAGGGGAAATCAGCAGAAAATCCCTGTAAGGTGACAGGGAAGATGCACAAGTGGCCTGTGAGCAATTCTGCCAAGCAAACCCAGCTCCCCTCTGGCCAGACATGCAAATCTGCCTCTGCCTGCAATTCCAGCTCACAAACAGCCCAGCCCAGCCCAGCCAGCCTGCACAAGGCATTTGTTCCCATCTGCTGGAGTTCCAGGACTGTGGGCAGCAGGCACCACAGTGGGCAGGGGAACACACAAAATCACTTTAACACTGATTATTTGTCTATTTTGCCTCCATGTCCTTCCACAAATCAATATTTGGGGGAAGATTCTTCCCCTTTTTGGGACCTGCCTCCAAATCCAGGGGCAGAGATGGGAGCAGCTCTGCAGGTCCTGGCAGAGGAGCCCAGCACTTGGGGGCTGCAGTGACTGCTCCCAAGGCAGCTGGAAAGCATCCAGACCATGAAATATTTAACTGGTTACTGACAGAGTGCTACAATTCACATCTCATAATGTCAAGGAGGTGCCACATACAAGATCCTGTGTGTCTGCCCACATCCAGCTGCTTGCTCTTATTTTGCACTTTGACTGGAACCCCTTGGAGGGAGGAGCTGCATTTTTTTTTAAACTTTGGAGTCAAAGCAGCATCTGCCACAACAGAGTGCTGGGGTTTCCACCATAAAATAATGTACTAATAAAAATACTATATAATACTGTGGGGCATGTGTATAAATCAGAGACCACAAGACAGACCCAATTATAAGAGACACGGATAACTGGAAAAAGGAGTGCAAAACACCACGGGGAGCAGATCCTGTAACTGCTTCTACATCTTGCCTCAAGAAGGCCAGGAACATCTGACAGCAAACAGCTTGAGAGAACGAGAAAAATGCAATATCTGCATCATCCAAAGCCTTCAAACTTTCAGTCTGAATCAATGGCATGAACGAGAAAACTTTGGTTCTCAATATGAAGAGAAGATAAAAGAAAAGAAAAAGGATGAAGGGAAAGAGAAAAGAAAAGAAGGGCTATCAATTCCCAGAAATGGAATGAGCTCCTCCATGTCCAGTGGAGGTTCACCTCTAGCTGAAGTGCAGTGGGGTTGGGCAATTCCCAACCTCACCACAACAGCAATAACCTCCATTTGTTCAGAAATTAGCCCTCAATTATTTCCAGATCTCCCTCAATTATTTCAGATATCCCAATTCCAGATCAAGATGTAGGAACCACCACCCAAAGAGACTGCCCCAGGGAATCCTCCCCAGGATTTAATGCTGAGCCATCCCCAGTTTTGCAGCTGTGAGGTCTGTGTGCATCCCCAGGCAGGCCGGGCAGGAGGTAAATGCTGTGCTCAGGCAGTGTCCCAGGGGCACACTGCAGCTCTGGGTTACCTGGCAAGCCCACCCTGATCTCTCCCAAGCTCTCAGCAGCTGTGTAACCACGTTCTTTAAACACACTCCTGCACAGCCAGCTCAGAGCTCCGAGTCTGTGCCTCACATTGAACCCATTACTTTGCATTTAACCATGCACTGCTACACTTCCTGGGAGAGTTCCAACCCAGCAGCAGCAGCTTTGGAAGCACAGCATGATAAACACCCTCCTGCCTAAAACAAAGACAAAACCTGCTTAGGTTTGACATGATCTCATCGGAGCACAGCGCACACTGAGCAGCAGTGGGAGTGTGGACTCGGTGGGAGCACTGTGGGGAGCCAGCCACAAACAGCAGGGACACAGAGCTGCAGAAGGGCGAGGGGCAGATCCCCAAAGTGCTCCTGAGCAGGGCTGCCAGGAGGGTGGCAGCCAGCAGGACAGAACTGCCCTGGCTCACACAGCACACCGTGCACAGCATCCTGCAGGGCCTTTGGGGCTCAGGCCCAGCTGAGTCACTGGGGTGGGACAGCCAGGATCCAAGCAGCAAACACAGCCGGGGACAAGCACACCTCACCCTCGGGAGGTGGCACAGCTGTGCCCCACAGCTGGGACAGAACAAGAGCCGGGGATGGCACAGAGATGTCCTGCAGGAGGACTGGGAGTGTCCCTTGGGGTGGCCAGGGGGAATGGAACAGCCTTTGGGATGGTGTAAGGGAGTGAAGGGCCCTTGGGATGGCCTAAAGGAACAGATTTGGGATGGCCTAAGAGAATGACCTTTGGGATGGCCTAAAGGAATGGAAGAGCCTTTGGGATGGTGTAAGGGAATGGAACAGCCTTTGTGATGGCCCAGGGGAATGTCCCTTGGGGTGGCCTAAGGGAACAGCCCTTGCTGCAGTTGAGGTGGGTGGTTAAGCCTTGGTAACCTCAGAACAAGTTCATGCTACAGTGGTGCTGGGAGAGGGCAGGAGGAGCATCTCAGAATGGAAAACTTCCCATTTTGAAGTGACAGCAACCAGAGGCCTTGGCAGAGCCCCTCGAGCAGAGCTGGCTTGTCTCATGGCCAACACCCAGCTGCTGGGCTGGTGTGCTGTGCCCTGGCTGGGTCACACAGGGCACACCACAGGCTCTCCTTGGGGTCCCCTCCACAGCACTGTGAGCAACCCCTCAGTGTGACTAATCCCCACTGAAAATAATCACCCAGTTTATCTTTGGGCTGGAAAGCACCACGGTGAGTGGAGAGGGTGAGCAGTCTCCAGAGGGTTTGGTCACTGCTGAGCCTGGCTGAGGCTGGGATGATCCCCAGAGACACAGGGCTGCAGCTCCTGGCACAAGGAGAGGCAATTCCTGGGGCTCAGGAGGGACTGTCCCCAGTGGGGACTCCCTCTCCTCATTCTAAGTGCCCAGAAACACCCCAGCTGTTTTCTCTTTCTCCCACTCTGCCCAGCATGGGAAGGAGCCAGGGAGCAACTGCTTTGGGCTTTTCTATTTCTTAATTGAAATTAAAGAATGTCATCTGCACCCAGCTGTCAGCCTTTTGGAAATCTGCTGGGTTTTGTGTGGCTGATGCTGCAGCTGCAAACCCCTGGCAGCCAGAGAGTTTGCTTGGGGGAGCCAGACATGAAATCCTGTCCTGAGAGCACCCTGGGGCTCCCCCTGGGCAGCCCCCTCCTCACCTGATGGGAATGGGAATAAACTCCCCTGCAGTCACACCAGGGAACTGCACAACCCTGTGCTCATCAATAAAACTGCAAACTATTACAGCATTGCTATCCCCTCTCTAGTTTTCTGGGGTTTTTTTGCAGTTGGTTTTTTTAAAATCCCACCTTGTGATGGGAAAAATCAATGCTGTCTATGATTTAGGAAGAGGACAGGCTGGATCAGAGTGCCCTGAGAGGCCAGGGAAGATTTGGGGGGCTGCTGAGACTTATTTCCAAGGAACACATTTTTAATGGGGTGTGGGTCATATATGTGAAAACTTGGTCATTAGGTAAAGTTAAGCTTTACTACCTGAACAAGCCCTCCATTTGACAGCTGAATAACAAATCCCCCATTTTTATCCACAACAACTCCAATTCCAGGCTCAGTTACTCAGGGACATGGATAAAACCATCCACCACTGAACAGTCAGGTAAATACAAACCACCACTAAGTGCAGCCTGATCACAAAATTTGCCTTCACATCTTTCCCCCCCTGAGCAACCACGGGAACATTGTGGGGTGATTAATAACCCCTCATCACTGTATTTACTGAGTAAGCTGTGAAATAAAGTTTGAGTGATAGGAAAGTGTGTTTGGAGCAGTGCTGTGCTGGGGGTGCCTCCCTGGCAGGGGCAGGATGACCCTGGGGGGAAAAGGGAGGCAAAATCCTCCCTAGAGAATCCCCAACTCCTGTACTTTGTACTCAAAATTAAAGCAGAAAAGAAAATACATAGTGTGGGCTGCTTGTAAGGCCACTAAACCAGGGAGAAGGGACTGCTTCAACTTCCCTTTTACCTGGAAAGAAAAATAAACTGGAGGAAAAAAAATATAAAAACAACAAAATAACCCCACCACCTCTTCTAAGAGTTGGAAAAACCCTGTGTGAGAGGGGAGATAGCTGCTTTCCATCCCCCCCAGGAGGCTGTGCTGGGCTCCCAGCTGGGCTGGACACAGGCAGAGGGCTGGGCGAGGAGCAGCAGCACTGAAGTTGGCTGTGCTGTCCAGAAGATGAAAACACTACTGCTGTTTATAGAGGGAAACCCAATTCGTCAGCCCAAATGAATTCCTGTGCTAATCCATGCAGGCTTCATGTTTTCCAC
Source organism: Luscinia megarhynchos (assembly GCA_034336665.1). Taxonomy (NCBI): domain Eukaryota; kingdom Metazoa; phylum Chordata; class Aves; order Passeriformes; family Muscicapidae; genus Luscinia; species Luscinia megarhynchos. Next base: position 13,413,028 of record CM067582.1, on the reverse strand, counting down.
CAGCCCCAGCCACTGCAGACTATCTTTAGGAGGCACAGTGTGTTTGGAAAGGAGCAGCTGGAAAGAGGGGACGCTCATGCCAGCTTGGAAGGCTTGCTGGTATGGAAAAAGAGGAATGCTCTCTTGGGTCTCCCCACAAAATTCAGGCATCTTCATCCAGAGCAGAGCAGTGCCAAGCACAACAAACAAAAGAGGCTTTCCCCAACTCTCCTGGGCAGCCCCTCAGGCTCACAATGGTTTCCATAGAACTTGTTTTGCTATCACAACAAATTCCGTCCCTCCAGCCCCGATGGCCGCGCTCTTTTCGAAACACAGGGAGATGAATTTCCTCCCTTGCTGCTCTGCCAGAGCATTTCTGCCTCTGTGCCACGGCCAGGGGCTCCCCAGGAGTGTCTGGGAGCTGCGGGGTGGTGGGGACAGAGATGCTGAGTGCCCCCAGGGCTGGGAGCTGCCCTTTGCCAGCCCTTGATCCCTCAGGTCAGACCGTGCCAGGCTCAGCCTGGGCACTGCATCCCCGTGGGCAGCAAACCCAGGCAGCACCCTGAGCTTCACTCAGGGACGTGAATTCTACTCACACAGACTGCAGGAGCCCAGCAATCACTGCCATTGAGGGCTGGGCATTGGAATGGCCCCCTGGGAGAGGCACTGGGGCTCAGAGCAGGCTCTGCAAGCAGAGATGTGTTTCTGCACGGCAGACTGGAGCAACATTTAGTGCTGCACCTAAACCAACACTGCTATCTGAACAGCCTGAAATTCTCTGAAGTCATCATCTTGATCTAAAGTTTGCATTAGTTCTGAAGAGCTATGAAGTGTAACCAAGTACAGAACAAAGGGGCCAGGGATACTCATTTCTAAAACAGACAGAGCACTAGTTTTGTGTTTTAATGATAGCCTATAAAAATTGTCCTGAAGAAAAAATTGTACAGAAATCAATGGCATTTAAAAAAGAAAAATGAAACATATCTTATAACACCACTAAGTTATTTGAAGGCCTGAAGCTGCAGGATGACCTCAGAAGAGCCTACCCAGCTGAAAATTAGGGTCTGCCTGCTGGAGTCTTAGATGCTGCAATCTTGGACTCCTTTCCAAGGAAGGAGACAGCACCTCACTCAAAGCCAATGAACAAGGGTGCAGAAGAAATCAGATAAGGGAAAATGTAATACAATTTTAAGGAAGATACACCACCCAAACTACAATTCAAAATGCAGCTGCTGAAAGCTCCCCTCAGTCCTGCTTTAAGCCTGGCTCTGCCCAATGCCTGGTGTGTCCAGACCATTCCCAGCCTCTGCAAACACCAGTTTGTGCAGGGTTAGAATGGCCTCACTGCAGGGCCTGCACTGGGGCACTCCCTGAGCCCCAGGCACGGCTCTGTGCTGGTGGCCAGGGACACCTCAGCAGAACAGCCCTGCAGCCTCCTGGAGCCCACAAGGGGCTGATGCAGACCCAGCCTGGGAGGTGTCTGGCCACAGAGGGAATGCAAAGTCTGCTCCATCCCCCGGCCTCTGCCTGTGGAGTCTCCTGGAAGGCAGCTCATACCAAAGAACTGACACTGCATTGCTCATAATGACAGAGCCCAGCGAGGTTTAACTGTCACCATACTCTCACCATTGACCCCCCACGCTTCTGAAGTGGTTCCCCCTTCTTTTAGTCATTCTCACTCTTTCCAAAGAAACTTAGAAACCACCTAAATAAACCAGCACCCATCGAGACAGTGCAAATGCCACAGGAGTCATTCATGAGTCTCTGTCCTACATTTCACTCGCTTCATTCATGGCTGATGAAGTCATTCATCATTAAGAAACCAAATCAACCAAACCACACCACAGCACAATTTGGGAATCTTTGACTAGACTCCCCTGGCAGAGCTGATCAGAGGGGATGATTGCAAACTCACACTTGGTAATTTACTGCTGCTTGTGCCCTGGCCCAGGTTAATCCCTGCAGAGAGTCAGAGCACGCTGCTGGCACTGTGCAGGGACATCACCCACAGTCTGTGCAGGGTCTCAGCTCCTGTGCTCGTGCAGAGCTCAGTGTTTGTGCACAACCAGCCCTCCCCACTGCCCACAGCCCCCAGCCAGCCCCTCTGACCTTTCCTTCCACACCTGACCATTATCCAGGTGGAAAAATTCCCCCTCAGGTGGAAGCCTAGCACTGCAGCATCAGAAGTCAGTAATCCTTTTCTCACTACATCTATTTAATTGCAATCTCACCCTGAAGAAGTGTTTGTTCAGCCGAAGGCAGAGCTCAGTTTATATTTTGGAGTGCAAAGCTTCTGAATTAAAGATCCACAAAAGGACATGGCTTTATTAAAATGGGAACTGTGTGGACTGGGAGAACCTGTAAGAAGATGGGGAGGGTCAGCCTTGCTTGTCACTGGGTCAGTTAGAGCTGCTCATGGTGAAGCCCTTTGGTCCTCAGTTCACAGTAGCTGAAGCTGAAGCTTTTATACCCAACACTGGTTAAATCCAAATCAAGACCAAGTTTTCAGTCATTTGCAGACCATTAGTCATGCAAATTTCTAGAGATCAGCATTTTAATTCCAATCAGACTGCAGCATCCCTTGGAGATGTGCACACAAACTGGAGGACATGAATGCTTGCAAAACTGGGAATACTTGGATTTCAGGTTTTTGTGCAGACCCCTCTTAGAGCGAGGAGTCATCTGTGAAATTCCCAGCTGGATGCATGCCCAGATTTCTGAGCTTGCAAAACTGAAGCATGGGGACTGGAGTGATGATTCAGACACAACTGCATTGTTTACACATTTCAGGTTTCTTAAACACAGAAGAAGTTGTATTCCAGAGTGAGAGTGTGACAGCCCAGACTCGGAGCTAAGCTGCTGAAGGGGTTTTATGGTCCCCAAGCATTTGCTCTTCCCCACCCCTGACTCTCCCCGTGGCACAGCTGGGGATGTGCTGCTTGCTGTTCACATCAGAGAAGCTGCAGGGACCTGTTAGGTCATGAGTACCCCACAGCCAGCCCTGGACTGTCTTGTCCATTTGCTTTAAAAATCCCTCTAAGCACTCACTGCTCCCAAATGTGAGCACAGGAATCTCCTGGAAGTGGTGAGGAAACAGCAATGCAATGGTTGGGCAGGGCAAGGCCACACCAGCTTCTGCTGGGCAGGAAAGCAGCTCTCACTGCTCTGAGTTCTCAAAAAAAACTAACCCAAATGGGAAATTCTGATCATTCGTCCTCATTTTCTTAATTTAAAAATGGACAGAGATTTATCAATGAATACTGATTATAAATTACTGTTATATTTCTATAAGTGTAGTTAATGATAAATAAATAATTGCATTTTTATTTACAACAAACTATGAAAAACAAGTGGAAAAAAATGATTTTAAGCTAATTAATTCTAGGTCTTCATTCTTGTGAGACAAAAAGTCCCCATCAACCATCCCTGCTCCCTGGCAGGACATGACCTGAGCTGAGAAAGTTCTGTTTGTGTGAGCAATGCTGAGAATCCAGGCATTTTTCTACAGCAGAAGACTTTATAACTGCCTTTCAGTTTGCACCATAAAAAGATTGTAGATCTTTAAGATGGTTACTCTTGCCAGGCACTTTATTTCACAACAGTTAAAAAAATGTGCAGATGTTTTCCAAACTTTTCCAAGCAGCAAGGCTCTGTGCAGCTGCTCCCAGCATTTCAAAGTGCAGCTCAAAGAGGACTCAAGCTGCCTTTGCAATGGCAGGAGGAGCTGAATCCTCCCAGTTATTACACTGGGCTTTAAGGGGAGAAAAGACCTTTTCCCCACCTCTGCACATTAACATTAACCCAATTTGCACCAAAGGAAACTGGGAGGAGCAGCAGTGCCAAACTCAGGCACTCAGGGTTCATGAGTCAGGCCTCCAGCAATCATGAGACTGGTTTTTAAATCATGCAACCAACCTCCCACCCCAAAGTTGCATCATTTTTGTCTGCCTGAATTTTGAAAGCCCAAAACATCCAGGTTTGTGTTTTTGTGTTTTGGTTTTTTCTTGGATTGGACTTGAAAAGATCAGCAAGAAAAGTTCACCTGCACAGGGACTTTTAAATATATTTAATATATATTAAATATATTTAAATATATTAAATATATTGCTTTTAATATTCCAAGAACTGCAATGAAATGGCAAAAGCCTCGAGCTGCCATGTGGAAGTGAGCAAGTTCACTGATCAATGTTCAATCCCCTCATTCTGAAGGGGGGCTAGAAGGATTTTATTACTCTCCCTCTTTGTGAGGCCAAATTCACACCTTGCTGCAGGTATAGAAAGCAAAGCCTGGTATAGAAATGGATCCAGCTCAGGGCTCACCTTTGCTGGGAATTTCTGGGGTTCATTCTGAGGTGGTAAACAGACCTGAGCAATTACTGTCACATACAAATCCCTTCTATTTCCCCCTATGCTCATGTCCATATTCATTCTCTCAGCTCCCCCAGCTGAGCAGGGACAAACCCCTGTCTGTGCAGCCACCCCAGAACAAATCCCTGCAGTGGAAGAGCTGCTGGTGCTGCCCTGAGCTCTGCTGATTCCAGGGTTTTGCACCACCAGAACCCTCTACAAGGGTTTTTACCATAAATGCTGTGTTAGCAAAATAAAATTTAAAAAACCCAACCACCTCAACCAGCACAGCTCTGTGGTGAGCTGCTGGAGAGTGAAGCAAGCCCTGATCGAAGTTTCCAGAGACACTCCTCTGGTTCAACACAAAATGGAGAATTTAGCACCAGAATGAGTTAATGCCCTTTCCTGTTTTGCATGCTTTTGTTATAAACCATTTCTAGCTGCACATCTCTCATCACCAAAGTTCCCATTTTTAAAAACTGTTGCCAAAGCTGTTCTGATTTTGACTGCACTGGAAGGATTTCTGTGTGAAGCACCCAGAGTCACTCCCAGCTTGCAGGAAGATAAATCCCTTTCCCTCACACCCTGCACTTGCTCACACACCTTTGCTCTGTCTCCAGACTCATCCCAAGGAATGAGAAAGTTTCTGGCAAACCTGACCCAGTGACAGTGACCTGCCAGCCATCAATGTCCACTGCTGGAAAGCACCTACAATTCTTTGATAGATACAGCAGGAAAGGAGTGAGCCTGTGGAGAGGAAAGGAGAAAGAGAAAGGAGACAGGAGCTGTGCCAGTGCCTCCCTTCAGTGCAGCATGTTTTAACCACCTGCACACCTGGGGACCTGGCAGTCTGGGATTCCCCAGGAATATCACAGTTCTACCACTGACTTTTTGCCTCAGCTGCAGCCAAGTCCCTCAAAAGCTCTGATCCCACTTCACCCATCTGTGAGAGCTGGGGACAAGCCTGTCTGCCTCCTCCTGCAGTGGAATGATTTTAATCCATTGCCATTTCTCTGCACTGGAGTGAAAAATGTTATTGCTATTATCCCTTTAAATTGAAAGTGGATTGAAGGAATAAAAGTAAATGTATGGTCTGTTTTGGCAGATGCCTCCCAACAGATGGGTGTCTATGGTCTCCTTTGTAAGAGCTGTCTGCTGCCTGTGATTCAGACTGTCTAAGGAATGCCATGAGCTTGGAGTAAATGGACAGCAAGTCTGGGAAAGGACTTTATTGTGGTTTAGAAGCTTTCAATTCCCAACTGCACGAACAAGTTCTTTTTTTTTTTCAAGTAACTCTTTGCCAGTATTTCAAAACTCCCATTGAAAATTGCCTGATGCTTCCCAAAAACTGATAACTGATAACAGCCAGCCCCCAAAGGGGGACCTGCCTTCCACCCCAGATCCCTGGAATTGGGGTTTCTGGGTCCTGCCCAGAGGAGGCAGCAGTGCCCTGGTGCAGCTCTGGGCTCTAATGGGCTCTGCATGTCCCTGCACAGGAAACTCTTTGTGACACAACTGCCTGTGGGCACTTACTGCACCAATTAAAGATTCCTGAGCTCCAGAACAAAGAGGTGCCAGTGGAACGATGGTTTTAATCACTCAATTCATTCTCTTCCTTCCTCTACTGCTGATTTGGGATGTATGGGTTTTTCTTCTTCTGGCTTTGTTTTGGTTTGCATGCTTTGAGGCTGCTGGGGAAAGGGCAGCCCTCAATGGGGCTGGGTTTCTCTGAACTTTTTAACAGGGAATTGTTTCTAGAGGTGAAGAAGAAGATCAGCTGGAGCCTGCTATAACAACACAAATCCTTAATTCTCATTCACTGTAGGGTTTTTTCTGAGAATCCATGTATGTGTTACTAACACAAATGAATTAATGCTTAACTGTACAAGAGGGAAGGGTAAGGTACTTTTAAATAATGGTAAACTGAAGTACAGGAAAGTTAAATTCTTTGCTGAAAGACCAAGCTCAGACTCAACCCAGACCTTCCTCCTACTAGACTGATCTCTCCACTTCCTGCCAACAGACTTCAGGGCTCTGGGAGCAGAACCACGTTTTTGTTCTCTTTTTATATTGCCTCTAGAAAAGCAAGACATAGGACAGGGGCATGGAGATCCTAACACAACAAACCCACAAGAGCAGTGATCCAAAAATAAAGCTGCAGAGTACCAAGGGAGTGCTGCAAGGTCCCAGCAGAGAACAGAAAATCTGTAAAAATGTGAGTCAGAGCTTCAGGAATGAGCCTGATGAATACATAGATTTGCTAGAGTGTTTGAGCAAAATGTTTTGGAGAACATACAGGCTTCACTCTCAGTCAAACCCTGCCTGAGCAGAAGTGACCACACCTTCTATGAAGAGTAGTTCTAATTAAAAACAGAGCATGGCTTTTTTTAGATGCAAATTGTTGCTCGAAACTGACCCCCAGCCCTTTTGCAGGATTCAAATTCACCCCTGTCTAAAACGCCAGGAAACAAGAACATTTCCCCTCTGCCCTGTCCTGCTACTGAACTCTGTGCATGGGCACAAGATGGAAACAGCTACAAACCAACCTAAAATCTGTCCCTAGAGCCACCACGCTCTGTGCTGTCTGTGCATGGGCTCAAGGCAGTGTTTAGAGAGAAAAGCACTTCTCTCCAGCCAGGCAGGACCCTGCCAGTGCAGCCCCAGTGCCCAGAGGGTTTCCCAGTGGAAGCTCAGCCAGCAGGAGCTGCCAGAGCTGGCTCTGCCACCCCTCCATCCACAGCAGGGCCAGCAGGATGCTCAGGATCCCCAGCAGCACTGATCTCACTCCTAGAGCAGCACCCTGGGCTCTGACAGCCCCAGCAGAGCCAGGGCTTCCTGGAGGAACTCCCTGCCCAAGGAGAACTGAGCTGGCCAGAAAACAAAGCTTCCCCCTGAAGGAAAGGAGGGATCTGAATTTCATTTCGTGGTACTGTGGGGACAGGCTGAGGGTTTTCTTGTTGGAGGGAAGAACACAGGAAGGAAATGCAGGGATGTAACACACACATCCTGAGCAAAGCTGCACAGTGAACACACAGCTTGCCAGGGGGCTGCTCTGCAGTCTGGGTGCTGTGCAAGGACCACACTCACATCCTGCACAGCGCTTTCTAAAGAAACATCTGACGTGGCTGAAGTTTTCTGCGAAGTACCTGAGCTCACCATAAAGCATCTCTGCTGATCAGCAGCCTGATAAACCACTACACAGCATCTGCCTGGCTCCCCTCCTCCCCAGAAGAGATTTCTGGGCACCAAAAATAATCTCGAGCTGCTGGATCCAGCCCAGAGGACCCCTCAGTGTCAGATGTGGTTAGACAGTTACTATTTGAATAATGACAATCATTTTTCTTTGCAAAGTTCTGCAAAGTGACACAGTGCTGCAAAGAGCTACATTTTGAGCTGGGTTTGTGCTTTAAAGAGTTAATCCCAGTGCTCTGAGGGTGCTGGAGGAACTACATTCTATTTGTCAACATATTTATGTGGTTGTTTGGGTAACTTTTACCATCGTGGGCGGTTTGGTTATGAATGATATTAAAATAGGCTGAAATGAGACTATGACAGTGTCATCCTGTGGCTTTCACTTGCATTTGAGGCTGATCTCTGCTGGCCAGCAGCAGCCTGGACACCTGGTGCATCCTCAGGGGTCTCCTGACACTCAGGGCATGGTCACTCCCAAAGCCCTTCCAACAGTAATGCATCTCTGAGGCAGAGATTTGTGTGCAACAGAGGTTTCCCTGGCAATTTTTCATGAGCAGTCCCTTCCTCTGGGGATCCTTCACAGTGTTTGATAGCAGAGAGTTACAGATAGATCTATTTACAGAGAAATATGCAGGAGTGTGTGCATGGAGGCTGCCATGTGTGGCAATGCTGAACTTGCATCAGCCCCTGGTGGGTGCATATCCAAATCCACCCTCTCTGGATGGAGCCTCCCGTCCTGGAACCCTGTTTTGTAATTCTGCCTGGGAGGGAAGGGCTGGGGAGCTGCAGGAGGGCACCACAGGCTCCTCTCTGAGGAGAAGAGGGGCCAAGGTCTCCTTGAAGAAAGCAAGTGGCAGCTCTGTCCATGTGCAGCAGGGTCAGAAAGCAGCTACAGATCTGCTGGAATTCTCACCAAGGGGCTGGGGAGGGCACAAACCCACGTGAGATGGTAAATCCTGCATCAGCTGCCTTGGGGTCCAGGCTGGATTGGCTGCACTCAGACCTGGAATCCTCCTGCAGAGGGGATCAGCTCTTACCTCTCAAAGCAGGGGTGGACAGGGTGCCTGTGCTGAGTTCCCAGGATTTTGTGCCCTGTGGAGCACTGCAGGCTCTGAGCAAAACCAAACCATGCTCTCAGGAAGGACAAATAGGAAATTTTTACAGCAGGGAAGAGAAGAAGCCAATGAGGGGCCCTGGCAGCAGTGACATCAGGAGGCTGAGAGGGATAAAGAGGAATAACCACGGTGCCAGCTGGGGGATGCTGGGCTCTGGGCACTCCCAGCACAGCCTGAGCACTCCCAGTGTGCCCAAGCTGAGAGACACCAGCCCCAGCAATGAGGAACCACCAGCCTGGGGCACGTCCAGGTCACTGCAAAGCCCAGAACAGAAACCAAGCCCGGAACAGCCAGGCTGAGGGTTAACCAAGAGCTGATGAGAGGAGGCCACAGCAGCAGAGCTGGAGTGTCAGCAGAGCTCTGGAGAAAGGAGAACAGAGGGAGGAGGAAGATGGGGGAAGGGAGGAAGAGCAGAGGGAAGTGAGAGACACAGCAGTGATTGCCCAAGAGCCTGGGCAGCAGCAGCAGCAGCTCCTGGCTCCAGCCAAGCCTGCCTGGGGCAGCACCAGCTCCCTGCCTGCCCCTGAAAATCACTGCAAGACCTCACAGCTCACTTTATCTCACAAGAGCTCTCTGGATAAAAGGGATTTCAGGGCAAAGCCTCCATAATCCTTTGGGTTTGCTTTCTTTTAATACTATAAAGCACAAACCCAAACTTTCTAGTCAGGGAAAACATGGCTTTTGTTATGTTCTGAGTCACTTTTCCCCAGCAGCAAACAATGTGGCTTTTCAATTCAAGTCCTGAACATTTCAGAATGAAATGCTTTGCAAAGCCCTAAAGTAAATCACAGTTCTCCAAGTCACACTTCCAGCTGATGTAAACTCACTGAGGTCAGTGAAGAGACTGCATGTGCCCCATCCTGCCTGGCCTGATTTGGGTGGCATGATTGATAAACTAATTTCTGGCTGAAATCAGTTCAAGATGATCCAGGCAGCCAAGGAGAAGCCTGGGATTTCATGAGGCATTGCTGCTGCTCTGCCCAAAGGCTCCCTTAGCAGGGAGCTGAGTGCATTCTTGGTGAGCTGTGCTGCAGCTGGGTGTCCCTGGCCAGATCCAAAACTCAGGAAAATTCACTTTGCACTCCATCTTGGGAGTTCTTTTGAGTGGACTATGGCTTGACTCTAAAATTACCTTTTACTTCAAGACTATTTTCTTTCTTTTACAAGGTGTCTACCAAGTACTTTTAGAAATGTGGAAGAATCTCTCAGCTTCTCATATTAAAATTACCCTAAATAACAGTGTTTAGTTCTCTCATCAGAAGGATTCTCTTGCTTTGTTATTATGCCCAAATCCCTGAATGGAAAGCAAATCTCCCAAGTCAGATTTAGGGCTCCTAAATCTCCTGCTCAGAGAAGAGAACCAGTAAAAAACTCTCCAGATTTTACTGCCATGGCACCAAAGCTGCATCAACCACTCTGCAAACACAGCTAGGAGAGGAAACCATCCAAGCTCTGCCCACAGACCCAGCAGGGAAGGCTGCACACCATGCACCACTCAGGATCCAAGCTGAAGAAAGCAAAACTTTCACAACTGCAGGCAGGTGCAGTAAAAATCCCAAATTTAGAGCACATCCAGGAGACCAAGCCTGGAACTGCCTGCACTGGGAGGAGAGCAGAGTCTCCATTTGTGACAGGTCTGGGTTTCCTGCACAAGAACTCCCTGCATTGCAGCAATAATTCCAACTCTGCAATCAGTTTGCTGCTGCTCTCTGTGGTTGCAGTGTCCAGCTGCACTATTAATTCTGCATTGATTTCCTGCTGCCAGGAACATGCTTTAATAAAAGAACCAATCCACCAGACTGCCAATAGCTGCCTACCTAAGAATAAGCAGGATATGTTCAAAGACAGCTTTACTCAAACTTATGTTCATTCCTAAAAGCTAAATCAGCTGGCTCAAACAAAGGAACAGCATTGTTTTACTTATCAATGTCCCACTGTTCATCTAGAACATCTGCAATGGTTTTGCCTGCAGCACTACCCCATTCATTACAGGCCTTGATACATTGCTCAATGGGCTTTTTTTTTTTTTTTGGTGTACAAAATGTACAAGAGCATTTCACAAAGTGGACTTTGCCCTGATATGAAGAAAATATAATAAAAGAATGAAGACGTGCGTTTCGTTTCAGATCTGCCATTTTCCAAACTGGCAGTGGAGCCTTTGGCAAAGGGAAACAAAATGGGACCAGCTCAGAGGAGCAAGCAGAGGGTTCCTGTGGGCCAGTGGCCAAAGTGCTTTGGCATCTACCAAAAATGCACCTAATGAAAGACCCAAACCCATCCTGAGCACACAGCAAATGCCCACACCCCTCCAAGGGGCCACAGGGTGTATTATTTATCATCTATATAATGCATATACCACTTCAATGGAGGTGAATTAGCTAGTTACAGGGTCTCTTAAAGCTAAGCAGTCCAATAGAAAAATAACAATGATATTATTTATACTTTTAACCAAACTCCTGTGACCCACAGTGCAGCACTAGCTGTCCAACCAGAAACCACTGCCTGAAATCATGAACGAGAAGGAAGGGACAATGCCCAAGAACCTCCATATCTATAGTCTATTACTATATTCTAAAAACCCCAAATTCTTCACCATGTGACACCACACACTTCTATTCAACTGCACACCAGCGATTTTAACTCTACCACTCCACCAAACTCCTGTAACTCATAGTACAGCACTGTCCAACCAGAAACTACTGCCTGAAATCATGAAGAAGAGGGAAGAGACAATGCCCAAGAACATCCATCTTGTCCCTGTCTATATTCTAAAAACCCCAAATTCCAAACCCTTCACCATGTGACAGCACACACTTCTATTCAACTGCGCACCAGCGATTTTGAATTTTGAAGCCTCCTCCCAGGCCCCAAATCAATCAGCATTCTTTTGGGGGCCAGGAGTTACACACCGGGGGCACTGAGAGCTCAAACCTCACCCCACCCTCCAACAAACAGCAAAAGGAGAGGGGCACAGCACTCACCATCGTCCAGGTAGGCCTGGTCCAGGTTCTGCTCCTGCTTGATGGTGACTCCCGCGGGCAGCACGTCCTTCTGCTCGGCCGGGCCGTTCTTGGCCGCCCGCTGCTGCTGGATGACCGTGGGGTAGGAGCCGGGGCTGAGCCTGGGGGCCTGGCTGCCCTGGGGCTGGCTGCACCTCGGGGCGCCCGCGGGGAAGTTCTCGCAGCACATGATGTGCTGGAACTCGGGGTGGCCGCCGCAGCGCAGCTGCTGGCCGGTCGGCGAGTAGTGGGTGGCGGGAGCGGGCTGCTGCTGGCCCGGGCCGGGCGGCAGGGCCGGGCTCTGCGCCGGCGAGCCGGCGTGCACCAGCACGGACCTGTGGCCCTCGGCAATGGCAGCCGGGCTGGCCGCCAGGCCGGGCTGCTGGTAGCCCAGCTGGCTGGGGCTCAGGCTCTTGCTCCTCTGGTAAACCACGGCCGGGCTCTGCTGGTGGTAGCGCGAGTCGGGGGAGGACAGGCCCGAGCGCAGCTGGCAGGGAGCCATGGTGGCCACCAGGCAGGAGGGGGACTCGGTGGCCAGTGGGTGCTGTGAATAGTAAGGCTGTGTTACTGTCCCCAGAGCACTGTGCACTGGACTGCAGATTAGGGCTGGATCATAGTCATCAATGGGCTCTGTTTTGATTGATGGTACTAGAACAAAGCATGCAAAGGACGTTATTTGCGGCGAGCTGAGGAGAAACAAAGAGCTTTTCCTTGAATTAATATGAGATTTAAACCTTTTACGAGATTTGTGTGTGTAAATTCATATGTCACAAGCATACATCACCCGCATGCAACCACAGCAAAAAATGTTTACAGCACTCTGTGCTCAGAGGTTCTTGAAAAATCTTTAACGTACTAACAAACCACAAATTGCTAAAATTGAAAAATTCAACACCTCAGCTCCTGTTTGAACTCATTTAAGGGTCATTTTGGAACACAGACAAAATAAGAATCATAGATAGGTGTTTGATGCAGTACTTCCATCTCAAAGAGACTGAATCAATAGAAATCCCAGAAATAAACAGCTCCCCATCTTTCTGACAAACATTTACCAAGTGACCAAAGGCAGAGCTGAGCCAGTTTAGAGTTTTGTCTCTGCTGCACAAAGTTCCTCAGTGCTGAGAGCTGAAGGCTTGTCTGACACCATCATTTAAAAGACCATGATTTAGGAAGAGTTGTGTGAATCCTGCTGGGGTAAATGATGGTCCTCTACACTGCCAGTGATTTTTTGGTCAAATCTTCCCCAAAACTCACTACAGAAACACCTTACAATGGAAACCATGCAAAATTCCTTTTTGAAATATAGATTCCTTCTCCTAAGTGGTCTATTCTAGGGATTGAGATAGAAGTGTGCTTCTCAATACTATTCCATAGCAGAACAATTTAACAACTGTACAAGCCCTTGGTGATACCCTATAGAGTTCATAAATTCAGGGAGAGGACCAGAAATTTTCAGACTGGAGGAGACCAAAATAAGAGCCTGAATTAATGTTTGCCCCTCCTTAGAGACAAGTCAAATTAAGACATCACTTTGAAGCTTGCATAAAATCTGGTGCTGTTATTTTATGCTTTCTGCTTTCCACAAACACAATACTCTGATTTTCTCACAACATTTTTCCCCCAGCCAAAGCTGAGAAATTCTGGGAATCTCATTAGTAATCCTGCTGCATTTATTGTGACATGGCTCGCCAATCCTCCAGAGGAAGAACATCAGAAAAGCATTCAGATTTTTCTCAACTAGCCTCATTCTGAAGAATATATATTGCTGCCTTCCTCCATCCCAAGCCCTTTCCCAGATCTGATGTTTTCTTATTGTTGGACATGTCAGAGAAGGCAACACTCATGGTTTTCAGAGGGTCACATCATGTCCCACTCTGAGCCTCTTGGCAAACTTCCACCAAGTGAGCAGGGCAGCATTGCCAAGATAACAGATAACTGGCACCTCAAACTGATGGAAATTCCTGATCACAAATCACACAGAAATAGGCACCTTTTAAACCAAGCAGCTGCTGAGTGCTGAGCTGAATTAAATCAGCAACATTTAGACCCTCAAAGATCTAAATGCAAGAAAACAACAGAGCAGAAAAATCAGATCTTGCTGGTGGAATTAGGCAACAAGTGCTCTGTCCCTGAGAATTACCTGGGTGATAGGTGAAGTGCTGGGGCTGGCTCCTTTTTCTCTTGCCATTGATGACATAGAAGTTCACCTTGACGGCTGTGCGGATGTGCTTGTTCCTGTACTCGGGTATTTCCACAAAAAGCATGCTCTGCAAGGACACAGGGCAGCCAGCATCAGCAGCTGGGGCTGAGCAGGGTGCTGTGCCCAGCTCCCCTTGCTGCACCTCCAGGATTCCAAGAGGAACCTCCCTGCTCATCCCCATGGAGAAGGGTATGAGGAAAATGGGGCAGATGGGGAAAGAGCAGAAGATTTTTGGTATTGGCAGGTTGGTGTCTATGGACTCTGTCCCTCCTGAACTTGGAGAGAGAATTCTCAGCTACAAATAAAACACAGGAAATGGTGACAAATGCAGAATCCCTGCTAATCCCAGAGTGCTTGGTAAAGGAGTGGGCACTGCAGAATTCCCTCTTTTCATGAGAACAACTCAATTATTCCAGAGGCTTTGGATTCACCCACAGGCAGAGCCTGCAGAATCCATTCCTGCTGCAGCACATGCTCTGCTGTATTTGATATTTGCTGCTCTGTTTCTGAGCTGCTCTTTGGAGCTCCCCCTTGAGCACAGACCTGCAGGAGAGGACACCCAGAGTTCCATACTTACAGGCTGGCTCTTGTCTTTGTCCACTGTTGCCTCCATTTCCCAGATCTGCTGCCCATCTAGAGGAATATCACAACATTAACCTCACTGTGGGGTTTTTTTTAAATCACAGAACTTATTTTAAAAAAAATTAAAAATATGCAAATCAAGGGCATTAAGTTATCAGAGCTCTCAAAATGGACTTAATTTCAAGCACCTTCCCAGTCCTGACCAAAAGCAACAGCATTTCATTTAAACACATCACTGAACACTTCTCTGGCCAGGAAAGAGCTTACATCCATATTAAAATTAAATGTTTATGTAGAAATTAGCCAAACTGAGGAATGAAATATTTAGCACAGGTGCAACATCTGCTTTTTACCAGGCCTGAGCCCAGCCAGCCTGACTGCTGGAGGGCATCAGAAGGTCACACAACTTGTTCATGGTCACAAAACTTGTTCATGGTCACACTGGGTCAGCAGCTCAGCAAACTTTGTGCTGCTTTAAGCCAAGACCCCTTGGATTCCCAGAGAATGCCACTGGCAGCCCTAAAGCTGTGCTAAAGCACCAAATATTCACAGTACTCAGTGCAGAAACATCTCACTGCATGTGGGACAGCCTCTGCCCTGAACCACTGCAAGCTTTGCTGCCCTTCATTATTGCATCCATGCAGCTCATGTCCATCCTGAGTTCCACAAAATTCTATTTAGAGAGGAAAACAAAATGTGATCCCCCTGCATGGAGTACCACCACAGTAACCCCTGGGTATCAGTAGTGACAGGACATTCATTTACAGACTGGCTGCTTCCTCTGGTCACAAACAGTCCTTAAATAGAGAAACATTTTTTTGCAGTGCTTTCTTTTCTTCTTTTTTTTTAAGATTTTCATCTTCACCCCTTTGATATTCATATTCCATTAAGCCTTTTATCCAAGCAATTTGCAGAAGAGGAGTACTGATGGGGGAAAAAAATTGCCACATATCTTTCTGAAAGCTTGCTTTTAAAGTAGCCAGGGGACAGGTATCCCAAGGAGCTGATGTGCTGGAATGTCTGCTTTAGGGGAACAGCTCTGCCTGCTTTGGGGGCTCCCCAGACTGGGCAGAACCAGGGGAAAAATCTCCTAAACCCAGTCCTTCTCACAGGGCTTTTTATTTTTCCCAACTCTTGGAAGTTCTGCAAGAGCTGCTTTTGTCCTCTGTTATTTAAGCACTTCTGCTTCTGGCAAAAAGGGAAATGAAAGGGTATTTTTAAATGCATTTTGCATTTTTGCTCTGGTTGTACTCTTTGTTCTGTGCTGGGCCCAGACAATGAGCTGACAGATGTGCTGGGCAGGCTCTTCCCAGCCGGGGCTCAGTGGCCAGGACACAGCCCTGGGGTGCCTGTGTGCCCCAGCTCCGTGGGACAGAGCCTCACCTGCCCAGCACTGCACACCTGGGACACCTCTGGGCACAGCCTGGCACAGGCAGCCTTCCCTGGAGGTCAGGCTCACATCCCTCCCCTCCTTGGGATGGGCAATGCAGAATGTGGAAATGGAAATTCCAGCCAGGGAACAGCTGGAAGTGTGGCTCTATCAGGAGATCCCAGCTGCTCCTGCTGCAGGAGGGAACACTGAACAACTCTGGGCTTTCTCTCTCTGTTTTTTTAAAGTGTAAAGTTCCCCCTGTGAGTGAGCTGTCTTTCCTGAAGTGGGGAAAGCAAAGCTGTGGCACTGGAGCAGCACATCCCCAGGGACTGCTGCAAAAAAATCCCATTATTTAATGCCATTAACATAAGCATCCAGTGGTATATTCCATCTGCACCCCTGTCACTGCAGCCAACTCCTTGCTGCTGTTGAGACAGAAACAGGGAAGGGGCAAGCCAAAATCCTGGGGGGTTAATGCAGCAAATCCTCATCTGGTTACAAGGCAGTAAATGCTCAATGGGGAGATCCCACTTTTGAGAAAATAAACCATCACAGTGTGGGTTAAGGAAGCTCCCCACACTCCTAAACACCCCAAAGGACAATTTTTTTGAGTTCTCAGAGGAAAAAGGAACATGGAAACACATCATGAAGTAAGAGCTGTGACAGAGACATCAGAGCTGTCTCAGCAATGCCACATGAAGATGTCCTGACAACAAGGACAGCCAAGCAGGAATATTTGACACTGGTTTTGCTCCAGGCAGAATGTTTTCATCTTCGCTAAATTCAAACAGTCTGTGCAGATACAACAGCACTAGCTTCACAAAGAAGGTGGAAATTAAACGGATTTGTTGGTCCAAAATGCATAAACTAAAGTAGAAACGGGCCTCCAAGTCATGTGCCACATTTGAGAAGCCTGTGGAACACATGCAACCACAACCACAGGGGGTTTGATTTAGTAACTGAGCCACTGAAATTGCACTAAAAGCTAATGAAGCCAACCATAAAAATCAAATGATGCTCAGGCTGAGTCCAAAGTCTGTGTGGGTCAAAAGTAAGAATGAGAAAAGGCCAACAAGAAAGAACTGTATTTGGGGTTATCATTCCAACAATGATAGATGCTTCTGTTTGGATAGATTCCATATTTGTGGCAGCTAAACAGGTTTTTAACAAATCTGTCAGCAGCAGCAATCCCTGTTCTTTGAGCATTGAAGCCCTGGTGAATTTAGCACTCTGCAGTTCCCTCCCTGACCTTTATGCTTAAACATGATGATGTGGCTCCATCTGTCTCCCTGCCTCACTTTAGCCCGAGACAATCAATATTTGCTTTTCCTTTAACTGCTCTGGATATGCACATTATGGGGAGCTTTTGGCAGAAGGATGAGGGAGGCTGTGAGGAAAATCAAAAATACAACTGCATTCACAAGTGTCTCTCTCTCTCTACTCTAAACCTATTCTTTTTCCTGGTAATGAAAAGAAAACTTTTGATTATGCACACTCTGGGAGCTAATGGAGAGCAGGAGGAATAAACTGAGAAGTCTCAGGATCATTTCAGGAAATCCTGAATAGAGAAAACCTGCACCAAACTGTCAACACATTTATCACCTTCAAAAGGTACATAAATGCAGATTTTTTTTTTTAACGAGGAAATTAAAGTGGCTGTTTGGAGAAAGTTCTGAACAAAAATGGGATTCTTATTGTAAGGATGTAGTAAATATCCTGAGGCTGATGTGGGAGGGGAGCACAGCCCAGTAGAAACCTGCCTGGGCACCACAAATGTGCTCAGCCTTGAGCAGGAGGTTGTGCTGGACCCTGAGATCCCTTCTGGCCTTAATTACCCCAGAACTGTCATGCCACAAATGGGACAAACAGCTCCTGCTTGGAAACTGAGAGCACTAAACCTCAGCTTGATTAAACATTTAATCTAAAGCCTACAAGTGCAGATAGCTGCTTATTGCCTAGAACTCAACCTGCCTCAGCAATGGAGAGCACAGAAAGCTGCAGAAGATCCCTCAGTGCCAGGTCCACGTGTGTGGTGCCTTTCAAACTGTTCCTCCAGCACAGGGAATTCAAACCCTGCTGCTGCAAAGGGGATGATAAAATATTCTTGGATTTAAACCCTGAGGTCTTACCAGCCATGGCTGCCTCATGCAGTATTTTTACTGTTGTGGTTCCCTGCTCATTTAATGGTTTGTCTTAGTTGGCAAGTCTTTAACACCACAGGTCAGTGGAGTGTTCAGGAAATAGAGATTTTTGTGCTGCTTCAGGGCTAGGAGACTTAGCATTAAACCCCGATGAGAGATCTGATTGTGTCAGCACTCTTTGGGGGAATGAATGAGTTGTTGGAAGAAAGTAATTCTACCCTTTCTAAGTCAAACTGCCATCATACCAAAAGTCCTGCTCCAAACTGGGGGAAATCAAAATGTCAGTCTGCATTAGGAACATTCTGGGTGATTCTCTGCAGCCCCTTACAGGACTTTTTTTAATTAGCCAATTAAAGGTTTTCTGAAGCAGTTACAGCCTTTACACATTACTCAGGATCCCTTACTCATGACTTTGGGGTCAGTAACTAGCAGAGAAACAAACTCACTGCTTTATTTGAACAAGCATGACTGATGGGCTGAGAGGCTCAGGAAATGTTCTTTGCAGTTCTCTGCAGCTGAAGACTAAATATACTATTGTGCTGATTCTGGATGGGATTCCACTCCTGCCTGCAAATGTACACTGCCTTCCAGTCAAGCACGACACAAATTACTTAATGAACAACCTGCTGCTGGCTCCCCAGAGAAACCCAGCCTGGTGAGCAGGGGGGCAGCTCTGACTGCACAAATTTTGCTCATCTCCCCCTGGGCCTGCAGGGAATTGTCCCCATCCACTCTGTTCCTTGGAAGTTCTTCCAAAAAAGCACAGCAATTATCTCTGTCAGCTTTTATCAGCAGATGACAGAGATCTCTGGAAAACAAAGAAGGGTTTTTAGAGCCATCCCAAGAACAAAGGGAGAGCAGTGAATGGTTTCCAGTAGGACAAAACCATTCTGGGAAGCAAAAATCTTATGGGGAACCCTCACTCAGAATTTTCTCTGCTGCTCTGGACAAATTCCAGACAAATTCAGTGAAAAGTTCTGATTTCAGCTGGGAAGTTACTCTGCTTCAAGTCAGCACAAGCTTGCTCAGCATCTGGTCCTGAGCAGTTTTCTCCTTCTAAGTTCTTCAAAACAAATTTCAAACTTTACAGAAGACATGGAATGAATGTATTTAAAACTCATGAAAAGTAGAACTATTAAATTCATTCCTGAGGTTCATTTTCAAGGGTTTCTTTTGCCTTCTGAAGCAAGACTGCCCACTGCAGTTAATGGAGCTCTGTTTGCTATGAGCAGAGGCCAGTGCCTTCATTGCTCTGGGACAGAAGTTTGACTCACCACGGCCAAAGATACAAGGCAAGGTCTGGGAGGTAAAAGGGCAGTGGATTAGTCATCCAGCAGCCAGCCCAGCCCCAAATCTGACATTTTGCACAGTGAGAACAAGTCTAGAGGCGAATTCTCCCCATCTATTGTTGAGGGATTCAATTCCCATTAAAATAAAACACCAATACAGTAGTTGAAGAGCAAAGCAGGAGGAACAGCATTTCATTCCAGAGCTCTTCCAAATGATTCCTTATGCCAATTCATCAGAATAGATTTGTTGTATTTTTAAGATTGTAAGTGTGTTTGTGTGTGTGTGTGTGTATAAATTATTAAACAAAAGCTTCTCTCAAAATAAAACCACTGGGAACCTCCATGTAATAAAATGAGTCACACCAGGATGTGATGACTAAGTGGGAGAACAGGGAATTCCACTCCCCATGCCAGCTTTCTTCATGATCAATTTTCTGTCAACAGGTGATGGGAGCTTGTCTCTCTGCCTTTTGTTTATGCCAAGAATGATGATTATTTTTTAATATTCTCCCTAAACAATTAAGCTGAATAATCAGGCCCAGGCACACTTCCATCAGGCGCCCCCACAGTAAACAGTGAGCCAGGGAACCCAGGCCAGTAGTGGCTGCCTGTGCTAATAAGGATTTACCAGCTGTAAAATTCCAAAATCTTGTGTCATAGGGGGAAACCTTCCAAAACACTGGATTCCACCCTGTCTCACTGAGTCTCTCACAGCTATGGCAACTCCGTTTCTGCAGCCACACTCTCCTGCACTTTTCTCTGGGTGAGCCTTGGATTTTTTCCTGTTTTGCAGTGTTTTTCTGGAATCCCCGGTGGGGTGATTGCCCTGCAGGATGACAAGAGCACCTGGGGCAGGCAGCACATTGCAGCCAGGGGGAAAGCTTTGGGGAGAAAGGTTTGCTGCCTTTCAGCAGCTACAGCAGCAAGGAAAGGCACAAGGTGCCCCATTGCCCTGGAACTTTCTAATTTGCACAGCAGAACCAGGCAAACCAATCCTCCTGATTAATACTCATTACCCTCACATTCAATATTTAAAGTTGTTTATTTGTTCAAGTAGCAAACATCTCTTGTGAATGAACCTGGGAGAATGCTGGAGTTTTTTTAAAGGCTTCCTATTTTATCTTGAATTTGCCTGAGAAAATTGCATCATTAATGTTGCACTATTAAGTTCACAGAGTTAACTGCTGAAATAATTTGCTATTTTCTGCCTCCCCAGGAGTTTTTGGATCACTCACAAAACTGTCAGACTACAAAGAGGGATTCAGCTCCCTGTTTGGAGCACGGTAAGGAGTTGATCCAGCAGAGAAGGGGAACACTGCTGTGGACAGTGCTGGAATTTCCTTTACCTCTCCCACAAAGAGCACAATCCCACCATCAAACC
This sequence comes from Luscinia megarhynchos, assembly GCA_034336665.1. Taxonomy (NCBI): domain Eukaryota; kingdom Metazoa; phylum Chordata; class Aves; order Passeriformes; family Muscicapidae; genus Luscinia; species Luscinia megarhynchos. The sequence continues at coordinate 13,392,431 of CM067582.1, read as the reverse complement.
AAGAGCAGCAACCTTCTCTCCACATGGAACCTGCCTGCTGCCATCCCACCGTGTGCCCTGCAGTCCATTATCTTACAGGACTCCTGGAATCCCCTGGCACATTCCATGGCTCGTTTCCAGCATGTGGGGAGCAGCATTTTGGGCTTTTTGTGCAGGCAAAAGCCTCAACCCAGCACCCCACAGGGAACAGCACAGCCTGACCCTGCCCTGGCTGAGCTCTCCTGCCCAAGCACCACTGCTGGGCTCCAGACAGGCTGATTTTGTGAACACCCCCACCTGGCACAGGCAGCACCTCCTCCCCTCACCCTGCTGGCCCGAGCTGCACATCCATGGTGGAGCCACTCCAAGGATGGACGCTGTGTTGGGGCTGCTCCTCCACCACCCACATTGTCCTGGGGATGATTCACGGTGTCCATGTGGCCACCAGAAGAGTTTGGCAGGGGGAAGCACAGTCCATTTGCACTTTTCTCTCCTCTATCACTGACAGCAGAGCAGTAACCAGTACACAAATGGGAGTAAACACAATGCAACCAGCATCTGACTTGCAAATTATTACATGGCAATTAAAATAAATAAAAGGGGGAATTCCAAATCTCTTCTTTTTTTAACTGCACTGTAAGATCTGGGCCCCAACCAAGCACTAACACCCTTGACCTTCACCCTATTCCAAGTCCTTGATAGCTCCAAGACTGCTTTTCAAGCTTTCTCTTCCAGATCCAAATTAAAAGAGCACAGTCCAATCTAGTTGCTTCCCCTGACCTACTTTAATTTAGCTGGGCTCAGTTACACGTCTCCAAGTTCAGATCTTTAAGCTTTGTCAGCCAAACTCTGCTTTTGTGTGCTGGGCTTAGGGAACTGGTGATTCCCCTGGCTCACAGCAGCTCCATTTTATCATCTTGCATCCACAAGAGATGACCGTGAAAAGAACTCAGAACTCTGCGTGTCGAGAAACTTCAGAGTTCAGAAAATTAATGTTATTTGTGCATCAGCATTTCACACACAAGTGTTCTGTCCTCTCAGAGCACTGAGCTCCAGCCCCTCCACTCTGTTTCCTGCTGCCATTTCCTGCTGTGAGCTGAGCTGGGACTGTCCCAGCTCCTGCCACTGCCTGCAGGACACTCATTTTCACAAGGACATCCCCCCCAGCTCAGGGAATTGTCCTTATTTTCCAGGTATTTCTGTGGGAAAACATCCATATCTGCAGATCTGGGAAGAGACAAAACCTGTTCATTCCTGCTCATGGTGACAAATCTTTTTGTCACAAATGTGAGCAGTTCTCTGCATTGCTGATGGTGGGTGAAGAATTGTCTGCAAGATCCAGAGGAAATGGAAAGAGGTTCTGAGTGTTCCCCTGAGGGATGAAACCTGATTTACAAACAGCAGCTCCCTCAGTTTTGTAGGACTGGTCCCTCCCCAGCACCTGCTTCACCCAAGACCTCACATCCAAGGGGCACCCAGAGCTTGGAGCCTGTGGAACAACAAACAGGAGAAAACCTGGCTGCACAAAAATACTTGGGGGAAAGAAGAGCCTTGCCACTCTCACCTTAAACCCTGGACACCCAAGGCAAGGAGCTCAGCCAGAAGCTGTAGGATGGTTACATGCACTGCTGCTCTCACCTTGTTACCAGCACAGCAAAAACCAGCAGCAAAAGTGGGAAATCCAGCACCACTTGCTAGCACAGACAAGGCTTGTGAGCTGTTAAAATGAAACTCTGAGCAAACCAAGCTTCCCCTGCGAGCTTGCTGCATCTTCCTGCCTTGACAAAGGTGTGATTGTTTCACAGGCTCGGGGGCAGAGTGGCTTTGGAAGGGACCCAGCCCTCTGCAGCTGGGGCCAGGCAGAGCTGTGCTGCCAGCCACCCCCAGAACAGAGCTTGTGGCTTCCCCTGCACATCAGCACCCTCTGCACGGGCTGTGCAGGGCAGGGAGCCCTGGGGAGCTGCTCCCCTCCCAGCCCAGCTCTGCTCCATCCACATCTGGGCTGCACAGCTGGGCTCACTGCAGCCCAGGGCAGTGGCAACTGTCAACAGACAGCCCAGAGATATTTGGAATTGCCCAAAGTGCAGAATGAGGGAGGCTGAAAGGCTCAGATGCACAAGATCCTGATTTTCAGGTGAGCTGGGGCTCTCACCAGGCAAAATGCAATTTTCAGTTTTCTGCACTCAGCCCATGAACATCCAGCTCAGCTGGACTCAGCTCAGTTGGACTCAGCCCATCTGCACATGCAGCTCAGCTTCTTAACCTTCCTCACCTTGGGATACACCTATTAAATCAAGCAATCCTCATTTAGAAGCACTTTAAAAGCTGCTGCATTATGGGACTCACAGAGAACCACTCAGCACAGAGACCCCCAGATGACCCACTGCAAACCACAGACTCCTGAATCAGCCCAAGGGTTTGACTCTGGACCTCCCAGCCTCTAAACTGCCCCCTGTGCCAATCAATTATTCTGAGTCCAGCAGCTGAGACTGCCTGCAGAGGCCGAGGGCAGGGGGAGGCAGGATATGGAACACCAGCAAGCAAATCCCTGCTCCAGACTGGGCACTGCCTCTGGGATAAGTCCTGGCTCTCCTCTACCAGGAGGTAAAAAAAGAGGAAAAAAAACCCTGCAGTTTCCCCAGCAGGGAAGAAAAGCTTTAGATTCAGTGTGGAAAATGTTGTTGCTCTTTTTACTTTCTAACATCTCTTCCAGCCAGAGCCTTCTGTGCTCTCATATGGAAATAGGGGCTGGGCATTTGGGATGTTTCCTCGAAATGGCATCAGGAGCTCTGAGTGGATCCTCTCCTGCAGTGCTGCAGAGCATTCTTGGGACAGGTGGCACTACAGGCTGCCAAGATGTTCCCATGTACCTTCCCCAGGCTGACATGGTGGAACAGTGGCAGCACAGTGGGAAGGAATTAATCCATGGGCTTGAAAGGAAACAGAGCGTGCCAAAAGAATTCCTCTGGCTGCACAGCTCCTCTGAACCTCCCCAGCTCCCCAGAGCCTTTCATACCTGCAAAAACTGCCTGGCCTGCTGCTGCTGTGGGCAGCAGCTGGGACCCACAGAGTGCTTTGCTCCATGTCACCAGCTGCTGCCCATGCACATTCAGGGATGTACACTCATTTTTGGCTCAATTCTCACTTTTTTCCCAATGGCATCACCCCATGCACATGCTGTTCCCTTGGGCAATGCAATCTCTCAAACTCCTTGCAAGTCACTGGATATATCACTTCAGATGCCTCTACCTCAGATCACTGACAGAAAACTTCCAAGCACCAAGTTTTCTTAACAGCACAAAGGGAACACAAAGTTTACAATAAAAAATGTGGAAGGAGAAGGGATGGATTCTTGTATCTCATTAAGCATACAAAAATAATTTTATATAAAAAGACACATTATGTTTGTTTTTTCTCCACAGATTTCTAAAGGTAAGAAAACACAATCTTTGCCTGTTCACATCAATAAAAAAAAATGTTCATTTCAATGATGATTTCTCCAGCAGCATTCACTAAACATGAGATTAAACAAGCACAGAGGAACATGTAGAGCTCATCTCCTTTCTTTGATAACAAATCCTGTCCCTGCTGATGCCCAGTGCCTGGATTCTTGTGAAGGAACACCACAAACAGTTGCTCCCAGGACTAACTCTACTCACATGGCTTTGCTTCCATGAACTTTAACGGGACTACTCCCTTGAGCAGAATTAATCATGAGCACAGATCTTATGATGAGATTTGGCACTGCACATCTGCCTTATCCCATGAGGGGAGGTTAGGAAACACCTGCCTTACCTGATGTTTTCTCTGTGAACACCACCTTGGACTCTGCTGTGAAGTTCTGTCCAGTGAGGATCATCTGCTGTCCCCCATAAACCAGGCAGCTGTCAATGTCTTGTCTTTCAACCATTGGAAGCTCATGAGCAGACCTTTGGGCTGTGGACAAATTGCAAACATGAATGAAACCAACTCTGTTTTACCAAGACTTTCCAAATCTTCCCAGAACTATCCACAGATTGATCTTGTCATCGTTACCATCCACTGACTGCCAAAGCAGCTTCTCCAAGGTGCTAAATTTAGGCCTGAGAGGGAAAAATAAACTTACTCAAGGCATTTTATTTGGAAACATTCAGGAGTTGGCTGCAGTGGTTCAGCTGTGCTGGCCCTGCTCCTTGTCCTTGAGAAAGGACAGCCTGGATGAATGAGCTGAAACTTGCCCATGCCTGTTTCCAAGCCAACAGCCAAATTTTCAAGTGCAGGCACACTGCAGCCCTAGAGCCCAAAAATTCCACCTGCACAGAGGATTCCACTGAATAACACTGAATTCCTTCAGAGGGGAAAAAAAAATGAACTTCTTCTCCAAAATTCCACAGGACAGGCCTGGCACAGGGGGTGGCCCCATCTCCATCCCCTTGGGTGGCACTGGGCTCGCAGGAGGGGCAGTCACAGAGCCCCAGCTGTGCTCAGGGGTCACACCAGGACTCTGCAGCCCAGGTGTTGCCAAGCAGGGTCTGCAGAACATGCAGAACATCCCTGAGGAGCAGGGCCCCGTGTCACACACTGAGTCTGACCACAGAAGGCAAGGGAGGGAAGGGCAGGGTGGGATCCAGATGCACATGGATGTCATCAAGGCTGGCCAAGGTCTTTACTGGTCTTGGCCATGGATTTGGAGCATGACTTTAACAAGCTATTCTTTCTTTCCCCAGCCAGAAAACCAGGACAGCACCATCTCCCCACCTCCTTTTCCCTGATCCCATAAAACAGCCATCTGCATGGTCAGAAAAGCTTTGGGTACCATCCCTGCAGAGCATCCCAACTGTTTGCTATCCAGCAGGAGCTGAAGAAAGTGAAGACGTGAGAGCTGTTCCCTACAACTCAGACAGCTGGAAAATATCAGGAGCTTCCCTGTGAGCAGCCCAGGTGGGCAGCAGCTCAGGGCTGCTGAGCTGAGTTCATGACCTGCACTCAAACTCCTCCAGATCCATCCAGCCCCACTGGAAAGGCCTCCAGAGGATCCTGCTCATCTCTTTCCCAGCTGCCTTGGCTGGGTTTAGCTCTCCCTGACAGAGACCCTGAGCACTTGTGTCTTCACTGAGCAGCTCTGGGGGCTGAGGCAGAGCTGAGCAAACGAGATCCTGGATGAGCAGGGCAGCCCTGCTCAGCCCCAGGCAGGCTGTGACCTGAGCTGGCACTGCTCTGCTGCCCCACAAAGATAAAACTCCCTCGTCACCTGCAGAAAGTATTTGGAGTATTTGGTGAGAAAACTCAAGCATTAAACCTTTCATTGCAACTTTTCTAGCTCTGCTGAACCCTTCAGTCATGAGACAGATTCTGCCCTCATTGAAGAACAGAGGGAATTCAAGAGTTCCAACTTTCTTATGCCATTTGAGAGGCAGTTTTGAAATCCATTTAAAACCACCTTAGGACTCACTGTTCTTTTCAAGTATAGAACATCTGGGCTAACATACTGCCAGTTAAGAATATATATCCAGATTATTTTCAAAGCAGCTGATTTCTTTCACATGGCTGTAGGATTAATTTCTCTCCCAAAATACTATCATTTTTGATGAGTTCCTAATTGGATTTATCACAAAGACAGATCTGTAGCCTCAAAGGCTTAAGAGGAAATAGCAATCATCAAAAAGCATATCTACAACAGTCAAGAGAAAACATTTAACTATTTAAGCATTGCCCTGTATACTTTCTATCCCTATTCAATCACCAAATTTCACTTCCAAAACATCCTAAATCATCAAAATTCCAGATTAACCTGCATCTCTTTCCAGCTGCACTGTGCTAACAGAGAGCTTGGTACCTGCCATCCCAGATCAGTGGTTTCCAAGCCTCCTTTGGCACAAGGAGGGACAAATTTCAGCCTGGGAGTGACTCTGACTCATCTCAGTTGCATTCTGGATGACTTTGGGCACCCCAGAGCTGTGCTTGCCCTGAGACAAGTGTCAAACCTCCTGTGCCCAGCTGTGCTGCAGAATGATGCCCCTGGAGCAGCTCCAGCTGAGCTCCCCAGGGCAGACACCACACTCAGGGGCTCCCTGCCCTGCTCCACCTGAATTCTCCTCCCTTTGGGTGCTTTGAAATCCTTTTCCAATAATAAAAACCCCAGCCACTTTTCATTTTCCAAGGTCTCTTTTTTTCCAAGCATGTAAGAAGGCTTCACCCCCTTCCCCATTTCCACCAGTACAGAGGTTCAAGGTTCAGTGTGGAGCTGCCTCAATAGGATTATTTTTTTTCCTCTGCAAGAAATATTAATTGCTAATAAATCCCCTTCCTCTAAGGCTCATGATGGGTGCACTGCATGCAATAATTTCACACTATTCCTTCTCTTCCCCCAGGGGTTGGCACTTCATAAAGTGACCTACAGCTACTGGAGTTTATGAGCTTTGAATAAACAAAACACCGTTGATTTAACCAGTTGGGGTGTTTACTTTCAATAGCAACAGTTACTGACATAAGGCAGCAAAGCAAATGCTATAGAAATACTCACACTTGGCCTGAAGCAGTGTGTCAACCTATTAACAGGGGACATTATTTTTCTCTTTTATTTGACTGTTTGCAAATCAAGATGTCATGGATTGGTGGTGCCAAGAAATACAATGCATGCAGTGACACAGGACAGAAAGGGAGCCACTGTCTGAGAGCCCTGCAGCTCCTCCAGTCAGCTCAGCCTGCAGGGAGCAGCCCCTGCTGCCCAGAGCCCACCCAGCCTCCCTGGCCCTCTCTGGTCAGGGCTCCAGCCCTCAGCCCTCCCTGGAGAGCTGAGGATGCCTGAAATCCCTGGGCTGAGCTGAACAGCCCACACGGGATGCAAACTGACCCTGAGGGGCTGTGCCAGGGCAGGCAAAGGTGGGTCCTGCTGCCCCAGCTGCCCACAGGATCCTCTCCCTCTGCAGCAGAGAGGAGATTTGGCTTTTAGGGGGAAAAAAAGGGGGTATTTGGAGAAATCTGGTTACCTGGAGAAATCTGTTACAGATCCAGATCTCCCCATGAGAGTGTCACCCACTGCTGCTGGAGGTGACAAGGGACAATCCCAGCTGGAGCAACCAGGGCTGGCACTGGATGAGTGTCCTGGGGACAATGAGCTTCAAGGTGCCCTCCAAGCCAATCCCATTCTGTAATTCTGTGATAAATCCTGCTGGAGTGAGGCCCCCCACACTCTGCAGCACTCTGTGAATTCCAGCTCTGCGAGCTCAGGCTCTCTGCTGGCCCCACTGACAATGGGGTTCCATCCCTCTGACAAGATCCTCCTGATCTGGAGGGCAGGACTGAGGCTCAGGTGCAGCTCAGTGAGGACAAAGCCACTGCTACCTCTGAGTAGATAAACAAATAAACCCAAAATGGCTGTTTAAGAGGGGTGGGCTCACAACTGGCACCCCTGAACAAATATTCAGATCCCTCTCTGGACAGCCCTGTCCCTACCCTGTACCCAGAGCAGCCCCAGTTCACCCCAGCATGCTGGAAGCTTCAAACTGGGACTCAGCACCCCTGGCCTGTCTTTCCAAACCTCCAAAGGCTCTTGATCCAGCCACTGATTCCTGTTGGGTTTGAGCAGAGCAGATAGAGCAGGATGTCTAAAAAAGCCCTGAACCCTGGAAGCAACAGCAGAGGTGTAATTTGTTATGGGATTAATTCTTCCACCTCAGTGCAAACCTCAACGAGCCAAAGAAAATATTTCATTCCTGCTGTCACACTGGGTTTATTTACCACGAGCTGCCTGTGGTAGGATTGATAGGAGCAGAGCTGCTGTGCTCAACACTTCTCCAACTCATTCATGTTTGAGAGACTTTGATCCCGTCCAGCACTCCCTGAAGCATCCTGAGCTCTGCAGTGGGAGGAAAGACAAAGGCTGGGCAGGACCAAGGGCACCTCCAGCTCCAGGGAGACATCAGCAAAACACCAGAGAGAAGCAAATTTCTGATCAGAGGTGGGATAATTCACCTCCTGGTAGGAGTATGGAGCAGTGGAAGACTTATGAACCAAATAAATAAAGCTAATTTCCAGCCCTCGTGGGGAAACCTTGAAAATGTGGCCTAAACAGTCTGAAAAGAAGAACACAGCGTGACTGACAACAGTTTCTAATTTACTGCCAGCAAGACTTAATCAGCAGTTTGTGCAGAGCCATCCAAGCAAAAAGCACCAAAAATAGAGAGCTTTTCTGCACCTCCTCCTCTGCAGATAATTTATGGTGCCTCTCAAAGGAGGAGTGACAAGCACCCATGGCAGCAGTGTCAGATAAGTGTGGCACTTTCTGTGACCTGCAGCCAGCTCAGCCAGGCAGTGTGAGGTGGGTGACAGGAAAACCACGGCCTGGGCTGCCTGCTCTGCCTCTCACCCCTGCAGTCCCTCCTGGGGGGATCTGCTCTGCCCAAATCCTGCTCTGCCCAAATCCTGCTCTGCCCAAACCCTGCTCTGCCCAAATCCTGCTCTGCCCAAATCCTGCTCAGCCCAAATCCCTGCTCTGCCCAAACCTTGCTCTGCCCAAATCCTGCTCTGCCCAAATCCTGCTCTGCCCAAACCCTGCTCTGCCCAAATCCTGCTCAGCCCAAATCCTGCTCAGCCCAAATCCTGCTCTGCCCAAGCCCTGCTCAGCCCAAATCCTGCTCTGCCCAAACCTTGCTCTGCCCAAATCCTGCTCAGCCCAAATCCTGCTCTGCCCAAACCCTGCTCTGCCCAAATCCTTGCTCAGCCCAAATCCTGCTCTGCCCAAATCCTGCTCAGCCCAAACCCTGCCCAGCCCAAATCCTGCCCAAATCCTGCTCTGCCCAAATCCTGCTCAGCCCAAACCCTGCCCAGCCTAAATCCTGCCCAAATCCTGCTCTGCCCCAAATCCTGCTCAGCCCAAGCCCTGCTCAGCCCAAATCCTGCTCAGCCCAAACCCTGCTCAGCCCAAGCCCTGCCCAGCCCAAATCCTGCTCTGACCAAACCCTGGTCTGCCCAAATCCTGCTCATCCCAAATCCTGCTCAGCCCAAGCCCTGCTCTGCCCAAATCCTGCTCAGCCCAAACCCTGCCCAGCCCAAATCCTGCCCAAATCCTGCCCAGCCCAAATCCTGCTCAGCCCAAACCCTGCCCAGCCCAAATCCTGCTCAGCCCAAACCCTGCTCAGCCCAAACCCTGCTCTGCCCAAACTCTGCCCAAATCCTGCTCAGCCCAAACCCTGCCCAGCCCAAGCCCTGCTCAGCCCAAACCCTGCCCAGCCCAAATCCTGCTCTGCCCAAACCCTGCCCAGCCCAAACCCTGCCCAAATCCTGCCCAGCAATCCTCACTCTGTGTGCTGTGCTGGGGTTTTGCTCTCACCACCAGCAGCACGAAAGACAAGAAGAATCAGGAGTTTAGCCCTGGCAGCTGCAGGAGGGGCAGGCATTCCCTTTGCTCTCACTCTGACTTTAATCACTGAAATATTTTGGTTGCACACTCAAAGTGGCAAATGTTGTCAGAATTAGCTTTTACATTCTGTGCTTCAAGGGAGAGAAAATGTTCTTTAGGGAAAGCACCAGTTTTTCTGTCAGCTGCACTTGCAGCCAACAGTGTGACTGTCTTGAAGTTGAAATGAAAACGGGAAAAATCCATTTAATTCAACTGGAAACCATGATACTCCCATAATAATCATGGTTATGGTTAAACTTGCAAATAGGTATCTCCCAAGGGCAAAGAGACCATTTGTTTCTGCTTTTCTGTCTGAATAAAGCAGGGCTCCTTCTTGCCTGCTGCTGTGTTCCAAGCAGCACAACTCCCAGCTGAGGAAAAGCAAGTGCTGCCTTGCCAAGACAACATTCTTTTACATGACTAGCTCTTTCCTCTGTAGTTATTAATGTGTCACAAATCATAGGCTCAGATTGTCTAATATTATGGGAAAATCTACTAGAAGGAGAGAAAAATAAAGGAAACTTCCAGGGAAATTGATTAAAGGGAAATAAGAAATTTGACCCAATTTAATGGAACAAAATACAGTCAATAATAGAAACTATTTAAATTCCTCTAGATGGACATGGTTCTTTAGCAATAAGTTTTGTTTGTTTTGCTTTTTTACCACCTCGGAACATCTATTATAAGAACAAGATTTTAGTCTCCTTCTCTCGTGCCAAATGCAATTTAAGTCTGCATTTTAAGAGATTCAGGGTCAGCAAATGTGGATTCTACAAAGCAAGAGCTGTGACAGACTTTGGGAAGGTTTAAGAGGATTCATTAGAATAAAAACTGGGGCACAGTGGAGGACACTCCTGAGCTCACACTCAGGCATTGGCACAAAGCAGTTTTTGGTTGCTGGCAGCATGGAGCAGAACAAGCTGCCCTACTACCCTGGATCCCATCCTGCTCCTCCTCTGCTCCAGGATCCTCAGCCCAGGAGTGGAAGCACAACTTGCCCACATGAGCCCCCAAACCCATCTCTTGGAGAGGCAGCCCAGCAATTTCTGTGACACCAGAGACCACCCAGCCCCTGGTGAAAGGCAAAGGAACGAACTGATCTTCCAGAAATGGTCCTCATGGCTCAAAAATAACCAAGCTGTGAGGGTCAGACCTCTCCAGGGGAGATTTTCCAGGTGGCTGTGCTTGAAGGGACACTCATCCCTCCCCTGCAATGCCACCAGCAGCTGCTCCATCCCAAAGCATCCCTAGAGCAGGGATGGACAGCAGGACACACAGAGCCCTGGCAGGGAGGGCACAGGGAGCCAGGCCCAGCAGGACACGGGGCTCTGCATCCCACACATCCCCCTGGCAGCTCACTGACCCAGGGACCAGGACAGGGATTTGGGGATTTTCTCCCCTTTCCAGCACACGCCTACAAGAGAGTGGTTTCCCAGGGATTTTTCTCCCCTTTCCAGCACACGCCTACAAGAAGTGATGTCCCACAGCTAACTGAGCAATGGCCTGCTGCTGCAATTATCAGAGGGATTTCAAATGCCTCTGCCTCCTCAGTGGCTTCAGGATGAATCAACAGGCAGCAGGAGAGGAAAAAAAGCTGCTGAACATTGCAGGCTTGTCTGGGTCCGAGGTGCATTTTAAGGCACAAGCGATCATTTAACAACACATCAGCCCCTGGTCCTCCCACGCTGCTGCCCGGGGAGGAACTCGCTGGGAAGATGCTTTGAACCTGTGAAATCCCCTCCGAAAATCTGTCGAGTGCTGGATGTGACACAGATGAGGTGGAACCCTCTGAAAAGCAGCTATTTCACAGCTCCTGCTTCACTGCAGCTGATGAGCTGCTGACACTGCTGGGACTTGCTCGGGATCAGCTCCTGGGCAGGAGAGCACTCGATGGTAGCAGCAGTGCTCAGGGGGAGCCTGGGGAGGGAAATGGATCCTGGAGCTGCTGCTCCAAGGATTCCCCACAGGGACATCATGCCTGTTGCCACACAGGAGGGATCCTGAGCACAGCCCCTGGGGATAGGGGTGCTCAGCTGGTCAAAAGCCACCCAAACAAACCAGAAAACAACGGGGGAAAGTGAATCCCAGCAGCACAGACGGTGGGACAAGAAGAAAACATCCCCCAGCCCCAATCCCTGCTTCTTGGCCGGGCTCTGAGCTTACCTGGGGCTCTGCAAGGTGTGCAGATGTCTGGGACAAGCTGAGGTTGGTTACACCTCTGCTGAGATTTAGGATGCATTGCTAATGCTGCCTGAGCCCACTGGTATTTTTTATTATCTTCCCAGAACCAGACTGAGATCAGGAAGTGCTACTGAAATGCAAAAAAGTGCTAAATATGCAACATACGGACTAAATGGCAGAGCAGCTAAATTGTTACTCCAGATCCCTTCATGCCCTGCTTCCTTGAGTTCAGAGCAGCACAGTGCTTATACCTCTCCAAACTGCCTGTATATCCACTGTTCCAAAAATAAAACTGTCTTATTTTATTTCCTTGGGGATCAAAGACATTTTTTTCTTGTAGGAGCTTTGCTGTCTTCTATGCAGCCAACATTTTAATACTTAAATTATTTTTAAAAACCCCACTAACAATAAGTTACTTATACTGGTGTCTCCACTCTTGGATTTTTTTATGCCCTTAAGACCCATCAATGCAAAGACATCTCAGAATAAAAGCCTCAACATCTTAAGCAAGGCTCTGCCACAGCAGACACTGCACAGGCAAATTAGGTGTGTGCACACAGTTCAGAAAAATTGTGATTTATTCTGCAAAGCATGCCTGCATTCCTGCTTGAAGTGCAGCGATGGGCACAGACACAACGTGCCATTGTGGAGGGCCCTAGAAGTGCCTGCCTGACTCATGCTTGCTTTTCCTGAGGAGAATTTGAGTAGGTGGGGGGCGATGTGTGGGGCTCCAGGACCAGCTCCTCCTGCCCACAGGGTGTAGGAGTCACACCTGGAGTTTCCCCAGCCCAGGAGCTCCTCACTGAGCGCTTCCTTTAGCAAATGGATCTTTGTTTCAGCAGGGACACGTTTGGGGTGGAGGCCACTATTGTTTCAGCCATCTGCTCCCACAGGGGACAATTTCCTATGGACAGAGGTGGTGGCTACTCCCACTGCTGTCCCTTCCCCATCACAGTGCCCAGAGGCTTCACCCAGCTGCTGACGTGCTGAAAAACACTGCCGAGAGATGTTCAGAGCCATCATCCCCTCCCAGCCTTGCCTTGGTCATTCATCTGTACTGCTTTTTAAAAAGCTGCCGTCAATAATTCACTAGCCAGTTTGATTTCCTGCCCAGAACTGGCTCCTCTCATTCTAAGCAGTTGTATTTAAGCAAAGTCTGCATCTCAGTAAATACAACTCACACATGAGAGACTCAGTGGCTTTCTTCACATGATTTATGGCAAGACAGGTTCTGCTAAAGCAGTGAGTCATTCAGCAAAGGCAGAGGAAAACTGTTCATTACATATTTGTGAAATCCCCAAACCACCAAAAAGACACATCTAACAACAAAAAGCATCACAGGATGCACAGGAAGCAGTACAGTGGGCAGAGCCTTCCAGAAATGACTGTGGCCCGGGGGCCTCAGAGAGGCCTCTCTTTCTCAGGATCCAGTCAGCTACAACGAGTGGGAGGTGCAGGCTGAGCTCACACACGTACGGGATCTGCACTGCAGAAATCAAAACTGCCCGTGTTCTTCTGTCCCTCAGGGGAATACCAGAGCCACCTGTGCTTTCCCTGCCTCAGCCTCCTGAGCTCTGCACCCCTTGGCCCTGACAGCTGGAAAAAACCATGAGCAGAGTGTCCCTGAGCCTCAGAATGAACACTGTCCCTCCATTCTGGCTGTGCTCCTGCCACAGCTCAGGCCAGAGGACTCTGGCCAACCCTTGGGTACACAGTGCTCAGAGTGGCCCAGCCTGAGCCCAAACCTGCCAGTTCATGGGGGACAAGTTCAGATTGTGCCTCCACTGGAAATAAAGACAGGAGTGCAGACAGCTGGCACACTTCACCAACAGGCACAGTGCAGGTGTGTCCCTGCACACACCCCCACTGCTCCTAGGAATCACCTGCAGCACCCAGCAGCACACACTGATAAACAAACTTTGCAGAAGCCCCCAGGCTTGCAGTTTGCTGTGATGCCTTAAGTTTTAGCTTTTCTATTTTCCACTTTCTCTGCTGCCTGGTGTGTAACTCTGAAACTCCACACTGAGTGATTTAAGTTCTCCTCACAGGAGAAAGCCACTTTTGAGATGCCAAGCCTCAGTTACTGAATTCCCATGAAACAATGGGACAGCCAGCTAGGGGTAATCCCCTCTTGACAGAACAATGCCCTCTGCCAGAGAGACAGTCCAAAGGTCAGAAAGACTTGCCAGGGTCCAAAGAGTAGTTTTTAGGAGTTTAAAGTGTAACACACTATGGTAATGTAAGGATTGCTATAGGCTGTATGTAAATGCTATAGAATTTGTATCTTGTGTTACATTGGTTAGTGGAAATTAGAATATTCATCATGGAAGAAGATTTATTGTATTGTAAATGGGAAATCACTCTCTTTTCTCTCTTACTCTTACTACTACCACCCCACTCTTACTTCTCTTCCCTCTTCCTCTTACTCTCTCCCTTCTCTCACCCCATCACCCTTTTATCCCATTGCTCTTTCTCTAACCCCCTCTCACTCCTTGTCCTGCTCTGTGCTGCAGCTGGCAACACTCAGTAGGACTCTGTACTCTCACTCTTAAACATAACAGTGACTTTTAGCTTATACAGAGCTTGAGTTTTGTCCCTGGGGACCTTTATCCCAACACAAAGACTCCTGCAGGTACTCACAGCACTCGATGGGGTTGGAGGCAGCTCAGGGGCACTCACAGCACTCAATAGGGTTGGAGGCAGCTCAGGGGTACTCACAGCACTCGATGGGGTTTGGAGGCAGCCCAGGGGTACTCACAGCACTCAATAGGGTTGGAGGCAGCTCAGGGGTACTCACAGCACTCGATGGGGTTGGAGGCAGCTCCAGGGGTACTCACAGCACTCAATAGGGTTGGAGGCAGCCCAGGGGTACTCACAGCACTCTCGATGGGGTTTGGAGGCAGCTCAGGGGTACTCACAGCACTCAGCAATGGGTTGGAGGCAGCTCAGGGGTACTCACAGCACTCGATGGGGTTGGAGGCAGCCCAGGGGTACTCACAGCACTCGATGGGGTTGGAGGCAGCCTGCAGGGACACCACCCTGCCGCCGGGCTCGGGCACGTGCACGCGGAACACCAGCCGCACGCGCGTGTTCTTGCGGCCGATGTCGGTCTCGCCCTTGCGCAGCTCGATGTCGGCGTTGCGCAGCTTCAGGATCCCGGCGCAGTCGATGCTGCAACACAGGGCAGCCAGTCACACCCCTGCCTCAGCTGCCCTTCAGACTCTGCCTTGGGGCAGCTCTAGCTCTGGCTGGACCCAGGTATTCATGTTCCAGCTGCACACGGGGATGCTGCTGGACCTCTCCCCACTGGTGACAGCAGCAGCTGCTCCCCAAGTAGTAAGTCTCCCCATTAAAACCCCAAAACTTGTGTCCCCCAGTAGTGCAGAGCCCACCCCAGGGCAGGAGGCTCCACCAGCAGCTCTGCCAGCAGCCCTTCCCACACCTGGTCAGCCCTGGGGAACCACAGCAGCTGAGCTGTGGCAGAATCCCCCCTCCTGCACCACCCAGGCACGTGGCATCCAGCTCCAAAGCAGCAGCCAGACTGCTGCCTCCTCCTTTTGCACAGGCTGGGTGCTAGCTGCTGTCTGGCCCAGGTCACTGTGCCATCCTCCAAAGCCCTGGGACATTGTTCCCAGGCAAGGCAAGAGCCTGGCAGAGCAGATGTTCATTCTCCCATTCACTGTGTCCCTGCACAAAGATGGGGGGAGCAGCAGTGAAAGGATTAGGATTGCTTAAATCAGCACTGCAATTTAATGTTTGGTGTGAGTGCAGGTTGGCTTCTCCAGAGTCCAGTGTAACCTTGCAAACATGTCTGTGTTAGGAAAATGTGACAACTATTTGTCAAGCTCAGCAATAGTTCTGAGAGCAGGCAGTGAGCACTGCTATTTAACAGGCACTGCCCATTTTGATACTAGTTCTGAAAACACATCATTTCTCTTCTTTTGATATGAATTAAAATCACATTTGGGGAGGTATAAGCCCCAAGCTGCCTCCTACACCCACACTGTTCCTTGCCCTTGTATATGTGCAGGGGTTTATTATTCCAGGAGTTCCTTGTTAGGAATGAGGTATGTTTTCTAAAAAAATATGAAGAAAGAATGTGGATTTTGTGATGAAGTAGGGGGGCTTAAAAACATAAGTACTCTGCCAATTTTGTCAGGATCGTCTGAAGGATGGAGATACAGCTCTTCCCTCTGCAGAGCAATCACTCTCATGCCTGGCACATGTCCAAGCCTGAAGTTTTCAGACTGGTGCCCACTTCATCCCTCTGCCTCCATAAAACTGGAAGGAGTAATGCAGACAAGATGTGCCTTGTACTTGCTTTTCTGTTAACCTGTTGCAAGAGGAGATTTCATGGCCAGAGCACTTGGCTGAACTCAGAAGAGATGTTCTGTATTCCATTAAATGTTGTAAAACACATTCCACACCTTTCCTCTGTCTGCTCCCTCTTCCTCACTGTGTCCCTGAAGCACAAGGACATGAGATTCGAGTTTTTTTCTCCTGAGTGCCTACAAACCCTTTGTGACTGTGAAGATGATGGATTATTAGTGATAATAATGGATGCCCTGCCCCTGGCAGTGCCCAAGTCCAGGCTGGACAGGGCTTGGAGCACCTGGGACAGTGGGAGGTGTCCCTGCCACGGCAGGGGTGGCACTGGATGGGCTTTAAGGTCCCTCCCAACCCAAACCATTGTGGGATTACAGCACAGCCACTGCAGAACCTGGAATAGAGAGCAGGAGTGCCTGCATGGCCAGCTGATGGATGGGAACAATTCCAGCAGCTTTACCCAAGTGCTTGTAGCTGGTTTTTAAAAGGGTCTTGCCCTGATAAACCATCCCAACTCCCAAAGGGGAATCCCTCCAGGGCAGTGACTCCTTCCCTAACCCACCTCAATCTGCTGATAGAAAGAAACCTCCTTACGTTGCTCTCATGTTGTTTTTGGGCTCCAGGGGGATCTCCAGCACTTTGGTGTTGCCAATGATCTTCTCGTAGCTGGTGGTGGTGACAGTTTTGCCCGTGATGCGATGGACCTGGTAGAAGGCGTGGGGCTTCAGGATCCTCTCATCTGCAGTGCCAATGAAGATCTGCAGCCCCAGGGGCTTGTTCTCCATGTAGCCATGCAGCTGGAAAGAGATTGAAAACCTGCCATCACACACTGGGCCTGCAAGGCCTCAGCAAAGCAGGATTTGCTGATATAGAAAGATAAATGTGGGTATCTGGCACTGATTTGCTGCTCTTTGAAACTCATCCTTGCCTCAGCTGTTGGTTCACCTTCAACCATTCCTCCTGCACTGCATTAAAACATCACCTGTGCAGGTAGAGATGGCATTTTGGGGCTGGGACTGAACAGCACAAGGATGGCTTAGCTGACATTACAGCTGGAATTTCTAGGCCTCAAGGACACAGACTCTTCTGTCTTTTTGCTTTTTTTTATAAACACCATTTGCTGCAAGGAAACCAGAATGCCTCCATGGAGCAGGGAGACAAGGAAATTTCTCCTTCTTTATTAACGTTCAAAATTACAAATCAAACCATTCTAAATTTCTCACATAACCAAAAATGAGAAACAGACATTTATCTACCACACAGCCAGGGACTGAGCTGAAAGGGAACTTTATGGTCTGAGACATGCTAAATTTGTTTTCAATTACTCTGTCCACATACAAAACCTTGATGAAGCCATACAAAGCAAATAGTACTGGAAGATCAGAGAAAAGGAAGATTAAGCTAATGGCATTCATGGCCAAACCAGGGTTTTTTATCTTTTTTTTTCTTTTCTTTTCACCAGTCAGCAGGAGGTATCCTTGCACAGAAGGATTAATTCCCCCCTGGAAGGGGACCACATGCAGCATCAATGCAGTGCTGGCAGCCTTCCTCCAGCATGGCAAATTTAAGGAGACACTCCCCCTCCAGAGCTATCACTCCTCATCCAGCACATATTTTGGAGGCACACAAAGACAGGGGCTGTGCCCCAGAGACACCCCCAAGCCAAGGGCTGAGTGAGCAGCCTCTCCTGGCATCAACAGCTCCATCAACAGATCCATTAATAGATCCATGAACACATCCATGGACAGATCCATGGACAGATCCATGAAAAGCTCCATGAACACATCCATGAACACATCCATGGACAGATCCATGGACAGATCCATGAAAAGCTCCATGAACACATCCATGAACAGATCCATGGACAGATCCATGGACAGATCCATGAATAGATCCATGAACAGATCCATGAACAGATCAATGAACAGATCCATGGACAGATCCATGGACAGGTCCATGCATCAGATCCCATGACTAGATCCACTGGACATGTCCCTCACTGGCACAGCATTCTGAGATGGGAGCAGGGCAGTGGGGTAGGAGGCTCAGCTGGACGAGATCCATGGACAGGTCCATGAATGGATCCATGAGCACCAGGTGCCATGGGGACACAGCATGGCCATGGACAGATCCATCAAACACAGCATGGCCAGGACAGTGACAAACACAGCAGCAGCCATGGGCTGCATCCCACATCTCCCGAGCAGGTTACACCTATAGGATAACACCTGTAGGAGATGGGACACAGAAAATCACAGATCTGCTGGGAACAGGCACTGATGGAGGAATCAGCCCCTGCTGATCCACTGGGAGCCACACAGAAACTCACCCCAAGCATGGCACTTTCAAAATCCAACATTTCCTGGCCTTCAGTGCAAAGCCATTGTATCACCAAAAGCCACCCTGTCCTCACAAGGGCGAGGGGGAAGAGCAGTTTTGAAGTTCTGAGTGTTTATTGCCATGCCTGACAGGGTAATTCTTGGTGCATCCAGCTCCAACAACGAGAGGATCCTTTGGGCAGGAGGGGTCACTGCTGTGACAGCAAAGCAGCTTTTGCTCTCCCCTCTGCCCTGGCAGAACAAAATCCCAGAGTTATGGGTGGGAGACTGAAATGGAGGAGAACAGATCATAAATTACAAAAGAAAATCTGCCCCCAGTGAGCACAGTCAGTAGCAGCTGTAACAGAGCTGGCTGCATACACAGGTTTAATACTGGCCACCTTTAAAAGTAATTTTGAGTGGTGCTTGCTCATGTACAGAATGAGTTCCCAAGACAAAACTGTTCATGGCTGTCCAATAACGTGCAAGTCTGTGGGTGTGAGTTGTTTAAAAGCACGCAGACTTAAAGCAGAGAGGAACTGATTCCCTGTTCATATGGCAATGTCTGTATTACCTGCTGGCCCAGGGGCATAAAGCACACAGTGAAAGGCCTCCTGATGCTCCACAGAACCAAGCTTTAAATCAGTTGTTTGGTCAGTGGAAGAAAATTACTCTTTTTTTTTTAAGTAATTTATGATATTATGGCAAGGCTGTGGGATGACATCATTGTAAAATCAAAATAGCATTATAAAATGCAAATACAAAGAGAAAAAAATACATATAAAAAAGTGTTCCCATTTAAAAGGGTTCATCCTTGATTACATTTTCAGGGCTAATATAAGTGATCATTTACCATAAGCATTTCCATCTACCTTTCACTTGCTATGAACACAGCAGGATGACTGAAGAACAAAAAAATGGAGATGAACAGCTCACAGAAACACTCCAGGAGCTCTGAAATCAGAGTTTTACACTCATCCTCACCCCAGCTGTGGTCATGTCCCACAGGCTCTCTCTTTTTCAGGGAACAGAGATGCTCACCCTGCTCAGCTTTTTTATAGAGAGAATTCACTGTGAGCTGGAATGAGGGAACACATCAAAGCTATGCTTCAGAGATATGTGTCTTCTTACAACTGAACTGCTAAAGATTGTCACTGCCAATAAACACTCACCTCCACTATGCCATGCAGCTGCTTTAATATTTAACCAAAGCACCAATCTTTGGAGAAGCAAAGGAGGAATAAATTTGGCCCTTAAACAAACTTTGAGAAGTGAAGATTTAAAATACCAGCTTTGAAATTAATTTTTCCCTCCCTTAGCAACAACCAAGCTGCACTAAAATCTCTGTTCCAGTGTTCTTCTGCTCATAGAGCTGCTCCCTCCAAGCCCTTCCAGGGGAGCACCAGCCCCACACCAAGGTGTGCCCTTCACCCTTTCTCACTCCACTTTCCATGAAGAAAACAAAATCATCTGGATTTCAGTTTCAAGAGAGTGAGGATCAAGGAAGATTTATGAATACAGAACTCTGGGAGGAAATATTTTTGTGTATTATAAGGTGACCTATTCACA
Source organism: Luscinia megarhynchos (assembly GCA_034336665.1). Classification (NCBI taxonomy): domain Eukaryota; kingdom Metazoa; phylum Chordata; class Aves; order Passeriformes; family Muscicapidae; genus Luscinia; species Luscinia megarhynchos. Next base: position 13,372,679 of record CM067582.1, on the reverse strand, counting down.
ATAAAACTCCCCCAAACTGTATACAGGTCGAGCTGGAAAAAACCCAACTCCTTTGAGTCACATTTGCCACAAGGGGAAAGAGAAGCCAGACATGATGTGTACCTTTCCATACTCTATTTTGGGACTTTAAGATCCTATTTCTTTCACTTGAAAGATTTTTCTTAAACTTTGCTTTTGCCTAACTCTTACAATATTAACACAGCCAGACATGGGCTGGTCTGTGACCTGAGGAAATGCAAAGTACTTTGGCAGATAAACAAATAACATCATCCAGAAAACAAGGAGACTTTTCTTGTTTGGTTTGCTGCTATGATTTGGTTTCTAAACAAGATGGAAATGTGTGGCACGGTGAAAAGCAACATCCCACCTCTGCAGAAACCAAACTCATTCTGCACTCCAACCATGGATCAATACCAGTCAAATTTGGGCAAGGGGGGATTTGAGTGCCACTGGCAGGAAGGCACCTGTGCAATTCTGCATGCAAAAATGGAGCAGATGTGCCCTTAGCTGTGGGTTTGTTCAGTGACACACCCAGCAGCACCCCTGGGATGGCACCACAGCCATGGGGACACACATCAGGCACTGTTCTTCTCCTGCTCTGTTCCAAAACTCCTCCCAAACTGAGACCCCAGCTCCAAACACAGAGCACATAAAGCCAGAACTGTTAACTCCCTTCTAAACCATTGTAATTCCATCCCAAACCCAGTGCTGAGCTGACCCAAACCCTGCACCCAAGCTGGCAGTGCCCCTGGCTGGGGGGATGTGAAACTCGGGGTCACCTTTGCTGTGCTGCACAAAGAGCAAACCTCTGCACAGGTGGGGGCTGCAACACTGCTTAGCTGGGCTAAAATCAAGGGATAAACTGGCAGCAGAGTCAGAAAGCAAGGCAAATTCTTTAAAGATTCTGTAGGTGGTCACCTACAGATACAACAGATACAGGGGAACTTCAGAGCAACTTCTGAAATTTCAATCTGGGATATGCATCCTTGAGTCTAAATATTATTATAATTTACATAGAATTAGCGTTATTAGCAGGAAAAAGAGAGATTCCCAGGAAATAAATAAGGTAACTTTTTTTTATTCTTACCCAGAAGCCAGGCCAGAGTGGGGCAGTGATTTCCCAGGTCCTGCAGGGGATGAGCAGCCAAAGCCCAGTGAGAAACCAGTGGTGGCCATGCCCTGCTGGCAGGGAATGCTGGCAGGGATGCTGACCCTGACAGGGGATGCTGACCCTGTCCTGCACCCCAAACTGGCACTTCAGGCACTCAGCAGCTGCAGCTCCTCAGCTCCCAGCAGGATTGAGAGCTCTGCCCTTTCACTGCTGGGCTGCAGAGCCAAATTTTCTTGGGGATTTCTAGTTTAGCTGTTGCACATCGAAATCCTCCCTGCAGTGCTGGCTCTGCACAACGAATGGAGCAGCACATGCAAATGTTCCTGGTGTCTCTGGAGAGCCCAGTAAGGTCCTGAGTGAGAACTGCTCCAGAGGTACAAGGGAATAATTTATCCTCCATTCATCCCAACAGAGCTCTGCCTGCTGGGCATTTATGTTTTTCTCCTAGGGATGGACAAAGCTGCATCTTTTAAGCACCTTCCTGTCTAGACAACACAAGCTGTGGCCAGGAGGAGAAATATATATGTGGGGTATAGGTATAAATCTGTATATATATATATATATACACACATATATATATATGTATATATATATATATACACACATATATATATACATATATATATACATATATATACATACATATATACATATATATACACATATATATACATATATATACACATATATATACACGTATATATACACACATATATGTATATATATACACATGTGTGTATATATATGTGTATATATATATATACACACACATATATGTATATATATACATGTATATATATGTATATATACATATATATACACACATATATACATACCTATATATATATATTTATATATAGATATATAGATATATAGATATATAGATATATAGATATATACACACACACACACACACATATAGATAGATAGATATTTTTTAATATGTATATAAATATGTATAAATGGATTCTCTGGGCTCAGGGGGTTTACCTGCTCCCAAGCTCTGGGCTGGCCGCCTCTCTGAGCCCAGCCTAACACGAGGTTTGGTCGCTGCATCCCCTCGGGCTGTGCATGTGTGTGGCCAGGGCAATCCACAGCGAGCATCCCGCGGGGAGAACAGAGCGGGGCTCGCAGCATTTAGCCCGAAGGGAGCACAAAGCCGTGAGAAATCGCTTCCTGCTGCCGTGCCCGAGATACGCGGGGCTGCCTTCCCCCGCCGGCACCGCATCCATCCCATCGCTGCCCTCCGCGGGGATGCTCCGGGCAGCAGCCCCGCTCCTGTGCCCCCTTCCCGCTGCAGGCACCTCCAGCCTCATTTGATCCTTCACCCCCGCCCTTAATAGCTGCTGACTGCGGCCATGTCAAGGGATTTTTTTTTGGGGACGTCTTTGCTCAACAATGCTCGTACCGAGCTGCCAAATGCCACTGCATTGTCTCAGGGAGAGTGGCATATCAATAACTGTCAGGGGCTTAACAAAGGGCTGTCCAGCCACTGTGTCGTGTAGCAGCTCCTCTGCCTGCTCCAGTTAGAGCTGACGTTGAGCAACAAAGCTGAATCTTCTCACATGTTTTTGTTCAATTTAATGTACTTGGGACACTGCAAAAGAACGCAGACCAGAAGGAAATCTTTGCCTTAGTTCCTTTTGCTCCCTACCAAAGCTGTCTAAAAAGGCCTCTGAAGACAATCCTTTGAACATCTGATTCTGCTAAATTATGGCTTTTTATGATACTCAGTTTTAAGTGTTTCTTATTTTGGTGACAGTTTTGTCAAAATTCCAAGGGCTGAATCTCACTTGCTCTGCTGTTCCTTGCAGTAAATGAACACCAGACTCCCAGTGTCTTACTGGGATTTCTGCTTTCAGATGGGGTTAATGCAGGTCTGAGAGACAGGGTTTGCTCCTGACTGACCTCACAGGCAGTGTAAGCAAGTTGTTTCCTCTCTGGGCTTTGGTTTCCCAGCCCCTGTGAAGAGCTGATCCTGGTTTCAGGGTGCTTTGATTATCTCAGATGACAGTTCTACAGAAGAGGCACAATGCATGTGTCCAGTGCAGTGTACAGGGAGCAGGATTTGGAGATCTCATCTTCACATCTGGCTAAGAAAACCAGCTGTGCCATTCAAGCACTTCCCTGCACATCATGACAGGAGAGCTAAACCTCCCCAGCACGACAGAACTCGCTGTGCCACGAGGAAATCAGAGGGTGAAAATGTGATGATTTTGACAGAATCACACTGGGGGAACTCCTCAGCACAGGGATCTGGCACCAGTTAGCACAGCTGGACCCTTGCCAGCTGTCAGAGGCACTGTGGAGCCCCATGCCCAGCCCTGCAGTGAGAACCTACAGGAAAGAGGAACTCAATCCTGCATCTGCCTCATTCAGGAGTATTTCTAAACAACAAAACCTGCACAGCACAGCCATCCCCCTCCAACCACGTGGTACGTGCTGCTTCCCCTCCCCTCTGCCAAAAATCCTCTCCATCAAAAGCAGTGCATTCTGAATTCGGCTCAAAAGTTTCAGTGAGAGCTTTCCATTCACCTCTACCCCAGAATTACAGCCATGCCTGCAGCACAGCATGAGGGCTGCTGACCTACCCTTGCATTTGATGGCAGATTGGTTCTGAAGAGAATTTCCCAGATGCAGTTAAAATCTCTGGTTTGGCCACTGCACATCAATCCCTGCAGCAGCACACAGAGCAGCAGTAAATAAATAAATAAATAAAGTAAATAAACCCACAGAGGAGAGCTCAAAGCTCAAGAGGCCCCTACAGGGATCCCATTGTGCAAACAAGCCCTGCAGGTGAATCAGGTGTGAAAGGTGCAGGTGGTTTGTCACTGGAGAGTGATGGCCACGAGGGTGGCACAGAGATGCTGTGCAGCACCAGCCAGGGCCATTCCCTGCACAGGGGCCTTGGGAGGTGGGAAAAGGCCAAACTGATGTTCTGGGATGTGTCCTCAGCAGCAAACCCCCCTGGGCTGGTCCAGGGCTCAGCAGCAGCCCAGCCCCACTGTGAGAGTGAGAATCACCCCGTGGAGCTGGGCTTTGGCTTCGGGCTCCCATCAAAGGCTCTGGTTTCACTAACACACCAATGAATTAGCTGGATGCTGGAAGTCACATACAGCTAAAAGTCAGAGCCCCATGGGAAGCCCAGGCTGAGAAACAATGTCTCCTTTGACTGCGAAACCACAAGAAAACACAGACGGCAAAATTCAAGTATAAAAGGAAAGTGGAACATACGTTTGTTATTGTAAAGCAGCTCCTGTGAGCTCCACTAACAACTCTGCCATTCCAGCTTCTTTTTAATAAGAAAAATAAAAAGAGGCAGTGAAAGTCACCACAGTTTTAAAAGTCAAAACTCGGGGGAATGGGATTTTGGGCTGGCTGTGCTGAACAGGAGCCCCTCTCAGTGCAGCTTTCCTGCTCCAGAGAGAAGTGAGGAGAAGCCCGGCACACAGGGCTGGATGGGCTGGGGGTGCCTGTGCCTGCCCCTGCCCTCACCTGAGCACTGGGGTTTTGCAGCCCTGCTCTGCATTTGGATGTTGTACCAAGATAAGCACTGGGCTGTGGATTTAACCCCTGCCATTGCAGGTGTGTGTCTGGGCTGCCACCTCCGTCCCAACCACATCCTCAGGAGCAGCCACTGCCTCTCCCACTGCACAGGCTCTTCCACAGCCTTGGCTGGAGCAGCTGGGTACAAATCAGCAGCTTTGGGGAAAAAAGAGCTGGGAACCAAACGTGGCTCCCCCTCCTCTGTGGTCTCAGTGACCTGCAGGATGGCAGGAGCATGGAAACTTCAGCTTTATCCTTCTGCAGAGCATCTCCTGGCTGTTCTCAGCACCTGAACATCCAGGGGATACTCACACCCCGAAAATCTGAGTTTCTCTCCAGTTACCACAAGCTGTGGATTCCTCCCAGGAGGGACTCAAACACCTGAGCTCACCTGTGCTGCTCCATTGATGATAAATCAGACATGTGAACATTCCAAGGCTTCCCCCCCTCCTGGCACAGCCCATGTCCCACCTGGGCCAGCTCCCCAGGGGCTCTGACCACCCAGACTCCTCTCCAGCCATGCCTGGAGTGCACAGAGCTGCAGAGCCTTGGGCACAAACTCGGGGCTTGACACGTGAAGAAGAGGAAGCAGCATCAGAAAGATAAACCACAAGATAAGGCCTGGAGGATATGAGATCTGCTGGTCTGTAGCTTCAGAGCACCCAAAAGAAGAAATCTGCATGCAAAATGCACTTTCCAAAAATTAAATATTGCAGGTCAACACGGTGCTGCACAAACCAGCCAAGATCTGCCAGCAGGTTCAGCTGGGTGATTAGTCACGTGGAGAATTAATTGAAGGCTTTTTAAAAATCAGATTAGTTTCAAAAGAGATTGTATTTTAGAAAAATACTGTTTGCATCTGACAAGAACACAAAAGTTAAACTTCACTGAGGGGGAAGAAGGAGAGGAAAAAAAAAGATCCCTTGAAGCCAAATAACTTCTGACATGAAAACTTTGGCTTTTCCTGGCCTCCCCCAGTCTGAGATGTCATAAACCATACAGGTGCAACTATCTCATTGCTTGGCATCCAGATGAACCTGGTTATGTTCAAGTGGGCACAAATTCAACAAATGCTCCCAGCTTTACAATAAACCTTCAGAAAGAAACTGTCCATATTTTCCCCAGATGCAGGCACAGCTGTGCAGAGGCACATCTGCTCGGGGAACTAAAGTGGACATTTGAATTTACAGCCTTAGATCCTGAAGCTTGATGGCAAATTATGATAAAACTAGCAATATTGGTTCCTGTCTTCAACAGAAAATAGAAATGCCCCTCTGATTGATATTGACTGCAGGAAGGAAACAAATTCTATTTCCCCATGTCACAAGAAACTCCTTCAGTGCAATAAGGAGCCTGTTGATAGGAATACCTTGGGAAGGTAAGTGATACTGCAGTTGCCAGCAAACTGAGAAAGGAGCAAGTGCTGATTGGGATCATTCCTGCATCTAGGCAGCTTCAAACACACCACAGGAGGCTGTGAGCCTGTCAGACCCAGCCCAAAATCCTGCATTACTGAGGAATGGCAAATGTGACTGCTGGTTAATATTACCCTGCACCCTTCACTCAAATACCCACTCCATACATGCAAGTCCAGCTCCATCAAAGCAAACAAATTCATTAATTTACCAATCTATGGCTTGATTTTAAAAGGGGGTGAGCCTGCAGGGGAATATTGAACATATGTTTGAAGTTAAGCACAGATCAACCCAGTGAAATTAGTGGTATTGATCACATGCTTGAAATTACCCATAAATGTTAATGTTTTCCTGATTCCTGCAAGCCCTGAGTGTGTCAGGAGCATCTGTGGGGTGCAGCCCAGCTTTGCTCAGTGGAGGCTGCAGCTGTGGCTGCCCTGTTCAGCTCCCAGCCCTCCCTCCAGCACAGCCCAGCCCAGCCTGCCCTTGGCTTTCCTTCAGGAAACAGGGGCTGGAAACAGGGGAAATGAGGGGAATGACTGCTGTGCCCCACTGCAGCTGCTCAGCCAGTGTTTCACAGCCCCTCTGAAAGGTGAAGGAAACGCTGCTCACACCCCAAACACAACAGGGGCTCAGCTCATTCACCTCTCAGGTCAGCAAAGGGACCAGTTTGTTCTCTCCACCACGGGCAGCCTCAATTTTGCTCATTTGTTTCAGCAGTGACTTCCCAGGCACTTTATGACAGTCATGACAGGGGTTCACACAAGGTTTATAGAGCCCAGAAAAAGAAGCAAACACATCTCTGAGCTTTCAGAAGCCAATCCAAGCCAATCTTCCTCAAGTTCTGAACTTCCCCATGGCTCAGCTCATCCAAAATCACATCCAAAACCTCATGGGGTGCTCCTCTCTCAGGTACAACCCACAGCAAGCACTTCACAGATGAGTTTACCCCTAGGGGATCCCATGAGGTTTATAGAACCCAGAAAAGGCAGCAAACACATCTCTGAGCTTTCAGAAGCCAATCCAAACCAGTTTCCCCATGGCTCAGCTCATCCAAAAGCTCATCCAAAAACTCATGGGGTGCTTCTCTCTCAGGGACAGCTTGCAGTAAGTAATTCAGAGATGAGCTTGCCCCCAGGGGATCCCATGAGGTTTATAGAGCACAGAAAAAGAAGCAAACACATCACCCACATTTCTGAGCTTTCAGAAGCCAATCCAAACCAACCTCCTGCAAGTTCTGAACTTCCCATGGCTCAGCTCATCCCAGAGCTCATGGGGTGCTCCTCTTTCAGGTACAACCCACAGCAAGCACTTCACAGATGAGTTTACCCCTAAGGGGATCCCATGAGGTTTATAGAGCTCAGAAAAGGCAGCAAACACATCTCTGAGCTTTCAGAAGCCAATTCAAACCAACATTCCCCAAGTCCTGAACTTCCCCATGGCTCAGCTCATCCAAAATCACATCCAAAAGCTCATGGGGTGCTCCTCTTTTAGGGACAGCTTGCAGCAAGCAATTCAGAGATGAGTTTACCCCTAGGGGATCACAAGAGGTTTATAGAGCCCAGAAAAGGCAGCAGACACATCTCTGAGCTTTCAGAAGGGAATCCAAACCAAGTTTCCCCATGGCTCAGCTCATCTCAAAGCTCATGGGGTGCTCCTGTCTCAGGTACAGCCCACAGCAAGCACTTCACAGATGAGTTTACCCCTAAGGGATGACAAGAGGTTTATAGAGCCCAGAAAAGGCAGCAGACACATCTCTGAGCTTTCAGAAGGGAATCCCAACCAACTTTCCCCACGGCTCAGCTCATCCCAGAGCTCACGGGGCGCTCCTCTCTCAGCACCCCCCACAGCAGCAGTTCACAGACGGAGCTCCGTGCCCCGGGGCGGTGCCGGCGCTTACCTGCACCACGGGGTGGCCGCCGGTGGGAGCCTTGACGGCGCCGCGGCTGCCCTCGGTCTCGTAGTGCGCGCGGTGGTGCGGCTTGGGCTGCACCTCGATCCGCAGCTCGTACGGGCCCGCCTGGCCGGCCAGGGGCCACTCCAGCGGCGGCAGCGACTGCACGGGCAGGCTGGACACGGGGAGACACAAGGCAGCGACACTCCTGAGAACGCGGCTTCTGCGAGCCCCCTCCCTCCCGCTCCCAGAGCCCCTCCCGCAGCGTTCAGGAATTCCCTTGGGCTTGTGGGGGCTGCTCACGTCTCTGCTGAGAGGATCATTTCTGTGGGCTCATCTCCTTGCAGAGAAGATATTTCTGCTTCTTAAACAGAAATATCTGTAGCATTGATATTTTTTCAAAGATCCCCCTCTTTTATCTAGTTTCTGCTGTGTGTCTCCAGCTTGGATCACAGAATACGTATTGTGAAATACCAACTCCATTTTGTCATTGCCTAACAGCTGTGCAAATTACCAACTGCTATCATTTCCATAAATATTAAAATGCACATCAATAAAATGCTAAATATCCTTACCTGGTACTAGTTTTCCTGTTATGAAAATGCATAAGGGTTCATGGCATGAAATGAACACACTGCAGTGCACAGCTGAAGGATTTTAAACCACTCTCACTCTGTGGCTGCTGCCAGGACCGGTCTGACGAGCCAAGGGAAGTCACAGCCCGTGCTCTGTCACCCACAGTTTGTGTCTGCAGGTCAGGAGCAGCCTGGGATAACGTCAGTGTGGGGACAAGCTCGGTGCCCAGCAGGAGTGGCACTGACAGGCTGCCAGCAGGGACTGGCAGCTGAGCCACTCACTTGGCACCTGGGTCCTGGCAGACAGAGCCAGACAGTGGAGGGCTGAGATTTGGGCTAAGGGACAAGTGACAAATTAACAACCAGCACTAAGTCCCTGAGGTGACCGAATGCTCAGTCTGACCTGGAGCAGTGAGCTCTGTTTTGAATCAGGCATTATTTTTAAATTTAAATAAAAATAAATTAAAATATTTTCGCCCTTGGTGGAAATTTGTGACTTTACAAAAGCAACCTCACCACTTTAAGAGCAGCAGGACAGCACCAGAGTGTTCAGCCTTTGTCAAAAGCTGTCTGCAATCTGCTATTTAGACAAATCATTTGGAAATTTGAATTTGTAGTGCACTGTGCTGCCAATGAACCTCGTTGGTGATGTTTCTTCAAAGCCCGACTTTTTCATCTCAGAATCCTAATTGAGCAGGCTCTGATTAACCAGTGCAGCCCCTGAGCACTCAGCTCTGCTCTGCCCAATAAAACACTCCCCAGGCATCATCAGCCACGCCAGAGGACACCAAACCGTGGACAGACATGGAAAACCACCGTGAGAAGGATTACACACCTGCAGATCGGGATGGCAGGCACCAGCTGCTTTGTCCAGGACGGAGGAACCAACAGAATGGATTCAGGGGCCGAGTTTCTCCTGTCCTCCTGCTCGCAGGGCCCGTGGAAATCAACAGTCTGAAAGACGTGGCAGGGGATGGTGTTTTTGTGGGAAGCCATGGGCGGAGGCTCGGGGCTGGTTTTCCAGATTTTGGTGGGGACGCCGCAGGAGGGCTCGGCGGGGAGGCTGCTCATGGCATCCATGGGCAGCTGGGCGAAAGCGGCGGCAGCGGCGTCCTCCCTCGGGGGCAGGCGGGGACAGGGCTGCGGAGAGGGGCTCCGGGAGCGCTGCGGGGAGCTGGCAGGCAGCTGGCTGCTCTGGAGCCCCGCGCTCGAGTACCTCCTTTTGGCACCTGGCGACGAAGACCTTGAGGTGGGACAGGGAGATGGTGAGTGGCGCCCCAAGCAGGATTCCTCCGTGGTGCTTGTTCGTGGTGACATTATTGGAGAGGTTCTAGGAGAATAATGAGTATGGATGTTTTGAAACTGCGGACAAAGGTCATCACTAGGACCATTATTTGGTGAAACACATGGTGAGGTGCAGGGAGATACATTTGTCTCTGAAATGAAACTTGCAGAGGAGCCGCTACTAGCTGGGCTCAGACACAGTGGTTCTCTGTAGCCCTCAAAGCCAGGGACAGGCAGGGTAACCCTCGGGCTAGTGGTGGCTGAGCTGGGCTGATGTTCCACCAGCAGAACATCTGTGTCTCTGCTGCGGAAGGGACCCCCTGCATGAATCAGTTCATGGTATGGAGTTATTTCAATCCTAGGGCTCGGAGCAGAGGCCCCTGCAGCGCTGGCAGGGTGTGGAGGTGTTGGCCCTATGCTATCTGGCTGTCCATATCTGCCCACGGGGTCTGCAGAAAGGCTAGCAAAAGGCAGGGGGCATGGCTTGAGGCCACAGTCCAAGACATCGTGAGCGTATGTAACTCCAGAGGGTGGGCTGGTGGTTTTATGTGGAGTCGGTTCTTCTGGAAAAAGAAGGGTCTCTTTAAGACTGTAAATATTGTTACAGAAGCTGAGCAATCATGGGTTAAAAAAAATATGCATATTTATAAACTGGTTGTGATCTCATATTAGCTTATGATTTAATCCTTTTTACTGCAGTCAATGCCTGTGAGAAGTTCTGGGTTAAGAGCCAGGGAAGCTCAAGTGCTCGGGGCAGGTGCAGCACGGACAGCAGCACTGCAAACACCTCCAGCCAGGCTCCTGCTGCCCGAGCCTCACCCGAGGGATCCTCTGGCCAGGTCAGCACCCCTCTGCCTCGGCAGGGCTGCCCTCCTGCCAGGGACACCCCTCAGCGACACCCAAGCGACATTTTGCCAGCTGGATTGAGACCAGCACATCACAAAGTCACTTCCAAACACATCTACATAAAACCAAATGCTGAGGAACAGCTTTTGGAGAAGGGAGAAACACCCTCCTTACACAGCCAAAGCCAGGCAGGGAAGGCTTCGTGGTCAAAGCTGAGCTCAAACTCTTAAACTGAGAAGGCAGCTCTGTGTGGTGATTTGTTTGGCTCCATATCATGACAGCAAGTTTGGTGACAGGTTTCATGTGAGTCAGAAAACACATTCACAAACATTTGTTAGAGAAGAGAGAGAGGGAGGAAGAATCCAGCCCTGTGGTTAAAGGGCAATCACATTCCAATTTCAGCCCAAGGAACATTTTCAGACAGGAATTGTAAAATACACAATAACAAGTAAGTTTTCAGTAGAAGTCTCTCTCTGCTGGTACCAAAAAATCCTCAGTTTTCAGAGATTCCAATTTTCCAAACTACCCCCAGGCTGCAGAGCACAGGGATGCTCCCAGGGAGCACAGAATTCCCACAGCACTGCTGAGCCCAGTTCCAATTTGGTCCCACACCCAAGGGTGTGCAGTGGCATCCCAGAGTCTTGGCAGGTATTCCCAAGGACATCAGCTCCTGGAGCCACCCCAGCCTGGGGGCTGAAGAATGTTTCAGTGTGTCATCACACAAAAACATGCAGAACATTACCAGGATTTGTATATAATTTTTAAAAATATATATTTCAGTGTATCCAGCAGGAAATACCTGAAACAGCTCCACAATTTTGGATTAATCACTCCATCTGCTTGCTCTGGGCACAGATCAATGCACATCACAGGCAGAGGGTTTCATTTAAATATCTAAATTACTGTTCCAGCATTCTCTCTAACTCTTACACAACATGAGACAGCAATTCCCATGAGAAAATATCACACAGAAAACCAGGCAGGGGCTGACTTTGCTTTCTGCAAAAGTAGCAGAAGTTCCCGGTGAAACTTTTACACGCAGAGAGACTTGGACTTATTTTCAGGGGGTTTCTGTTCATTTTTAGGAACTGCTGAGCCTTGGTGTTTAGTGGGAAACCCCAGGAGCCGAGCAACCAAACCAGCACACAGAATGCCTGGGACAGGAGGGGAGCTGCCCAGGACAGCTTGCACAGTGCTTAAGGTTCCCTCTGGCTTTTAATCCCAGCACACAGCTGTTTTGGGGATAGGAAAACAGCAACCAGTCACTGAATTCTGAGCCAAACGTATTTTTAGCGCCGTGGATTTCAGAGCTTTGGCACCCGGGAGGGGTGAGTGTGTCATCCCCATCACTCAGGTCTGACACATCGAGATTGCTGCTGAGATTCCCTCCGAGCAGAACTCCAGAGTGAGCGGAGGGACACACCCCCACAGGCTCACAGCAGCATCCCACCGCTCCGGGGACAGTCTCTGGGGAGAATCTCCCCAGTTCCAGCGCCCAGCAGAGCCAGGCTGGAGCAGGATTTGTGCCGTGACCAGCAGGAGCACAAAAGCCTCTCCGGGCTGAACAGCTTCACCCCAAGGGGCAGGTGAGCGTTTCAGCTCCCCAGGCAGCTAAACCGCCCCACCACTGACATCAAACTGAGTTATCTGTGCCAGACACAGCAGGTACAGGACCAAAACTCAACACACCGAGCAGCAAAGCCAGCGGGGGAGATTCATGTTGGGGGGTAAGGGAAAAGCAAATGCGTTTGTACGTGCACGTGTCATTTTAAAAGTCTGCTGAATAACAAACACACCCTCACTCGCAGTGTCAGCCCACCAAAAACCGGGCTTCAGACAACCTTCATTTCCCCTGTTATCCCTGAAACCTGCATTTCAGAGAGCGCTTTCACCCGGCACTGCCGCTCCCTGGATGCGATTCCAGGTGTGAACGCAGCGCTCGCACACAGGGCGAGCCCCAGCCTGCCCTGCCCTGCCGAGCAAACACCCCTGCGCGATATTCACTGTCCGGCACGGCACGGCAATGCGGATAAACCGGGTTTGGTTCGAGCAGAAATGGTCAGGGGCGAGCCCGCGGGGCGGGGAGAGGCACGGCTGGGCCAGCAGAGCCTCGGGGCGCTGCGGGCACGATGAAATCCCGGTCCCTGCCCGGGCTGAGCCCGTGGCAACGCGGGGATGCTGCGCTGACCTCAGGGAGGGATGCGGGATGCACGGCGGAGCAGCGAGTGCTGCTCCCGCTGGTAAACGCCTCTTCCGTGGAAATCAGCAGGAATTCTGCTTTTTGGCTTCGGCAGGAGGGGACTGGCTGGGGCAGGCTGGGGTCAGGGAATCTGCCGGGGGAAAGGGCAGGGCAGAGCCGGCGCAGGGAGCAGCAGCAGCTCTGCTCCTGTGCTTGCAGCAGAGGATGCTCGCCAGCAGCTCGGCTGCTTCCCTCTGCCCTCGCACACACCAGATACAGCCCCGGGCACAGGAACGGCCCCAGCACCACCCAAAATTCTCCCTGGGCTGCCCAGGCGAGCCTGGGTAGGGCTGCAGGAGCTCAGGGCGGCCAAGCTGGCACTGCTGGCCCTCTGCCACCCTGGGGATGTGGCACACGGGGGACCAGCCCTGCCAGCTCCAGCTGGGCTCCCAGGGAGGGACAGCCCACTGACCCTGGCAGAGAACAGCTACGTGGTGGGACAGCCCAAAGTGTTTTCCAAGGACTGAAGTGACTTGCAAACCTCGGTGCAGATGCCCCAGAGATGCAGCTTTGCTCCCAAGGCTGTGCCACCTGCAGGAGTTCATCCATTCCTGCATATTGCATCCCAAAACACAGACTGGGATGCTCCAGCAAAGCTCCATCCTCTCCACTCTTTTCTGATGGACATCTCACAGACAGCTCCAGCACTTCCCCCTCCCTGCACTCAGGCATTTCCCATCCTGGGGTTTCACTGCTGATTCACCCTCTGATTCAGGACCAAAAGATCCTTCTGCTGTGACAGGGGGTTAAACACAGGAGTTTCACACCCAGGCAGCTCTGGCATCTCCTCATGCTCTCAGTGTGAGCAAACAGCCTTCCCTGTGCCACTCAACCCCTCCTCCTGCAGCAGTCTGACCCCCAGGCCCTCTGGGGTCCCACCCGAGCTGCCAGCTCTCACTGCCCCTTTTCCACAGGTTTTACCAATGACTCTCACCACAGCAGGGCTCTAGGTGCTCCTGCACTGCAAATAACCACCAGCCCAGCTCCTCTGGGTGCAGGCAGCTCCATCAACCCAAGCCAGGCACCCTCCCCATGTGGGGACCCCCAGGAGTGCCCCTAAGAACCCAGGGACAGTTGAATCACAGGTGAAAGAAACCAGATTTCAGTTCCAAAGGACTCGACCCTCGATTTACCAAACTGCTTTTCACACATCTCTGAATGGCAGAAAGGAAAAGGAAGAGGCTCCCCAGGTTCCCCAGGGCCACAGCAGGGTGAGCACACGTGGCTTGGTGAGGGCCACCCTGCTCTGTTTTAAAACAAGGCAGCTACTTCAAAGGCAGCCACTCAGCCAAATGGGACCGTGCCAATTAGCATGAAATTAGGGAATAAAGGCCGCATTCCGTGCTGGGTTTATGCAAACCGTCCTCTAGGAAGAGCTAAAGATAGCCCTGTGCAGGCCAGGGAGGGCAGGGGCACAAGTTGGGCTCTGACCTCACATCCTCTGCTCCCGGGATTTCACTGGAGCCCCTCATTTGCATAAGTGAAAGAGTCGATTTTCTTTTTCAATTAACTTGCTTATTGTCATTTGAAGGGGCCAGTCCAGAGCTTCTTTGCATTTTTCAAAAGCGGAGTTGTCTGTTATTTGCACTCACTGCTTGGAAGCTCCGAGTGAGAGCTGGTTTCCTGAGTGAAATCTGGAATTCTCTGGTAGATGTTCATATTTGTTTCTTTATGGCAGGGCTGAACACTGCCTCCTGTGTTCCTGAGCCAGCCCCAGGACCCAACTGCATGCACTTTCAGAGGTTTTTTTTTTCCTTTTAATAGCTTTGCATCTGGGAGAAGAAAAAAAGTAACGAGGCAAATTATTCAGGGCTTGACACCTACAAGACGTGGCAATGTCCCTGGGAGCCTGTCTACATACAAACAAGCACTGGGAGGAATATTAATATTTATGGATGCTCCCTGCTTCCCCTCTCTACACTACACACACAGACCTTGTAGATTCATATCAGCTGCAGCTCAAGAGTCTAATGAACTACAGCAAGGGCCTGAGCCTGGAGAAAATACTCTTTCCCATCTGCATTTCTACCCGTTGTCTCAGGGCAGGATTTAATCTGGAATATTAGTGAAACACAGGTTTTGTTTGGATTTGCAGAACACCCCTCAGAGGATCAGCTCCCACAAGGGCTGAGCTCAAACATTAGAAATGGTGTGGCAGCTTGACCTCTCAGCAGATCATCACACAGTGAGTGCCAGCAGACCTGAGGGCAGCTGCTGGAGCAGAGCACAGCCTGGGCTTCAGTATTTGTCTCAAGCAGGTGTTAGGGAAGAACACACGCAGCTAAAATTTGGGATACCACTGCCAATGCCTGCACAGAACTCTGCAGGGAATGCATCTAACACTTTGTGTGCCTTGCCCACACTCCCCCAATCCTGCTCATCTGCTGAGTCCAGCAGATGTTTCTTGCTTGCAAACCCCGAGAAGATTGCTAATTAAGGTCTGGCAAGTAAAGGTAAAAAGCTTTTGGACACGGCTGGCTTCAAGAGGAACATCTAATATGGATAATATTGACTGCAGGATTTTTGTTGGCCCTTCTTTCCCCTGTTGCTTTTCTAGCAGGCCATGTTCCTGTTGGCCCAGGCACACACAAGCACCACTGAATGCCAGTCACTCTCAGGAAGGATATTTCTGGCATCCCCATGACAACAAGTTGATATAGGTCCTACTTTTAAAACAACCTTGGATGGATACTGCCAAAGTCCAACCTTTCAAAAATTCGTTTATCAGGAATAAACATTCACCCCAATCCATTCCTAGAGCCCAAAATTTACATTTTCCCATATTTTTTTAAATTTAAAAACCTGGTTTTAGTGTGCTTGTAGATTTGTTATTTTAGGACTTGTCATGAGCAGTGGGTGGAGCAGACCAGGCTGGGAGGACTCCAAATGCAGGAACCAGACTGAAGTGCTGGGTCCCACTCCCTGGGTTTTGGTTCCACTTTGAGTCCTCCTCTGCACAGGGCTTGTTTGCTCAGTGCAGTTCAGAGACCAGGAGTGCACACAAACAATGAGCATCAGCCACCAGCAGCCAAGCCCTTGCTCAGAGTTCGATCCTTTTCTGCTCTCATGTAAACACACTTTAATCTTTTGTACATGAAAGGTTGAGGATGTATCCTGGATTGCTTACAGACTGGACTGGGGCCTTTTCAAAGCCTGGAGAATGTTCTCCACATTACAATGCTCATATAGATGGCTGGGATTTTTTTTTAAATTTTTTTTTACGCTAATGATTTCCATCTTTGGAACAAAATTACTACTAATTATGGTTTCCAGTCATTCAAAAGTGAAGAAAGCAGGCTCAAGAAGGAAGTTACTTCTACAACAAGCACACACTGCTCTGCATTTATGTGGTTTGAAGATTAAACTTTCTACCCCTCACCTACGTACGATGATATTCTGCAAAACTTCCCACTTAGGGCTTCACAGCAGCACTGTTACTGCAAAGATGTGAACACACCAGCATCTGAAGCTTTCACTGACATTCCAGGTATTTTCATTGAAACCATTAACCCCTCCCCATCGTGGACTTATTATAGCATGTTTTGATCTACATGAAAGCTTGAAAGAAAATTCAGCTTTGTCCATCTGATGGCATGAACCATCCCCAGTCAGCTTTGCTGCTGCTGCACTTAAACAGGACAGAGAGAATAAAACTCAGCAACAACTCTCCATTTCACTGACAACACCACGACTGAGGCCCCAAAGGTCTCCTCCCCTGGAGGAACACAACATCTCTGAGGTGCCCCAGGGAAACACCACTCTCCACTGAGCAGAATCAAACCCAACGTATCTTAGAGACAATATCCCAACAAGTCATTCCTCTGGGTCCTCTCTTTCAGCTTTGTTTGGTTTACACAAATCTATATTTCATAGGAAGTGTCCCCGTTCCATATCAACAGCCAGAATCACCATTTAGAAAGCCAGGCAACACTTGCCACCGCACTTTAAAGCGCCCCAGCATAAGCTCAGAAAAGCAGAACAACCTGCAAATCTTTCTTTTTTCCCTGAAATCCAGCTTCAGCCGGCGGTGTTTGTGGCCAGGCTGGAGCCGGTGCCCGGCCGGCTGTGCCAGCGCTGGGCTGGGGCGGGCGCGGCTGCGGGGGCTGCACGCCCCAGCGCCCCGAGCGCTGCCCGAGCCCGCTCTGCCCTGCCGAGCTCCCGGGCCGCCCGCGCGGCTCTGGCACCGCAGCGATGCCCGCCCGGAGTCCCGGTCCCGGCACGGCCGCCCCGCGGGCAGCCAGCCCCGAGGAGCCGCCGCGGGCTCCTCACCAACCTTCGATCGGCTTCAGGTAGTCGTAGTCGAAGAGGATGGAGAAGTCGAGCTCCTCCTGCGGGCTGGGGGGCCGGGCCGGGCCGGGGCCGAGCCCGGGGTCCCGGTGCTGCGGGCCGGGGTCGGGGCCGGGCCCGGGGCCCGCGGCGCTCATCGCGGCCCGGGGGGCGTGGGGACCCCGAGAGCCGCGACCCGGCGGAGCCTCCGGCAGAGCCGAGCGCCCGGAGCGCGGGATGGAGCGCGGAAACACCGCGGGAGGAGCGGCCGGGCTCGGGGGCTGCGGCGGGCGCGGAGCCCCGACGGCGAGCGCGGGCGGCACGGCTGGGCTCGGCTCGGCAAAGCACGGCTCGGCTGGGCTCGGCTCGGCTAAGCACGGGCGGCAGCGGGGCAGCTTCCTGCTCCTCACAGCCACCTGCGCCGGGGCCGCCCCCGGGGAGGAGCCGGCACCGGCCCGGCAGCACCGCGCCCGGGCTGGGAGCGGCGGGATCACCGGCCTGCCCGGCTGGGGAACCGCCAGGAATGATGGCCTGGGGCCGAGCATCCCTCTGTTCTTCGGCCGAGAATCCCCCTGCCCTTTGGCCGAGCATCCCCCTGTTCTTTGGCCGAGCATCCCCTGCCCTTTCCCGAGCATCCCCCTGTTCCTTGGCCGAGCATCCCGCTGCTCTTTTGGTCCCCCCGCCCTTTCCCAGCCTCTCCGCGCTGTGCCCCACGCTAGCCGTGCCCGCTGTCCTGCCCCAGCCCCTCTCCGCGGAGGTTTCGGGGTCCCCGCCGCTCCCGGCGGTGCGGGTGCTGCCCTTGCCTTCTCCAGCTTCGCACATCGCGCACCGTGTGCTGCCGTGCCTGGGAGCACAGACAGCCTCTCGTAGCCGGAGCAGCTTTAGGGGCAGCGGGTTCGCGCCGCACAAGGCTCTGCTCTCCTCCTGCCTCGCTCTCAAGCCGCGTTCCGGAGGACGGGCGCTCGCCGCCGTCCCTGCTGGCCACAGCCGGCTGCTTGCCCAGGTGCCCCGGCACAGTGACTCCATTCACCCCACCTTGCCCCGGCCCTGCCCTTTGGGGCGCTGGCCCCTGCCCCCGCAGCTCCTGCCCTGGGATGGAGAGCAGGGGCTGAACCCGTGCGTTACTGGGGACCCGGTTTGTGTGTTCAGGGCTCCGTGCCCAGCGGCTGCTCCCTCGCTCACCTGATTGTGTGCTGCCCTTTATGAGCGTGCAGATGCTGTCATCAGCTCCGTGAGTTTGAAAAATGCTCCTAGGCTGTAGACGGGGCAGGGAGGCAAAGGCAGAGGAACCAAGATCATTAAAAAAGTATTTTGGTGTTTACTTGAGCTTGTTTTTATTTGCTAAGCCTGTCAGCACGGCGGCATTAACTGCAAGACAAATCCGACCCTGCATTGCTTGTCTAAGGTCACAGAAAGTTCTGTTTTAAAGCACACATGAACCAGAATCTCAGTTGGGTTTAAAACCTGCTGCCTTTCTCATTAATGTGCCCAGCCAAGTAATGACAAACTGCCTTCTCATCACACCCTTCTGCTCCATCCTTTGCTCGTGCAGAGGACAAGAACTCAGACTTTCCCTACAGTTTGCAGTCAGGATCTTCACCGGGTTTCTGAGCAGCACTGGCTGGTGCCCCTGCAGCTCTGGGTGAGCAGGAACAGCACACAGGGCTGGGGCTGAAAGGGCACTCAGGGAGCAGCCAAACCTGCAGTGAGGTGGGCAGCAGCCACACTGCAATCAGCCCTTGTGGCATTAATTTGTTACTGGAGGTGCCAGGGAAGGGAAAAGTGGCTGTCAGGGCAGGTGAGCCTGATGTTCACTGAGGTATTTACAGGTGCTGCAGCCCCCTGGGGAATTGTGCTGCTCTCTCTGAGGGTCTGATTTGTTCTGAATTGCTGAAACATCCATTAAATTGGGTTGTTTATGTCTGTTGTCCAGTGATCCTTGCCGTTTGCTGAGCACTGACCTTTTATCGTTGGCTCTTCTATTTGAGATTCATTAGAAAAACAGAGTATCCTTGCTGATCTTGGCTTGGCACTAAAGAGAGCTGTCATCCTCACAGCTAACACCACACCGAGTATGATGGGAGAGCATCAATTGTATCAGCCACAGAAAGGAAGGACACAAACAAAAGCATTGGGCTTTTAAAGTGAGATCCAGGTGATTGGCAGGAGGGCGTGGGGAGGCGACCCTGACTTCTGCTGAAGCTCTGTCCCATCCTTTACTTCCCAGCTTGCCTGCAATCCATTAGGCATGTGGAGCTTCAGACTTATCCTCAGCTACTCCTAGGATTAGTAGTACTGCACAGATGGAAAATGTACCTTTTGCTTTCCAAGAGGACCGTGTCATGCAGAAGAGTTTCATCAAACACGTAATCATCAATTCTGGCTCTGGCCAGGAGCGAGGGTGACAAGACAGCAATGAGAAAAGTGTTAGAGAAAGGCAGGAATTAGCTCAGCTTATAGGATTCAAGGTTTTTTTGCCCAGCAGACAGCTTGACAGATGTCAAGGAGCAAGAGGCAGCAGGCTTTGATGAAGTGTGTCCCTGCTGCTCCCCCTGCAGCTCTCAGGGCACATGAGGACACCAGTCCCATATGATCCCTGCTCAGAACCTGCAGCAATCAGAATTTGACAGGCTCTGAGTGCACAGAGGTGTGAGTTTGAACTCTCTGTGGGCTGGGTTTGAGCCTACTTGTATGTTGTTTCTAGCAGAAATATTACAAATGCACAAAATCCTGATCTGGCATAAATATTAGAGGGGCATGAAGCCACTGTAGGTGCAGGCAGCTGCAGAATTCAGCTCAAGTGACAGCTGTAGTTTTTGGAGCCTTCCAAAGGCTGAGTGGAGTTTAGTTTAGACCCAAAACAGGCTCTTGAGCCCACAATGAAAATAAAACATGATAAATTGTTTAAGTTTTAGCTGTTAATAACTACATAACTGACAAGTACTGCCCACAGCCTGTCATTAATAATTAGTGGTGAAGGAAAGGCAGGGAAGCTCCTAGACTTAAATAGACTGTGGGCTCTTCAGCCCAGCATATACACTCAGCAACATCATCCAAATCAAAGGAAAAAACCCAAACACTGTGACAGACACTTCCCAAAGCTTGATTTCCACCAGTGCTGGGGTGAAAGGCTGCAATAAAGTGTCCAAAGACCAGAAATACTGCTTGGTTTTCCTGAATCTCAATCTTCCTCCACCAGACCCTACCTTTCTGTGGGGATCCTCCATGCATCTCTGCTGTGTCCAGGGTCATGGAGATGGTCCCAGCCCTGCTCAGGCTCCCACCCTGAGGTCTGGGAGTCAGCACTGGCTGTGGGGTTTTTTCTATGAAGCTGTTTTCATGAGCCAAAAAGGTGTTTCAAGGACTGCAGCAAAGCCTGTCCTTGGCAGCATGAACAAAAATTGCAGCCACGTATGCTTGCAGCAGGCTCCACACAGAGCAGAGCTGGAAATACACTGTGCTGCCATTTCAGGGAACTGCAGGGTGGAAGGAGTCCTTTTCCACATACTTGGATCCGTGCTGCCCTTTGGCAGGGCTGCACTTTAATAAAACTTTAGAGGAATGTGAGTACTGGACTACCTAGGTACTGAGGGACAGGGAATCCAAAAACAAAGCCATAAAGAGCACTTCTAGTGTAATATAAACTGTGAGTTACAGAGTACTTAACATATTGCTCAGTGTTTAAATGCACTGCCAGTGCAACTTCTCATTTACTGTTTTCAGTTTCTACTTGTACTGCCCCCCTGTATTTCCTGCACCGATAATTTCACTAATGCAAGGGAACAGAGGATACTCTGAGATGAAGAAATTTTATTTCAGCTCAGAAATATCTGTGCTAATTATTATTTGTCCCACATGATACATAATTTACTCTGGATCCCTAATACTATCTTCACATTAAACTTTTTTAAAATAAAAAGAGGTAGAGAAAAGTGGATTAAGAAAGCTGCATGTCTATTTAGCTGCTAAAACCCAAAGAAAATATGAGTCAATGCTGTCTTAAAAATCTAAGTGTTCTAATGGTGTATGTGGCAGGCATTAGAAATTTAACAGGCAACTAAAACTTGCACATGGACTTAATCCAAGCTCTTTAAAATGAGCTCAGACTGTGAGTGACTGGTTGCTTGGTCTGGAGTGTGGGGAGTGTTATTTGAGAAAAAAAAAAGGAGGGAGAGAGAAGGGAGAAATATCTGGTAGTTCCCTTGAGAGGCACAGGCACACACACTATTCAATTTTGGGGTCAGGTTGAGTCAGAGATATTACCCCCCAATTTCAAGCTGAAAGTGGTTTGGCAAGAGAGGACAATGGAAAAATTGCTCATATCTCCACGTTCCCATTAAGTTCTGAAGTCTGCTGGGCAAACCAAAGGAATGCACATATCATAGTTTTTTAAAAAATAGGTTAGGCCAGTAGTGGAAAAGAAGTTCTAGGATATTATTATCCTTGGCTATTTTTTAAAAAAATGAGTGATGAAATTTCACTTAGAATATCTATTGGAACATTATTAAAGAGCGCTCCAGTTCTGTCAGTGTCCCATCTGTGAATGTGATTCCTGCCCTGCACGAAAGAATCTGGAATCATTTGCTGACTGTAGCTGGTGTCCCACAGGACACAAAGGTCGAGGGACAGAGAATTTCCAGCAGTGGGACCCCAGGGTGACACAGGCACCCACGAGGGGCAGATCTCTGCTGTAGCTGAGACTTTCTGAAGCCCAGACTGGGGAGCAAAAGCACCAAAGCAGCTTTTTGCTGGCAGGGTGTTTGTGCAGAGCCTTCATTCCTCATCCTGAGCCTGCTCCAATCATAAAAGGGAATAAGGGCTTAAAATTATTAACACATCATCATTTACACACCCTGCATTAGTAAGACTCGAACACTTTGTTGTGGGTGCAGGAATCCTCCCGAAGGCAGAGACTGATCCCAAAAGTGCCATGTGTTATTAACCCCTTGCAGTTTCGTGCTGCTTTTTCCTTGTGGAAATGTTGGGAGCAGCCTTGACCATGACAAGTCTGGGGCAGAGACTGCTCCCATCACCCCTGCAGCACTGACAGGGGCAGGAATCTGCACAAGGCAAAACCACATTCTGGGGCCCAGGAGCATTTTCTTTCTGCAGCAGCTCAAGGCTCTGTCGTGCAATGATTGCACTGCTCCACTGGCTACTGAGGTCTCAAATATCCCATCTGGAAATAAAAGAAATAAATTAATGCTTTTCATTCTGGGCTGGGGAAAGCAGAGCTGCCCAGCACCGGGAGGGGTTGGTGCTGCCCTGTGCTTTGATGCACTCTGTCCCTGTCCTGCAGCAGGTGAGATCACTGACAGCAGCACAAAACCTCATTCCCTTCGCTGCTCTGCAGCAAAATAACTCCACGGGCTGTTGTGAGAGTGACTAAGAGCAGCTGGAGCGCTCAGGAGAGAGGGAGTTCTGTCTGGAGAAAGCCGAGGAGACACGAGGCAGGGCAATGGCCTGATCCTCAGGCGGTAAAAAGCCGCTCCAGAGCCTTTCCATTGGCTTGCCCGAGCCTCGGAGCTCTCGGATGATCCCCTCTGGGTGTAGGTGTTAACGAGTGTGTTTTGGCAGGTGCCCGGGGAGCTCTCCCCGGCCGGAGAAAATAAACAGCGGCTCCCAAGCCCCTCGGAGGCAGCGGTGCCGCGTCCCCCGGAGCCGCTCAGCCTCCGGCTCTGACTCAGCGAGCGGCGCTGCCAGCGCGGGCGGGAGCCGGGGATGGAGCGGCGGAGGGAAGAGCGCTTCCCTCCTGTCCCTCCTGCTCCTCCTGCACCTCCTGCCCTTTCTGCACCTCCTGCCCCTCCTGCCCTTTCTGCCCCTCCTGCCCCTCCTGCCCTTTCTGCCCTTCCTGCCCTTTCTGCCCCTCGGTCCCTCCTGTCCTTCTCCCCGTTGTCCCCGCACCGGCAGCGCTGTCGCAGCCCAGCTCGCAGCTCCTCGGGCGCGGTGCAGGAGCGGGGCTGCGGGCGGAGAGCGCTTCCCCCGCACCGAGCATCCTCCGCCCGGCCCCGCGGAGCCCCCAGCATCGCCCGCAGAGGCGCTCCGAGCCCCGCTCCGTGCGAGCCCGAGCCCCGCCGCCTCCGCACGCCCTGCCCTGCCCTGCCCTCGGAGGATGCCCGAGGGAGCTGCAGCATCCCCGGAAGGCTGTCCCTGTCCGCGGGCGGCAGCGGAGGGGACGGTGGCACGGGGCTGACAGCGGGGCTGGCTCCTCCTCTGGCTGCGCTTTAACTCTTGCCTCCTCCCGCAGCCCCGACCCCCGCCCGCAGCACGGCCCGGACCGCACCCCGGTACCCCGGTACCCCGGTACCCCGGTACCCCGGTACCCCGGCACCCCGGTACACCCGGTACCCCGGTACCCCGGTACTCCGGTACCCCGGCATCCCGGCACCCCGGCACCCCGGCACCCCGGTACCCCCGGTACCCCGGCACCCCGGCACCCCGGCACCCCGGCACCCCGGTACCCCGGCACCCCCGGTACCCCGGCACCCCGGCACACCGGTACCCCCGGTACCCCGGCACACCGGTACCCCGGCACCCCGGCACCCCGGCACCCAGCTCCGGGCCGGGGCAGCGCCGCGGAGCGCCGAGCCCCGAGCCGGGCAGGCGGATCAAGGGTTAAGCGGCCGGGTTAGTCAGCGAGACTCCTGGGGTGATGGCTTGGAAGGGGAGAGTCCCCCTGGCTGGAGTTTAAAGGAGGCAGCTCCAGACGGATTTGTATCGCCGTGGCGGATCGCTTCAAACCAAACCGAACCCGAAGCCAGCCCTGTCCCCTCCCCAGGCCCCTCGGGTGAACCCCTCCTGCCCGGCCCGGGGGGACCTGCGAGCCCCCGCAGGGCAGCGACACACGGACACGCACGCAGCACCCAGACAGGCAGCGCTCACACCCTACCTTGATCCATAGACCTCATGATGTGGTGGTAGTGTACCAGCCTGCAGGCAGTTTCTCGCTGCATCAGGAATTTAAAAAGAAAAAAAAAATCTATAGCAGAAAAAAAAATTGAAAAAAAAGGGAAAAAAATAAAATCTCCTTTAAACCATCTTCAACCAGTGCTGCCCGGACAGAGGGAACCCCTCTTGCTCGCCTCCTCAGTAAGTGTTTGGAGGTGCACAGAGGGATCCGAGCTGGGCTGAGCGTGTTCCTGAAGTGAAGTCAGTTCTCTGCTCTGAGATGAGGGTTACTAGAGAGGGAAAGGCCACTTCCTTCCCTGCTCCGAGTGTTTATAGTCTTTGAATGCTGTAAAATAACGGGATTCCCTCACTGTTTCCTCCTGTTTATCCCAGTGCCATGGAAACCCCTGGATCGCCTCCATCTCCCAAACTGAGGGCTTTCCTGCAACTTCACACTCAGGAATCCATGACGTCTCCCAGCTCCGGGCCAAGGCAGCTCTGCGGCTTTCTCAGTCTGCAGCACAAGCACTTAATTGTTGAGCAGAAAGTTAGAGAGCGAGTAAGAAAGAAATATGGATGATGTTAAAAATCCCAGTGTGTGCTTTTTAAACAAAACTTGCAGGAACTGCAAAGCCTTTCAAAGCAACGGGGCTTCTGTGCAGAAGTTTTCCTTCTTCCCAGCAGAGACAAGCTCAGGCTGCTGCTGCTTTTACCTGTGAATAAATCATTCAGAAAAGCGAAGTCCCCAGCTTTATATTTATGTCTTTTAAATTCAGCAGCACTCAATTAATACCCATCTTGTTACTGGCACAGGTTTTGGCTTCTAATTACCGCTGGCTCAGTTCTTCATACAGAGACGAAAAGAAAAATTAAGAATCGGTGAGTTTGTTTAGTGGCATTTCACAGACCTCTCTCTGTTCCTAATTTTAGATCAATTTAGGAGAGGAGCAACCCCATGGATTTCCACTGATACACGTGGAGCTTAGCAAGAATGAAATAGCCAAGGAAGCCTCCGAAACCAAGACAACCCGCGTGTGTTTACACGTCCTATGTATAAACAGGAAAATAAAGCAAAAGAAAACAGGAAAATAAAGCCGGGGATGTCATGAACTGCGGCTGCCTCACAATGTATGGGTTTCACTGGGGTGTAAGGAGAGGAGCATCTGCCTCTCGCTGGGCGCCGGGCTCGGTGTCTGCCCTCGCACAGAGCTCTGTCCTGCAGGGATGCGGAGCTCGCGTCCATGAGCCATTCTCACGAGGGCGGCAGCTCCGCGCCCCTCGGGGAGAGCGGCCGGGGTCAGCGAGCCCCGGTGAGTCACGGCAGGCTCCTGGCGCCCGCCCCGCATTTCCATTTTTCACTCCCTCGCTCCCCAAATCCACTCGAAGGAGGCACCGCAATCAAACTTTCTGCCGCTCGGGTTTGTTGTCCCGCAGGCTAGCAACTGCAGGCAGCGGGGAAACTCAGCGCACCTCACTTTCCTATCCTTTGTCATCTTTGGACGCCTCGGGGCGGAAATACCTTCGGTTATGTGACCGGGGGAGCCCCGGCCGGGACCCGCTGGCCACGGTGCCCCCGGCCCGCAGCGAGACCCCCTCGCAGCCCTCGGAGCCTTCTCCTCCCGGCCCGCAGGGCTCAGCCGCTCTCCCTGAGGATGCTCCTGCCTGAGCCGTGGGATGGAGGGGAAGGGCCAAGTTGCACCTGACCCTCGGGCTCCTACCTGGAGGTTTTCCCGTTCACAGCCCGCCCCACGAGCGGCTTTGAAGCCATGGAGAGGTCCCGCAAAACCGCGGCGCTGCCCGGCAGGCGGGCCCGGCATTGCCGGCACAGGTGTCACACCTGACCTCCCTGCATCCCCTGGTACAGATGTCACACCTGAGACACTCCCCCTACATCCCCCGGTACTGGTGTCACACCTGAGACACACCCCCTACATCCCCCGGTACAGGTATCACACCTGAGACACTCCCCCTGCATCCCCTGGTACAGATGTCACACCTGAGCTCCCTGCATCCCCCGGTACAGATGTCACACCTGAGCTCCCCACATCCCCTGGTACAGATGTCACACCTGAGCTTCCTGCATCTCCCGGTACAGGTGTCACACCTGAGACACTCCCCCTACATCCCCCGGTACAGGTGTCACACCTGAGCTCCCCTACATTCCCCGGTACAGGTGTCACACCTGAGACACTCCCCCTGCATCTCCCGGTACAGGTGTCACACCTGAGCTCCCCACATCCCCCGTACAGGTGTCACACCTGAGCTCCCCACATTCCCGGTACAGATGTCACACCTGAGCTCCCCGCCGGCTCCGAGCGCATCCACCGCCGGCAGCAGCAGAATCGGAATCACCAGATTCCTGCTTGGGAACAGTTAGGAGAGACCGGGGTTTCTCAGAGCTGCTGCTTTGCTTGGAGAGCAAAACGATTTTAATTAATTCCTAGTCGGGAGAAATAAGTAATTAGCGCACCTTCCGCCGCCCCAGCCCCTCAGCGCAGCTCGGCCCGTGCCGCAGCATCCCTGCGAGCAGTCACCGGGAGCGCTGCGGACGGGGCTGCGGAGCTGGGAAGGGGCGAATGGGGGCGAGCGGGGAACCCTCAAGGCGGGGGGGCCGGGGGCACCTGGCCGTGCCGAGGGGATCCCGGGCCGAGCGGAGAATGGGCCACCCCGGCGGAAAGCTCGGCCTCCTCCCACGCGGGTTCTGGGCGCTCAGGTTGGCTGCCCGAGGCTGCGCCGTTTAAAAATACAATGTCTTTCTTTTAATAGCCCGGCTTGATCGGCTCCCGCTAGCTCACATGACAGGCTTTGCCTAAAATATCTTCTTCCACTAGGTTTTTTCCAACTTAAAACTGCTGAATCCTGCTACCCAAATTAAACTCAGTGCAACGCGAAGAAAAAAAAAAGAGAAAATAAATAAATAAAGAAGTGAAAGAGGGCTGGCGGCTGCCTCCGGACTAGCATTCCCCAAACCAGCATATGACACAACTGTAAGATTTCCAAGGCTTTTGGAGAGTTCAGCGAGAGAATCGTGTCCTCCGCTGGCTGCAGCTTTCCCGCTGAGTTAAACTTTCCTGACGGAACCTTTCTCCTTCTGGCCGCGGCTCCAGCGCGTTGTGAGCGGCCGCGGAGGAGAGGGGGATGTAGTTCAAGTCTTATATAACAGTGCGAGCTGGATGCGGGGGCAGAGACTTTCCCTAGAAACGAGGGATTTTTATATATATATAGTTATTTTTAGCTTCCTTTTTCAAAGGAAGGCCAAATACCTCCGACTTTCCTTTGCTTTCTTATTTTGGTATCACTAAGGGATTTTATTTTTGGAGCTAAGGAGCTATTAATAGCTAATATTTTTAGCTATTTATTCCCTCTTTAGGAGAATACTTCCTCTTCCTTTTAGGGGCACAATCTGGACTGCATCCCAACCCCCCAAAATCCCGACCCCGTGCCCATGGCACCCTCTGGGATGTGCCCAGCGCATCCCTGGCTGGGGGACGGGGCAGAGATGCATCTGCTGGCCCGACCCCGAGCAGCTCCGTGGCTCGGGGATGGATTTGCAGGCTGAGCTTGTCCCGGAGGAGCCGGGCCGAGGAGCCGAGCAGAGAGCTCCGTGCCCGGCCCGGGGGGCTCGGGGGGGGGCCGGGCTCGGGGGTCCCTGCCCCGGGGGGTCCCTGACTTCCCCTGGCAGCCGCCCACAGCATCGCCCTGCCGGAGGATGAGCCTCCCCGCCCGGCTCCACGCAGGCATTTGGCGATAAAACCGATTATTTTTTTAAATTATTATTATTTCTCATGCTCTTTAGGAGATAAGGCATCAAGGCTTCCTGAGGATGTGCTCTCGGGCCATCGGGGCAGCTGCCTGGGTTTTATCATCAGAGACTTCATGGAGACGTCTCTGTTTTCCACTTGCAAAAGGTATTTCAGTCTCACGGCAACAATAAGTATTTCTGACAAAAGCTGCTGGCCCTTCCAAAGTAAATACTGCTCTCCCTGGCACACGAGGCTCCCGGAGCAGCCTCCCCTCGGCCGTGCCGTGCTCAGGGGGGCTCAGCAGGATTCCCACCCTGGGCTGCCCCAGCAGTGCCCGGCTCTGCCATTCTCCCCCTCCCTCCCCTTCCCGAGCAGCCCCCGAGCATCCCCAGAGCGCCTCGGGCTCGTTCCCGACCCAATATCAATCTCTGAGTGGTGTCACTCACCTGAGGCACAGAGGGGCTGAGCTGGCACTGAGCTCCACGGGCCCGGGGGTCCCACCCACGCAGAGCTCTCGGGGTCTGGAACCAGAACTGCTCGAGTTGCCTCCAAATCACAACTTGCTTTTCATCTAAATTCTGCTTTGGGAGGAGATCTCCAGCCAACAGCCACAAGTGAGAGATGCCAGTTCTTCTACTCAGCCCTGGATTTTCAGCTACCTGGAAAATTCCCATTATCGGTTATATCAGGATTAGAACTGGCTTGA
Source organism: Luscinia megarhynchos (assembly GCA_034336665.1). NCBI lineage: Eukaryota > Metazoa > Chordata > Aves > Passeriformes > Muscicapidae > Luscinia > Luscinia megarhynchos. The sequence continues at coordinate 13,344,166 of CM067582.1, read as the reverse complement.
GAACCTCCTTCCCTTTGGATAGTGCAGGAGGGAAAGGAGAGGAACAAACACCAAGGCCAGGCTGTGCAGGTCCAGGGGCACCAGCTGGATCCACCCACAGCATCCCTGGGGCTGCTCTGGCCAGTGCCCATCCCTGGGCAGGAACACCTGGATTTGTGTCCTGCCTGCTGTGGCCAGTGTCCATCCCTGGGCAGGAACACCTGGATTTGTGTCTCCCTGCTCGGGCCAGTGTCCATCCCTGGGCAGGAACACCTGGATTTGTGTCTCCCTGCTGTGGCCAGTGCCCATCCCTGGGCAGGAACACCTGGATTTGTGTCTCCCTGCTCGTGGCCAGTGTCCATCCCTGGGGCAGGAACACCTGGATTTGTGTCCTGCCTGCTCTGGCCAGTGCCCATCCCTGGGCAGGAACACCTGGATTTGTGTCCTGCCTGCTCGGGCCAGTGCCCATCCCTGGGCAGGAACACCTGGATTTGTGTCCTGCCTGCTCTGGCCAGTGCCCATCCCTGGGCAGGAACACCTGGATTTGTGTCTCCCTGCTGTGGCCAGTGCCCATCTCTGGGGATGGAACACCAGGATTTGTGTCCTGCCTGCTCTGGCCAGTGCCCATCCCTGGGGCAGGAACACCTGGATTTGTGTCCTGCCTGCTCTGGCCAGTGCCCATCCCTGGGGCAGGAACACCTGGATTTGTGTCTCCCTGCTGTGGCCAGTGCCCATCCCTGGGCAGGAACACCTGGATTTGTGTCTCCCTGCTCGGGCCAGTGCCCATCCCTGGGCAGGAACACCTGGATTTGTGTCCTGCCTGCTGTGGCCAGTGCTCATCCCTGGGGCAGGAACACCTGGATTTGTGTCCTGCCTGCTGTGGCCAGTGCCCATCCCTGGGCAGGAACACCTGGATTTGTGTCTCCCTGCTCGGGCCAGTGCCCATCCCTGGGCAGGAACACCTGGATTTGTGTCCTGCCTGCTGTGGCCAGAGGAGCTGGACACCACTGAGATCTGTCCCCAAATGTCACACCATAGGAAAGATCTGTTCCCCTTGCCACTTTTCTCCCAGCTCATGGAAAGGTTTATGAAATGAGAACAGCATCATTAATTAATTAATTTTTTTCACACACAAATTCAGAGGGAATTGTAGTTTAGAGTGATATTACTGAATCTAATGCCAGCCAACCACCCCCTATCAGGGCACTGGCAAAAATGTGAATAAATTACTAGCATTAATTTCAGTAACATTGAGACATAAATTGGTTTAATAATAATAAATCCCACAAATTAATGAAGTCAAACACCTGTGCATTAGGTTCAGGATGGAAACACTGATGCAGTCATTCATTATATCATATGATGGCTAAACTAAATAAAGATAATAAAGAAAGGTTATGACTGTTTTGAAAAGGTGGCTTTAGTCCTTTCATATCAGGTCCAGGGCAAGGGAATCTGATATTATATCCTGAACAGAATTTACAATTCATTACTGGGGCTCTGGCCACACCCGGCAGCTAATCTAGAATTTCACACATTTAATGAACTTCATACTTGAAATATGTGGTCTGTAAAATCTGATTTACACTGTTGTTAAAATAGCTGGCCTTTGAAAGAGAATATATTTCAAACTATGTATTTGTGCACAAAGTTTGTTGTGTTTTTTTTTTCCCTTTCCAAAAAACCCCAAACCCATTCATTAATTCACCCCAACACATATAAAACCTTGCCCACAGTGTAATTCCTGCTGCAGTATTTCTTTCAGCACCTCAGATTTACTCCCCACGTTTCTGTGGGAGCACACTGGCCAGTTGTGAGAGGGGCAGGGAGCCCCCAGAGTGACTGCAGGCACTCCAGCCCTGAGCTGAGCTGATGGAGAGCAGGGTCTGCAATTAGTCCTTACCTGCCACCTCCATAAACCTGCTTTAGGTCGGGCCTAAAGGGCCATCCCAGCTCAGCCAAGCGTGTCAGCTTTTTATTTTTATTTTTATATATTTTATGCTAGCACCTGAGCTGTGCCCCAGGCTCTGCTCTCAGCCAGGGCTTTGTGGCACTCTGCTCCTCGGGGCTGCAGAGCTGGGCTGGGGCTGTGTGGAATAAATCAGCTCTGCCTGGCTCCTGCTGGGGCAGATCACAAGGAAATGGTTGTCACTCACCTGTGAAACACAAGAGGTTTCTTTCTTTTGAAGGCAATTTATGGAGAGCAGGCACTTGCAAGAATTAGTTCCACACTTCAGTAATGAGCACTGGCAAGAACTCAGCTGGGGCTGGAGCAAACCCCAGGGCTGTGAGAGGGTGACCTGTTCCTTTACACCAACCTGTGCTCATGCCCCACCTGCTTTGGGAAGCTCCTCTCCTCATGTCAGTGCTGCAAACAGAGATTTCACTCTGAGGATTTCTCTTGTGGAGCATCTCTAGGAAAGATCAGGTACAAAAATCTGACAGAGGGAATGCTGATCATTATAAATGTGCCTTTTTACTGCAAAGCCCAATCTCAGATTTACACAGGTGCAGAGGAGTTCTGCCTCTCTGGGCACACCCCTTGCTTTCCCAGAGCTTTTTGGAGCATTGTTTCTCCCCATGGCAGTGACACCACGGCTGCTGGAGCAGCGAAATGCTTCAGGGAGACCATTATTTAATGCCTGGTCAACAGCACTCTCCATCACTCTGTGTCACAGGCTGGTGGCATCTGTACAAAAGGAGTCTGAGGTGATTTCAAAGCCAGCAGAGGCAGCCAGGGACAGGCACAGAAACGCCAGCACAGCTCTTTGGAGCAGATGTGAAGCACATGAGTCACTCTGGAGCCTGCCAAGAGCACAGGCAGGACATGCCCCTGTCCCAGTGGCACCAAGGTGTGCTCAGGGTGCTCCTGAGCTGGCTGAGCACAGCCACTCAGCCCCACTCCTGCTCCCCACTTATCCCTGGGCACCTCTGCTTCTACCCTGGTAAACAACTCTCTGGATATGGTTAAGCTACTCAGAGCGTGTACATTTAAAATAAAATCTGTTTCACATAAAAGGACAAATGAGAATGACTATTACCCCCATCTTTACTGCATTAAATTCTTTTGCACAGATTGTTCTTGTTACTCCTTTGAGAGAATCTGAAGAGCAGACAAAATTCTGCCTTACGTGGACAATCCCAGCAAGCCAAGAGCAGGAGCTTTAAAGAGGGGTTGCAGGGATTTCAAAGCCCTTTTTTGTAACCCACTCAGGCCTTGGGCCACGAAGGGAGGAAGAGCAGCAGAGGGAAGGACATTCTTCTCACAGCCTGATCCTGCACGATGCTCATCATCTCTAATTTTAATTACAGCAGCAGCATTTCAGAGATGCACCACGTAACCCAGAGAGCCCCAGAGAGTTTTAAGGCCACCAAATGCTCATGGCCAAAGGCAGCCCCTTTGGAAGTGCCCTGGAGCAGCACAATCCAGCTTTTCCTGGATTTCCTGTGCAGTTGCACAGGTGCCTTCCCTGCTGCTGCCCTCACGCTCACAGCTCCCACAGGCACTGACATTTAACATTCAGCAGATTTGGATCTGCAGCTCCAGAAGGAGACAGAAGAGAATCCACTGAAATGTTTGGGTTGGGGTTTATCAACACTCCCAATTTTTAAAGCCTGCAATGACATTTCTCATTTAAAACCAGACCTCTGAATATTCCGTGGAAGAAGGAACTTTCCTCTAAGACTGACTCCCATGTTAAAGGTGCTGAGATATTCTAATCATAAAAACAGAAATTCTATTTTTGTGTTTTCAGCCTGTGGGGCCAGCCCAGAGCACTGGTTCTGTCTGGCCCCATCTCCTGCCTGGGGAAGGGAACAGGAGCAGTTCCCCCTCTCTGGTGAAGATGTCAGACAATGTTTAATGCCACAGCAGTGCAGGGGACAAGGGGCAGTGGCAGTGTCGTGGCTTGAGCCCTCAGAAAGTGGAAACAGAGCAGGTCAACGAGGTTTTCCCCTCTCCAAATGGTTCATGGAGCAGGGAAACCTCTGCAGCTCCATCAGGCTCAGGGCCAGAGTGAGACACCCAATTCCAGCCAGCACCTATTCTTTCTTCTCAGAAAAAAGGGAAAAGCAGAGACACACCAGTGTACAATGCAGCCACAATCTGGAAAACAAGGCCACTGGCATTCTTTGGTAAAGCCCAGGCTGAAAACCAGCCCAGGATGTGTGATCTTCCAAAAATCTGCCAGCCCCTGCAGTGTTCAAACTTCTTGCATGACCACAGCCACATGAAGAATGAAATGAAACCCCATGGAAATCTTTGACATTTCTCCTATTATGCAATGTTTGGGTGAAAAAAAAAAATTGCTGAAATTCTCCTTCCCTTCCAGAGTGAGTTTAGAAAAACTATTTCTAGCTTTTTTTAATTAGACATTTCACCATTAAAAAGAAACCATCCAAAAATTAAAGGAACCACTAACCAGGGCTTATGTAACCCATTTAGAGTGGGAAATTGGTAACACTTGGGAGCAAAGTCTGTTCCTGTGACTTCTGGAGTCTCCACCATCCATTTGATGTGTGCAAACATCACAAAAATGGCTTATTTAATATTTGCATTAACTACTTTATACCAAAAAAAAAAAGGTTAGTCATTAAAAAGGACATCTGTGTCCTATAGAATCTAAAAGAAACACTTCCATAGATGGTCAGTGATCTGAGGGATAGTTTGTCACTGCTTTCAATAAACAGTCTCCCAATGTCAGAGATTTACTTTATCCAACTGCACTCTTAATTTTCTTTTTTTTTAAGAGTGTTTATAGCTCTATTACATTTTTGGTAGAAAATTGCTGTACTGTGTTTGTACTCAGCATTATTGACATTTCCCCTGTGGAGAATATTCAGTGTTAAACCCTGCCTCTCCCCCTGCTCCTGACCCTGGGACTGCTCTCGTGCTGAGCCACTCACTGAATCAAATGTCCAAGGGATGAGAGCATTCCCAAAATAGCTGTTCCTAATGCTCTTGCATCACTGCTCTTCCCAGGGCAGCATATATCTGTGTCCCAATGAAAATTCCCTCCTCACTCCCAGCAGTGGCTGCCAGCAGCAGTGACCACCCCTGTTAAAGCCAAAACTGGCTCTAGAAAGAACTGAATGCAGCAGCTCTGAACATTTCTTGGATTTTCCTTCTCCTTGTTAAAGGCCCACAGCACAGCTCCTCCATATCCTGACAGTTCCCACACATCTGGGACTGATCATGCCAGGACTAACCAGCTGCATCATACAGGAGTGAAATAAAGAAGTTGCATAAAATTTATTTTTTCCACCTTGTTGTACAACATTCCCTTTAAAGTTCTTACACATCTGCCACATGTAACTCCACAGAACAATAAATAACTGTATTTCTCTTGACTCAGGAGTATTTACAGGTTGTTTAGCTGGATGACAGGTACAAAACATCAGCATCACAGTAAATACCATTTTGACACCAGAATCCATTTCCCCATTAAAAATTAAATTAACATTGATTTTTAAAACAATTTTAACAATTAAAAATGCTCCCAAAGGCATAGAAGTACACGAGTTGTTGTAGGCAGTAGTAATGGACCATATTGGCAAAGCTGTGAACCACAGGATTTCATGCAAATCATAGAGTTTCACACTTATGGAATAACTAATAATAAATCAAGGGCTGTCCAGCTCCTGCTGAAGTGGGCACTGTGCTGGCCCCACCCCACAGCAGCAGCTTGGGACTGCACCAGGAGGGGCTCACACCCCTGGGGCAGAGCAAATCTGGGATGGTGCAGCAGAGCTGCAGAAGTTCCTGACACAGAAACCCCAGGGAGCAGCTTTAGGGATGCCCTGGGGCTCCCTGACAAACCCAGCTCAGCTCCAGCACCTCCCTGGCAGCTCCAGAGGGTGAGGCTGTCCTGGGCTTGGAATGGGACAGAAAACACCTCTGGTGCAGCTCCCAGCCAGTCCTGAGCTCAGGGGGACACAGGGATGGTCCTGGCCACTCCCCAGCCAGTCCTGACCTGGAGGGGACACAGGGATGGTCCTGGCCATCCCCCAGCCAGCTCTGACCTGGAGGGGACACCAGGGATGGTCCTGATCACCCTCAGCCAGTCCTGAGCTCAGAGGGACACAGGGATGGTCCTGACCATTCTCAGCCAGTCCTGAGCTCAAGGGGACCCCCAGGGATGGTCCTGGCCAGCCCCAGCCAGCCCTGACCTCAGGAGGGGACACCAGGGATGGTCCTGACCATTCTCAGCCAGTCCTGACCTGGAGGGGACACAGGGATGGTCCTGGCCACACCCAGCCAGTCCTGACCTCAAAGGGACCCCAGGGATGGTCCTGACCACCCATCAGCCAAATTTAATATTTGCATTAACTACTTTATAAAAAAAAAAAAAAACGGTTAGTCATTAAAAACGACATCTGTGTCCTATAGAATCTAAAAGAAACCCTTCCATAGATGGTCAGTGATCTGAGGGATGGTTTGTCACTGCTTTCAATAAACAGTCTCCCAAGTCAGAGATTTACTTTATCCAATTGCACTCTTAATTTTCCTCAAGGGGACACCAGGTCCTGACCCCCCCCAGCCAGCTCTGAGCACACCCTGCACAGGCTGAAGCTGCTGCTGATCAACACAGAACGTTGGCTTTCCACTGCACCACGAGCTGAGCCAAGCAAATATTTGCACAGAAGCTCCGTGGAGGAGAGAAATGCAGAGTTAGGGGAGAGAGAGGGCTGTGACACACCTGGAATTACTGCACAGGGGCAGGAAGAGAACAGTGTGTGCCACAAAACCTCACCCTGCAGCAGCTCAGCACGGGGTGCTCACAGCCAGGGGCAGCAGGAGCACAGTGAGACCCACCCTGGCACCCAGGGAAACCACCTGCAGCAGCCCCAGAGCACACAGGGCACACAGGAACTGCTGCAGCACATTGCCCACACACATAAAGCTGCAGGAAGGACACTAAGGCCACAAACAAGATACTACACAGAAGGAGAAAACAATGCTTCACTCCCCAGAAGTACAAATTATGAGCATACTAGAGGAAAAGATGGAATTTCCAGCAGAGAATCCATTTATTTTAATGTACATTAAATAGGAACATGTGTATTAAATTTTGCTTCTAAAAACATTTTTAAATAACTTAGGAGAAATGGGTTGCAAACATAAAGTGCTAAACTTGAAAAACAGAAGTGTTCCTCTTTCCTGCTGTTTGTTAGATGGCAGTTTTAGCCTCTGACTGCTTTGAAAAAATGTAGTGTATATCCAGGCAGAAATGGCTTCCTGGATTTACTACCTTGTGGAAAAACACGAGCTGCAAAGAACACAATCCACACCCCAACACACAGCTATAGATCACTGTAACTCTACTAAATATGCTACTAAACCTATGATTCAATAAATACAGATGAAATCACAGTTCACTCCCTTTCTTGGTGTAAGCTAATAGTTTGCAAATATGGTCCACTCAGTGTAAACTGTATTGACTTGAGGAAACAGTGAATTCTACCATTTATATGTCTCAAATATTTACACACAGTAGCTTGGCACTGTTGCTGTTGCAGGACATTGAGCTACCAACACACAGGAGAGAGGGACAGAGCTGCTCAGTCACCACCTGGGGCCAAAAGGAACTTTTGGTTCTTGCACTTAAACGAGTGAAAGCAAATTAGATGGGATATTGAGAAGAAATTCTGCCCTTTGAGGGTGGGCAGTCCTGGCACAGGGTGCAGAGATGTCTCTGGATCCCTGGCAGTGCCCAGGGCCAGGCTGGACACTGGGGCTGGAGCACCTGGCACAGTGGGAGGTGTCCCTGCCATGGCAGGGGTGGCACTGGGTGGGCTTTAAGGTCCCTTCCAACCCAAACCATTCCATGATTCTGTGAAATGCTGTCTGGGGACTCCAGAATAGTGGCACAGCCAAAATTATCCAGTCGTGATGAAGACAGTATCAAGGATTTTTCTGGCAAAATGGCATTAATGCACAGGAGGCTGTGAGCCCAGCTCCCAGAAGGGAGCTCAGGCTCTGGGCTCTGATTTGGGACAGGGGCTCAGGCTCTGATTTAGGACAGGAGTCAGGCTCTGGGCTGTGATTTAGGACAGGAGCTCAAGCTCTGGGCTGTGATTTGGGACAGGAGTCAGGCTCTAGATTTGGGACAGGAGCTCAGGCTCTGATTTGGGACAGGAGCTCAGGCTCTGGGCTCTGCTTTAGGACAGGAGTCAGGCTCTGGGCTCTGATTTGGGACAGGAGTCAGGCTCTGGGCTGTGATTTAGGACAGGAGCTCAAGCTCTGATTTGGGACAGGAGCTCAGGCTCTGATTTGGGACAGGAGCTCAGGCTCTGATTTGGGACAGGAGTCAGGCTCTGATTTAGGACAGGAGTCAGGCTCTGGGCTCTTTCCCTCCTGTGCAGCCAAGCAACAACAGCACCAGGCAGTGCCAGCTCTGCCTGTGGCTCCTCTGATGTGGAAGGAGACAGCAAACAACTGATTCAGCACAGCCTGAAGAGCCTCACACAAGGATGGCTGCCAGGAAGAGCCCAGGGTGTCTGATGCACCAACCCAGCTCTGAAAGTCCCTGCAAGTCTCTGTCCTTCTGCTGAGAAGCCCAAGCACGTGTTGCTCTCCTCATATTACAAGGTGGACCAAAGCTTATAATAATGACAGAACTCACAGAGTTTGATTTTTGAAAATTAAAAATGCATACACTTGCTCTGCACACAACCTAATGCCTTTGTATGAACCCACTCCTGTGACTCAGGTTTGGTTTTTAGAGCCAAGCAAGTGCAAGGTTCCAAAACCTGCCTCTCTGCAGGGAGCATGTCATTAAAGCACCCACCTAGGAGTGCCTCTGCTTATTTGCAGCTCATCCTCAAAAGTTTCACACTAACAGGAAACAGATTTCATGGAGCTGTGAGGAGCAGCAGCTCTGTGACCTCTCCTTTCAGTCTCCAAGGATTCAGACAGTCTGCCACATTGTCTGCAGAGCTGTACGAGTCTCTTCTCACGTTGTCGACACTTTTCAAGGATGATCAACTGCAAAGTTCTGTTCCAAAGAGGATTTACTTTAGTTTAGATAATTTTCTGCTACACAAATAAATACAGAGTAAAACTATTATGTCACCGGCTCCTTTTAACAGGAAGCACAAAAGCTAAACAAAACTGAATTCTCTGGTTTTGAGCTACCACTTCTCTGTCTTTATCAATGGCTGGATACCTCCAAAATCACGGGGGTGACCACATTTCAATGGAAGGAAAATCTCAGATTCTCTCTCCAGTGTGTGTAGATCCGACAGGCTGGAGCCCCATTATGGAAACAACATGCCATAAATCAGGAATCAGCTGTCAGCACTGTAGTGCATCACCTACATTAAGGGATTTCCAAGATGTACAAAGAATGTAACTACTTGAATCAAAAAGACAACATATAAAAAAACCATAACACAATGAAAAGAACAGCGCAGACACTTAAAAAAATTCACTGTAAATTGTCAAATGTAAATCCCAAGGTCAGGTAGCAGCTTCCACAGACTTTGAACCATGCAAGAGAAACCCATTGCCATGGCAGCTCCATGCATCTGACCCCAGTTAAGAAGGACAAAAGTGCCAAGAACTGTTTGAGCTCAGAGCCTCCACCCTCAAACACTCCCTGCTGGCGTTAGCTCCTGTCCAGGGCAGGCTGAGTCTCTCACTGGAGCAGCAGGTACAGAGATTTTACCAGGGGGTGTTTGTTCTGGGACAGCTGGGCTTTGTCTCTGGGCCCTGGGCAAGGTCTGTCTGGTGCCAGGAGCAGCCCTAGGACGTGAGCTTGGAGTAGCTGGGGGGAGAAAACCTCCGTCTCAGGTACTTGAGGACGTAGAGGGGCAGGCAGCTCACCAGGGTGATGGCAGTGACCTTCCACAGGAACGACAGGGTGGCAATGAAGTAAACATCTGTGTGGAGAAACCAGCACTGGGTCAAAAACATGGGGAGGAACTTCTGGGGAGCAGAAAAGCAGCTCCATCTCCCACTGCCCCCTTCTGCCCATGGCACAGGGCTGGAGCTAGCTCAGCTTTAAGCTCCCTTCCAACTCTGGCCATTCTGTGATTTTACAATTCTTGAAATTGCCCCACCACCAAGTTCAGAGCTCACAAGATAGCTGGCTCCTCACTCCTCCTCCCCAGAAGGTTCAGAGGTGTGCTGAGCAGTGGGTGTGTGGACACTGCTGAGGGCCTGGGCAAAATCTGCCAGGCCTTTTTCTCAAGTTCTAAGTATTTTTCTCAGGCCATGAAACTTTCTCAGCCTCAGCTAGGATTTTTCCCAAGCTAGAGGTTCCTTCTTTATTGTAAACACAAGAGAAAGAATCATAAGAGATAAACACCTGTAAGGTCCATGAGAAAGCCAGGGAGAAGAGGTGTCTCTTTCTCTGACCAATGATCTGTTTCTATTTTGTTTTGCATGAACTGCCTTATTTAAGGCAATGGCTTCATTTAATAAATTGCTCTTTCTTGCTCTTTCCTGCACAAGCAAGAGAGTGTCTTGCTGTTTTTTCACTGCTCCATAATCTTTTCATGGCAACAGTGGGTGTAGGGAATGTGGCTCTCACAGGTAACCCCACCTGGACAGGGAAATCCCCCTGGCAGTGCCAAGCACTGCCCTCCCACCCTGGGAGCTGCCTCTGCTGCTTGGCTGAGCCCAGCAAACACAGCTCCTGGCTCAAAGCACCTCAGAACCTTCACCAGAAGTTAAAGCATCGCTCCAAGTGGAACTGGTATCACCACATGCAAGGGACAGATCCAGCCAGGGGGGAAGTTATCCCTGCTGTCTTCAGCTAGGAAAGAGCTTTGTGGAAGAAGCAGTGACATCTTGTGGCTCCTGAATGAACACTGGAGCAAGCCCATGGGTCTGATACTTGCAACTCAACAGTTACTGGGGGAATCTGGAGCTCCTCACCCTTTTTCCTCTAGCCAAGGAATAGGATTAGTTCTGCTTCAGGCAACTTAAACACCAACAACCAAGCCCATGAGAGAATGGTTGCAATGAACAGATAAAATAAGGTAAGCTTTAGGAGGCAGCTCCTTCACCCCGTTTAAAAGACCAAAACTTTCAATCCAACAGCAGAGATTTCAATCTTCCAAAATTCCCATCTGGAAATAAAGTCACTGCTACATGAGACAGCTGACACGTGCTGGAGCTCAAAGAATGGATGAGACTCACTGGGTAGCACACCCTGCTGACCACCTTTACCTCCTCTCTAGCATTTTGCTGTGGGAAGCAACCACCAAATATCTTCCAAGTGCCTTAAAGCACACAGAGCTCACTGTGGTACCAGTGTCACTGTGCACCAACAGCCTTCAGCTCAGCTCATGCTGTTAGCAGCCAGCCCTGAGGTGGCTGGAGGAGAGCATCAAACCTCACCAATGAACTCGTGCAGGAAGACCAGGGAGGCGATGTAGCAGGAGAGGCTGAGCAGCTCGGCCACGATCATCAGCCAGTGCCACGTCTGGATCGTCAGGGCCACCATCAGCAGCTCGGTGAGGATCAGCGAGGTGAAGGAAATGGCAACAATGTGCACAAATTCGGATTCAAACAGCAGCAGGGCTCCGTACATGATGATGCTACCTGCAAGGGAATGGAACTGTTTCAGTCCAACACCAGGCTCAGCTCTAAAAGCCACAGTTAAATCCTGGAAAGGCTGAAACAATCTCATCTTGAGGCTGTTTCTCCTGAAACCTGATGAATGTAACGACAACGGATCAGTTTCTATTTAGGAGACAGAACTGATGAGAAGACAGGGAAAAGTTACAGCAGAGGTACCCAAAGTTTTCTAACAGTCTATCACACTCATAGACACATGGAGATAGGAAATTAATACATGCTGTTTTGGCAGCTGGAGATCTCTAACATCATGAAACTCTATCCTCCCACAAAAGCACTGGGTCACTACTCAGAAGCTAAAAGATATCGAGTTCTTCTCTATCCCACCACCCTGCCTCGGTGCCAAGAGGCAGCACAGCGCTGAAAAGCTGGGTGGACACAAGTGAGCCTCAATTTGCACTGCAAGGTCTGTCCCCTCCCCACCTCCCCGAGAGAATCCACTAAAGCCCTGCTAACGAGGCATTGCTTGTGCTCCTCTCCCTCCGGGCTGGCCAGGGCTGGCCAGGCCACCTGCACAAATAACTCATGAGTAATCCACACCAACATCCATCACTCAGGAAGGGAAAACCTGCGAGAGCCCAGCTCCAGCCACAGAGTTCAAACCCAGCTGTGAACTTTCCAAACTTGTGCATGCTCAAGTTTAGCTCGGGCTCATCTCTGCTAGCAACTGGCCCCGTTGTTTGGCTGCTGTGTGCTGGTCAGTGAGCACAGCTCTGGTGAAGTCACTTGAACCAAGCCCTGCAACCAGAGAGTGCTCTCAGCTCAAGGAGGAATCTCTCCCCCCGGGCATCTCCCTCTGGCTGCAGCCTCCCACCACTTGGGAGTGTTCTCTCCACGCCTTGGCTTTGCCAGGGTGTCATCCAGCATCCCTGCTGCAAGATTTCAGGACATAAAGCTAACCCTAGAGATCTTACACTCCTAGATTCGCTCACTGATGGCAACATCAATTAAATCCATAAGAACTACCTGTTTATTTTAACCCCTTTTTCTGACTCTTGTTGATTAAGAGTTTTGGAAAACTGGGAATTTTGCTATTCGAGCTTTTAGCTCCACATTATTGATCTGTTTTCTACAACTCCCTGGTTAATACTTATAGAGAGCATTGGAGTTTGAGGGTACTTGATTTAAAAAAAGACAAAATGAAAGAAAATACCTTCTTAGATATATACCCAAAATATTACATCCACTGTTGAAAATCCATTGTAATTCAGGCATTTACTTAATTGCTTGAGCAGCCTAATTAGAGTGTATGAAATAAGACCAAGAACAAGAGCTTGACTCTGACCCTGAGTTACAGATGCTTGTGAAGCAACCAGAACTATCCAGAACTACTAAAGCCACCTCCATTTCTGGATAAAATGCAGAAGGCTACAGATGCATTTTCCATGTTGACAAAAACCTGCAAAATCATAGATTGGAGAACTTTTCCCAAAAGAAGGGGCAGGAGAACCATGAGCTCTGCTTTACAGATGGGACAACTACAGCAGTGCAAGGAACCTGTACAGAGTCCCAGTGGATGGTTCTGATGGGAAGAGGCACAATGGTTTGAGTTCTACATCACAGGGTTGGCCAATCACTGCCAATATTTGGCTTTAGATCATTTTTTCCTTTGGTAACACTACTGACATTTTCCGAGACAAAAAAAAAAAAAAAAAAATATTCACCACCACAAGGATACTTTGGGAAATTCATTTCATGCCTTACTTAACTTCTGCAATACCAAAACTTATACAGCCACACACACTATAACAACTAAAGCACATGCAGGAATTGATTTCTTACCTTGATAAATGCTTATCAAGACCCAGATTAAAAACGTTTTGTATGACAATGGTCGTCCCTGGGTAGGGGGGAAAAAAAGACAAAGCTCCATTGGGGTTTTCTTTTATGCAAATTCACTTATTGATCAATTTAGAAATTAATAAAAGAATTGGAAGATGATTTGGGAAAAATAAACAAGACTAAGCAAGCAGCCCTGAGGCAGTGCCCCTTTATTCTCATTTTTCTGGGTGCATGAAGGGGCTGTGGGAGCTCAGGGCTCCCCCAGCACAACCTGGCCCTCTCTGCACACACAGTTAATTCAGTGCAAAGATGCCTCAGGAGCTCAGTCACTGTGAAATAGAAGATGTGTGTACACACATAAATGTGAATACATTAATATTGTATTTCTAGGCACACACAAATCACCCTCATATTGAAGGCAGATAGATTTTAAAAACCCATCTCCAGCCAACACAGCTATACCAGCACAAAACCCCCTATGTTTAGACCAGGCCTAAGGATGGTTGAAGAATTAGTGGTTTATGACATAAGAGACAACATCCAAGTGAAACCAGATGGAGACTTATTGAGGCTCTGGAAAAACAGGCTGTGCTTCTCAGAGTATCTGTTTAACAGGAACCCTTGAGGGAAAGGAGCTGGGGAAGACTCAGTCCACCCTTTCTCCAACCAAGAAAGATGTTCCCAGGCTGCATACCCCAGTTATTCAAAACATTTTCCAGGGAGGAAGAAAAAAAAATTAAAAGGAACCTAAGACAGGATTTATCTTCCTGCTATTTCTATGGTAAACATAAAATAAAGTTTTCTTTGTCTAAGGAGAAGGACCTGACTTAGATGCTAAAGCTACAAAAATGGCACAGCAAGCAAACCTTTAGATCATGCTCCAGTCAAATTTGTGTTGAAGAATCTCTGGGATAACCCCCTGCCTCCATCAAATGAGCATATCCCTTCCCCTCTTCCCTTTTCTGCCTTCAGGACAGTGCCAAATCCCCCACAATTTCTGTTTTCCCTTTATTATGGAACAAATTGGTAATATTAAATCCCTAGAATTTCCCACAGGATGGAACTTCTACTTGCCCAGCCGTTTTTAATAAATTGCATTTCATGCAGCATTCAATAAGCAACTGCCAGGAACTCTGGTTCTATCTGTTAATTCAAATTTGAATTGAACAGAATTTTTGCCTGGAAATGCCTGATAAAGGCATGTATTTGACTTTATACATTTAGAATTTCAAATCAAAAAGAGGATCTGGCCTTAAAGCAAAACACACAAACAAGAGTCTCCCACACCTTAAGAAGATCTTTGTAGAGCTCTGGGTACAACATTGCCACTTCAGATTTCACATCCTTGTCCAGGACAAGAGAAAACACAGGAAACATGGTGTAAATTGTGGAGTACCTGGGAAGAAGGCAGGAGAGCAGTAAATTATCTCAGCTGGAGGTGAGCAAATAAATATCAGGCTCCAGAAAGAAAATACAATATTCTTTAAGTGCCCAATAATGCACCCATTAGAAAAACTGGCAAATGGAGCACACCAGAGTTTTGCAGGTAGGAAAAAACCACCAGGATTGATGTGATTATTGACTGCTTTTTTGTGATTTCTGATTGATTGCTTCCTGAGTGATTTTTGATCAGGAACACCCACACAAGTGACTGGTTATACTGCAAATATTGCAGTGGAGCCAAGGACTGACCTGTGCCCATCCCAAAGTCTGCTCTACAGCTCAGGGTTGAGCCTGCTTGCATCAGAAGGGAATGGAGATGAATTTGGTGGGTTTTTAAATTATGTACTCACAAGTATAAAAGGTCATAGTGGGATTACAGCTGCAATGCCCTGTTTTAGACAGTTTTTGGACAGGAACTAAGGTTGGGTTGGCCCAGAACAACTGTCCCTCTGCTTTTAAAGGGATCAAAGGAACGTTCCTGGAGCATGGGCTGCTCACAAACATGACAAACCATCACAAACCACCCTGCTGGAAAGGTTTCTGGGAGTGTCTGCACTGGAAGGGGACAAGCTCAGATCCAGCTCCTGAAGCAGTGAGCAGAGTGGAGATGTGCATGGCTTGCATGGTAATCAGCCCAGAAGTGTTAATTGTGCAGAGGTTTTCCTCATTAAAAGGGAGCTCTTACCCAATGATGAGGAAGCCTTGGTAGAGAGGAACTGAAGCAAAGTAAAACACTGATGAGAAAACAGCCTAGAAAAGAAATGAGCTTTTTAGGCACAGAGATACTGCAGTAAAAGTAACAGCTTAAAAATACACTCTGGTCAAACTGCAACATTCCTGAAATGAAGACAGACTAATGGAATATTTACCCTTTTTAGTCCTTTGGAGCACTTGCTGGTATTTGTCCAATACCAGGAATTTTCTCATGTGTTTTTATATCAAAGTAACAACCTCCAGCCCTAACCCATGAAAATCTTCAGGAGAAGAAACTGCAGCATTTCAAGTGAGACACAGGACCTTTCCTTTATGATTTGGCTTCAGCTCTCTCTGGAAAGCCCCTCGTGGCCCATTTACCTGCATGGTGCTGATGCAGAGGCTCCTGTGGATCACAAACTGGCTGAGGGCTGCAGACCTCTTGTAGCTGTTCCTTCCATGGACCATGAGCAAACGACCCAGGTGCTTGAACCGGGTGATGGAGAAATCAGCTGCCAGCGATGCCTGCTTCCCTTCCTGGGAACAAGAGGGAGGAACAGCACAGTGAGATCACTTCAGCACTGGAAACAAAGAATATCATGTTATTATTGAGTTATCTCTGACAGAATTTCCAGGAATATTTGCAGAATGTTAGGAGAGGAGAGCATTGCCTCAGTGTTTCTCCTTCCACTGTGGGTTTTAAGCAAAGAGCAAAAATATGAGGAGAATTCCCATTTGAACCTTGGCCTCCAGTTGCAGCAACCTCTGGATTCTGATCCACAGCACACATGTTAACGTGACACTCCTATCAGGTCAGTGCTGAACACAAATTCTCAGTCTCAAAAGTTCACACAATTTTGGCTCACTGCAAGCAGAGTCTGGCTGCTGCTGCCAGTCCAGCCCTGCAGCTCCACACAGCTCCAGGGGCAGGAACCAGAGCTCTAACCCAGAGTTTGGTTTGCAAACTGATATGAGCAGTTTTCAATTGTGCATGTAGGGTATATCTGATCAGTGTAATTAGAACTCCAGCACTTGAGGCATCCAACCCATCCAAAACTAACCATGAGGGCACAAATTCAGGGATTCTGCCAAGAACCAAGCAATGAATTTGAACTCTCTTTAACAGTAGTCTCCTTTATAGCCAAATTACTTCTCATGACAGGGCTACTAGTCTGATGATGATTCTTGTGAGAGCTTGTTCCCTTTCTTGCACAAATGTCTGAGAATTCATTTAAGAGTTGCTTGAGAACTGGCCACAGAAATTCTCATTAAACATGAGGTAATCTCACCTTTCCTTCAACTCCAACACCACAGTCAGCCTCCTGAATCATGCTAACATCATTCCCTCCATCACCTGCAGGGCAGAGCACAAACAAAACTGGGAGTTAAGCAACAAGGGCAACCTTCAACCCCACCAAAGTCATCTGCACCACACTGGAATATTATAGAAAATGACCCAATCAACAAAAGCAAGATTTTAAACAAAAACCATGAATTCAAATTGTTAAGTTTTGTTTTAATAGAGCCCCAGGTCAGTGATGGATGTATCTCACTTGTAGATAGTACAATGCTACAACAAAGCTCACAGATTAACAGTGGCACTTCACCTGACCAGGTTCAAGCTCTGTTTTGCAAAAATGCCACCTGAAAGGCTGATGAGGAGTCTGAGGCACTGAACTTCCACATGCAAAATTCCAACCATCTTCTCCATCATCCCACAAAACCACTGCTCTCCAAAAACTTACAATTTACTTTTGGAGTAACAGCTGCTTAAGGGAAGCTTGACCTAAGGCAACAAGGAGAGTTCCAGTGTCTGCAGCCACTCCCTAAACATCTGAACTCTGCTTAGGATCCCCATGTGCCTTCCCCTTTGAAACTGGTATAAGATGGTCCTCTCTAAGTTCATCTCTTTTGTGCTCATAAAATAACAGGAATGATGACATTGGACACACACACTCTGCACCAGAAGGCAGGCATTGCAGCAGCAAAGTAAAAGCCTGGATCCTTCTGCTCAGGGACTTCATTTCAAGGTAGCAGCAATGACATAATTGGATTCACTAAAAAAAAAAATTCTACTTTAGGTTGTTTTTTGTTTTATTTAATCCAAAACAGGTTGTGAACATTTTCCCCCCACAGCTGAAACCTCACAGGTTCACTGTCCAAAATAAAAACCTGTGTCCAAGAATGGAGAGAATCCAAGTAACAATGGCTCGTGCCACCATTCCTGGGTGGCATGGTGTGGGAATCCAGGACATTCCCCTGGCTTCCCTGGATGCCTCCAGACCCAGGCAGGGGGCTCAGAGGCCTTGGCACAGTGCCCAAGACCCCTGCAGGTTTGATTTCAGTCCTTGGAAAAAATTACCATCGTTAGGGGAAGAATTACAAGTCACAAAAAATAAGTAGAGCATAAATTAGATTGTTAAAAGGTAAAAAAGTAAATTTATAAAATTGTTTATAATAAGGAACCCAGAGCCAAGATGGAGGAATTTAAGCATAGTATATCTTTCTTTCTTCTTCTTCATGGCATTTTTTGGGTTATTATGGCACTTCTGGATTGGTTTGGGAGAAAGCTGGACAGTAAGGGCCATGTATTGAAAAGTAATTGTAAACATCATGTATGTAATTTATAGTATAAAGGATAAGACCTGCCCAGAGGACAGGCAGTGTGCCTCTGACTGACCTGCCAGACAGACCTCTGTAGGTCAGGGAAAGAATTCCTTAGACAAGAAAAAATAAACAACCTTGGAAACCTCAGAAAACAGCTTTTGCCTCTTCCTTCGGTGCTCAAGCAGGGAAAACAAGAACTCCAAACAAAAACCAAAAAAACCACCAAACGTTGTGCAGCAAGTCATCTCAAACTCAAAAAACATCACTGTGGGCATCACTGAAGGCCCAGGAAAAATTTGCTTGGCCTTTCAGGCTCGGAGCTTCTTTTCTTCTCTCATGCTGCGAAATCTTTCCCATGCTCTGACAGTTTCTTAGCTCCAGCCTGAGCCTTTCCCAAGATGATAACATTAGGGAAAAATGGAAAGGAATTCATAATAAAGGTGTTGATTGAGAAACAGGTCTCACACTATGTGACAGGGCTTGTTTTCTTTTACTGTCCAATGGATTGCTGTATAAATGTATAAATGCAGTTGGTTTTTTCAATAAATCGCTTCTTTAGCTACTCGCTCTGGAACTCTTTGTCGTTGTTGGTGGGGACACATCACCAGTCACGACAGGACGACAAAGAGAAGGCAGTGGAGGTGCCACTGTGAGTGTGGCTGCCCCCTGGGTCACTCACCCACGGCGCAGGTGAGCCTGCCCGTCCTCTCCTGCAGCAGCCGCACGATCTGCGCCTTCTGCGTGGGCGCGCAGCGGCAGCACACCACGGCCGGGCACTGGCACGCCAGCTCCATGAACTCGCACTCGTAGTACTTGAGGCACACCTGGGCACACACACACACACACACTGATCGCTGCTCTGGGGGCACCAGGCTGGCCCTAGGTGCCTCCAGAGTCAGCAGAATAAAGGATTGTAGGTGATACAACAGTGCCTGGAAAACGCCCTTGGGGTTTTGTGCCCCTTCATGAGGGATGTCTCCACTCCCTGCCAAAACTCCTGTTATCGTTTAGGATTTCTATTGGTTTTTAACTTTACTAGATGATTGGTCTTTTTCTTACCTAGAATCTTAAAGTAATTGGATAGTTTCTCAACTCATAATTTTACTGGTTAGAATTTCAATCCCTTTGAAACCTATAAAGACCCCTTGCTATGCTATATAACCGGATTTTGCTGGTGAAAACTCTTCACAGAAATAAACTGCCTTCGGAACCTCTACAGAGGATTTATTAAAAACCCTGTGTGTTGGGTTGATGTGGCCAGAAATGTGTATTCTGTCACCATCTGTTAAAACCGGGTGGGGCAGTGATTCCTTATCTCCTGGCACATATTATCTGCTCATGAGCCATCTTTAAACCAGCTGGGGCAATCATCTTTATCTTTCCACAGCCCATCCTCCCTCCAGGAGATATCTCCTGTTAATGGGCCATTGTTAAAACCCGGGTGTGGCAGTGATCCTTATCTCTGTGGGAATATCTCCTTAATGGGCCATTGTTAAAAACTGGGTGTGGCAGTGATCCTTCTCTCTGTGGGAATATCTCCTGTTAATGGGCCATTGTTAAATACCAGCTGGGGCAATCATCTTTATCTTTCCCACAGCCCATCCTCCCTCCAGGAGATATCTCCTGTTAATGGCCACTGAGTCCCAGTGCATGACTGATAAAATTACATCATCCCACTGGGAGATGCTCCAGCCAGGGGAGGAGCCAAGCCTTTCCAATCTAGATAAAAAATGAGATTTTGGACAGCAAGATACCTTCTTTCCATTGGATTCCAGAGGAAAGCCAGATCCCTGGCATTTTAGAGGAAGGCTGCACCCTCTACAGGAGTAGAACTTCAGCCACACCACATCTGCCCACTGCAGGAGGATGCAGCCACCATTGAATGGGACTGCTGCCAACACCCTGACTGACTGATGGGTGTCAGCTTGGATTCTGACTCTGGCAGGATTGGGATTGTTTTTTCTGTAATACTGTATTTCTATTTTCCCAGTAAAGAACTGTTATTCCTAATTGCCATATCTTTTCCTGAGAGCCCCTTAATTTCAAATTTATAATAATTTGAAGGGAAGGGGTTTACATTCTCCATTTCAAAGAGAAGCTTCTGCCTTTACTGGCAATACCTGTCCCTGAAAAACCAGCACATCCTTCAAAGGATTCACTCTGGGCAGTGCAAGAGCCCAGCCATGGCTACACTCAAGATGGAACCCAAGTCACAAGTGTGGCCATTACAGGCCCAGGGAGAATCTTAAAGGATTTTGCCAGTCTGGCTTTCTCAAGCTCAGTTAGGATTTTTCCCAAGCTAGAGCCTCTTTCTCTACTGTAAACATGAGAGAAAGAATCACACCAAAAGATAAACACCTGCTGGATCCATGAGAAAGCCTGGGACAAGAGCTGTCTCCTTCCCTGACCAATGAACTATCTGTATTTTGTTATGCACAAAGTGTCTTATTTAAATCAGTGGCTTCCTTCAATAAATTGCTCTTTCTTACACCATGCAAGAGAGTGCCATGTTACTGTGTCCTTTCACTGCTCCATAACCTTTTTACAGTAACAAGTTTTCACACTTTTATAAGTTTTGGCCCATTTCCATATTGGGGTTAATTGTCCAGTTCCAGATTCTCTCCTCAATTCTCTGCTGTTTGCACTTTTTGGGGCTGAAGCTGCAGCGTGTCCTTGGTTCTCAGGCTAGACAAGGATTCTTTTGTCCAACTACACTGTGAGGAGAACTTGCTGACACTTCATATAAGTTCAGAGTTATATCCTAAAGCAGGACAGAATCTGGGAAATGTGAAAGCTCAAACTTAAGGCATCAGTACCTCCAGTGAGTCCCCCGAGATGACCAGGGCACAGTCGTGCTTGCGGCGGAAGGCGTTCAGCTCCAGGTGAGCCTCTCCTCGGTTTGTCACCTGGGGGAGGGTGGAACTGAGCAAGGTGTGCTTCACTGGGGTGAGAAAACAGCACAGAACCCCAGAGGGAACAAAAGTGACACAGCCAGCACGCTGAGTTAGGGCATGCAGTCACAGAAGTAAAAACTTAAGAGTAGAAAGTTGGGTGAAAGGAATAAAAATGCCCTGCTGGGAGCAGCTGTGATCTCACAGCCCTCCTGCCCCAGGGTCTGGGCCCTTGGGAGAGGCTCTGTGGCTGCTACTCACTAGTCTGAATATATGGATGTCCTGTGTCCGTGTCACCAGATGAGCGTTCTTGGCTGTACACGTGGCTGTCTCCAGCTTGTCCCCTGTCAGCATCCACACCTAAAATCCAAACATTCTGTGTGTTAAATACAGCTCAACAGCCACGTCTGCAGGACCTCTGCAAGTACCACCTGCCCCTTCAAGCTTAGAAAAGGACTGTTAAAACACACATACAAAATTATTCTTCTAAAAAACATCTGTTTTAAAACACGCCAGAAAATTCCCACACGTGATAGAAAGCAAAGCTCTTAAAGAGGCTGAGACACAAAGGAAGTTACAAACCCTGTGTAACATTTTTCCCACCTGCAATATTTCAAGATTCTGCTGATAAACCCACAAAATGCAAGCTAAAATATGTGTATTTGTGTGTTAATGTGTCCCTCTCCAGCCATTTCTCAACCAAGCCCTGCTGCAGAAAGATCCCTCCTGGCCCAGCCTGAAATGTGGATGATGCAACTGGGGTTAGCTCAGTGCTGATGTGTACGTCTGGAACACACTCACTTGGTTGAGGTTTTTTTTTTTAGATTTTTTTTTTTTTAAATCTACACTGCTCCTTTTATTTTGTGCTGGTGAGGGGAGGGAGTTAGAAAGCAATGTCAGCAGCAATGGCTGGGAATTCCTTCTCCAGTGTAAATATATCACAGTGACTTTGGTTTTTTCCACTGGTGTTTTTATTCTTGCAAGACACTGCCCAAGAATATTCAATGAAAAATACAAAAACCCTAAAAAATCCCAAAACATCAACAAAAAAACCCACACAAAGACTTGATTGTTTGTTCCTGAACTGCAAGACCCCCTTCACTCAGGATTTATCCTCACATGCAATGCCCTGATGAACCCTGCAGTGCAGGGAGTGCTCAGCCCATCCCACACCTCCAGCCAAGGTGAGGACAAAGGGAAGAAGGAAAACCTTTGGAGTGCTGGGCCAGGACTTCAGCATCACTGAGGAACTCTGATTCCCCTGGTCTCACCTCTCTGCTGAAGTCTCTGCTGTTTACAGGGATGGCCCCAAACAAAAAGCCCTTTTGGAGCCTGTCCCAAGCACTGAGCTCCCTTCCTACCTCACCCCAAACACACAGCCCTGCTTTGTACTCACAGCACAACTTCAGATTTTTGCTCACTTAGCAACTCAAAGCAGAGAAACCACAACCAGGCCCTTTCACCTACTTTTCTTACCCAAACTGAATATTTAATCCATTTTTTTGTCCCTTTTGCAAAGCTGACAAAGCTTCAGAGAGGGAACCTATGCAGACACCAGAGCAGCTCCCTCACTGCTGAGCACAGCTCAGGCTGTAGGTGTGGAGTCACAGAGCCCAGAAAGCTGGGGGAAAAAAAAATCCACTCCCTGATTCTCCTGGCTCAGACTCCCCTCTAGTGGCTACTGAAAATGTGAATATCCCCAGCTCCAAGCCCAGCACGGGGGTTCATGCAGCACAAACCAAACACAGCCAAACCTGCCTTGTTTCCTGCAGCTCCCTGAAAGAAGAATCACCCAAAAATCTCCTGCTGGACCCCAACTTGTGCCCACATGGTTCATGTCTCTGCAGGAGGAGCCAGAGCACGTGAGGGCATGAAAAGCACAGGAAGAGACACACTTGTGTTAGGATTTACTACCTCATTTCATTTCATTCTTCATCTGGCTGTGGTCATGCAAGAAGTTTGAACACTGCAGGGGCTGGCAGATTTTTGGAAGATCACACATCCTGGGCTGGTTTTCAGCCTGGGCTTTACCAAAGAATGCCAGTGGCCTTGTTTTCCAGATTGTGGCTGCATTGTACACTGGTGTGTCTCTGCTTTTCCCTTTTTTCTGAGAAGAAAGAATAGGTGCTGGCTGGAATTGGGTGTCTCACTCTGGCCCTGAGCCTGATGGAGCTGCAGAGGTTTCCCTGCTCCATGAACCATTTGGAGAGGGGAAAACCTCGTTGACCTGCTCTGTTTCCACCTTCTGAGGGCTCAAGCCACGACACTGCCACTGCCCCTTGTCCCCTGCACTGCTGTGGCATTAAACATTGTCTGCCATCTTCACCAGAGAGGGGGAACTGCTCCTGTTCCCTTCCCCAGGCAGGAGATGGGGCCAGACAGAACCAGTGCTCTGGGCTGGCCCCACAGGCTGAAAACACAAAAACATTTCTGTTTATACGAGCACATTCTGTTCCCAAAGTGAGGTTTAAAACCCTCACAGGGCCCCCCAGCTTCCAACCACGCAGTGCAGAGGGTGTGAGCAGCCCTGGCTCGGGCAGACCTTGATGCCAGCGTTCCTCAGGGTCTCCAGCGTGGGCCTGACATCTGCCTGCAGCTGGTCCTCCACCCCCGTGAGGCACAGCAGCTCCATCTCCATCTCCAGGCTCTCGATCACCGTGGCCACCTTCAGCGAGCGGTCGTGAACACTCAGCTTGGCCTGGACATAGCGGGCCTGGGGACAGGCAGGGCACAGGGACACAGGGGACAGGGCAGGGGACAGGGACACAGGGGACAGGGCAGGGGACAGGGACACAGGGCAGGGTGACACAGGGACACGGTGACAGGGGACACAGGTCACAGGGTGACACAGGGTGACAGGGGACACAGGGGACACAGGGCAGGGTGACACAGGGACACGGGGACACAGGGTGACACAGGGTGACACAAGGGACACAGGGTGACAGGGGACAGGGCAGGGTGACAGGGGACACAGGGTGACAGGGGACACAGGGGACACAGGTTGACACGGGACACAGGGGACACAGGACACAGGGCAGGGTGACAGGGGGACACGGGTCACAGGGGTGACAGGGGACACAGGGGACACAGGACACAGGGCAGGGGTGACAGGGTGACACAGGGTGACACGGGACACAGGGGA
This sequence comes from Luscinia megarhynchos, assembly GCA_034336665.1. NCBI lineage: Eukaryota > Metazoa > Chordata > Aves > Passeriformes > Muscicapidae > Luscinia > Luscinia megarhynchos. The sequence continues at coordinate 13,320,042 of CM067582.1, read as the reverse complement.
CAGGACACAGGGCAGGGTGACAGGGGACACAGGGCAGGGTGACACGGGACACAGGGGACACAGGACACAGGGCAGGGTGACAGGGTGACACAGGGTGACAGGGGACACAGGGTGACAGGGCAGGGGTGACACGGGACACAGGGGACATGGGACACAGGGGACATGGGACACAGGGGACATGGGGACACAGGGTGACACAGGACACAGGGGGACACAGGGCAGGTGTTGGGAAGGATGAATCAGGAAAACTTTATAAATATGATTGCTTAGCAAAAGAAACTACAAGCCAGATTGAAATGAAAGCCATCTCTGAGATACCAAACCTTAGTTCCTAAATAACTAGAAGACAAAAGGATGGCTGGCCCAAAGTAATCACCTGTTGATAGAACAAGAGCAGGGCAAAAGTCAGAGAAGACCCTGCTAGCTTGGCAGAAGGGGCCCAAAGAGTAGTTTTTAAAGTTTAATTGTAGTAATGTAATGATTCTTATAGGCTGTATATAAATGCTATAAAATTTGTATCTTGTATTAGAATATTCAACACAGAAAAAGATTTATTGCATTGTAAATGAGAAAATCACTCTCTCACTTCACTCTCTTGCTCTCACACCCTCAGACACCCTCTGGCTCCCTTGCTCCTGTCCCTGCACCTCTCACCCTTGCTTTACTCCCTTTGTTATCCCACTCCTCTGGGCCTGCTTTGAGCTGCTCTGGCAGCTCCAGCTGAGCCCTTTTCACCCACACTCGATGGAATAAACTGCAAACTTCAAAACCAAAATATAGAAAGCACCTAAGTTTGTCCTGACCACTGTCCAGCACCAGCTCCTACAAGCAGGGCCACAGGGGACACAGGCACAGCTTGGAACTGCATCCTCTAAGCTTCCAACCCAGTTCTGGGTCTGTGGTGGAACCTGTAAGGGCTGGTGATGCCTGGTCAGACTGAGGTGGGAAATGCCTCAGGGAGCTGCTGCTTTGTCCCTGGCAGCTGCGGGAGGGCACACAAAGGCACAGCAGCTGCTGGAGGGCCTGCAAGCAGCTCCCTCCCACCACGGGCAGCACTTCCAGAAACAACAGCATCACACAATCCCAAGCAGTTCCACCACACCCCTGCATCAACTGAGCTGTTCCCCTCCCCACTCTGCCTGCCTGGATAAGCCAGGGCAGAGACACAAACCCCAGACATGGAACTCATGTGTGCAGGGGGCTGCCTGGATTGTATTCTGGTTATTTCCCTGGATGGCAGAATGCAACACTGGAAATTAAAAACCAACACATTTCCCAAACTTGTCCAACAAATGATGAGAATTTGCAGAATTTAAAACCACAAGAGACTACAAGGCAGGATTCAGGAACTGCTTGGAGGGTCCTCACTGGGATAAACACTTCATACCTCTCACTTGGAAAGCAACTTTGATTAAAACAATACTAAGACACTTTAGAAAACAAAAATTCTAGCAGAGAGCTGGGGGTGAGAGGCAGCATTACCACAAGAGTTTTGTGAGAATCACTTCAGTGATTCATTGTTTAAAAACAAAGGGCAGAAAAAACAAATAAAAACTTACTTCAAAGTCTTGATACTGCTCTTCTGTCAGAGACTTCTTGGCCACGACAAGAACCCTCAGGCCCTCCCGAGCCATGTTACCACACTGCAAGGAAGGAGCACATTGTAAACCATCAACTGCAGCTCCACTGAAATGATTTATGCACAGCAGTGTGGAGATGGCAGTGTAAGATAGCAGGTTAAGAAAATAACCATCCCATTTGAGCAACCCCAGTGAGTCTATAACATCTGATAAAGTGCACGATAAACTCGAGAGGAAAGAGAGGATCTGCAGTGCTTTGTGACCTAGTCCAGTGATCAGGAATAAAAATGTCCTCTGCTACACCAGGGTGGCAAATACAATCCCACTGATCACATCTTTCTCTGTCTCTAAGTAAAGGGGAACAAGCCTGGGATTTGTAGACTTCACATCTTTGGCAATCAACTCTCTAAAATAAGACCAAGTTATGATTATTCACCTGAACACCACAGAATCAGTAACTGAAGCTACTGCTGAGGATGCCCCTGGATCCCTGGCAGTGTCCAAGGCCAGGCTGGACAGGGCTTGGAGCAGCCTGGGACAGGGGAAGGTGTCCCTGCCCATGGCAGGGGGTGCAGTGGGATGGGATTTAAGGTCCCTCCTAACCCAAACCATTCTGGGATTCCATGAACTCTGTGCCACCATCACTGTTAACCTGACAAACACACCCCAGCATAAAGCTGCCAAATATAGTTTTGAAACTAGACCCTCAGGCTAAAACAGATCCAAACACAAAATCAAGCCCAGGACAAATTTGGTGAGTGTCAGTCAGTGTCATCAGTGTCAATTTTGAGCAAAACCCATTTTATTTACAGGACTTATTCTGTATTAAATATGCTGAACTGGCCACTGACACCCTTGTTCATGTGGATGTATTTGGCTGAGGACTAATGCAAGGAATTTCCAGATCAGTGACCTTGTGGCTTGCAGGTATTTCAGCAGTGAGGTCCCCCCCAGCAGTGGCCAGCCTGGCAGGTGCTGGCCCATACCTCCTCCTCCAGCCAGTCGTTGTACTGCACGATGCCAGCCATCACCACATCTGCCCCCTTCATGTAGAAGGTGATCTCTCCTGAGGATTCATCCTGCAGAGACAGCACAGACACAGCACCAACCTCAGCTGGGCCACCAAGGGCAGGTCTGGGGCTCAGCACAGCGAGGGGCAGTTCTCAGCACTGCAGGCTGATTGCTCTGGGCAGGTGAAGGGCCAGCAGCTCAGCTGCTTGGCTGGGGCCAGGAGGAGATGCCTGCTCAACTGCACCACTCCTCACAGCAGGAATGAGTGCTTTGGACAAGAGGAGCAGCTCTTTACTCAGCATCTCCACACAGACAGCCCTGACTGCTCCAGCCCCCACCTTGAAACCTGATTCCTGCTTACCTGAAACAACAAAACAGATGCACAAAGCTCAGCAGAGTAAAAGTCACTCTGATTTACCTGTTACACCAGATGGAACAAGCATGATTAAAGCTCATGCTTGCCACAGGAAAAGCTTAGATTGCTGCCTGCCTTATCTGATACAAGGAGTTTACAGGCTGCAAGCAAAGCATATTTACATCACCACAAATCAAAAAGTCCCTTCTAAGCAGGCAGATATGTAAGGAAGCCACAGCTCTGAGTATTACCAGCTAATGGAAAGCCTGGCAATTTCGTCAAAAGACACAAAACAATGAGTGAGGAACAAACTGCTCTGTAAACTGAGACAGCCATCAGGGATGGGATGAAAACTTCAAATGCAAAACAAAAAAAGCCCAGGAAGGTCTGAAATAAACAGCTGTAAATGAAGGGGCCAAAGTACTTTAGGATATTAGAGAAATGAAAGAAAAGCAAAGTGGACACTTCTTCATTCTCTCAGCTAATATTTGGGTCAGTCTGTTCCACTGCTACAGAAATTAGTGGTGGAGGTTCTTGCACATAAATTGGTTAAAAGTCCCAGGTCTTGTGGCACTGCCAAAACAGAGTTTAAATCCATAGCAAAAAAAAAAAAAATTGGCATAATGTAGCACCTGATGTGGACACTAAAACTACGAAGAAAAAAGTTACTGAGGAAATTAAGAAGCAGCCAAGGATAATGAAGCTCCTTTGCTGAACATTTTTGCCAAGCTCACAGAGATATTCACAAGGAAGATGCTCATAATTAACCCAAGTGTGGTTTTCAATGTCCTGGAACATCCAGCCCTCACACAGTGATCCACATCCCCAGGGGAAAACGGGTGTCACTCTTCCAAAACAACCAGAATCTGCTTAAATAAAACACACCACTTCTGGCAGTAGCCAAAGGTAAAGGTTTATCTATGAAATTATTTGATTAAAGAGTGTCTCACAACATCTCTGTAGGAAACTGAATAAAGAGTGCACTTCCCGTGCTGCAGAGAGTTCAGGTTTTTTGTCCAATATAAATACTGTATCAGCTATCTCCTTGCATTAGTCATTTCCTCTGCCCGAGTTCAGGAGGAGGTTAGTGTGTTCTCAGCTCATGGCAAGATCACTCTATAAATCTGCACACAGGTTTGCCAGTTACATTGTTTTGGGGAAGCATCTTTTTCCACCATGGTCTGCCTCTGGCCACGGTTCAAAGGCTCCTTTCAGTTCCAGATATGACAATAGCACTATCTCTGCTCCACAACAAAGATCATTCCACAGGGGTAAGGGGAAAAAAAACAAAAAAGCAAAGAAAACGAAGAATGGAAAATATTGTGGTCAAACAAACAGGCCTCTTTTAAAGAGGAAGATAAGCCAGGGCACACCATGGTGAGGAGGCTGCTTGGGTAGAACAGGATTTCTTAGAACTGAAATAATCAGGTACAGAAATGACAGTTGAGTGCAAGGAAACACTCAGATACTGCAAAAATATCCCAAACCAGTCAACATCTCTGACTTGCTTTCACTATTAACTACTGCTTTATTTCCTAGCAGTTGTGTTGAAGAAGATCTTTTCCCTTTGCTTCTGCTCATTGCAGTGCTGAGTGCAGCTTCCCCTCCCTCCTGGGTGTGTTTTCCTCTGGATGCTCCAATGCTGCTCTCCCTCCCCCTATTTCTGTTTTTAAACAAGCAGCACAGTTTAGGAGATGCACTCAAAAGGTGAACACCCTTCAAGCTGTGGATCAAACCAAAGGGAGTGCCTACACATACACACATATTGTTAACTAAAGCAAGTTTTACTTGCTAACTACCTATTTATAAATGTGGGGTTTTTTTAAATTGAAATTAAAACTCTACTTTAAGATATTATTTTGGAGTATACAGAAATGTGGCAGTCAACATCTGCCACTCAACCCTAATTCTGCACAGGGCACACAGATTTTAGTGGCTGAGTGGCCACAAAATAAAGACAATTCACAGAGAGGGATCAATACTTCTTTAAAGGTATTTACAGTCAGGATCTAGACCTGATGTTGCTCCCACTGACCACAAGTGGGAGTTTGGCTGGTTTTGCCTAAAATGCAAACTGCAAAATCTAAACAGAGAAATATAAACTAGAAACCTTTTGCTTCCTAGTGAGGGAAGAGATAAATAATAGGTAATTTAAAAGAAATGAACTTCAAATAAAAGAAGGGAAAAGAAAAAGGAGCACTCTTACACTCATGACAAGAAAATTCCAGGGTATTCACTTCTGCTGAGCATAAAAACACAATTTAATGAAGCTCATCCTGTCCTTGATGGTTTGTCCACTCTTAAAACTTTGATAAAAAAGCATTTCATCAAAAGCTTCCACTTGCAATAAAAGCAATGGGAGGTTCTTTAGCCCTCCCTCTTCTGTGGATAATATTTTTATCCTAGGTTGTGAAAAGATTGCCCAGAGCCTCCAGATAGTTTTCCTTATAGGAGTAATTAATTTGAAGGCCTGACCTGGGTACACTGCCCCTGTTGCAGGCATCCCCTGTTTGTGGGAACACTCAGTGCCTGTTCAGTGCAGTCCCCTGGATCTGGGATCCCCAGATTTCCACAGGGATGACTCTGTGCCTGTCTGAGTGCTGACTCAGCTCAGCCTGCCAGCTGCCCTGCCATCCCTGCTCACGGCCACACTCCCAACTCCTGCGTGCTGCCCTGGCTGTGGGCAGCCCAGCCCTGCCTGGCAGCCCCTGGGTGAGCCCTGGGAGCAGGAGGCAGCCCAGCTGAGCCCCCAGGGGTGCTGTCCCCTCCCTGGCACAGCCCTTACCCGCACGATGATGCCCATGCGCTTGCTCTCGTAGGTGAAGGGGAAGATCTGCAGGATGGTGAAGTTCGAGGATGTGCCCCCCTGGGCTCCTCAGCTGCACTGAGGACTGGTCTCTGCCCACCAGAGTCAGACCCATGCTCTCTGTCCACTGCACCAGGGCCACCTGGGAGGAGAAGGGCACAGTGAGGGTCATTGCCACGCCACACTCCCGAGGGAGGGACAGCAGGGCTGCAGAGAATTCACCAGTCATTAATTCACCAGCCATTAACTCACCAGTCATTAATTCACCAGTCATTAACTCATCAGTCATTAATTCATCAGTTATTAATTCACCAGTCATTAACTCACCAGTCATTAACTCACCAGTCATTAATGAATCAAACAGATCCATTGATAAACACAGGTGCTCCTCCATGGCTCTTCCCAGATCCAGACCCTTCCTGCCAGTCTTGGCAGGGTTTGGGCAGCCCAGCTGCTGGCACTGCCCATGGTCACCTCCCTGCCTTCCACTGCACACCAGGAATTTCCCCATGGAAAGGGGGCTCAGGGATTGGAACTGCCCAGGGAGGTTTGGATGCCCATGCCTGGAGGTGTCCAAGGAATTCCTGGACACCAGTGCCCTGGGCTGGGGACAAGGTGGGCACTGGGCACAGCTTGGATTCAATGATCTGGGAGGGCTTTTCCAATCTAAATGATTCCATGATTTCATTCCCAAGGGCAGCCCTCAGCAAGGGGCAGGCACTGGAATCCTCCACCCAGCCCCAGAGTGCCCAAACTTCCATGGGCACATCAGGGAAACCCCTTTACAAACTTTTGGAAAGAGTGATTTCCCAGCTGGCTGTCTATGAAATTAAGAATTCAAAAGGAAGCATTCAGCCTGGATTTACAATTTCAAAGCCAGAAACACTAATGCAGCACATTAAAAATTCATACTAAAAAACCCCAAACAAAACAAACTGTTATTTTCTAGATGTTCATTAGTAACAGCTCATCAACAAATTTCTACAATTTTGCAGTGATCAGCAAGACAGCTGAAGGCTGGCTCAGACAATTCTTAGCAGAAACCCTTCTCCCTAAACATTAAAAAACAAATAAAACTCTCCAACAAAACCCAAAGCAACGCCCAGATTGTTCAAGGTTTAACTGAACTGATGTGGGCATCATTTTGATTGCAGCCTCTGTTATTTCAGGACCTACAAAACTGAGTTTTCTATAAGCTTTCACTCAATTCAACCAGAGCCATGCCAGAAGACCAAAGTCTTTATTTTGCTTCCCTGAGAAGGCCCCAGAGTGCCCAGCTCAGCTGCCACATCCATCTCAGCCTGAGCTTGCTGAGATTTAACTCCAGAAGCTGCCTGGGCAGGAGCAGATGGAGCAGCAGCTGACACCAGCCCATCCATCACTGGCCCCAGAGAGGATCAAGGGATCCCTTCCCTGAACACACATGAAATACTGGAAATGTTTCACAGTGACATTTTCAAAGGCACAGGAGTGCTGGGCACATGGTTGCTGCTGACTTGAAGGTTAATCATCCCTTCTGCCTTTCAGGTTCTGCCTCTAGTGCCTCAAGTGACCACAAATACCTCAGTTAAAAATGAAACTGATTTTGGAAAATCACATACAAGGGATACAAATAAAATCAGAACCTGTAAATACTTGCACTGAGTTGAGATTTTATTACTGAATTGATACAATTGGGACTAACTGAAGAAGCTTTTTGAACTCAGCTCCTTTTCATCCAAAAGCTCAAAAGAGAACCTAAACCAATCTTTTCCTATTATAAAGTAGCCTAAAATTGTCAGATTAAAAAAAAAATAAAAAAGTAATTGAGTTGGCTTTGCCTTGAAAGACCTTTAAGTCAATTTGAATCAATATTTGGCTTAATATTAACAAGTTTGTGCAGGCTTACTCACAAAGATTACAACAAATCAAAGGCTCTTTCAAGCTTATCTTTCTCAAAAGTTTCTTCAAGCCATGCTCAGTGCATTAAAGTGTGCAGTTAGATAATCCTCCCAGCAGCCTCCCAGAGCAGGGATGGAGCTTGCCTTTCTAACACTCTGGTTAATAAATAATTATTGGGAGTTATTTCCAGCACGATGCTGTGAGATGTTCAGTGTGTGCCTGTGCTGGTGAGCTCCCAGTGCCTGGAGATACAAACCTCTGCTCCCAGCTCAGCTGTCAGAGACCTTTGCATCCCTCCTTCCCTGCCAGCATCTCACTGCAATCCCATAAAGCTCTGGAAAGCAAAACCTTGTGCAGAGGGACAAATGGATGAGCAGCAGTCAGAGGTGGCACCAGGGGACAGCTCCACCCATGGCACTGTCTGGGATGGGATGGGATAATGGGATAATGGGATAATGGGATGCACATCCCAGCTCCACATCAGACAGAAGAGCTTTGCTCTGCCCCCTGCAAACACCTAACTTAAAGTGTTCTCAGCCACAGCAGAAAGATGAGAAATATTCAAGATGCAAAAGTATATTTACAACTTAGAGGAGGGAGAATTAAAATCCCTCAAGCACCTCAAAGGGAGCCCATGCTGACTGATGAGGGAAGTCAGTGAAGTCCCTGCCAGCATTCTGCAGCTCCAACCAAGGCAGGCCTGATACAATCTGAGCATTTCAAAGCCCAGCACAGGATCCTCCAACTTTGCTCTCTCCGACAATTAAATTACCCCAGCCACCACTGAAGTGGATATCCACTAATAAATTTCATTCCAGAGAGACAAATTGATCCTTCTGTGCCATGAGCTCTCTGCAGGGTCCCCTTTAGGTTGCCTGGGCAGGCAGAGACCAATTGATCCTGCACCCTTTCATGTCCTGGCAGCTTGTCAGGGTTAAGGACTGTTTGCCCAGGAATCCCAGCACTCTTATCTCTGATCAGATTATATCTATTTCATTTCCCCTGTTAGTTACTGTATGGCTACAACTGACAACTGGCTCACACAGCCCCAAGGCTGTAACTGATATCTGAATAAAGATACTTCAAGACTTCTAAATGGCAGCATGCACAGGAAACAAATTTAGGAAATCCTGCTTTCTGTTACAGGAAATGAATCCTATGCCAACTGGTAGAAATTACCCTTGCTGTTAAAGTAAAGAGAATACAAGTTTTTGTGCTCATTTCATAAAGTGACCTTCCCTGCCATGGCAATATTTTATTGATATAGGATTTCAAAGGCTGGCTTTAACAGGAGTCCAAAGCCATTCCCCTACAGGGAATGTTATTTCACAGCATTACTCCCTTCTCAAGGACTCCACTTGTGTAGCTCCTGCATTTTGTTCCATCTAGGATGACATACTGAGCACAGCTAAATAATATTTGTATATCTAAGACCTACAGACAAGATTTCCTCAGTGCAGCAAAGCATATCTGATTTCTGAACCTGCTGTAATTCTCTACTTAAGATATCACAAGAAAGGAAAAAAGAATTTAAACAATAATCTTGGAAGGATTAGTTATCATGCTATAGTAAAACAAATAAACAATATCCCCTGGGTATTTCAGACAAATTGCTGTGTAAATATTTTAAGGACAGAACAGTATAAAGAGTAAAAGTAAAAGAAAAATCACTGACTTCACTATACATCACAGTATATATGTAAATAAACAGAAATCTGTGCAAAAATATCCTGTAAGCTTTAGGATAAAAAAAAACCTAGATGCAGATCACAAAAATAACCATCTGGAAATGATTCAGAACTCGTTTCAGTGCAAAGGGAGACACTTTCTGCCTTTTCAGGGGAGAGCAACACATTCTAGAGGAGAGGAGCAGGGAAGCCCAGGGTGGGACAGGACACCACACCCTGCCAGGGACGTGCTGCTGGCACTTCAGTGCAGCCACAGCCATGCAGGGGGCACAGCAGAAATGCTATAAATATCTGTGAAATGAATCTAGAAATATCTATGAAATTAATGAATTGCCTGCTTTGGGAGAAAAACACTACAGGGAATATTCTGAATGCATGTAAATGTGCAAACCAGCTCTGTGCCAGTCTTTCAGCAGCACTACAGCCCCAGAATCCCCACTCAGCTGGGCTTCCATTTAATTCCATGCAAAGCATCTCTCAAACTAGGAGGCAAGCCAGCTTCTCTGCTGATGGCAAAGGTGGGAAGGTTATTATCAGAGGCAAAGCTGGTTGGTTTGAGGCAATACATGGGAGAACCTTTTTGAATGCAGTCAAAAGGGTGATTTGATCTCACACTGTCTGTGGGATTCTCAGGGGAAGTCTCAAACTTCAGTGTCTCTCCAGAACAGAGCAAACTCCATTGTACAAATTAATAGAAAGCAAAATGTGTTACTTCTGTTGCACTAAAAGGTGTATCCACAAAGCATAACCTATACATGAAACCACATTTTATTCCTCCTTTCTTTGGCACAGAAGGAAACAAGACTATAATTACATTTCCCAAATTTTGCAGGGGGTGGCAAATAGCACTTAAACTGTGAGTCCTGTATTGAACCTGATCTCTCAAATGCTCAGTAAAACGTCTCCAGTACGTCTCTGGAAATCTCTAAAGCTTCTCCCCACTGTGCCACCTGCTCAGCCCTGGCTGCTGGCAGAACTGGCTTTGCTCTCAAACCAACCTGTGCACTTCACTCCCCCCAGAATTAACCTGGGCACTGGCTCTGTCCACCTGCCCGTGGGATGTGCCACAGTTACAGTGATTTCTACAGCTTTTCACTGTGCTGGAAGGTCACACACCTCACTGAGATGAGGTGTGGGAGCATTCCAACCCTCTTCCACAAGCTGTCCTCCCCCAGACAAGATTAGATTGCTCATAATTTACCAAACGTGCTCAGAGGGATTCACGGTGTTGAAATGAAAAACACAACCTGGACAAAAGGTGCAGAAACAGAGGCAAAAATTCTGTGATGCAGAGGCAGAGATACCAGTCTGGAGCTTCAGGCAGAGAGGCAGAACAGCTGAGAGGGCACTCATGGCCTATTCACAGCTTAGCAGAGCAATAAACACATTAAAATATCACCAGAGTGCTCCCCCTGGGGAACTGTGGGGTTTTTCAGCAGCCAGCATGGACAATGTGAGGGGCTGTCTGGGAGTGACTTTATAATGCTTGCATCCCCAAATTGTCTGTTCTGTTGGTGTTAAATATTAAGTTCTGCAACTTTAAGAGTGAAAGGGGGAGAGAAAAAGTGCAAAGTTTGTTATCAGAGACAGCACTTGCTCCCCCACATTTTTTATCTGCAGTAAACAGCAAGAGAGAAAGCACTTTTGCTTTTTAGCTATTCTGGCTAGCTAAGGCAAAAAAGTTCCTTGGACTGTTCTTTTCCTTTTTTTCTTAAAATTGCTCAAACCTGCTGTGGACTAAAAAACCTGGAAGAGCACTGGGAGCTCACACCTGTGGCCCACAGGCCTGGGCTGTGACATTTCCCAAGCCAGAAGGGACTGAGAGCAGCCTGTGACCCACGGAGGGGACTCTTCTGAGTCCATCACCTCTCCAAAACAGAGTCCATCACCTCTCCAAAAGAGAGTTCATCACCTCTCCAAAACTAGAGTCCATCACCTCTCCAAAACAGAGTCCATCATCTCTCCAAAACAAAGAGTCTATCACCTCTCCAAAACAGTCAGAAGTTTTGCTGTTTAGCATTGCTCAATTTTTCGCTAAATCGCACTTTGTTAAACAAACCGTTTTTCCCCCCGCTTCTCCCTAAAAACAAATATTTTCTCCCTGAACCAGCTGCGGGAAGAACCGAAATCCACATCCTAAAAAAACACACCCATTCAAAAGTTTCCTCCGCAGACTTCCCCCCAGACCCAGGCAGGGGCTGACCTCGTCGGGGCTGGAGGCCTGGTACACCCTGCAGGAGTCCTCGTAGTGGCGCTCGGCCTCGGCCTGGTCGGTGACGCCGTTGGACTCGTAGACGGGGGTGACGTTGTGGCACAGGGCGATGGCCCGGACGGCCTCGTGCACGCGGCTGCTCATGGTGCGCCGCACCTTGGTGGCCACCGACAGCCCCTTGGTGGCCGGCGGCTCCTGCGGCTGCTGGGGGACAAGGGACAGCACAAGGGGGGTTAGCTTCACTGAAATAAAGAGTATGGGACAAGGGACAGCACAACGGGCGTTTGCTTCACTGAAATATGAATATTGGACAAGGGACAGCACAATGGGCGTTAGCTTCATTGAAATAAAGAGTATTGGACAAGGGACAGCACAACGGGCGTTAGCTTCACTGAAATAAAGGGTATGGGGCAAGGGACAGCACAATGGGCGTTAGCTTCACTGAAATAAAGAGAATGGGACAAGGGACAGCACAACGGGAGTTACCTTCATCAAAATAAAGAGTATTGGACAAGGGACAGCACAACGGGTGTTAGCTTCATCAAAATAAAGAGTATTGGACAAGGGACAGCACAACGAGAGTTAGCTTCACTGAAATATGAATATTGGACAAGGGACAGCACAATGGGCGTTAGCTTCACTGAAATATGAGTATTGGACAAGGGGCAGCAGAACACGTGTTTACTTCACAACAATAAAGAATATTGGACAAGGGACAGCACAAAGGGCATTTACTTCACCAAAAGAGTATTGGACAAGGGACAGCACAACACGTGTTTACTTCACCGAAATACGAGTATTGGACACAAGGGACAGCCCAATACAAGTTTATTCACCACAATAAAGAATATTGGACAAGGGACAACACAATGGGCTCTTATCATGAGTGATTCAGCAAAATAAAGAATATTGGACAAGGGACAACACAACGTGCTCTTACTGCAGGTGATTCACCAAAATAATGAGTATTGGACAATGGACAACACAATGGGCTCTTACTGTGGGTGATTCACCAAAATATGAGTATTGGACAAGGGACAACACAAGGTGCTCTTACCGTGGGTGAATCACCAAAACAAGAGTATTGGTCTAACACAAATACTCAGCTGTGGTTGAAATAGGACTTTTGGGCAGTAAATTAACATGGTTATGTAGATGTTGATTTATTGTTTATTTTTTAGTTTTAATTATACATTTTAAAACTGTTGTTTATGTGGCTATTGTCATAAATGAATTAACGTTGGACATGAAGTTATAAGGTATTAGTTATGTCCGAATTGGCAATGAATTGTTGATGTTTGTGATAATGTGTAATTGTTGATGTTTACTATTTGTTGTTAATGCTTTATGTCTTTGTAAATTGTCAATATTCCCAGCTGTTTGTCCCTCACCCCATCCCACGCACACTTCCCACTTCTCCTGTTCTAATGGGGGTTCTCCTTAGCTTTGTTTTTTTTTGAGTTTTTTTAATTTTGGGATTTTGTGTTTTAGTTGTTGTTTGTTTGTTTTTGGTTTTGGTTTTTGTTTTTTTTTTTTTTTACTTAGTATAGTTTATGTTTTAGTGGTTTTGAAGGGTTTTAATAAGTTGTTGAAAAACATTTGTTGTATATGATTGCTGATTGAGAGCACATCCAATCTGATACTGTCCAAAGGCGATAAAAGGTCTCACTGCCTCTTGGTCACTCTCACCTCAGACTCAGAGAAATCACTTTTTTACTCCACAAAAAACCACTTTTTTTACTCCACAAGAGATCACAAAAGTGGTTTGGGAAGTTTAGAGTCATCTGGATTTCATGTGCAAGAAAATATAATTGGTGAAAACACAAAACAGATGACTCGTATGGAGCTAGAAAATCTTAATTACATTCATTTATTTTTTAATACTATTTTTAGTATCAGAATGGGAGTCTTCAGATAATTGCACAATTACTAAATTATCCCAGATGAAGAAGGGACACACAGTGATCCAGTTTCCTGCTCTGTTAACCTTTAGTGTCAAGAGGACAAAAGTTTCACTTCCAGGTCAAAGGGCCACAACATGGTAAAAATAAGAGCAAAGAATAAGAACTACAGTTTGAAATGAATCATGGCCAGCAAATGCTTCTCATTATAAGGAATCTCACTAGAAAGTTTTATAAGACATATCCATTTCCAGGGTAATTCCACATGTTATTTTCCACACTGGTGACTAGGATCCATAAAATCTTCAAATTTACTACCCCTGCTCATCAGCAAACCCTGAGCTGACGTGCACTCAGTCACTGCTCACACACTGGAGTAGTCAGTCACCCAAAAGTTCCTGACAAATATTGGACACCTTGGCAAATAATTAACCAAGAGTCAAGTTTTCTCCAGGGATTTAATATAAAATGAAGGTAAATAAAGCTGAAGTCTGGAGGTTTGCGATTTGCGGGGGGGTTTGTTTTATTGTTTTTGGTTTTTTTTTTTAATATAGTTCTGTCATTTAAGGGTCTCAACACCAAGAGAAGAACCAAATGCTAGGAAGGACAAAGAAAAGAGATAGCTGGATATCTAAATGAAAGTTATTTTAGACCTCAGCAACAGGACACAGGCACACACTTACACTTGTATGTGATGTGAACCAACCCACAGAACACAACGAGCAATCACCACATTATTTATGCATGAAGCATCCAATGACCTTCACACTTCCCAAAAGCAGCTCATGAGCAGATCCCCACCACATTCATTCACCATTAGCCCAGAGATGAGGAACTTTAATGTACCTGTGTGTAAATGCTGAATATGTGGCTCTGCACCTCGTCCATGGAGTCCAGCCCATAGGCCACCGTGCCCAGGTGCAGCCTCTTGAAAACCATCTCATTCTGGGTGAGAGTCCCTGAAAAGCAGCACCATGGAGTGGGAACAGCACCCCCAGTGCCAGCACACCCTGTCCTGGCTGTGCCTCCAGCACAGAGAAACCTGAACCTGGCCCAGCAGCTGGGCTGGTCACTGCACCACTCCCAGCACAGCCCAGGCTGCAAAAAATCCAATACTGACAAACAGCAGGGCTCACTCTCCTGGGAAGTGGGGGTGCAAGAATAAGAATGAGATTCACCCCACAGCAGGAGCTGCAGCATAGCTCTGGTCCCACTGGAACCAAAAATAAAAATTGAAATTACTCCACGGGGACCAGGATTTCATGTCAGACCAAGCTTTTCATTCCAGCTCAGCTTCAAAAGTGTAAGGACAGCAGCAGACAGCATCTGCCTATATATGTATGTTATCTAAACCTGGCTTTGAAAACCAGCCCCAAAAAGTTGATTTTAATTTTATCTTAACCTCAGCTTTTGTTTTAATAGCATGCTTTAAGTATTCCTTCAAGGAGTATAATATTCCTGTTCTAGCTTACTCACAGTGCATTCAGAACAAAAAAAAAAAGCAGAACTTTTTTTCAAAAACAGATTAAATCATATTGTCAAAGTGACAGGAAATGCATATTTCTTCCAGTCCAAAGAAATCTCACATTATTCTCTTTTCCTGGCCAAAACCACAACAAAATCCAAGAGCATGCCATGACTCAAGCTGTATTTTCTGCAGCAATACCTGTTTTGTCTGTAAGCAAATAGGAGATCCTGCCCAGCTGCTCAGGGATGGTGCTGGAGCGAACCACAGTGCCAGGGATTTTGGAATCTCTGCGGATCACCCAGCTGTACACAATCTTCCCCATGTCCAGATTGACACGTAAACTGCACAGGAGGAAAGAGAAAAAAGGAAAATAAAAAGTATCACCAGGTAAACTTGGGAAAAAAATCCTTGTGAACTGCCACAGTGCAATGAAAGGACAATGAGTTCCATGGTGAATGTGAGGTGCCAAAGGAGAATTTCAGGAGAAGTTTATTCAAAGTCAGTGCTGTGGTGGCAAATGTAATTGCACTGTGATTCAAAGACAGAGGATAAATTACAGTGAGAAGAGCTGGTATGGTTTGAGGGGAATGTAGACACAGAGTAAGGACAGTGATGGATACCAGAGAGCAGATTAAAAATGGAGCTGAAATGAATCCCAGTCCTGCACCCAAAGTTATCTACTTACTAATACAACATAATTTCATATTAAAGTTTCATTGCCCTCTAAATACATAATACATGACATTCTGTATAAAACACCCTCCTTTTCCATTTTCTGCTCTGTTCTTGTCACAGTAACCAGGTAGTCCAAACACTGAGAGAAGGGAATTTAAATGCCTAACCCACAGGCTGAGCCAGTGAATGGGTTAATAAATTGAACAAATTCAGCAGAAACAACAAAACAATTGTTATGTTTGAGCAGTAACTTCATTTCTACTTCTGGCCTTGCTTAGCAGTGGAATGAGGAACAGGTAAGAGCTCAGGTGTCTGAGCTGAAGGAAGAGCCCAGCAGCAGTTTCAGCTGGGCAGCACTGCCACTGTCCCCTCACCTGATGGGAATGATGTTGGAGAACAGCAGCAGGAATCTGATGATCTGCAGGTACCAACGGCCTGCAAAGTGCTGAAGGGCCACCATGACCAGGGACACCACCACCAGAGCCCCAAACAGGATCTTGGTGAGACAGTTCACCTCCAAATCAAACAGGCCAATCTGCAACAGCAGGACAGAGATCTCAGGCACACGCGTGAAGATGTCAGCTCTGCAATATTCCCAAAGTGAGCTGCATTCCATCCAAAGAGCCACTCCCCACCAGCCAGCTTCTCTTCTTCAAAACACTACAAACACATTTAAATTTATAATCAATACTCTTACCAATTTATTAAATGAGATTTCCACCCCTCAGAAGCTGAGCAGAGGATGCAGAGGTGTGAGAGGACTCACGCTGCCAAAAGCTCTGCAACCATCCCTGCACTGTCTTAGCTTTGCTACAATGGAAGAAATGCAGCAAAAGAAGCTTTTCTATTCTAATTGGGACTGTCTCATTATAAACAGATAAAACAATGGTTTTGACAACCTTAAAAAAGTGAGAAGACACTTGTATAATAGGATTTAAAAAAAATCAGGAGAAATAGGTTCTGTTAGGGTAACTATCTTAAATCACAGGATGGAAAATAGGAATTATTCCTATGAGGTTGTCCCTATGGTGTGTGCACAGAGCATTTGGAAGAATTTTCTTTTAAAAAATGATCCATTTGTGACCTTTATTATTTACCATAAACCTGTTTCTTCACCATACCTTACTTCTTGGGTTGGAAGTGTTCATCACACTGCGCAGTTCCCTTCCCGTGTAGAGGACAACTCCCACCACAGTACCTGCCCACACAAAGGTTTTTCTCCATAAAGAACACTTGGCAGGGGAAAGGATTCTCAGCAGGCTAATTTCAGAAATTCAAAAAGCTGGTATCTGCAACACAACACCTATGAAAACACAGACTGAACAGGAAACATCCTCCCAGGCAGTAATTCAGTCTCAGGGCTGGATTTGATGGAGCATCAAGACTCCATCAGCTCATGGGAAGAGCAGCCAGCTCTGCTCTACTTCCCCTGAGCCCCTTTTGGTCCACTTGTCTCTCCACACTATAAATAAAAGTTGGTAGGGATGGAGGAATTCTTGGATTTCCTCCCCACTCTTGGAATCCCACTTTGGTGCTGCCTTCCACCAGACCTTCATTGTGTGTCAAAATTAAACAGCTCTGGGCTATGGTTATTTACTGGTAAAGGTTGGTACAATCAGAGCAAATGCAATGAGTTCCAGAGCTCAAAGACAGGATTA
Source organism: Luscinia megarhynchos (assembly GCA_034336665.1). Lineage (NCBI taxonomy): Eukaryota > Metazoa > Chordata > Aves > Passeriformes > Muscicapidae > Luscinia > Luscinia megarhynchos. The sequence continues at coordinate 13,302,807 of CM067582.1, read as the reverse complement.
CCATATTTTAAAATCTACAATTTGCTTTAAGTGTTCATCTAAATACTGTTCCTACCAGAAAGTGAATCATACCAACTCCTACCTTCCTGTAACAGATGGAGCTGCTGGGAGCCCATCAGAATTTGAATGCTCTGTCCCACAGTTGCTAAAGAGCTGAGAGCAACAAAGTTCTCCATTTTCTCCTTGTAGAAACATAATTTGGTGTAGCACCATAAATTACAGGGTTTCTATGGGTTTTCTCCTAGAGGCTTTGCAAAGATCCATGAAGAAAAAGCTATACCAACAGCAGTTTAAAGCTGCTATTCCCCAGTGTTAGGAGTCTAAAAATGGAGAAAACCAACTCTAAAAAAGCACTGCTGCCAATACATTGCTACTTTATACTCTACTATTCCCCTGCTCTCACTAATGATCAAAGTTTGAACAAACTGCAAGTGACTTATTTTTAAATAAGGCTGATTCAAGAGAGGTGGTTTCTAAAAATATGCTGAGAAACATTCCTTTAAAAAAAAAAAAAACACCCCAAAAAACAACAACAAATGTCTGGAGCCAGATGGCAGGTGGTGGAAAGATCATCACAATTCAGATCAGCAGATGGCACAGCTACTCCAAATCCACTGCAAACAGTCAGAGTCAGACCCAGCCCTCCTGCAGCAGATGGAGAAAGACACATTGCTCTGCTGCATCTTACAGGGGCTGCCCCGGTGAGATGGCACCACAACCCCACTGCTTCCACCCACTGCAGAAGAAAAATAATACCCATGTTTTCTCCTGACAGAAATAACCTACAGCATGCTGTTTGTTATTACCACAGGAGAAACAAAATTGAGTATTGTAATTAATAAGTCAGTCAAAATGAGAGGAACTGCCAGGACTAGAAAAAGCTTGAAGACATTGATCTGTAAAAAAGGAATGTTTCCAGTTGGTTTGTGGCCATTTCAAACGCTCAGCTGAATAAACCCTTTGAAAAAATATTTGCAAATGTCTCTCCATTTGACAATTCCAGAACTGGACTCCAGAATTCCACTGTCCTCCAGCTACTGCCCAGCAAGCTCTGCAAACACACTGGGCAGGAGAGGAATGAGGCTTTTACTTTGATAAGCAGCTGCAAGGGGGCATTGATTAATCTCAGGCCTCGGGAGTTTATCGTATCTATGAGTCAAAATCTGCCAAAGACTTGATTTTTTTTCCTTTTTTAAAAGAGTATATAGGACAAACTCCATGGAAGCACTTACCTGGAAATCTTTCATCTCAGCTTCTGTTCCCAGAATCCATCTGACACCATTTCTGTTACAGATTAGGATGTCAATGTGCACAGCAATTAAGTGCTATTCTGCTCCTAGATGCTAAAGAAGGGCCCCAAAGGCCACTCCACTTCTTTCTCATCTAGGAATGTCCAAGAGGCAATTAGATGTCAGCTCAGCTCCCCAGAGGTGTCAGGACAAGGGGGAAAACCTCATTCTAACTGCTAATTTCTCCAACTGACAGAATTATTATTCCATCACAGAAATACCTTCAAAAATTGTTAACATATTCCCCTAAAAACAATTTTACATGGGTCTCCACCTTACCTGATGCAATCACTGTGCTGGCCCACAGGGTGTTTTCTATGCTTAAGCTTTCATTTACTGGAGGGTCACTGTCCTCCTACAACAAGAAAAAGAGAAAAATAAACAAACTTGTCAGTAATGCAAAGGAGCAGAGGATGAGAGGTGTTTGGAGAGGGATGCTGGCTGAGCTGGCAGAGGGATTTCTGCTAGGATGGAGGATTTTCATGAACCCTGGTGAAGCTCTGGTTGATTCCAAGCCCGTGCCAGCAGACTCACCCTGGTGAAGGTCCCCACAAAGTTGTGGATGTCAATGTTGGGCTCCTCTGCATAGACGTAGGAGCGGATTTGCAGCAGGTCCTATCAAACAGACACAGCTGTCAGTCCTGTCAGCCAGCCACAGATAATCTAATAATAATCTAATATTAATAATTAATTAATAATCTACAGAGGTTATACCAGAATACTTCACCAGGAGTTAGCATGGTTTAGGACTGACTTATCTTGATGCCTACAGCAGCCCAAGAGTCCCACAGAAAACAGCAGAGCACCGAGGGATTTCCTGCAGTGACACCCGGAGACTCCTGGCACCTAGCAGGTGTCTGTGCCCCAGAAATGGAACTGCAGCCTGGAAACAGGGCTGCAGCAGGCACACCTGTGCAGGTGAGGCCAGGGGCTGCAGCAGGAGCTTACAGAGGCCGTGGGCAGGCGCTGGGTGCAGGTGACCGGCAGGCGCAGCTTCCAGTCCGTCTCCCCGTCCAGCTGGTCCGTGCGCAGGAAGCAGGAGCCTGGGGATGGGAACAGCACTCAGGGAGCCTCCACCCTGCCCCAGCAACCCACACACAGCTCATGGGGTGAGTCCCCCTCCAGGATATTCATCTGCTTCCTCTGGAAACAGTGTCTGGTTTACATTTGTTAATAACGGAGGGGTGATGCTCCTGCACCACACTCCTTTCCTTCCACGAGGCCAGAATTCTCTGGGCTATACTTTTAAAGACACTTGAAATGTTCCCATTAATCTGTTTTCTAATCCTTCTGATCAAACATTTCCTTATCCCACACTTAGCAAAACAAGCCTGAGCAGCAAGTAAATACATCTGAAATGCAACCAGATTCATTTACCCTGAACTCAACCCCTACATTCCTTGATCAGCAAACAAAACTGGAGTATAACATCCTGAGAAGTGGTGGTCCATAAAGCTACTTGAGTTCCCTCTCTCTAAAAATTTTACCATTATCTATTTCTTCCCCATTTCCAAAAGATAATTTTCTCCAAACAACCAGTGAAAGGTTAATGGCTATTGTGACAATTGGTTCCAGATGTTTACCATTCTTCTCCGACGTCCTCAGGAAGATCATGTCAGCAGGGACCCTCTGGTTCTGGGGGGAGAAGAAAGGCCATTATTGTGCAGGCAGCGTGTGCAGCGCCTCCCCCAGAGCAGCAGAGGCACAAAGAGGATTCCTTTGTCAGCCTGCAGCTTGGCATTCAGCTTGCTTTGAATCCTCAACTCGCTTCCCTGCAGAATTCCAAGTGCAGGATAATAACTGGTGCCAGCTCCCACTGACCAGACCCAAGGGTTAGGTTTACAAAAGGGCTGGAGAGTAATTCTAGAAGTCAGAAGAAATCTTAAACCAGTGCTGGTTTCCTTTCAAGGAGTCCCATGTTAGCAGAGAGGTTGTATCTGGAATCTGCAGCTACTCAGTTTCTTTTTGTACTGAGTATTTTCATACTAATGGTTTTAGAGGTCACAGCTGCTTACAGAGACTGTGTGGGAAAAACATAAAATCAGTGGGTTCAAAAAAACACATTAAAAGTTGTACAAAGGGGGAAATATACCTGTATATACCATATCCATACCTACAAATGGATCATTGGGTGTCCCAAAACTGCAATGCTTATACCCAAAGAAACATCTGGATGCTGCATTTGTTCCAGGTATTTAACCTGTGTCCAACAGTCACAGAAAGGATAGGGCATCTTTTTATCTTGCTACAATATAAGTAAAAAATGAGGTTATAGGTACATGCCTATGGATTTTCCCTCATTTGTAAAGATAGTGATGTTATTGTTGAGGTGGGGGAATCCTACAAAGTGATTAAATATTTTAACTTGTGTTCAGCACCTGATATTCTAAGCCTATTGTACAGTAAGTAGGAATTCAAAAGATCTCACTTTCTTTGGTCTTGCAACAACAAACAAACAAAAAAAATGCTTTACACAGAAAGATGACTATAAAGACAAACCTTTTCCACAATGATGAGGTCACCCACTTGAATGTTAGAGCTCTTCACCTTGACAGTCCCTGCAAAGGAGAGGTGTTGGTGTTAGAGCAGGGCAGGACAGGCTTTGGGGTGCTGTGTGCTGCTCCCCCCCTCCCCTCCTTCCACTGCACTATGGGGCAAAAAAGGGACATGTTTCCACCCCAGGAACTGGGCAATGCTGCTCTGTGAAGACCTCCTGAGCCCAGTGCTCCCACTGAGGGCTGGGTCTCCCAAAATGGGCTGAAAATCCCTCATGTAACAGCTCCAGACCTCAGCCCTGGCTGCAGAAAGCCCCAGCCATAACTCTGAAACAACTCCTCAAACTCCTTTTTGTACTGCTTAATTCAAAAATACTTCCAGCATCAGGCAGATGAGAGAGCAAGAACAGAAAGTTACAGCAGGGAACCATCAAATCCAACTCCTTTTCCTCAGGTGCCTGAAAATGTAAAGCCTGACTCTCAAGCCAGGCTGAGAGCACAGTGGTCCATCCAAAATCCAGGCTCACTTCCTGCCCTGCTGCAGCTCCAGGATCTGGCTCAGCTCTGCCACCTCTCCTTTGCCTCTTGCAGGACCAGCCAAACAAGCAGAGAACAGGTCCTACAGAAATCATGTAAATATTTATTCCTCTGCAGCTGTCAAACATTTCCCAGTTGCTTTAAAACAGGGGATTAATTTAACAATTGGCTAGTAATTTCAAATCATTAGCCAGCCCTAGGTTTGGCTTCTCAGACTAACTAGTGATTTATAATCAGTTAATTTGAACCCTGCCTCTATGTGCCTGTTATATTTCAACAAAAGCCTCTTTAATCTGCTGTGATTTGAGTGGAAGTGGGGGAGGCACGTGGAGCTCACCCTGGCACGGACAACACTCCTACTGTACCTCAAAATTCACGGGCTAACTGGCCAGATAGCAGCTCAGGGGGAAAGCAGGAGGGGGAAGGGAGGGGGAATAGAAATTAGCACAAAGCACAAAGGTCACTGGGATTTTACTACTGGCAGTCCCTTCATTAGCATCCTTCTCAGGATATGCTTCAGTGTTTCTGCTCCAAATTAACAATGAAAGCCATTCTGGGCTGGGGGCAGCCTGCTGCTTTGGTGACACACTGTGTGCTTAACAACATGCTTCATCACTGCTGCTAATAAATGCAGACTTCCTTGCATGCTGTAATTATTCCTACAAATTATAAGCAGTCATGGCCCATTTCACAAATATCTCATAGGTCTTTCATGGGTTCTGGAGTTTGCCTTGAGAGGGTTTTTTAGGCTCTTTTTTTGTTTAAAAAAATTTAAAATTAAAAAAAAAAAAAAAGGTAAACAAAATGAATGCTGGGCTGAAGACATCTCTGCCAGGGCAGGAAGCAAACTGGGGATTAAGAGTCCATTACGCTGGGGCTTGAAAAGAAAAGCTGCACTCCAAGAGGATCAAAAAAAGCATCCCTGGCAGTCTTCTGTATGGGCTATACAAAGTTAGGTACTATGACACTAAAAGGGTCTGACAGATAACATCTCTTCCTCCCCTTTTAATACGGTTATTCACAAAACAACAAAAAGTGCTTTTGAATATTCTCCTGTGCAAAGGAAAGGGGGGGAAAAAAACCTATGTGCTCCCCCCCCACAGGCACAGCCATTCCTGACCCAATGTGCAAAAAAACTGGGCATTTGTTTAACCATATTTTCTGTACTCTCTCAAGGATCACAAGGATTTATCTGGTGACTGTCAGCAGAAGCAGTGCTACCTGCAGGGCTCAGGCAAACTTACTTTTGTAAGGTTTTCCTTAATGAGGCAAAAAAGTCATTCTGCAAAAGAAAAATTAATGCCTGGACAAAGCTGCAAGGTGATGATTTCCTATCATTACACACATAAAAGGCTTTGGGGATCATTATTCTGAAAACAGGATCATCTGCTTTAAAATTTTTCCAATATGAGAAAACCCAAAGCAGCTGGAGCAGATTTGTCTTGTTCACAACCCTCCCAAGCTCAGCTGTTGGAGGGTAAAACAAAGAGGGGACCTTGCTAAGCAGCACACGTTTTTATAACTCCTGGATAAATGAGATGCCCTTTTTAGGGAGCTAATTCTGCTTTTGCAGCCCCCCTGGCCCCGTGGGTGACATCTCTGCACCACAGGTCCTGCTAAGAAGGCCCAGCACCAGATGTTTCCTTTGACTCAGAACTCCCATAAAGCAACTTACTTGAATTAGTTTTTATTTTGATCTTGGGAATTCTGTAATTCCCTTTTCTTTCTGTGGGGAAACTGCCACCTAAACATTGGATGTTTTCTCATGCATGTTTAAAAGCAGCTAATAGCACAACTGTTCCATTTCCCAGTAGTGCTGGGCTATTTAAGTTTTTTTCTAATTATAAAGACTAGAAATGCTTCCTCTAAACACACACAGGTTTATTTAGCATTTATATCACTTTCAGTTTGTATTTCCTTAAGTTAATTAGAAGAGAAGTTGGTGTTTATCACTTTTTAAAAGCAAATAGTCTTGATCTCTCATTCAAAAAAATCTACTGCTAAAATTTGTCTGGTGTTTGTTTCATTTTCTGCTGTATCCTGATTTATCTTTCTTAAAGACAACAAAGTAAACATAATCAAATGCAAATTGTTCCAATTTAAGCTATGGTCTTTGAAATTATCACCAAATCTGCAGCATGAAGGATGTACCAGAGAGCAGAGCATTTCAATAATAAGTATATTAGCCAGAAAAGATGCCCTTTGTTGTCCTGTGAGCACTTAAATCAAAATTTCACAAAAATCTGCAAAGCTGCACTGAAGTACAGCTCCAAACGCTTAATTTGGAATTAAAGATGAAGCTAGAAGTTTACTAAAATAAGTTAAATGCACTTAAAAAAAAATTAAAAAAAAAAGAAGGGGGTGGGTTTGTTTGATGTGCTGCACCAAACTTTTGGCTTTTGTAGCCTTATGCTGAGGAGCAGGACTTTGCAGAGTTTGGGAAAATATTGGTTTTTTTATGGCTGGTAAATGCCAATGATCTGTATCTTAAGCAGCACCCCTCAGTAGGAGGTCCCTTCCCACTTTTCTGTGGAGTTTCTCTCTATTATGCAGCGTTACCCAGGGAGGGGGGCTGCAGGAGAAGAAAAACAAGGCAGGAATTTGCAAGCACAGTTCGAGCTTTCCATCAAGCAGATCAGAACACAGACCCCTGAACACAGGGAGGCTTGTGGCTTTATGAATAGGGGATTGAAATTTGATTATTTTTTATAACAATCCAAACAACTGTCCTTTAAATGCAGAGCTTGCCACTAAAAACAAAAAAAATACTTTCCAGAAGTCTGGGGGTTTCATCATTTTGGAACATAAATGGATCATCTGGGTAAAAAGATAAAAAAGGTTTAGGGTGGAGGTTTTTTTGTCATTAGGTCTCAGAACATGGCTGTGCCAAAACCCTGCAGCATGACCTGTGCTGCTCAACAGCAGCAAAAAAAAGAAACAGCCTGTAAATAGCCCTACTGTCAGCTACACTGAAAATTAATTGTTCAGATCAGCTGTTGCAAATTTATTTTAATGTTTGCTGCTTCTACTTCTGAGCTGCTGACACTCTCCCTTGAAAACCCATCTCCTTCCTGTGGCTGTACAAAGGGGTGAGATAAATCAAACCCCAAATTTCCCATCCCCAGCCTCACCAGGCCCTTCCCTGCTCCCAGGTAATTCCCAGAGGTGCTCAGGTTTTAATCAGAGGAAAAGGAGATGATCAGCTCTCCCAAAAAATTTAGTAGTGAGATTCTGGGACAGAAAATTACTTTTCTCCCCAAACCATGTGACAAATCATAAATAATTTTCTACATTTTTTTTCTACTCTAAACTATAGTACAGAGTCTCATTCCTGTTTCTGCACAAAATTCATGTTAAATACAGTGGCCTGAGATTTTTCAGCTAGTGCCCAGCTGCCAATGGTTTCTTTCACAAAATTAGAAAAGTTAAAGGACTGGGGGGAGGGAAATCATTCATGGGAAACGTAATAGCAATATGAAAAGAACTAAAGGAGAGGTCAGGCCCCTTATAGATCATTGAATAGAATCCAGAAGGCAACTCTTTTATATCTTTAAATAGATGTAGTACTCCCCTCTTGGATGAGGCTTTTGTTGGTTGCCAAGCATTTTAAGTGTTGTAGTAAGAACACGTTATTAAAAGGGGATTTAATATTCAGAAACTCAAACTCCCCAGTTTGGAGTTGCCTCATAACTCCTGGCATGTGAAATATACCCAGCCTTAGGCAATTACATTTGAAAAGCAGCCTTATTTCTACAAATGCAGCATATTTTTACTACACCTACATCACAGCATCTTAATTCAGGGGCATAAACTTTTATAACTGAGAAATTGGAAATGGGAAAGAACCAAAACTTGCACAAATTCAGGTCATTCCCTTTTTTAAAACACAACCCTGGCCTCATCATCTTTGTCATGGTATTAGGAGTAACTCCATAGTGAGGCAGCACTGGGTTGTTGAAATGAGAATTTAAATGTCTTTGTTAGGTACAGCACAGCTGGAAACAATGGCCAGAGCAGGGTCAGGCTCAGCTGAGCCCCAGGCTGGGCTCACTCTCAAAGCAGGGCTGAGGGGATGGACACAGGAAAGGCAGGAGCTGGTCCTGCCAGCCCTGAGGAACCACAAACTGCTGACAAACACACACCCCATGGGCCCTTTTAGGGTCCTTTTTTAGAGTCTTTTTGGGGTGAGGAGGGGCTGGGATGGAACTCCCAGAGGAGCTGTGGCAGTGTCCAAGGCCAGGCTGGACAGGGCTTGGAGCAGCCTGGGACAGTGAAAGGCGTCCCTGGGGGGCACTGGGTGAGCTTTAGGGTCCCTCCCCACCCAACCCACCCCACAGACCCCTCAGCAAACCCCAAGCTCCAGCTGAGCAGCCACCCAGGAGCAGGCCCGGAGGCCAGCAGCAGCGTGGCCACACAGCCACGTGCCTGGGAGCCCCCAGCCCCCGGCAGCCCCTGAACTCTGCCTCTGGCTGTCAGCAGGGCTGGATTCCAGAGCCATGGAGCCGACCTCTGGCTGTGAGCTTGCTGTAGATCTGCGAGTTCACCTCCTTGTCCCGCGTGTAGCAGCGCAGCTCCTCGGCCGCCTCGCGGATCACGGTGACAGCCAGCACAAAGCCCTGCCAGCAGCACGGGGACAGCAGGGACAGAGGTCAGCCAGGGGAACCACAGCTGCCCCCACAACAGCATTTATCAACCTGCATTTCCTCACTCTGCCTGATCTGCCCCAATCTGTACAGCGAGACGTGCTGCCGTGCAGAACCAAACACACTCCAGCTGCTTAAAAACGGGCTTGGAGCTCAAGAAACTTCCCAGTCTTACCACAGAGCTCTCCCCAAGCACTTGTCTGCAAAGGTAAACCCTCAAGCACATCTTTGTAAAGGTAAAGGCCCAAGCACATCTTTGTAAAGGTAAACCCCCCAAGCACACCTCTGTAAAGGTAAAGGCCCAAGCACATCTTTGTAAAGGTAAAGGCCCAAGCACATCTTTGTAAAGGTAAACCCCCAAGCACATCTTTGTAAAGGTAAACCCCCCAAGCACACCCCTGTAAAGGTAAAGGCCCAAGCACATCCCCTGTAAAGGTAATTCCCCCCAAGCACACCCCTGTAAAGTTTATCTGTGTGAAGTTTCCCTGAGCATTGTCAGGACCATATCTCATTTCACCTCACAGCTGAGACTGAGAAGTGCAGGGTAAGGCAGGACCCCTCAAATCTCAGTGCTCACCACCTCAGGGGCCACTGAAGGCACAGCTCATCTGGGAGATTTCTTTATAGAAACTGATACAGAAATCTGTATAAACTCCTTTTTATATTCAGATAAACAGAGCATGCATGTGCCTTCATGAGTGTGTGCACAGACTCCACCTACAAACAACACTCTGAAGATATTTATGTGCACTACTCATGGTGTAATTACATGTTTGCCTGACTGGGGATTCAGTCCCACTTTTCTGTGCACATGAGCAGTCATGTCATTTCCTCTTGCCACGAGGAAATGCCCACATCACATCCTTCACTAGATAAAAACAATTAATTAATGCAAACCAATCCTCTATGGGGTTGGTATCACAAAGTTGTGTTTCTACCACAGACTATTAGCTCAGACTCTAAACAGTTAAAGCACTCCTCAGGCATCACAGAAAATGAACTTTTTGTGACTTGTGTTGAAAGTTGCAACCAGGTACTGATTATCTCTGTCAATAATGACCTCTAAGAAGGGAGCAAGGTGATGCTAGAAACTGCAGTTTTCTAGTGTGTACATATATATCTAAATGTGTGATCTGATTAATTAATATAGTAATGAAATGCATTTGTTCATTTACCTAGAAATTCCTACCTGCTTTCCAAAATAAAACTAAAAAAGCAGCAGCTATTTGCAGCTCAGGTTTCAGCCGTTTGAAGAGCCTTCAAATAATCACCCCAAAAGTATTCCCACAACTGACTGTGGCATTCCAGCCCCAACACCTGTACTAGCAGCAGTAATGAACAAAGAATTTTCTTATCCTGCTTTCTGGCAGCTCATATGCAAATTCTAATTGCTCACCTGGCACAGACAAGTCACAACTGCCTGTACAACAGACAGAGAGATCCTCTGTGGTCATGTATTTTTAATTTATTTAATTTACAGGACAGGATCCTGCAAAACCAGCAGCAGATTCACACAGCAAATGCCATACAGCATTTAAGAGATAATTCATGGAAGCCTGGGCTTTACAACAAATAAAATTTGAACAGCAGTGTGCCAAAGCTGCCCCTGCACTTGTTTCACCAGGGATCTCACTGCACTCAAAGTCTAAACCCTACATGCACAGCAGAAGCCTCAGGAAGCAAGTTAAAAATAGGATTTAAGGTGCAAACTTACACCCCACAGAAAAAGCACCACAAGAAATTCTGTCAAACATCAAAACTTTCTTGGATAAATAAAGCTTGAATGACCTACCAGAGGAACCCAGTATGTGTAAAGGGCACCAAGCCTCATCTCAACCACGAACTGAGAGCAGGCCAAGAGCAAGAAATAAAGGTTGAAGAAGTATTTGAACTGGTTAAACAACACCTAAAAAAAAAAAAAAGCAGACAAAAAGAGGAGGGAGGATGTTATGCATGCTGAAGTAACCACCAGAAACATTTCTGCCTGCTCTCCAGGACTAAATGGTGACTTGGGGCAGCTTTAAAGCAGTCCTGCACACTCAGGACAGTTCTGGGTCCGTTTTGCTGCTGCCCTGAGGCAGTTTTTGCAAGAAGCCAACCAAACACAACCCCATCATTTTCTCCAGCTCCAGATTCTGCACTTATCTACCCTAAAACCAGTGAAAAATGGGAGAGAGCATTGGGGTGGGATGATGAAAAGCAACTTTTCTCCTGCTTACCCCAGGGAGGAAGGTAAAAAAGTTGTATTTCTGGTTGTTGATGACATTGCGAGGGTATCTCTGGTCTCTCTTCTCGGGGTGGCCAAGCCAGACAGTTCGAGGCCTGGGGTCCCTCCTGCCACAGCATCTCAGGCACTCACAGCACCTGCAGAAGGACCAGTCATTAATTAATTAATGAGTTCATTTCTAACACACTCCTGAACAGCCCCCCCAGGACCTTCAGCCTGGCACTGAGGCCACCAGCAGCTCCCTGCCCACCTGGACTGTGGTGAAGAGAACCCTGCCCTGCCCCACATCACAAATCCTCACTCCAGGCATGGAATCAAACCGAGGTCAGGTCTCTCAGGAAAGATGCAAAGGTCTATCAGCCATCCTTCCTGTACTTTGAAATGCTCTCTCTGTTCAAATCACCTCCCAGAGCCCAAAAAGGGCATTTTTCTGTTGTCACTGCTGCCTCCTGAAAGCCAATCTCTTCCCAATGCCCTTGTCCCTTTAAGAACAGACCTTCTGAATTTCACTGACATCTAGGATCAGCCAGATTGGTCATGAAAAACTTCAGAGCTCTTATGTATAAATTCCACATTGAAAGGCAGTTGGTTACCAAGTCCAGACAAATAGCAAAATGGTTGTTAAACACTCAAATTCAGAAGCTTTACTAGAAAATTTATTTTATGAGCTGGGTACCTTCTAAATGCAGTTTACTTTTGTGTTTGTAGGTGAAGACCTAAGACAAATAGCCACTTGCATCCCAAATATATTCAAAGAGAAAGTAGTGGAAATGGTGGTATTTGGATTCCAACAGAATATAAATATGCTCTACAGAAAAAGAAAAAGGAGAAAAAAAAGTGCTTTTCCTTCTTTCACCAAGGAGAAAAGGCTCCAAAAAGCAGCTTTACCCAAGGGAGCAAATCTGGTGTCCACACACCCCATTTCATCACAATGTGCTCTGCAGTTAGGAAAAACCAGTCAGTCCTTGCAATCAGACATCTGAAACGATTTACCTTTATTTACTTTTTAGGCTGGGCCTCTTATAGGGATTGTACTCAACAGCAAAACTCCCCCCACACCTGTATCACAATATTTACCATAGGGTAACCCCTTGTAGCATTTCCACCGCAAACACAGAATGGTAATTACAAATGCTGTGCTACTACAGGGTTTGAGAAACAACCTAAAAATAATGCAGCTCCAAGAATTAGCAAGAAAGGGCCTGGGAGAATCTGCTGAGTAAAAATAACAGGTGTGTGAAATCCCTGCCTGGCTGGAGTCAGTTCTTGCAACCTCCTGAATTACAGGGAAAGCAAACTGAATTAGACAAACAGAAGGAAAACTTCCTGCCTAGCAAGTTTTGAAGGCAAATGTCAGGAGCATCATTGCCCCAGTAAAGAATATCCAGCATTTCTGGGAGTCTCCTACACAGCCCTGCAGCACGAGGTTTCTGCAAAGTATTTAATTTAAAAATCACCAATGAACAGAATACTACAACCAGCACTGAGAGCCCCACATTGCAAATGACCTGGGGATGTTCCTCAGCACTGAGGAATTCCAGCCCAGGAATCCCAGCCCAGGAATCCCATTACATCACAGCCCAGGGCTGCAGCCTCAGCCAGCAACTCCTGTTCAGCCAGGGGCTGAAAATCCTGACAGAAATCCCGACTTTTACCCCATAAACCCTCCAGGATTTTTGTTCTGAAGGCACCTACTCAATCCCCAGCGCTGGTATTTAACCCTCTCCTACCCTTAGACTGTGTTTTCCCCTCCTGTGCTCTGCTGGGTGGGCACAGAGCAACCCACCACCCAAACCGTGCACTAGCAGGAAAAGTTAACTCACAAAAATTGCTCAAGTGCCAGCCCATGAATTGCTGAAATAGGTTAAAAATGAAGTTTTGGTAAGAAGAGAGGAATTTCTCAAGCACAGAACCAAGTGCTCATTCTTGCAGGCACACTCCTTCCAAAGGCAGCCAATTGCCTTAATCTTTAATTACCTTTAAACTTTTCAGTGATGTCTTAAGCTTCACTGGAAGAATCAATAAGATCATTACTTCTCCTTTTCACTTTCTCCTCTGGAAACTGAATAATCTTAATATAAAAAAGTAGAATCTATCCACATGGGCACCAGAAACAAAGTTCTCTGAGCACATACAAATGTGTTTTCAGACTAAGCTTTGGTGCCCATTAAATAAAAAGTCCTTTTGACTGGAGCTGTCAGCTTTTTCCAGTTACTTTATTTGTCCCTCCCTGCAAGAATTTTGCAGGCATTGTGTAGTTCTGTGATCTGCTGTTTCTCTGGCTAACCCCTCTATTTTTAAGTCACAGGCTTAGAGATGGAGATGATAAGGGAAAGCTTCATTAATGTAAAATTCTCTGCTCAGAGCAAAGGCAGTGGCACAGGAAGAAAGTTTTTGGCAGAGAATTATTTGCATTATTAGGAATAATAAAACATTTTCCATCATGAAATCTGCATCCTGTAAAGGGAAAGACTGTCTAGAAAAACAGCTGAGAGTTTACATTGCTGCTGAGAGACGCTGATAAAATTAACATGCACTTTCCAAGAATAGGAATCACAGAGTTACAGAAATGTAAACAGCTTTCTATAAAAGTTTAGGAACATGTTCCTAAATATTTCTCCTTGTCCATTTTGCAAATGAAGGACTGAAGAACAATCCTGCAATAATCCCTAAAGTATAGAAAACTAGCAAGTGAGGGGAAATAATGGACTTTAAAAATTACCAGCTTACAGAAAGACCATGAAGTTAGTTTATACAGCACTGTACAATTCACATTTTAAATCATAAATCAAAATAGCAATAAGAAACAAATTCACAAATCCCCAAATAGAGTCACAACCACTGGAGAGGATCTCTCTGGATGCAAACTGTACCTGAAACTCAGTCCTGCAAGTGATGCTGCCCCTAATCTGCAGAGGGATCCAAATGAGCAGCAGGGACTGAAGAACAGCTCTGCTCTGCACTTCACCTACGATTGTATTTGCTTACAAAAACACGTTCCCAGTGATGATGTCAGAGGCAGCAACACAGCAGCCTGACTGTCAGTTCCAGGTGAACAGCCACTTGCAAGAAGTAGGTTTTATTTATAAATGCAGTATGTTTGATGGAGATGTATTTGAAGATCAAATAAAGAATATTTCCATGTAAAACAAACCCAATGAGAAAAAAGTGCCACGTTTGTGCAACACTGAGGTAGCATTTGTCAAATTAATGCTGATGTTCATTGACATATTTAGCCACTTCTAAACCAAGCCCATTTCTCAAATTTCACTTCTATGACCCTCATGGGCTGTGCTTGGCACTTTTAATAAACAAACCAACCCCCACGTGGCACTATTCCAAAAGCAAGGGACAAATTTTCCATGGCTAAAGAAAGCCAGAGCCATGCACGACCACCTCACCCTTTCATGCACCTGCACATGAGCCACCCCACGTGAAACATTCTGGAACATTCCTGCTGCAGCAGTGCAGCTGGATGGCTCTGGAAGGGGCCAGGAGAGCTGCAATTCCTGCAGCCTGGCTGTGGGAACTCAGCCCAGCCCATGCCAAGGCACACCCACGCTGGCACAGCGAGGGCAGGAGCTGCCCTGGCTCTCTGTTGACTCTGAAATGGAATTTGCCACTTTAAACAGAGCCAGGGTACACAGCAGCACAATGGCACAGCCTCATCAAGGGTTCCTGTAAGGCTCCTCCTTCCCTGCAGCTCTGCATCCAGGCCCCTTACACAGCAGCAGCACGAGCACAGCAGTGTGCTGCTCCAAAAGGAGCCTTGCAGGATTGAGGAGTGACACCACCAGCTATTTAGGGGAAGACTCGTGTCATGTGCTGAGCAGAGCAGCTGGGGTACCCGGGAAGCTACAGCTCCTTCCTCGGCAGAACTGGGCCCTGGGAAGCTCAGGCTCAGTCCCATCCCATTATCCCATCCCATTATCCCATCCCATTATCCCATCCAGGCAGTGCTGCTGCAGTTCATCCACCCTGCCCTCCTCACTGCACAGTGCTCACAGCGATTCCCAGAGTGCTGCAAAGCCCCAGGATGAACAGGGTTGGGTGCAAGGCACACAGCACAGGAATTCAGAGCTCAGCCTTTGATGGGAGCAAGAAGAGCCACACTGAAGCTGTGCTCAGGAGCAGATCCCCACTTCTCCCACTCGGCTCATCGAGCACGTGGCTTCTCTCCAACACAGACCTGAGCTGTCTGAGCCATTGCTCATCTCAAGGCTACTGAGCCAGTTCCTCCCTGGCTTCCTTACAAAGCATGCCAGAGGCTCAGGGTAATGAAAGCCTTGCTGGATGGCACCTGCCCTACAGGTGAATTAGGCATTTCACACTTTTTTTTTAACAGAAACAAAAATTTCTATAGAGTCATTCATGACCAGAAATCTGCTCCCCACTCCAGAAGACCACACCAATAAAAATCTGTCTGAAACCTCACCCCACTGGTGGGGGAACCCCCAGAGCAGAAATTCAATTTGGGCCATGGTAAAGTGAAGCCCATCAACAGTTGCTTATCCTGGGTTTTCATAAGCACTGAGGAACATAAATAGGATGGCTTTTGCTTGGGTTTTTCCTCTGAGGGAATAGAAAAAAGGAGGCCCTGATTATGTCTTAGGATTCCCAGGACTCTATTCTGGCTGTGACACCAGGGACCCCTTGATTTGCTGGATGATTTCTTTTATGGTTTGTAACACTGGTTTGGATTGGCTTGACTTCAATGCTTTGCTATCCATCACTTGATCAAATACCATCACTAAAACAAGGGTTCCTCATGTATGACAAATCCCACACCCAAACAATTACTGCACCAAACAGAAACCCTAAATCCAATTTATTTCAACTGCTATTGAGTAAAAACCCCAGGCAAGCTTCCTTCCCATGCTGCTGGAATTTTTTGCTGCCACTGGAAAGCCTCTCTGTGGCTGCTAATCAGGCAGAATCCACAGGCAATGAACCATAGCTTGGGTTAGCTGAGGGCAGGTTCTGCTAGGCAGCACTAACCACATTGGAACACCCAGGAGGCTCTTGCTGGAGATTCAAGAGCTCCAGGAAAAGAAACCATTCGAGCAGCTTGGAGAAATTTCCCAGGCCTTCACCTCTTCCTTGCCTGCAATCACGTCACCAAATGCAAGGCCATGGTGGCTGCACCTTGTGGCACTTGCTCAGTGGTGCATGTGACACAGCGGGGGGATTGCTGCTGCATCGCACACACCTCCCCGCTGGCTACCAGAAACAACGCTGCCAACAGGGAACAAATCCAACGCTGAATAAACTGTGTCAGTTTACAGCAATGTCAGTTACAGGGCTTCGAATACAAACTAGCAACCAAAAAGCATCAACAAGGTAAACATGTGTATTTCCCCTTGTACTAACAGTGAAAATTTCTTTCAGTATTTTGGTTTATTTTACTAACATCACTCGCCACGTTAAAAAAAACAAAATAAATTCTCCAGGGACAAATGAAACGCTGTGGTAATTGACAGCCAGGTGACTTGGATACCACGCACACCCTGCTGTGTGCAAACCAACCTGTCTGCACAGTGGCGCAATTCCATCATGGAAGACTATCGGAAAACCATTTTTCTTATTGAACTTGCTGCACGGGAATACCGCTACGAACACATCATCCATCTCCTTCAGATCGCCCGCTGGGGCTCCGGCAGCACGGCCCGCAGGGATATTGTATTGCTGCGCTGATACAGTTAATGGAGCCGGGGCCTTTGTTACACACAGCGCGGATGCGCTGCCTCTTCCGCAGACACGGGATTCTCCAGCTGGGTGTGCGGCACAGATGGTGAGGAGCAGGAGATGGGTGGTGACACGGCGGGGACACTCGGAGGGGACATTCTCGCCCAGGCCGTTCCCATTCCAGCAGGGACACGGCCGAGGGACACGGCCCGGCCGCTCCAGCCGCTGCCGCCCCGCCGTGCCCGCGGCTCCGGCGCTCCAGGCCGGGCCGAGCCGAGCCGAGCCGAGCCCTCCCCGCCCGGCTCCTGCCCTGCGCCGGGCGTGCCGCGGCAATGGCGTCAGAACAACCTGTCAGCGCCCGCCTGCCCCCCCTCATCCTCCTCCTCCTCCTGCCGCCCCCGTCCCGCGCAGCCCCGCTCACCCTCCGCGGTGCTTGCTGTCCATGCGCTTCTTCTGCCGGACGGGCTGCAGCGGGATGTTGTCGGTCATGGCCGCGGCTGCGGGGCGGAGCGGAGCGGGGGATGCGCTGCCGGCAGCGCCCGGCCCAGCCCAGCCCAGCTCGGCTCAGCGCAGCCCAGCCCAGCTCGGCCCAGCCCAGCCCAGCCCAGCCCAGCCCGGCCGCCGCCGTCTGGCGGCACCGCCGAGGGGCGGCCCGGAGCCGCCGGCTCGCAGCACGCAGCTGCCGTGTCCGCTGCGCTCCGCCCGCCGCTCCTCCTCCGGCTGCACCGGGCACCGGGCACCGCCGGGCACCGCCGGGAACCGCCCCAGCTGCACCGGGCACCGCCGGGAACCGGGCACCGAGCAGCACCGGGCACCGCGCTCCGCGCTGCCAGTGATGCTCCGCAGGCGCGGTCCCGAGCGCCGGCACCCAGAGGTGGAGCGGGGTCGGGTCCACTCTGCCCTGGACCGGGCAGGGCAGATCAGCTCCGCCCTGAGCTGCCCCACCCTGATCAGCCCCACCCTGCCCAGTCCCACCCTCAGCCATCCCCTGCCCTGCCCTCCGCCCCATCCTGCCCTTTCTTTCCCCCACTGCCCCGCGCTCCCTTCCCGTTCTCTCGCAGCCTCAGCGCCGCTGCAGCTGAGCCCTCCCGCCCTTCCCCAGCCCCCAGTGCCTCTGCCTCCTCTCCACCCCGCCCTCCTAACAGGGCTGGGATTTTCGGTGCTGCTGCCGCTCACACCCTTCTCGCTCGGTGACCTTCACCACTCTCAACGCCCATTTCTGGGTCCAAATTCTGATGTCCTCTGCAAATTTAGGCACAAATTGCTCCAGCACTTCTGTTTCTGATTTCAAGCATCTCGTTACATTACGGATTACACCAGCACAAAACCTGCAACTGTCACTGAATGTTTTTCCTTGCAGTTGAAGCAGAGTCATCCTGACATTTTGCAATGAGGACATTTCAGCAAGGCAATGAAGAGTTACACCAGTTTCAGGCACCAGCACTGAGACTATTTAGACAGTTATTTCCAATACCATCCTAACTTGGGCTGTCTTATTACAAAAACTGTTTGTAGGATTGATTTTTAGGCTGTATTTCAATTAAGTAATACCATGTTTTAATTTCTTATTTCCCAATCTACTTCTTACCCCCTCATGGAGACACTTGAAATAGAAACAGAAATCCCTTCTCCCACAAACACTTTGTGTCTCATGAAGCATATTTGCTCTATTTTTTCTCATGTTCTACATCTGAATTTTTTTTATATTAAAGGATATGATGATAGAATTCACTGTAAATTATAATTTAGTAACAGGTACAGGTTGAAATGCCTTCTTGTCCCCATGGCTTTGCCTCCTGCTCTCTGTCCATGGCACCAATTTCTCACCCAGAGCTTTCCAGGGCCTCATTGATCCTAAAATGCACCCAGGTCTCTCAGCTCCACTGACCAAAGAACATGTAAATAAATTGGATTTTGGGGATCTGCCTGTAGTCCTTCAAGGAGCAAGTCCTGCTGCCAGTTTCCCACTCAAACAATGGATTGGTAGCTCTGACAATGCATTTGCAAATTGTACTCATTACCTATTTAGCACAATATGCTATAAATTTTCTTCCATTATAGTTTTGCTACTAAATAAATAATTGGGCTTTTTATGCATAGGACTATTTTTTTTCCTGATGAACACACAGGAAAGTAATAATAATTACATCCTGTTTGACTTCTTATAAGATGAAAGATTAATTCAATTTTTGAACTACTTTTGGTTTTTTTTTAATTTGGTTTTTTTTTCCCCCCAACCATGAGTATCAAAATTTAGGGAATTCTGACATCTAAGGAGTTGGCTCAGACTAAGGGTGTGTGACTGGTTGAACAAAATGTTTATAATTCCACAGGCAGCCCGAGCCATGCCATTACTCTTTGTACCTGTTATTATCTGATTCCATAAGTGCATGTTTTACAAACTCTGGGGTGCACCCTCTTTGTCTGGGAGCACAGCCCATTGCACACAGGATTTCAGCTTTGTTTCAGGGCTGTGTTTGCAGAGAAGGGGAGGCAGGAGAAGGGGTTTGGTTGCCAAGAGCAAATGTGCAGCACTTGGCTCCTACATTGGGATAATTCACAGAATTCCGGGTTGGAAGAGACCTCCAAGGTCACTGAGTCCAACCCAGCCCTAACACCTCAACTAAACCACAGCACCCAGTGCCACATCCAGGCTTTAAAACACACCCAGGGATGGTGATTCCAGCACCTCCCCAGGCAAAGCATTCCAATACTTTATTATTCTTTCCATGAAAAGCTTTTTCCTAATATCCAACCTGTATCTCCCTTGGCAAAGCTTGAGCCTGTGCCCTCTGGTTCTGTCAGTGCTGCCTGGTGCTCCAGACCAGGGCCAGAGAGGTGGGTTATGTACTGTGAAACATCACTGCTCCTTAAGCAGCACCAAAACAGGTCTGGACCTGGCATTGCACCCCTGAAAATCAGAGCCAACCTGCCAAAACCTCCCATTCCTGCAGCATTGCACCCTCAAAATCAGAGCCAACCTGCCAAAACCTCCCAGTCCTGGAAATCAGAGCCAACCTGCCAAAACCTCCCATTCCTGCAGCATTGCACCCTCAAAATCAGAGCCATCCTGCCAAAACCTCCCATTCCTGGAGCATTGCACCCTCAAAATCAGAGCCATCTTGCCAAAACCTCCCAGTCCTGGAGCATTGCACCCTGAAAATCAGAGCCAACTTGCCAAAACCTCCCATTCCTGCAGCATTGCACCCTCAAAACCAGAGCCAACCTGCCAAAACCTGCCATTCCTGGAGCCCTGAGAGCCAGGGAAGCCCAGCCCCAACCATCAGCACGGTGGGATCGTGGTCCAAGTGCCCTCAGCCTCCACGGGCTGCATTCATCTTGGAAATTTATCTCAGAGAGGGCTGAGCTGAGACAAGACTACTGCCATTAATTGTGGAGTTAAACACTCCCAGATTATCAGCCCCTGTTAACACCTGCAGCTCGGGGCTGCACGCACCCTTTGATATTATTTTTGCTTTTGACAAGTGGGCGATAGCGGATATCCTTTAAGCCTATATTTAATGAAGCCCTCCATAAATCCATCAACACTTGCTAAGGGAAACTACAATAAAGCTCCCACTGCCACGGGCTCTGCTGTGCAGGGAGCATTTGGCATCCTCATAATGAAGTTTCAGAGCAGACACTGCTCGTGCTCTGAGGAAGTGCAGCCTTTGTGTAGGATCTTTTTCTTCCTCGCATAATTATATGTTGTGGATCAAGAAGAAAACAACCCTTTAGCACCTAATTTTTAAAGCCATAATAGTCAAACTGTCATTCAGCTAGGACAGCTGTCAGCTTAAGGAATGAAGAAAGAAAAAGGCTTTCTAGACAAATAAACTCCCACTTGCATTTTTTGTTTGTGTTTTGTTAGTTCTTGAAATGATCTGGCTATTTGCTGAAGCTGCTCTGTGAATTCTTGCTGTATTGTTTTTGTGTTACACCTCCTGTGAGTGTGATAAAAAAATGCAAAGCTATAAACTGAAAATATTTGTTACACATTTTATATGTGCAACTTTTATAAAAAGTAAAAAAACCAACAAAATCCCTATATAATGTAGTTATTTTGTCATTTAAGACTGGAAGAGTTGAGGGGGAAACAGAAGAATAAATAATGAAGGAATTTGATGTTTTTGAAATCTGGACTTTGGGACTTGAGAGGGGTGGAGTACTTTTACAGATACAGAAATTTAGGTACCCTGAGGCAGCAAATCACCTGAATGTGTGCTGAACTCTAAGGACCTAAGTAATCAAACTGGTTCCGTGGGAAAGAAAACCAAAACAATGTGTCAAAAAAAAAAATTAAAAAGTTATGTTTGGTATTCTGAACATCTAGACTGCATGGAGACAAATTTTTCTAAAGCAAACTTTGCCAAGTGGATCAGGACTCTGAAGGGCTGTAAAGCCAACCCAGGGAACTTGATTTACAAACATCCTCTGTCATCACATGCACAGGATGCAAGGGCAGGGAGTGTGTGGGAAGAGCAGGTGAACAGAGGATTTCAGGACTGATTCTGTGTTACTATGCTGAGAACACAGGGCATTTGTCATTCTTTTCCCCAGACATTCCTCCTGTTCACAGCACACCATGGTTTGTGTTCCTGGCCCTCAGACTGCCATGAGTTCATAAACTCAGTGTTTTAACCCAGCTCAGTTTTGTTCCCTCCCTGGAAAGGGGGTCAGGCACTGGCAGGGGCTGCCCAGGCAGGTTTGGATCCCCATCCCTGCAGGTGCCCCCAGGAAGGGATGGGGACAAAATAAATATATATTTAACAGCACTAGATATTGTGAATTTAGTGGATTTGAGGTTTTAGTTGTCTTTAGAGAGGCACTTACCCAAATATTTAGTCATATCTGGATTTTGCCTAAATCAAGCATGGAAAACAAGGTCCATGATGAGATCCACCTGTCCTCATTCTGACTTGAGACTTCTCTTTCTGCATGAAGTACTTGAGTCAGAAGCAAATCCTTGGCCTGTGAGAGGTAACAATCAGATATGTTAATAAAGAAGTTTAAAAGGAGAGTGATGCTGCCAGAGAGTGGCTGGGAAGCCCAGCACAAAATCGCTTAGAACAGGCATTTACAAACAAGGTTTCCAACAAAGCAGACAGCAATCAGAATGTTGCAAAGCCCTTTATATGCCATGAACTCAGTGCACAAAGCAGGAGCTGAGATAACAAAATGATAGCATGGTAATGGGCTCCAGGAGTGGTAATTGCTGCCTCTTTCTGTGCCTCTGAGCTGCTTCCTGTCCTGCTGTGGCTGTGCAGTGCCAGGAGCTTTTCTAGGTCAGTGGTGAATGTGAGCTGAAGTCAAGCACGTGAGCCCGGCACCGAGCACACCCAGGCAGCAGAGGAGCCCTCTGGGCTGAGCACAGCACAGCACCAGGAGAGCCTCAGCTGGGAGCAGGAGCCTCCTGGGACCACACAGACCCCAGGACGGCTCTGCCTGCACTGGCATTGCAGACAGAAACAATCACTGTCCCTGACTCCAGACTGCAAACCCTGCAAGGAGCTCCATGGCCTTCAACAGAGAAGAAACTTGAAAATTAATGTAATACTCATCTCTTTTGCTGTGTTTCAGCCCCTCTCTGCCATCCCATCAGCTCAAGCACCTCACCAGGTCCTTTCCCCTGTGCTGATCCCAGCCCATGGTCACTCACCCTTTTTTTCCACACTGTATTCACCAACTCTCCACTGCCAGCTGTGGAAAGGCAAATCAGCCTCCCCGAGCTCAGCCCATAGCTGCTCATCTACCATTGTCAAATTCCCTCCTCAAAGTTCCCATCAACTTTTTGGGAACCTTTGAACAGAAAGGGCAGGTTAAAATAAATCTTTCTTTAGAGGAATACTTGAGGTAATACATTAAAGACAAGCAAATGTTCTTACTGTTCAGGTTTTTTGTTTTAAGCAACGCAACATGGAAGCTCAAATTTAACATTTTGAGCATGCCAGATTTTACCTTAGCTCATGCAAGCACATATGCAAATCCTGTGTGTGAGGGGCGAGGTAAGCACTTACAAACACCAGCAGGAAACTCCTGCAGGCAAGAGGAGAGGCTGATGAGCAGAGACAGGGCACACACTGAGCTCACGGTCCACCAGCTCCCTGAACCTGCTCTGACTCACACCAGCAAAGGCCACAAGACAATCATCTGTCTCTTTTAATTGTGAAGGTGCAACTGTAGATGTTGCTGGAAGCTGAGCACACTTGCCACTGTGGGGAGTTCCAGCTCAGTGGGTTTCTGAAGCTGTGGCACAGCAGGTAATGCCCAGCCCTGCCTGCTTTGCAAACCCTCCCCTGCAGCAGGAGCAGCCCTGGGGCCCAGCTCAGACAGCTCCTACCTGTTACCCAGGGGCTGTGGGAAGATCCAGGACTTGCTGGCAGCAGCTTAGCCAGGGATCTGTCCTGCTCCAGCCTGGAGCTGCCTTGGCACCAGGCTGGCACAGCTGTGAGAGGGACAGAGCTCCCCAAACCTCAGACTTGTCCTTCCTCCAGAGCTTGGGGGCAGAGATGAGAAAACAAGTGTGTGCTTTCTGCCTTTCTTTGCACTGCCAAGGAGTGAGCAAGGAGCACCATGATCATGAAGCTGATGGTGGGAAGGTGCAGTTTAGGGTTCACTGGTCCTGCATCCCTTTTCCTCCTCTGTTACTTCCCAAGAGCAAAATGCAGTTGCTGTTTTACATTGCTCAAGAATCAGATCTCAGCACTTTTCCATTTTATCAGGGCTGTTCTCAGAACTATTTTTCTTTGCTCTTTAGGGGAAGTTGTTTATCCCTTTTCTATGCAGCCAGCATCTTCAGGCACTGGCAATTTGACAACCTAGTATTTTTTTTTCCCTTTGTAGGATGATCACAGTACAGAAATGATTGTACATATTCCTGTCATTTCATTCTAATGTGGAAATCAACATCCCTGGCACGTCCCAACCCCTGCATCAAAGCCCAGCTGTTCCTGAGGAATGGATCTCAGACTCCTCCACACCTTCCCAGCTCCTGTTGTTCTAAGCAATGAACTAAATCCTAACTGGCTCCTGGGTTTCAGGTCCCTGGAGTGAAGCAGCATGCTGCCTCTTGAACTCACTCTTCAGGAGACAAAAAGCTTTTTGCCAGAAAAACGTTAAGGCACCAAGCGTGAAAAAGCCATCCCAAAATTTATTCTCAAAAATGTCAACAGAAATGCATCAGTAGATACTCAAAAACTACAGAATTCTTAGAAGTCATACATTCACAATGTAGAAACGTGACAATTGGGATGCCTTTTGTGTGATCTACGTAACAATATCCATTGGACAGTGTAAACAGGTACTGGTATGTTCTTACCCACAAGTCCAGCAGGAAAGGCACAACTCGGCATACAGAGATCATAAGCAAGATTCAGGTGCAACAACATCAAACTTTTGGTAATCTGCATTTTTGGGGCCTTCCACAGCAGAGACTGGACTTGAGGATTTCCTGCAGTCACCAGCCAGGTTTCCCTCCCTCCTCCAGTCCTTCCACACCAAATGCTCCCTTGGCAGCCTGGTTCAGATCCCACTACACATCCAGTTCCAGCAGGCGTTCGAGGAAAAGTGAAAGGTCAGTCCAGCAACTCCTCAGGTGCTTCCACTAATAATACATCAGGTTTTGGTTTCACATAGTGCATGGAAGCATCTGCTCGAATCTCAGTCATTACAGTGGTCATTATTAGAAAAAATAGACACTACAACTACAAAAGGAAAAAATGAGGTAGATAACTTAGAATCCAGATGACTATCCCAGCAACCTTCATACAACACACATGGATCATTAATTAAATTTTGGTGGAATGCAAGCTCACAGACCACCAAAAAAAACCTTAATGACCAGAGTAGGAATGCCATCCAAAAACCCACAAAACATTTAACCTAAGCATGAATACTTCATATTTAAATACAGGTTTACACAGACTGATCTCCTAAAATATCCAAACAAAACAAAATAAAAAATAAAAACAAAAAGTCTCTTGCTAAGGAAACCAGTTCCCATGGCAAATTGCAACAGTCACCTGAGATTCCTTGCAGAGCTTTTCGACCTGACTTCCCAAGGCAAGTCTTCCCTTTCAAGAGGAAACAAAACCACAAAAAAAAAGTATATACATACCCACCCATGCTTGTTTGGGGCTCCTGTATTGAAATAAAAAATCTAGGAAAAACTGCACATCTTTGGAAGCAGGAATTTTGGCACTATACTTGAAGGACTGTCCTAGTAAGTAGTAGTATTAAATAAGCAGCAGTCAACAAACAAAGAATTCATTACTTAGGAGCAATGACTAAAGGAAAAAACAGCAACTTGCTTTTCATAGAACTTCTGAGGCAAAAAACCAAAAGAATTAAAAACAAAACAAAAACAACAAAACAAAAAAAACCTTTGTCATTCTTATAGCCATTATAAAGAAAAAGTACATTCAGAAACCACACAGAGCCAAAAATCCAAACAGAAAAACTCTTAAGAGGGTGGCAGACATTCTAGGATATTTACCCGCATTAATAGTTTCCATTTCTCATCAGTAAATAGAAGCTTTTCCATCAACAGTAGGTTGTTTCCACTCTACTCCAAACCCCCATTATCACTCTAAACAAAGAGGTAAATATTCTAACCTTTGGAATTTCAAGTTGTAGAAACTTCTGTAAGGCTTGTACACATTAAAGAACTACTTTGCAAGACCCGCATCTTTCCAAATAGAAGGAAATCCTATTCTTTATTAATTACTATTTGCAAAGCAATATCATGATTGTACTCTGGGCAACTCTTACAAAGACAACCATAAAATCATTTGCACGTCAATAGGAAAATAGGAGGCCGAAGTGGAAATCTCTTAAAAATATATGTTTGTGTCTATATATATTTGTTCTTTGTGTAGGTCAGAGTCTTCAGCTGACGGCGATTTTGTTCTCCTCCAGGAAGAGGGGGAACTGGTGTTTTGGCACAGTGTCTGCAGCAGCACCAGCAGCCTTCTCCGTGTCAGGGGCAGGGCCAGGCTGGGCGGTGTCCCCCTTGGGGGCTGGGGCAGAGTTCAGGGCTGCTGGCGCGGGCAGGGCCCCGCTCTGGATCACCGAGATCTCGTTGTTCTTGGCCAGCCCGTTGCTGAGCACGGCCGCGTACTGGCTCCACACGGCCGGGTCCAGGCTCACCGCGGGCGCCACCACCTCCTTGGGGAACATCTCTGACACCTTCTTGGGGTCACTGCCCAGCAGGGCCATGGGGTTGTCGATGGACAGGCGCCTGCCCCGCCTGGCTGAGTTGTTCCACATGTGGGTTCCTACGTGCACCTGATGGAGAGGGGGGGAAAGCAAAGAGAAGCATTAATGCTGCAGCTCCTTCCTGGTGGACCAAAATTCTGCTTTACCTAGCCCCAAAAAGTCAGGCTTGCTGCATTTGTATTCAGGTGAACATTTAAGCTGAGTGCTTCTTGTCAGAGTTCCCTTCCTGGCATGTGTAAGACATGGTCATTCCACTGCCTGACATCAGCATGGCTCTCTGGAGTTGGCTGCTAGAGGGATGGGAGGTCTGTTTTACACTGGGAATAAGTGGTGTTGGCAAAGACACCCTCTCTCCCCCCAAAACAGAAGTCACTGCAAACAGACCATACTGAAAAACACACTGGGTAATGCAAAAAAACCACCAGGTAGTTTGGCAGACAGGTCCATTTAAGCTGAAATCTTCCACACCACATTCTGCTGGTGCTGCCAGCAAGGTGCTGCTCACACACTGCAGAGGATTTTCTCTCCCCACCAGCATTTATGCAAGAGGCCTGAAAAGGTTCTCATAGGGAGGGAGAAGCCTCTGTGCAAGTGAGGGAGCCGAGTCCCTCACGGGGCAAATGGATTCATCTGGCAAAAGGACAGACTCACAGCACTTCTTCAGTGTGTGCTTAGACACAATCCCCAAGCACTCTGTGCCATCTCAGGATTATCCCAGTTTATCCCTCCTCATCTCACAAAATTCCAAGCAGTGCAGTGTAATGCATTTACTCAGCAGGCAGCATTTTGTAGCCGTCCATGAAATGCTTATGTCTTGACACATCCAAATCCAAATTAAAAAGGAAAGCAATCTGCTTAGTTAGGGCTAAGCCTTCCCTTTCATCCCAAAAGGAAAGTCAAGGACAGCAGCAAAGACCTAAGGGTGATTTCAGTAACTCACAAAAAACTGTGTGGAAAAACTCAGGAAGGAGACAAGAGTCGAGAGTAAGTATTGGAGGAACTAAAAGAAAAAAAAAAAAACAGTGCTGCCTCAAAGGCAGGCAAAATATTAGAGACATCCACCTGTAGTCTTAATTTCAGAGACAAAGGAGATGGCAACAGGACCCACCTTCAGGTTTCCTTTGGTGGTGAAGGCTCTCCCACAGATGGTGCAGGCAAAGGGCTTCTCCCCGGTGTGGGTGCGCTCGTGGATCTGCAGGGCGCTGGCAGAGGAGAAGTTCTTGCCGCAGGTAGTGCAGATGTGCTGCTTGGCAGGACGGCAGAACTTGGGCCGTGGCACCAGCAGGGGGGTGACCCCAGGGGACAGAGCTGGGGGGCCAATGAAGTGGCCAGTGCTGAGGGGACGCTCGCTGGGCAGCTCCATCTTGATCAGGGCTGGCGGGGCTCTGACAAAGGCAGCTGGGATGCTGCTGCGACCTGCCAGGGAAGCAGAGGTGATGCTCGTCCCAGCCCAGTTCTGCTGCCAGGCTTGAGCCTGGCTGAGACCCCAGGCCCTGCCTAAAGAGGCCACCACACCTCCCAGCACACCCCAAAACAAACCAGCTCATCCCTGCGTTTGTTGGTGAGCTTACGAGATAAAAAGTCTTTCAGGTCAAATTTAGATCAGCCTTAACCTCAATGATAAAGAGCCTGAAAACCCCACAAACTGTTGCAGGGTTTCCATATCACACTATTGGGATAAGCAGTTTTCCCTTAAAACACAAATTTAATTTTTCCCATAAAACACAACTTTTAATTTTAAAAAGTGATAAGGAAGTATCAAGAGAGCCCACGAAACACAGCAAGGGCATGGTCTACTGTAATTTTAAGGAGATTACTGCACCCAAACCTTTGAATTTTGGGTCTGACTTAGGAAAACTTTACAGGGACTATGCTCTCATCCAAAGAGGGGAGCAGGAAGAGGGGAAAGCCAAGTAAGTTTTTGTTCCCTGTTGGTCCTGTCAGGATTGATTTCCTACTGCCCCACCCCAAATCCCTGCCAGCATTTTATTACTCACCATACTCCCCATTTGCAAAGTGGAGCCCAGGCTCTTCCTTAATCACCTTCCGACCGACGTTGCCGTACGTTAAATCCAGAGCTCCGACAACCCCTTCCACCTCTGCAGGAGCGTTCTCAGGGCCCTCTGACTTGCCCCCCGTGCCCGAATCCTCCTGGCTGTTGCAGGCAGGGGACTTGGAGCGGACGCTCTCGGCCTGGCTGTTGGCCGGGGACGGCGCCTGCAGGGAGGCGGCCTCGGAGGCGGCGGGGCTGCGGCCGTTCTGGTAGTCGGCATCTCCCGCCAGCGAGGACGAGTCGTTGGTCAGGCCGTCGCTCTCTGCCGAGCCGTTGTCGCTGGACCTCAGGCTGCTCTGCCGCTGCAGGCTCAGAGAGGAGGCGATCTTCATCTGGCTCTCCAGCGCCGCAACCCCGGAGAAGGCGGCGGCGGGCGACTCTGATTGTGCGTCGAACGGAGTGGGAGGTTTGGAAGAGCTCCTGGGGCCGTCCTGAGAGTCCAGGTCATCCTCCAGCATGTCGATGCTTTCCACCATCTCCTCCGGGCGGCCGAGCTCCCCGTTCTTCTCGGGCAGGGCGGGCTCGGGCTCGGCGCCGTCGCAGGGCGGCTCCGGCAGCGGCGTGTTGGGGATCTGCCCGCCCATGTGCATGCGGATGTGCTGCTGCAGCACCACGGCGTTCGTGAACTTCTTCTGGCAAATTGGGCACGAGTGCTGCATCTTCAAGGGGGTGTTGGCCCGGTGGACACCGTAGTGAGTTTTGAGGTTCCCTTTGGTGGAGAAGGCGCGGCCGCAGATCT
This sequence comes from Luscinia megarhynchos, assembly GCA_034336665.1. Classification (NCBI taxonomy): domain Eukaryota; kingdom Metazoa; phylum Chordata; class Aves; order Passeriformes; family Muscicapidae; genus Luscinia; species Luscinia megarhynchos. Next base: position 13,273,923 of record CM067582.1, on the reverse strand, counting down.
TGCACTTGAACGGCCTCTCCCCGGTGTGGGTGCGGTAATGCATTTTGAGCGAGCTCTGGCAGCTCAGCACTCTGTGACAGATCAGGCACTCGTTGGGGTCCGCAGTGGATTTGTCGATGTTTTCAACCAGCTGCTGGAGCTTTGATGTCTCCGAGCCTTGCTCGTTTGACCCACTTACGTGGAAGATGCTCACGCTGCCGGCAGCTTGTGGTGAGCTCAGGCTCTGCTCCGGTCCCGACTCGTGACCGATGGCCCCGGATGAGGAGGAGCCGCCCTCGCTTTCGGGAGAGGGCCTGGACTGCAGCTCACTGGAGAAGGTGCCAGGCAGAGGCTCCTTGATGCATGGCAGGCTGGAGATGCTCTGGGGTGCGCCGCTGGCCGCAGAGGTAGGCAGAGTTGTTAGGAGAGGTTTGCTGTCCACAATCAGGTTGGACTCATCCAGTGGCACAGACATCCCGTACGGGATTCCAGTGCTGGTAGGAACATTGTCCAGGTGCTCAGGAACTGGGTAAGGATTCATCTTTATGTGGGGGTACTTGTCTTTGTGACGCTGAAAATGCACTTTGAGGTTTCCTTTGGTCGTGAAGCGGTTCCCACAGATGTTGCATTTATAGGGTCGTTCCCCGGTGTGGGAGCGGAGGTGGATCTGCAGGGCACTGTCGTTGCCAAAGACCTTCCCACAGAACTTACACTTGTGTTTGAAGAAGGGCTCCTCTGCGCTCGGCTTGCTTTCAGACACGCTGATGTTGGGGGGTTTCCCCTTCCCCTTCTTGGAGGGATCCATCACGGACGAGACCGACAGCGGGTTCTGGAAGATGACCGAGCCGGAGGACTGAGGTAGCAAAGGACTCGGGAACTGAGAGATGGAGCCGGGGAGGCCTCGGCTCCCGTCTGGCTTCAGGGGGAAGGAGGAGGAGAGCCCGGCAGCCAGCGAGCTGGCGGCTGCCATGCCAGCGTTAGAGTGAGGTAGTTTTCCTTGCTTCAAGGATTCCAGCGATAGGCTCTGGCTCCCGGCCTTCTGCCCGATCAGGGCCACGGCGGCCGAGAGCTGCTGCGACATGTGTGCGCCCAGGGCCTTGAGCGGGTCGGCAGCAGCTGCCAGGGAGGGGTGCAGGGCGTGCGGGGCCATCATGGCGATCTGGATGCGGATCTGCTCCGTCAGCTGGATCTGCTGGAGCTGCTGCTGCTGCAGGCACACCAGCTGCTCCAGGATCATGGGGATGGCGTTGAACCCGGCCGCCGAGGAGGCGATGGCGTCGGACGTGCGCTGGTTCACGGCCACCTTGGTGCCACGGATGGTCTGCAGGGTCACGTTAGTGTTCGGTACTTTGGCTTTGGGTAGATAGCTCAGGCCGGGAGCTGCAGCACTCAGGGGGGGTTCTATTTTAAGGTACATTCCTCCTACGGGCTCAGCATCCATTTTTCCTTCTCTCTTTTCCACAGAGGCAGTGCAGCCCTTGCCCTGCACGTCCTTGCGCGTCCTGCCGTCCACGCGCTCGCTCGGGAAGGGCCCCAGAGAAGCCTCGGAGAAGCTCTCAGGGGGGACTGTCCCCTCACTGTCACTCATGATTAGAACAGGCGGATTTTTAGTGCAATTTTTCTTATGCTCAAGGAATTCAGACAGAACAAAGAATTCTGCACAGCATTTCTCACAGATTTTGGTTTCCTCCGTGCGGCACCTTTTGGAACTCATTTCACCATCTCTATCACCTGGGACGTCTTGTGGACTCCCTTAAAATAAAAGAAAGTCACATTATTAACTGCTAGATTTAGATTAAGCACTCACTCTTAAGATCACTGACCCCACCTGAATCACAAATTAAAGATACAAGACACTGGAATCAAGTTTTCAGATCAATCTGAAGTTCTGCTCTTCGTTTTGATATCAATTCCTTCACAACCCCAAACAAATCTGCATCTCAGTTCAGTTTACAAGAAAAAACATATTATAATAGGACTCTCACAATGCTCAATGAAAAGAGACTTATCTCAAATCCCTTTACACAGGTAAAACACTCCTGGAACAGATCTGCAAGGCAGCACAGCTTAAAAGGAAAACAAGGACAGAGAAAACACTGAAGCACTGAGCAAAACACCACACAATTTATTTACTGTTTGCACTTCAGGTTCTAATTCTTTGTTAACCATCCCTCAGAAATTCAAAGGTCGTTAACACAGGAATTCTCAGCAATTTTTACTGTACCAATCTAAACGACTTTCACTCTATTGTTATGAAAGTAATTACAATACAGGAGGGCTCACATAAAAAAAAAAACAAAAACAAAAAAGGCCTATATCAACTCTCAAATCCTTCAAAAGTAAACACACCCCAAGTATAATCTCTACATAGACACAGTAGCAAAGACATGATTAAATTCTGAAACTCGGCTCCAGTATGAGCCTCCATTGATATTAAACATAATACAAGTAACGAGTTTTGCCTGCCAAAAATACACCGAGGCATTTCTGATCTTCGCAGGAGGCCTCGTTCAGCTGCAGCCACAGCTCACCCACTTTTGGGAAAGGGCAGGGAAAGCCAAGCTGGGCTCCAGGTTCTCTCCTGCCCTTCCACCACCAGCATCCCACAGCTTAGACCGAGCAGAATTTGCATGTGGCCAAAAAAAAAAAAAAAAAAAAAATCGGGGAAATATCTGAACTGGAAGATGTTAAGAGAAATGATAACCAAAACAGGATGTTTTTGCTCAGCCTTGCCATCCTTCAAACAACAAAGTCAGGGCCTGTTTGAGGCGGGGCAGAGCTCAGGGCAGGAGGGAAAACTTCCCAGGGAGAGGGAAGGGCTCCAGCAGGATTCCAGCCCCATCAGCTGGAACATCCTGGAGCTGAGATTTCCCCAGTTCTGGGGGTGCAGCAGCTCCAGCCCCGGTACCCGGGACGTGTCACTCATGCCACCGTCCCCACTCAGCATCACCCCCGGGCAGGGGAAGGCAGCACTCGCAGCCCCAGGGCTCCTGGAGGCTTTGCTCTGTGCAAGGTGTGCCAAGCCACCCCCAGGGGAACCATGGCCAGGTGACAACTCAAATATCACAGAGCTTGAGGGGTGTAAAACCGCTCTGAGGGAGGATCCTGCAAGCCTTGTCACTGCTGACCTCAGCAAGGGCACTGCCTGCATCCCACAAACTTCAGCCGTTTAACGCTGTGTGGCATGAAGGGCGTGTGGAAGTTTACTTACAAAAATAAACATTGCATCAATTACAAAAATTTGTCAGTATCAGAGGCCTGTTCTGCTATGATCTGCAGAGCAATAAATCCAAACCTGCACAAGTCCTTGAACAGGGAGGACAGGAGTTCTCAGCACAGCTGGAATCAAAAATGCTGGGATGCCTCCTATCTAAACAGGGAGAATTAAACACTTCCCCTTCAGCCCAAACAACTCCTGTAAGTGAAAGAAACAAGAATAGCAGCACACATTTCCCATCCCAAACATCATTAAAGTGATGTCTCTAAAGCTAATTTAACTCCAGAAACACACAGGAGTCGAGCCTGCAGGCAAGTACAACTACTACACGATTCTGAACTTGGTCAGAGTCAATCAGGATCAAGAATAGATTATTTTAAACTTGTTTTGCAAGAGTCTGAGCAGATATACTTGGAAAGAAGGTACGTATCTGGGTTAAAAAAAACTATAAACTTCCAGAACTACTCTACACTGACTTGACAGGTTCTTAGACTACTTTTCTATTTCACAGAATACACCAAAACATGAAAATCCCTCTTCCAAATCTTTAAGTGTTTGGGGCTTTCCCAGTCCCATCTCCCAGGTAGAATGACACTGTTTCCACATCACGAAATATTAAAAAATAACCTCAGCTTTTACTTCTTCCAGTGGCACAGAAATGTCTGCACCAAACACTGTTGCCCACCCCCAAGGAGATATTCCAGGATAATGTCTAGACAAGTCCTCAAACTTTAACTGCTTCAAAGCATCCGATCATTTATCTCCTTTCCCTTGATAATACTTCTTATTTTTCTACTTCTGCGCTGATAAGATCACACGAAATTCAGTGCCCCTTTCCCAATCTCCAGCACAGCCCACACTCCTCATTTTCATAATTCTGAGGAACTCTGTTAGCTTTTCTGGTTCTGAGCAGCAGTTGCCATCTCAGAGAAAGGAACTCCAGTAAAGTGAAGGTCCCTGTGCTGGGCAGCCCGGCAGAGGCTGGCAGCTCTGCCCTGTCACATTTTTATTTCCATGACAATGATGCATTAGCTTAGAACTCTGAATAACTTTAATTCGGAACTTGCTGCACCACAAATAGGGAAGTTAAGCAATATCAACCCTTTTACCTTAAAGAAAGGTTTTTAGATAAAGTCACAAGCAGGACACTGGGTTATTTTACAGTAGCTGGGATAACAAAGGAGCAATTGACTGTCTCTGTAAAAAAACCCATCAGATTCTGTGAAAATCATGGTGATGTGGAACCACCTCCTGTCCCCAGCCCAGCAGTGGGCACCGAATTAAATAAAACCCGACCTCGGCTTCCCGTGCCAAGGGGGCAGCTCTGCCACCGACTGCACCAGGATTTCCCTGCCACAACATTCCCGGCGCACTTCACTTAACCCTCTCCAAAGGCTTCCCAGGGACAGGATTTCTACTGCGGTTTTTTTATCTCCCCACCCCCGAATTTCAGGAATGTTATCTCTCAGCATCTCGTTATCCAATAAGTTAGAAGAATGCAGTAAACCCAGCAGGGGGGTTAGATTGAATCACTGGCAAATGGATGGATAAAATCCACTATTGTGTAGGACAAGGCGGTCATCGACAAGGAAGGCTGATAAAATCCACACCGCTCAAATTTTTTTTTTTTAAAGGAAAACATAAAAGGAGTGAAGCAAATCTGGTTTGATGTGATTTCAAGAGGGGTGCTGCTGGCCTATCAGTCATCTAAGCCATAAGTGACTTTTTTCCAACTTTATTTCATTTCAACAGGATGAAACAACTCAAGTTTTCCCACCCACTTTTTTTATTCAGGAGTTTTAATACCTTTGGTAAGCTTACTTTCCTCACAGCCTACATTTGACCAACTATTTCTACTTTAAGGTTAACAAAGCCAGGCACTATCCCGGTTTAGATTAATTTATATTAGGATTGATTACAACTTCTCGACACGAACCCTGTGCCATCAGCTCGCTGTCGCTCTCAGGTCGCGCTCCCCCGGTGCTTTTCTCCTGCTCCCAAAAACTCTCAGCAGCCCCAAATCGCCCTCCTCCCACCCTCAAACACCATTTAACGCATTTTAACTAGGACAAAAAACACTTTAAGTAAAACGCACGACTGACAACTTACAGAGATCTTCCAAAGGCCTTGATGCTTTCCACACCGAGCTCATCAGCCACGTTTTCGTACCACGAACGCGTTACACCCACACTCAGCATTTCACGTGCTTACAACAGCCTCGCTCAAGGCTTTAATTATTTTGTTAACTACTTACTAATCCACCCTTTGCCCTACCCAAAACTTCGAGCGAGATACTCAGCCCCACATAGAACAAACCAGAGAGAATAAGCGCTTGTGAAGAGCGAAATAAGCGTAGAAAGTCGGGGGGAAAGCGGGGACCCCAGGAGATGACACCCGAGGGCACAGCCCTGCTCTGGAGGGGTTCGGAACCCAAATTCCCCCAGGCAAGGAACCCAACCACTGGGGAAAGGGGCTCGGAACTTTCTCCTCCTGCGGGGCAAGGGGCTCAGGATTCCCCCACTGGGGAAAAGGGGCTCGGAACCCGAATCTCCCCCACGGACAAGGAACCTCCCCACCGGGGAAAGGGGCTCAGACCCTCCTCCGGGAAAAGGAGGCTCGGAACTCCCTCCCCTCGGGGAAAAGGGGGCTCGGAACCCAAATTCCCCCGGATAAGGAACCCCACCACTGGGGAAAGGGGCTCGGAACCCAAATCACCCCACGGGCAAGGAACCTCACCACCGGGGAAAGGGGCTCGGAACCCCCTCCCCTCGGGGAAAAGGGGGCTCGGAACCCCCTCCCCTCGGGGAAAAGGGGGCTCGGAGCCCCGGGAAGCGCCGCTCGCCGCCGGAGCTGCCGGGGCCGGTCGGTGGAGGGCACTCACGGCCCACGCTCCGGCCACCGCCACCCCGGGCGGGGCCACCGCCACCCACCTGAGCCGCCAGCATCCCCCGCACCCCCGTCCGCGGCTCCAGCCCTACCTGCCCCGGACCACACTTAACACCCGCACGGGGTTTAAGAGCGAGCTAAACGGCACAAACCCCGCTGCCAAGGTCAACTGCATGAGAGTCCTAATTGTGAGCCTGACATCAACTTACCACCCACAGCAAGCAGGAGGAGGCAAAGGTTAGAGCAGCAGCTCTGTCAAAACGTCACATTGCTGCCCAGCCCGAAAGGGCTCCATCCCCGCTATGAATATAATGTTTCACTTGCGTAGAAAGGAAAAACAAGTCTCCTGATCCCCCCGAAACCCGCTCCCCCTTCCCAGGGCTGCAGCACCCCGGGCCGGACCAGCCAGACCCCGACAGCAAGCGTGGGGCAAGCGGAATCAAACCTAAGACAAACCACACAAAACTTGGGCTTTCCCTCTTCAGCCTTTCCTTTTCCAACATACCTCTCCAGTTCTACAGAGCTCAGCGCACGAATCGGAGATATAACTGAAGCAAAGCTACACTAATTTTACCCTAATTAAAAAAAAAAAAAAAGAAAAAAAGAAAAAAAAGTTGCAGTTTGATACTGTATTTTTACGAATGAATCCGATTTTTAATGGCAGCAATCCAGCACAATAGGCATTTTCAAGCCCTTTGTGGAAATGCTAATTTTCAGTATGTAGCATTATTCCCCTGTGACCACCTGCTGATTTTTTGACCTGTTAATGGATCCCCAGGTTCGCGGGACACTTTAACCCGCTGCATTGTTCACAGAGGTGGGTCCCAAATCGCTTTGCGAAAAAAAAGAGAATACTTGCAAAAAAGGAGATAAGGGCGTGATTTTATTATTACATTATGTGGATATCCTCGCTAATGCCCCAGACAAATCCCTGAGGAATTTCGACTTTGTTATGCAGCTTCATCACTTATTATTTACGGGCACACCTGGAGCGGGGAATATCAGGACTATCTGGGAGATTGGCGGGCGGTCCGAGCCGCCGGAGCCGCCGCCCCGGGTTGAATTTCGGCGAGCGGAGATGCCGCAGGACGGGGCTCAGTGCCCCGACCCCCCCAAACCCACAGCACCCCACGGGCGGCAGGATCCCCACGGCTTCCCCAGGTGCGGCCGCTGAGCGCTCCCGGAGGGATTTCATCCAGGGTTTGGTTGTTAAAAATCGAGAACGGGAAGGCGAAAAAAAAAAAAAAAAAACCACAAAAAAAAAGCCGAACAACAATAACAAAAAAAGCAGCTGGCCATTGCCCCGGAGAGCGCGGTGTGGAGCGATCCTCCCTCCCTCCCTCCCGCACGCCTCCCCCGCCCCAGCGGCCGCATCAGGAGTGATTAACCCTTTTGTTTCAGCGCGGGGCCGGAGGTGCCTTTCCAGCAGCGGGCAGAGATTTACATGTGGAAACATCACCTCCATCCCCCAACCTAACCATATGCACAAAGGAAAACAGTCATGCATTAAACATGGGATTTATTGCCTTCTGGCCAGCATGCTGTTTCTTAAGTCACCATTAACCGGACCCAACAATTGCACATTTCGACTCAAAGAAGAGAAGGGGGAGGAGGAAAAAAAAAAATTAAAGAGCCCGAACCTCCCGCGGGCTGGGAATAAGCGGCTCCCGTATCGTGCATGGGTTTTGATCCGTTCTCGGCACGGAAACAAAACCATTCCCAAACGCAAGCAAAGAACCCAAAGAAAGTTCTTGGGGGGGGACACACGGAAAGATTTGGGCACTACAACCACAACAACTCGGAACAAACGCTGCCGGGCCGTGCCCTCCTCCCGCCGCATTCCGGGAGCGGACGGGCACTGCGGGGCTGTCCCGGGGCTCGGCAGATGCTGCTCCGCTCGCCCCGGGCTGGCCCCGCTCCGTGGGGGCACCAGCGAGCGCCCCTTCCCCTGCACGCCCACCCCACAGCTCCCGGCTGCCTTTAGCCCAGGGTTTCTGCTCTCCCGCAGCACGGCCCAGCAATGCGAGCTCCCCAAATCGGGGAGAGCGATCCGCGCCGGCCGAGTCTCCCCCGCGCTGCCCAAAATACAAAGCGCTCGCGCACACCTCGTATTAGCTCACCGGAGTTATTTTAGGAAGTCGGAAATCAAAGATGGCTGGAGGTCAAGCTACAAAAGGTCCAGGGCGATTGTGATCTCCAACAAAAATAGTCCGAGCGTGGAGATTTTCTCCCCCGCTTTTTGTTTTTTTAAAAAAAAGCCCCGCAAAAATTCTCATCTAACTCCCGACAAAGTGCTAAGCGCACCGAGGAAACGCAGCCCGAGCCATTTCCTACCCCTCCGAAGTTGCCGGTGATTTCTCGCTCTGCTCCCCCACCCCTCCAGCCCCGTGCCCCCAATTCCCTTCGGGGTTTTCCTCCCACGCGGCCGCGGCCCCACGCGGGACCCGGCGGAGGCTCCGCGGCCGCGGGGCAGCGTGCGGGGCATTGCGGGCACTGCGCGCTGCGCTCCGCGGCCGCCCAAAAACTGAACCCCCCTCCCAGAAAAAACCCAAAAACCCCAAAAAAACGCGGAACCCGTGCCTCGCTCAGCCCCGCAGCGGAGTTCACCCCCACCCAAAAAAAAAAAAAGAAAAAAAAAAAATTTAAAATAAAAATGGGGCGAGCCGAAGGCCGGCTCGTGGCAGAGCCCGAAGGGGGAAAGGAGCGGGGGGTGAAGTGAAGCACGAGGGTGGAAAAATCCCCCCGGGAAGCGCCCCCCGCATCAGCCCAGCCGCAGCCGCGGCCGCTCCGCGCTCACCACTTGCAGCATCTGGGGGCTGCTCCTCGGAGTTGATGTGCTGGGGCTTCGCCTGCTTCCGTCGCGACATGGTGCACCAGCATCGGGAGCGTGCAATAGTAGCAATTATTTTCCTCTTCACAACAAATTCCTAGAGTTGGGAAATTTGGGGCGGAATGCGCATGTCAGAGTAATTATGATTATCAATAATGCATTGCGATTTATCATGGGTCCCTGACGGCTGATTGGCCTGAGTCCAAGGGCTCACAGATTATTCAAATCAGCCCCATTGATCCGCGCAGCGGGGCACGCTGGGCCATGTAGTCCGTGCGCTCCCCGCGCCCGGCGGGCGACAAAGGCGAGCGAGCCCGGGCCACCTCCCCGGCTGGACAAGCACCGCGCCGGCCCGCACAGCCGCAGCACCTTTGTTGCCTCACCTGTATCGCGCGGCACAGAGCTTTGCCCCGCCGCTCTCCCCTAAAGCGGCGCGCATTGTCCCCTTTGTGGCGCGGGGGCCGAGCGGAGCGCCCCGGTAGCCGCGAGGGGCGAGCCGGGGTGGGCGGCTGGAGGGGCTTTAAAAGCGGATGCACACCGAGCGTAATTAGGCTGGTTTGGTTCAGCTGTTTGAAGGCAAAGTCTCACTTCTGCGAAGCTGAGCCGCTAGTGTTTTCAGCAGCGAGTAAAAACGTGATGCACGTGTGAAAAAAGTTGAAGCACCAGCGCGTTGAGAGTGTTTTCCCACACTAAGTTGGCTGCGTTAATACAGAGTGGAATAATTTTCATCTTGCTCCCCTTTCCGGCTGTTGGGCTCCATGGAGTTCCATCTTCCCCAGGAGCCCCAGGCGGGTGGCCCCGGGGCTGGGTGGCACATTGGGGACAGTCGGGGTGGCTGCAGGACCCGGCTCAGCTGAGCCCCGCACTAAACTGGGCTGTAAAACCCCCGAGTGTCACAGCAGTCACCCCGAAACCCTCCCACCCCCACTGAAACCAGATGGATTTGAATAAAGCAAAAATTTGAGGATCCTTGAATGTATTGGAGATGTGGACTGCAAAGTCTTTGCGGGACACGTGATGGCTTTTTGATCTATTTTTTTTATTTAATGTAGAACAACACACATACCCCAGGTCTGTATGGGAAATGAAATGGTTTGCTGGAAAGCACTGGAGATTTCTTTGATGAAGGGATGGTTTAGGTGATCTGGAGGGGCTCAGGACAGCCAGGTCCAGCTGGAGGCACACTCAGCGTGCGCTGCCAGGGGCTGTGCCTCAGTTTCCTGCCTGTGCACCGAGGGCTGCCGAGCTGACAAACATCCAGCCGAGGTTTTGGGGTGCTTCAGAAAGGTGCTGCAGAGTGGAAAACCCAAATCTGACTCGCCAGCAGGTGGGAGGAAGCCGTGGCACCTCAGCAGCCACAGGACATTGCACAACACCACAGGCTCATTTCACCTGGTTCTTCACTGGCACTTTTACTCTGCAAAACCCCCAAGGGCTCTGCAACATCTACTCTGTACTAAAATTTGTGCTTGTGCACAGCCACTGGTCAGAATTATCTTTATTTTGGTGGTGTTTGGGGAGGAGGGACCCGGATGGGACAGGCATAAAATATCTTAATGTTGTAGATCAAGGTAAGCAGTGCATCCTGATCTAATTAGTTCTGTATCCTCCCGGGGGCTGGTTTTGTTTTTATAGTGTCTCATAAGGGGGTTTTATTTAGCTAAGGATAACACAAACCTTGCAGAGCAGAAGGTGTCACCCTCCTCCTTGGACAACTACTGAACATGGAGGTCAGGGGAGAAATTCTGGTTTCCAGAATTTCTTCTGCAAGCAAAAAAAAATTGTTTAAAACCATGCACTTTAATGGGCACATTACATCAAGAGAAACTCTGTATTTACTAAATATAAAATGGAAGGGATTAATAAGTATCTGAAATTGCTGACCATTTTTATCTGCTGTTTACTCCACCCCCATGTTGCCCAAAGAGCTTCTCCATATTTGTTTGTTTAACCAACAGTTTGAAATGCTCTTTGTTCCCAAAGTGTGTCCTGAGGAAATAGACTGTTAAACAAGATTGATACCCATCGATCCTCAGATAGATATTCACATTGATGAATCCTCTCCTTTTACACTTGATATGCTCAGTATGACTAACAGATTTTCAGTTATTACACAGAAAGCTCCCAAGCCACACCAATGAATTTATTAAACCATGCTGGTTTGTGTATCCAGCTGAGAGACTGGCAGCCCTGTACAGTAGATCCATACTTAAAATAGACAACTCCTGTGGAGCATTTGTACTGAATTTAAAGGAATATATTATATGAAATCAATACAAGTTTTGGTATTGATTTCACAGGGCTAGGATTTCACTCAGCATGGCTCTAAAACAGATAAAATACAATGCATGGGAAGCACTAGTTTAAAATAAAAATTTAAAAGGTGCTGTACTTAAGGCTGGGAAGACAGCAAGAATAGGCAAAAGAGCACAAAGAAAGTGAAAAATACGGGGAGGAAGAGGAAGAATGTGACCAAGGGAAAGCTGTCCTGGCTGTGTTTTTCTGGGAAGGTGTTCCCAGCCAGTGCTGGTTATAAATAGGCTGCCCTGGCTGATTACATCATATGCAAAAGGCATTTTGCTTGGCTTTAGCACGATCATATGGATTAGCATGATTACAGCTCCTGGAGTTGAAAAATAGCAGGCTTCCTTTTCGGGCTTGACATTTTATTTATTTTTTTAAGAGAAGTCCAGAGGAACAATCTTCTACCACCAACAGAGCTGTGGCATCGTCCCTGATAGGCGAATTTCCAGGAGCAGTGATAACAGGAGGTTTTTTTCCTAAGGCCCTGCCTCAGCAGCACGTGGAACTCCTGCCACCAGAAACCCTTGCCAGTGGCTGCCCAGCCCTGGAAATTCCTGTCCTCCAGAATGTCACTACAAAATCCGTGGAAAAATCTGACAGGATGTTTGCTAAGATGTGTATATCGTGTGTATCTCCCTGTGCACACGAACTAACTCCCACCAAGGTGAAGGGCATTGTCTGAAATCCTGCCTTGTCTCCTCTGACCAGCTCAGTTTCTTGCTGGGAAGAACACACAAGTTTAAAACCTAAGTATTTTTTTAACGTATTCAGAATCCAGTGTAAGTAAAAATGTATTTTCCTATGTGGTACCTACATCTTTATAGCTCCTAGAGCCAAAAAGGAAAAAACTGAAGTGTTCTTGAGGCTGAGGTGTTCCTCCTGCCCCTGACTGCAGCTCACTGCCTGAAAAAATCCCCGTGAGACCCCAGGGCTCCTCTCCACTGCCTGGAAGACACCCTGGAAGTTCCCTGCTGGAGCATGTTAAGGGAGCTGCAAGGTTGTGATATGAAGTTGACCACAGCTCTGCAGGCAATGTAAATCAGGGTGATTAACATTCATTGTTGGGCCAGTTAATCAAGATTGAGAGCAGAGACCCAGACATTCAAATTCAGCAGCAGCTCATAAGGGTGTTAAACTGAATGTTGGCAAGGGCAGGGACTCCTCCAGACCAGACTGTCCCACTCCAAACTCCTCTCAAACACCTTTTATCCCATTATGACTATGATAATGGAGGGGATTTTTTTCCTGTATAGCAAAATAAAGGTTATGTTTTGCCTCCATTCATCCTCCTGTCTTCCTTTTTAGCAGCTGCTGAGCTCCTCGGTCAAACCTGATCACAGGGGAGAAGTTCTGAAGACATGAGTTTGTGCTAATTGTGTGACAATCGTCACCTGGAGAAGGAGGAAAGATGCGAATTAATGTGAACATTGGAGGCAAAAATTCCAGTTCAAACCTTGCCCACCCTGCAAACAGCAAGGCAGAGGCACAAAGTGGGACTGAGCAGGGAGAACACTGAGCGGGAGAAGGATGGAGAACAATCCTTGGCCACGACTCAGGGAACAATTCCCTCCTGGACCTGCTGGTGGTTTTGAAGCTTTTTTTTTGATGGTGCTTTCCATGTAGGAATTGTTCATGCAAACGCATCTGGGCTATCACCTGAGCCAAGTTCCTGATTTTTAATGTGTTTTCAGGCAAATATAATTACAGGGTACCTGTTCTCTACTAAGCTTCGTGCCAAAGTTAGGAACTTTCAGTCCAAGCTCAGCTGTCCCACACAAGGGAATAACACAGGGAATTGTGGCTTTTTGGAAGACCCACCAAGGAGTTCCCAGCCAGGAGGAATGAGAGGCATGTGGGCTAGGCAGGTAAACAAACAAATCTGGGTGTTTGTTAAAAAACTCCGTGTTTCACCTGCACAGGAGTGAACTTTATCAGCTCTGGTTTCTCCCAGCCTGAAAAGTGTCCTTGTGCAATATCTTGTACTAGATGTCAGATGAGAATGAGGGCTCCAGTGCTCCCCAAAACACCAGGGTTTCAGGATGGATTACCTGGGTGCTAAGTGAATAGCATTCCCCCTCCTCTGCAATATTTCAAGCACTTACTCACTTCTGAATAACCCCAAGATCAGGGGCAGGTGTAACTTGGCTTTGTCTGCAGTGATTTCATGGCCCAGTGGCAGCTCAGGGAGAGCAACAGGAATCCTGTGAGATCTTTCCCTCCCAGACAAGGCACACAAACCCTTTCTTTTAGCACTCTGCTGTAATGGAGATGTCTCATTATTATCCCATTTTCAGGGGATGTAGGGCCAGCAGTGAATTTGGGCTGCCATAACCTGTGGTGAGTTCCCTGCATGGTCTGCAATTGGATTATGAGGATTTTTTAAATTTTTTTTTTCAGGGAATACCAAAAAAATCTGAATGTGCCAGTGAAATGTTGACTCAGATGGCAGAAAATACAGTTGATTGGAGATGAGGACACCTCCCCTGTGTCCTTGTCTTGGATGCCCACAGTGGGATTGCAGTGTTGCTCCATAATCCATCTGTGGTTCCACTGTGTGTTCTCCTAAAAAACAGCTCGTGAGAGCACATGGAACACGGTGCCTCGTCCTGGCAGAGGACTGAGTTTGGCTCCTGGGACTTGCAGAGAAAATTGTCTGTGTGGGGATGACTGGAAAGAGCAACTCGAGAGAGAATTATCAATTTCCTGGCTCATGTCAGCAGAGCACCAAGATCGAAACTGAATTATTTTCAGATGTCAAAATACCACTTAGCAGGGGGCTTTTACTTAGTAAAATTAGCTTTCATTTTCTGCTTTTATGACTATGATTAATAACTTTTTTTTAATGTGGTAGACCTAATTCCATTTCTTCTGCTACAGCAGTTTTTCCAATTACTTTTATCTGTTATATCCCAGTCCTAAATTTGGCTACTTTCCATATGGCTGAATTTGGTCCATGCCATATTTGTGAAGGACTGGCAACCAGTTGTTAGTGGAGTTTCAGAGCAGGTTTGGGAGGTTCCATCTGCTCTCTGATAACTCAGCTTTTAGTTAAAAAAAGTATTATCACCAACTAAAAAAATCCCTTGTCTTCAACTGTTATGGTTGGAAGTCAACAGGAAAAAACCCAAACCAAAACATTAACACTTAAAACCATGAATAGAAATCAACACAAAATTATCCAAATAAAAGATGATAGAAAAAAGGACACAAATTGATTACTTGTTTTTTTTGTTTTTTTAATAAAGTGTTAGCTTGGAATGATGACTTGATATCTAAAATGATCAAATTTAGTGCTGCACTCTTTATGCCAGGAGGGAGGGGGAAATGCAGATAGAACAGAATGATCACTCTTCAGCATCTGCTTGATTTACTGAGTATTGTCCCCTTCTCACAATTATTAATCTGATATCAAAGTGTGGAAGAAGCTCATCCCTTCCTTCTCCCCATTCCAACTTTCCTACAGGTCATTTCTTGTCCAAGACTCACTGGTGTGTTCTGCCTGCCATAATTGTCTCAAGAAACTGAGATTAAACTGTGATTTCAGTGCATCATCTCCAGGTTTGATGGCATCTCTTACACCATTATTTTAAATGTACTGAGGGATTTTTGTCTGAATTTTCAGAGGTGCTGAAGGGCTGCAGCAGAATGAGACCACTGAAGGTAACATTACACTTTTAATTTTAATAATAATAATAATAAATAAGTAAATAAGTAAGTAAGTAAGTAAATAAATAAATAAATAAATAAATAAATAAATAAATAAATTTTTTTTAAAGGCCCTTCATAATTATAGTCCTGGCAGGGATTTGGCTGCCAGGAGAGCTGGGGCAGGGTTTGGATTCCAGCAGGACAAACCCATTTCCATTGCAAACCTCCCACTTTCCAGCTGGTTGTGCCTGGTAACTTGGTTATCCCTGGATCAACAGCTTAAATTTTAATGTAGTTATGTTAGCCAAGGTGCAGTTTACTGCACGGACTTTAACTAGATTAAGAGGCAGATCAGCTATAATTGGAGTCCCTGATGGAATTAGATTGGGATTACAAATATAATTGGATACTACCCTGTTTGAGACACTTCAAAGGAAATATATCTTCGGAGCATGAAGGCTGAAAAATCAACAAACCTTCGGGAATCCTCGAGGCTGTTTCCTGTGGGTGCAGCCAGGAGCTCCAGAAAGATGTTTTCTGACAGAATTCACTCCTAAAAATCGAAATCGGATTCCTGCCTGCATGCAAGTTGAAGGCGAGGTAACCTGGCCACTTTTTAATCTTGCTGTGGTGGTGGCACAGATTAAACCGTGCCTGAAAGAAGCTTTGAACAGAAACAAGTCCTGAGTGTGGATAACAGGCCTCAGGTTTTATTGTGGGGTGTGGAGCCACAGCTGAAGCCAAAACTCCTTTTGCTGCCGTGGCTTCTGCAGATATTTCCATTTAAAGGTGAACAATGGGCTGGTCAGCGCTTGGCACCTTGAGCACCTCAAGGACAATAGCCTGAACACTCTTTTTTCTCTTTTTTAATATGATATCTTTTCCTGTTTGTGGCTTTAGTTCACTCCAGCCGCTGGTTAAGTAGGTCACACCGTGAGCAGGCTTATCACAATCACAGAATACAGTTTGGGGAGAAAAACAAAGAATGTGACTGTGTCTGAACTGACCGGCCATGAGACCAGAGGAAATTACAATTCCACCTCCAGCAGCCAGTCCTGGTTCAAGCACGGAGATCCCAACACTGTGAGGATGCTCCAGCCTGGTCCAGGCACCAAATTACTTCAGCTCACATCGTCCCCTCCTTCAGTCTCCTTACCCAGCCTTCCCCAAAGCCCCAAACACTCCATTTTAATGGAAATAAGTCACGATGTGAGAGGTATTTTCAGGGGAAACACCCAGCCTGGGCTGCTGTTTGCTCTTTTTTGGATGTTCCCTTTCTTCTCCTTTGGACTGCACAGAAATTTGCCACTGACAAAACGAGCTGGGCACAGCTCAGCCCTGAAGTCTCAAAGTCACACATGAAATATGGTTTAGAAAATAAAAAAAAATGTTTTTAGCAAACCACAGTCCCCTGGCCTGTTCCTCGTAACACTCAGTCCTGGCTCTCTCCACCAAAACTCGAGACAGCAAAGCACCTTCACAGGACACTGGAACAAATAATAAATATTTAATAAATTTTAATAGCATATAATCATGTCTAAAATAAAATAATATAATATATAATATACAATATATATTATATATTTTTATATTATATATTATATATTATATATTATATATTATATATTATATATTATATATTATATATTATATATTATATAATATAATTATAATAATAGAAATATATAAAATAATACATAACGTAACATAATATAACATTATATATAATATATAATATAAAATAATTATTAATAATATTAATAATGAATAATAATACTTATTAATATATTATTATCTATTAATTAATTGTAAGCCCTATACTCGTGTTTCCCCACACTCTTTTGCTGATTAATTCTTAACAACATCCCTGTTTAAAAGTGTGCCAGGGCAAACCGGGTCCTGATTCATTTTTTTGACATCCCACAGTTAGGTATTTTTAGGCAAAAATGCATTAAAGTAATTCTGTGGGCCAAAGTGAGACCTGTAACCATGAATAAAAAAAGGAGATATGGGACTCTTGGCTCCTTTGTGTAACAGATCAGGGGTATCTGGGAGAGGTTTTATTTATTTGTCATTTGTATACACGAGATTTATGCTTGCAATTAAGTTTCAGTGTAAATTAGCCCGGCCTGGGTGTGTGTTTAATTGCAGGTGCAAATCAAGCTGCTAACACATCTTTTTTCTGCCTCTTCAGCTTTGGAAGCAGCTCCCAAAATCCCCAAAAGTGCGGATTTTACAGGCGGCAAAGAGCCTCACAGAAAGATTTGAGCTCTTACCTGTGAATGGTCCCTTACATATTTTAATTATTCTCTTAGTTTCGGGTGCACAGATTCACTCAATTTTGCACATCGGGAGAATAAACTGTCTCCAAATATTGGTGAATGTTGAAACTATCGATCAGGAATCTCCCTGTAGCTGAGCTTTTCCAGTTCCCGTGCTATGTGACATCTTCAGCACGAGCAATCTTTATCTTGGTGCTGGTTAATTGGGAGGGCTCGGGTTACCCCGAGGAGCCAGCCAAGAACAATTCTTTTCAAACTCTTCTTTTCATCTCCGAGATTAACTTGAAAATTTTCAGGGAGGGAAGGGAGAATAGCTGGGGTGGGAAGCACCAAAGAGATTGGCAGTCACCTTGCTTGTGCTAAAGGAAAAAAAAAATGCAATTTCCTTTATTTACTAAGCTTGCTCCATTCCCGGTTGTGTACGACTTGGCAACAGTGTATTGATTTTTCAGGAGTTTCTTTTTACAATTACAAAAGAAAAGAGAATTACTGATTGGGAAGGAAAAAAACGTCTTTGTTCTGTTTTGTAAAAGAATCAGGGAGTTCTGTGTGTTCGGAAGAAATAGAAATGCATTAAAAGATGAAAAAAGGGAAGGAAGAAGATGATGCCACAGAAATCGATACAGAGAATTGGGTGAAACAGAACATCTTGTATGTTCTTCAGAAAATAATTTTCCGTACACTAAATACATTTGCAGACTTGTTTCCTACAAACCTTTTCAAGTTGTTGTTGGAGTCTGAAGCCACAAGTTTTAAAGTGGCTGAGAAATATTTTTAATTTTTTTTTCGGAGGGGGAAGAAGCAAAAGTTTGGGAAGCACTTGGGCTTTCAGAGACCAGCTGAGGTAATGCACAAATTTTGTTCTCCCTCCATAAAATTCTTGCCTGGGGCTGATCAAGGTGCAGGGTATTACCTGCAGGTGAGGTGATGAAGAGCTCGAGCTGGAACATCCTCATCACCCCCTGCTCAACACCCCAGTGTTCTGGCTTTAGAGAGAGTCCTTGTCCCAACCCAGGGGGAGAAATGGTGAAATAAAGGCTGAGCAGCCTGAATTTTGGGTGAAATCAAGGCTGAGTAGCCTGAATTTTGTGTGAAGTCAAGGCTAGAGAGCCTGAATTTGGGTGAAATAATGGCTGAGGTGCCTGAATTTGGGTGCTAAAGCCTCTGGCAGAATTGGAATCAGCACTGCCAATAACCAGGGAGCAGCCCCATCCCATCCCATCCCATCCCATCCCATCCCATCCCATCCCATCCCATCCCATCCCATCCCATCCCATCCCATCCCATCCCATCCCATCCCATCCCATCCCATCCCATCCCATCCCATCCCATCCCATCCCATCCCATCCCATCCCATCCCATCCCATCCCATCCCATCCCATCCCATCCCATCCCATCCCATCCCATCCCATCCCATCCCATCCCATCCCATCCCATCCCATCCCATCCCATCCCATCCCATCCCATCCCATCCCATCCCATCCCATCCCATTGATCCCATCCCATCCCATCCCATCCCATCCCATCCCATCCCATCCCATCCCATCCCATCCCATCCCATCCCATCCCATCCCATCCCATCCCATCCCATCCCATCCCATCCCATCCATCCCCATCCCATCCCAAATCTGCTCCTGTTTTTATTCTTGGTGAGCCCAGGGCTGTTGAGCCAAGGCCTGGCAAAGCCCAGGAGGCCCAGCCAGGAGCCAGGATGTGAAATTACAGGTTGGGATGAGCCAAATTCCTGCTTCCAGCCAGGCAGGGCAGGGGAGGGATGCTGGCAAGGCTTTGGGCAGGGCTTTGAGCCCACAGAGCCAAAACCTCCCAGTGCAGCTCGGTGACATCAGCACAAACAGCACCATGGCTGGAGCAGCCCCTGCTCCCACCTCGCTTTTGTTCTTTTTGTGCTGCCCTGGCTGAAAAATAACCCAGTTAAAAAAAAAAAAAACCAAAGCTGCAGGCTCAGCTGGGTCATTTCCTCAGCCCCACGGCCACAAAAAGTGTGTGTGGGTCCCTGCAGGCAGGGGGGAGCTGCACATGGAGCCCACCAGCCCCAAACCTGCCCACCCAGCACCAGCTCTGGACTGTGCAGGAGATTTTGGAAAGGTCTTTCTGCCACCAGGGTAACTTCACCTCTAGGAAAGGGGAAATTAGCCTGCAATTATGTAATTATCAGCCACCCTGAAGCTCAATTAATGTGTTTGGTGACTCTTCCGGAGAAGGGGGAGGTCTGCTGGGTGCCTGCTGTGAATATGGACCACGGGGATTTCTCCCTCCTGCTTTGCCTGGCTCAGTTTTCAGCAGCAGGAGCAGAGTGGTGCTTAAAGCAAACTGAATTCAGGGCAGGCAGGGTTTGCCTCTGCAGCTCTGAGCTGGGCAGGGCCTGGCTGGGCTCGTCTCAGACCCTGAATTCTGCTGGAACAGCCCAAACCAGCAGCCCTGCTGGAACACGCTGACCTGGGATGCATTTCCTGGGCCAGGCTGGATTTACCTCCCTGTGGATCCTACAGCAGAGCACAGCTCTCCTAAAATCCTCTAAAATCTCTGCTTTGCAGTGAAGCACTGGGGGTGCTCCCCAAGACTGAGCAGCTTTTCCAGCATTGAGGTGTCTGAGAGTTCAGCAGGGCAGTGACACCAGACTAAGGTTTGGTGTGAATAAATAACTCAGTAAGGCTTTGAAATTTCGTGTGACAAGGCAGGGCTTGGTCCTGGCACTGCACAAACACTGGCTGCTTGTCCCAAGGGCTGCTGCAGCCTTGGATTTGCTCCCAGCTCCCAGCCTGGCCAGGGAATGCCACTGCATGCAGGGGGGAAAGGACAGAGGAATCCAGAAATTCACCTTTTCAGACTGACTGAAGCCTGAGGAGTGGGTGTGCAGCTCGTGTGCTGTTCCACAGCCAGAGAAGAGCTTCTCCTGCCAGATCCCTGCCCCAGAGCCTGGCTCATCCCCTGGCTCATGAGCAGGGGGGTCCTGGGGAGCACCTGGGGTGCTGGTGACCCACCAGATCCTCTCTACCCTCTGCTTTAAGCATTTACTCCAGAAAAAATCTGATTTTATCCCATAGAACCACAGAATCTCCTGGTTTTGGAGGGAGTCCAGCTGCTGGCCCTGCACAGACAGCCCCTCCTGAGTGATCCTTGAACTCTGGCAATCAAATCTCACCTGTAAACCAAACCTTACATGTAATTCTGTTATCTGTGAAGAGCCATCACATTTCCACAGCTCCATCCACGTGTGCTCAAAAAACCAGGAAAAAGGGTTTTAATTCATGACATGAGGGGATATTTGTGCAACCTCCCATAATTTTGGGGGTCTACAATTACAGAGCCAGCTGATGGCCACTCTGAACATGAATGAGGACTATTCAGAGCCCTCCCTGCTCACATCCAGCAGCTCCTTGATACAAACTCTTTGGTTTCAGGTTTCCAGCTCCCACGATATTTGAGGTTTCATTTAGAACTGAGGTTCCTAGAGAAACAAATGCCTGTAAGAGAAGCCTTTCTTCTGCAGATCTCTAAAGTAATCTTAAAATATGGGATAATGAAGGAAAGCTTGAAAATGTGGGGTCCTGGTGGGGTTCATCCTAAGGTCATAAATCCTCAGAAAGTAAACAGGACATTTTCAGTGTATTTCTAGTATATAGGTATTTCCAATATTTATATATTACCTCTGTGTGTGTGTATATATATCTATATATATTAATGTCTCAGATAACTTTCAGGTAATTTTGGAGTTTTTTGGGATAATTTAAGCTGATATCTGGCAGTGTTTGGGGGTAATTTAAGCTGATATCTGTGAGTGTGCTTGCCTGTGCTCTATAAGGATTTTCCCCCCCTAGAACTATGAGCATAATGCTGTGTTTATCACTTAAATGGAATTTATTCACCTAAACTCAGTGAATATTCGGTTTTCCACATACTGTCAATGCTAGGTGAATAAAACAGGCAGGAATTCAGATTTGAGCCTGCTGGGAATCTGAGCTCCAGTCCCTTTCTGGTTTTAGGGAAAGGAAAGGAAAGGAAAGGAAAGGAAAGGAAAGGAAAGGAAAGGAAAGGAAAGGAAAGGAAAGGAAAGGAAAGGAAAGGAAAGGAAAGGAAAGGAAAGGAAAGGAAAGGAAAGGAAAGGAAAGGAAAGGAAAGGAAAGGAAAGGAAAGGAAAGGAAAGGAAAGGAAAGGAAAGGAAAGGAAAGGAAAGGAAAGGAAAGGAAAGGAAAGGAAAGGAAAGGAAAGGAAAGGAAAGGAAAGGAAAAAGAAAACTTATCTGAGCTGCTGCTTATTGCTGGGCTTTAGAGTCATCCCCTCTATCTCTTAGAGGCAGAATCTCTCTGAGGGATGTTTCACCTTTCCTGCAGGGTGTGAGCACCAAAACTTGATTTTAGGACAACAGAAGTGAGTGTGTGGGACAGAAATAACTAAACCAGGAGGAGGGGAGGGTGCCTGTCTCATCCAGTAATAAGTTTTGAGACTGGACATCATTTGATGCTCAGGAAAGATGGTGTCAAGGACCAGCAGGATAATCAGGCACCACATTTGGTTCTGTTTGGAGCAGAAAAATCAGAGTATGGATCGAACTCTGAAGCCTGAGGTTAAGCAAGCCTTGCAGAAATGCCATTAGCAACACCAGTTAAACTAAGATAGTTCTGCCTTCCAGTGTGTGCATGAGACTTTTCACATCCTTCTCTGGGTGGCCATGAGTCCCACAGTTCAATAAATCACTTTCCTGAGAGAGCATTTCCTATGAAGCTGCTGTCTGATGGAATGAAATATCTCCCGAATGTCACGTCCCCTTTCTACGTGTCTCTCTGCAAATTCTAAATGACTACTTCCTGCTGGAGTGGGGCTGTTGTTGGATCTTTAAAAGCCTGATTTTCACGAAGTGCTGAGCAGCCACAGAGAGCCAGGGGCTCTGGGGGAGCCCAGGGTCTCTTTAGGATCCAGGCAGGTGATGATGCTCAGGCTCAATTGACTGGAGCCCATTGGATGGAGCAGATATCCCAATTGGATGGAGCAGATATCCCAATTGGATGGAGCAGATATCCCAATTGGATGGAGCAGATATCCCAATTAGCTGACAGAGGATCACAGCTCAGGAATACACCTTGTAAAGGGATCTATTCCTGCTCTAAAGGCACATTTAAAGAATTAAACCAGCCCGGGGTCCAAATCCAAACTGCCCTGCTCCAGCTGACAGCTCACCTTTGCATCTCTGGTGGTGTTTGATAATTACAGCACAGCCAGCACAGCTCTGGCCACGTGCTGCAGCTCTTGCAGTGGTGATGTGGGTGGGCTGGAGGCTGGATTCTTCAACGAGGGATGCACAGGGAGAGTGCTGAGCCGTGAGGCTGCTCTGAATCTGAACTCCCTGCAAGTAAAATATTTTGCTTACAAAGAATTTTCATAAACATGTCCTGGGATGTGTATGAGAGGTGGGTCTGGGGATGTGCATTAGGAGGAAGCTGAACAAGCTGCTGTAAACACAGGAGGAGCAGGATAAATGGCCTGGCTCTGCTCTGTGCCACAGAGCCCAGCAGGGACCCAGCCAGCCCCATGTGTGACAGGCACCCCAAAATCTGAGATCCTGTTCATCCATAACCCATGTGTGACAGGCATCCCAAAATTTGAGATCCTGTTCATCCATAACCATGTGTGACACCCCAAAAGAGGAGATCTTGTTCATCCATAACCCATGTGTGACACCCCAAAATCTGAGATCCTGTTCATTCACAGCCCACGTGTGACAGGCACCCCAAAACAGGAGATCCTGTTCATTCATAACCCCTGTGTGACAGACATCCCAAAATCTGAGATCCTGTTCATCCATAACCCTTGTGTGACACCCCAAAACAGGAGATCCTGTTCATTCACAGCCCACGTGTGACAGGCACCCCAAAACAGGAGATCCTGTTCATTCATAACCCCTGTGTGACAGACATCCCAAAATCTGAGATCCTGTTCATCCATAACCCATGTGTGACAGACACCCCAAAACAGGAGATCCTGTTCATTCATAACCCCTGTGTGACAGACACCCCAAAATCTGAGATCCTGTTCATTCACAGCCCACGTGTGACAGGCACCCCAAAATCTGAGATCCTGTTCATCCATAACCCGTGTGACACCCCAAAATCTGAGATCCTGTTCATCCATAACCCTGTGTGACAGACACCCCAAAATCTGAGATCCTGTTCATTCATAACCCATGTGTGACAGGCACCCCAAAATCTGAGATCCTGTTCATCCATAACCCGTGTGACACCCCAAAATCTGAGATCCTGTTCATCCATAACCCTGTGTGACAGACACCCCAAAATCTGAGATCCTGTTCATTCATAACCCATGTGTGACACACACCCCAAAACAGGAGATCCTGTTCATCCATAACCATGTGTGACACCCCAAAACAGGAGATCCTGTTCATTCATAACTCTGTGTGACAGACACCCCCAAAATCTGAGATCCTGTTCATCCATAACCATGTGTGATAGACACCCCCAAAACAGGAGATCCTGTTCATCCATAACCATGTGTGACACCCCAAAACAGGAGATCCTGTTCATTCATAACTCTGTGTGACAGACACCCCAAAATCTGAGATCCTGTTCATCCATAACCATGTGTGATAGACACCCCAAAACAGGAGATCCTGTTCATCCATAACCCTTGTGTGACACCCCAAAACAGGAGATCCTGTTCATTCACAGCCCATGTGTGACACCCCAAAACAGGAGATCCTGTTCATCCATAACCCATGTGTGACACCCCAAAACAGGAGATCCTGTTCATCCATAACCCTGTGTGACACACACCCCAAAATCTGAGATCCTGTTCATCCATAACCCATGTGTGACACCCCAAAACAGGAGTTCCTGTTCATTCACAGCCCATGTGTGACAGACACCCCAAAACAGGAGATCCTGTTCATCCATAACCCCTGTGTGACACACACCCCAAAATCTGAGATCCTGTTCATCCATAACCCCTGTGTGACACACACCCCAAAATCTGAGATCCTGTTTATTCACAGCCCCTGGATAAAACATTTTCAAACTGCAACCACATCTAACTCGTCTTCAGCTAAAATAGAAAAGGCAGGTTGGCCTCAAGGGGTGTCTTGGTGCTGAAAATATCTGAAATTTCTCAGGCATGGAAAGGGCAAATCACAGAGAATGGGGAGATTTTAGTGGGTTTGCTGGTAAACACTTCCTCAAAGTGTCCTGCCAGGTTTTAAAAGGGATTTAGGCACTGAAGGGTGCCTAAGGCATGGAAAGGGGGTTCCAAAAGGGTCTGAGCATTTCAGGTGCCCAGTTCCCACTGGAATTCAGACACACTCAGAATTACTGTCCCTTTACTTCCACTGATTCCCATTAAACCCCAATTTGGGCAAACCTCAGCTGGAAAAATCAGATGTTCAGCATTTAAACTCTGGTAGTTGTCTAAATATAGATGCAAGAACCTAATTTGAGACTTGCACTAAACCTGTGTTTAAAACTACCACCACATCTAACTCACACAAAGGCACAAATCCCCCCTGAATAATCAAACCAATAATTGAATTCAAATGCTTTCATCCAGATAAAGGCTGCAATTGAATTAAAATCTGCCAGGATTTTTGGAGCCAGGGTGGACAGTGTAAGTTATAATCTAGTTTATGGTATAAAGTACTAATTATATGTCCATGGTATTCATCAGACTAAATGCTTCCTGTGTGAGGTAAAAAAAAGTATGGTAAAGATTAATTTAATTATACATTTTATAGATGAAACTATGCCTCTAATATTTTGTAACTAACAATAACTTTAAAGGGCAACTGTAAATATATAGTATTTTGGGACCTTAAAAGATTAAAATAAATAACATATGGAGCAAAATAACGTGTGAGGCCTGGATTACAGTTTTAGAAGTACAATACCTTCCTGACAAGTGTGACCAGCAGAACACCCAGCTCAGTATAAACCCTGAAATATTGCCCAGAAAAGGACTTTTTACTGGGGGAAGCTGGGAGGCATTTAAGCTAAATTGACAAAAAGTCAGGCTGGGAGGGTTCAGAGTGCTGTATTAGCAGACCTGCCAGGCTCTCTGCATTCCCCAGCTGTCAGCACTACCCGCTGAAAGGCCACAAAATAAATCCCAGTTCCCACCTCCCTGAGCTCCTTTTCTTGCTCCTCAGTGGTGACATTTGGGGACAAGGTGGGTCTCTGTGCCCGGGTGCTGGAGCATCCTCAGCAAGGTGAGCCCAGAGCTCAGATGAACATCCCTGTGCTCCTGCTCATCCCCAGCTGGGGATTCACATCCCTGCCCATCAGTGCCACATGACAAACCCATCAGGGACAGCCCTGCTGACCAAACACCACAAGTTTGCTTTCTGGGGACAGTAATTAATTGTGGTGATTATTTTTTGGAGGCTCTGCTCTCTGTTAAATTATTCCTGTGAGAAAGGAGGCAGCAGCAGCTGTGGAAACCATTGCTGCTGCAGCACAGAAGGAGCAGAGGCAATTTCCCTGGGACAGCAAACAAAGAATATCTATGTGAAGCTGTCTACGTGTGGCCACTCTTCTCCAAACCCTTTTCCCCTTTTTTTTTGCCTGTTTGTTTTGTGGCCCCTGTCTGATTAAGGCCCCTTTTTGTGTTCTGCTCAGCCTCGTAGGCTGCATCAGTAACAACTTGGTGCTATTTAGTTTTATTTGCTCTTAAAATGAACAAGGCATTCTTAGGATGTGTTATGTGATACTCCTGTTTTGTTACTTCCCCTGGATAATAAACAGTCTGGAAATTAATGATTTATAGAGGGTTAGTGTTTGGGTGACAGAAACTAGGAGAAGAGGCTTGACTCAGCTCCCCTGTGCCTGTAACTCCAAATATTTCAGGTGATTCTGCATGAATTGCCATTTATTCACACTCCTGCCCACTGCACCTCTTTTAACACCCAGAAGTCAGATGAGCATTTAGCACTGGTGTTGTGGCCTCTGCTGAGGGAAGCTGCTGCAAGCCATGCCTGTATTTTCTTTGCAGTGGAGTACACACACAGCTGAGCTGTATTAGGGGACAATTCTGCCTGGTAGACTCCAACTGGGCCTTGTTTGATGTACAAATAAGCCCCAGCCCTGCTGGGAAGGGATTGTCCCATGGGAACAGGCACCAGCTGCAGGCTGGGGCCAAAACCACCCTTGGCTGCAGGTCCCTGTGACCCTGGCTTGGGCACAATTGTGGTTTCCAATAACCCAGGAGTCCCTCCACTCTGCCTCTCCCATGCACCAAAACCCTTCCTGTGCTGGCCCATCGTGTTCTGAGATCTGTCACCCAGGGAAGTGATCCAGCTTAAAAACACAGAAATCCAGGGGTGGGGAAGGTGTGATGGGGCAAGAATCTCTGAGCCCTTGAAGCCACAGCCACAGTCCAGAGATTTTGGGCCTCTTGAGGAGTCTCCAGGATGAGGATCATGCTGCCTGGCACATAAGGCTTGCTTCTGCAATTAAACATAATTGTTTATTAACTAAGACAGCTTTTGCACTAAAATGAACTTTATGAATAGCTGCACACATCCTCAACTGCCTTGGACTTGATTTAGCACTGGCTGGACTGCACAGACTGCCCCCAGCTATAAAACAGATTTAAAAGAAAGACACTCAAACACATCATTATTAAATAACACTGAGCAATTCTCAGTGATGCATCACAAAATTCAGAGATCACTGTTAAAAACCAAACTTCAGATTGTTGTGAATGGCTCTTGCTCCAGCTGAGATTTGGACCAACTTTGTAGACTGAGAAAAAAGTCATTTTTAAAGCTGTGCACCTGCACAAATGCCATTAAAACCCCAAAGAGAAACAGCAGCAATCAGTTCTCCTGTGAGCTCAGCCCACTTTGATGCTCCAAGTGCAGGTCCTGGGCAGAGCCCAGGGGATGTGACACCCCAGGCAATGAGCTTTGGTTCAGCAGCTCAGGAGATTTACCTACATTTATCATATGATTTACCACACAATGGGGCAGTGTGAGGGCTGTGCCAACCCACAAACACCCCCCAGTGCTCTGGGGGCTGGGAGCAGCACAGTGAGATCCCAAGCCCAGAGGGAGGGCAGGGTGGGACCAGCAGCACCCCCCTCTCACTGAGCCTGGCCAGGTCTGTGACACCCTCCAGTCGTGGCTCAGAGGCTGCAGGAGCAGGATGGCACCAGGGTTTGGCATCTTCCACGGGTTTCTGGGAATTGCCCATGCCCAGGAGCCCTGGGCTCTGCTTCAGGAAGGGACACCTCAGCCCCAAACCTGGGGCTTTTGGCAGCTGCTGCATGGCAGATTGAAAGCTGCTCTGCACGCTGGAAAGTGTTGCTGTATTTTTCTAATAGATCTGTGCCAGCTTTTCAAGATAAGGGCCTGTCTACAGGCTGCTAATTTATTACCAGTAAAGCCTGGTTTAATAAACTTGTGGTAAATATTTTCTGCTTTTAAGACCCTCTCAGGCTTCAAAGGCCCCGTTTGCTTTAGGGTCCCTGGGGATGCTGGTGCCAATGAGCCATGTTCCATTAATTATGTTGCACAAATAAGCCAAATATTGCACAACTGTGTGGTGAGGAATGCTGGGTGCTCTTCTGCAGGACACCCCTGGGACCTTCCCACACCCCAAAATTTCAGTGTCCCCAATTAGGGCAGCACTGAACTGCCAGTAATTTTTCCCCTGGAGTTGACAAACACCAGACTGTCTTTCCCAGTTAGAATTGGGACAGAAGGGAACAACTGCAGAGACAGCCACATCTCATCTCCTCAGGCTGGGGATTGTGCAAATACCATGAGATTCCAGAGGATAAGGAAGCCTGAGGTGCTCCCAGGAGTCTTCTCTGCCTGGCCAAGGTTCAGAGTGGGGCATCTTGCTGAGAGGAGCCTGGGCTGGGCTGTTTGTGGCTCAGCTTCAGGGCCCTGTGGTGCTGGAAAACAAAGCCAGCAGTGCTGTGAGCAGGTACAGTGCAGTGACCCCAAAAATAACCAGGATATTCCACAGCCACACCTTTCTGCAAGAGCTGCAGGCAAAGATGATTTTCCCACAGGGGCACAGAGGGATGAAATAATCTCATTTTGAGTCTCACCTCACCTCTGTGCTCCCAGCCCAGAGCCAGAGCAGCCCAAAGCTGCAGGTGAAAGCCCTGGGAGTGCAGAAACTGAAAGGCTGCAGATAAACTCCTGACCAGCCACCCTCTGAACCTGCCACTCACAATCTGTGTTTTCCTGGTGGCTGAGGAGGAAAATTAGCAAGAGCCCAGTGATAAGTGGGAAAAGTGGAGATGTTGTGTGAGTGGCTGGGCAGGGGAGCAGCCCCAGGAGGCTGAGAGCAGCGTGTGCCACACGTGTGCTGGTTATACTGCCCTGGCAGGCAGCTGGGCTGCCCTGGGTATGAATTTTAAATGAATTGTTAACACATTTTATGAATCTGGTAAAGGCACAGTGATGTGGGAGAGAGCACACGTCTGTTCTGCGAGATGGAGTAAATAAATCACGACTTCCACGAGATAAAACTTTATTGAGCAGCAATAAACGACAGAAATGCTGCTCACAGTGTTTAAAGCCATGTAAAAAAAAAAAAGCTCTGAGGGCTGATTGCCCCAGCCCTGTGCTGGGACAGGGGGACAGGGACTGTCACACCCTCCTGTCACACCCTGGCACCCTCCAGCACCCACAGGTGCTGCTCACAGCCTCTGCAAGGTTTTGGTGCCTTTCCCCACGCAGAATCCTTCCCTCATTCTCTTCCCCACCATAAATTTCTCTGCTCTGTGGTGCCCAGGAACAGATTTGGAGCAGAGGGTGCATTGGCAGTGCCACTCTCCTGCCTGGGTTCACACTCTGAAGTTGTTCTCTGGATTACTAATAAATAAATAAACAATAAATAAATAAGTAAATAAAAATAAGAATAAATAAATAAAAATAAAAACAAACAAATAAATAAAAATTATAACTATAATAAATAATAATAAAATAAAAAAAAATCTTCAAAATCTTCAAATCTTTGCATAATCAGGCACTGATAAAGGGAGAGATATCACCCTGCTTTACCCCAGCACAGATTGATTGAGAGGCAGTTCACAGACCTTGGGACCCAGGGAAGTCAGGGGCTGAATTTCCACTCAGTGGGGGCAGAATGCGAGCCCAGCATTTGGGCAATTGGGATTCTCCAGGTTTAGGTCTCTGGCTTGATTTTCCTCCAGAACTACAACATCATCTGTTATCTTTTTGGTCTTCAGGGATATTGGGATGATTATAACTTGTCAAATCTAGGAAATGAAAATAAAACAGAGATGTCTTACCCAAAACACAGGCAACAGCATCTGATGCTCCCAGGGAATGTTGGCACTGCACAGGCTCAGATTGATGCAATTATTCCCTCAGCCCAATAAAGAGGAATAATAAATCTGCTTAATAAAGAGGAATTCCCATCATCCCAGAAGTTTCTTAATTCCCAAAAAAGCTCCCTTTCACCCCCAGAGATGCCCAAAGAAGCAGACAGATAAATATTCCTTCTTAGTAAAGTTCTGCAGAGTAATAAAGTTTAAAACAAGGGGGGAAAGCCACTTGCCTGATTGATCCCTTTAGGTGAAGGTGCAGTGGGATGAAACCTCCTGCCCCATAAATCTGCTGCTCAGGGCATCCCCAGAGCCACAGCTGACCCAGGATGGACACTGCTGGCACAACAGGCACCCCAGATAAGTAACTTTATATACACATGGCACTAATCCCCTCTCCATCCAGACATTTTAAAACATCTCCATACAGAATTCAGCCAGGGAGATGTGAAACGAGGTGAAATTATTCAGGATATACAATGGAGGAATTTTATTACTGAGCTGACTGCATTATAAATCAAGTGCTCTGTAAATGCAATAAAACAATTGTTTAGTCTGCATGATTCATACCACAAACCTCAGTATTCTGTGTTTTGATCTTATTGCAGCAATAAACTGTCTAGACAGCAATTAACAAACTGTTTTTTCTTCAGATGTTTGGAGTGCCTTTGCTGCCTGATCAGCACTCAGCAATACAGGGGGTTTTTCTCTATTCCTATTAATTATCAGGATGATCAAGAAGCAAGGTCAGCAGGAATTGTACAGCATGTCTCTTTCCATGAGCTGCTACAGAATGGTATCAATATCAGTGTATGAAAAAAAAAACAATATTAGGTTTTTATTAGTACTAAGATAAGGATTTATTTTACTAGGATGCTCCAAAATGAGCTTTAAAAATGTAATTTATACGAGCAGGAGGTGCCATTTTGGGTCCTGATTCAACAAATTGCTTATGCTTGTAGCCAACTTTAAACATTTCAGTAAACCCAGGAAAATTGTGCATGGAAATTATTGTGGTGGGACAGACCCCCAGTGATGTGACCCTGGGTGAGTTTGTGCTCATCAGGAGAGATTTCTCTTCTCTTCTCTTCTCTTCTCTTCTCTTCTCTTCTCTTCTCTTCTCTTCTCTTCTCTTCTCTTCTCTTCTCTTCTCTTCTCTTCTCTTCTCTTCTCTTCTCTTCTCTTCTCTTCTCTTCTCTTCTCTTCTCTTCTCTTCTCTTCTCTTCTCTTCTCTTCTCTTCTCTTCTCTTCTCTTCTCTTCTCTTCTCTTCTCTTCTCTCTTCTCTTCTCTCTTCTCTTCTCTCTTCTCTTCTCTCTTCTCTTCTCTCTTCTCTTTCTCTCTTCTCTTCTCTCTTCTCTTCTCTCTTCTCTTCTCTCTTCTCTTCTCTCTTCTCTTCTCTCTTCTCTTCTCTCTTCTCTTCTCTTCTCTCCTTCTCTTCTCTCTTCTCTTCTCTCTTCTCTTCTCTCTTCTCTTCTCTTCTCTCTTCTCTTCTCTTCTCTTCTCTTCTCTTCTCTTCTCTTCTCTTCTCTTCTCTTCTCTCTTCTCTTCTCTTCTCTTCTCTTCTCTTCTCTTCTCTTCTCTTCTCTTCTCTTCTCTTCTCTCCTCTTCTCTCCTCCTCTTCTCTTCTCTCTTCTCTCTTCTCTTTTCTCTCCTCTTCTCTCTTCTCTTCCTCTTCCCTTCTCTCCTCTTTTCTCTTCTCTTCTCTCCTCTTCTCTCTTCTCTCCTCTCTTTTCTCTCTTCTCTTCTCTCTTCTCTCCTCTCTTCTCTCCTCTTTTCTCTTCTCTTCTCTCCTCTTCTCTCCTCTTCTCTCTTCTCTCCTCTCTTTTCTCTCTTCTCTTTTCTCTCTTCTCTCCTCTCTTTTCTCTCTTCTCTCCTCTCTTTTCTCTCTTCTCTCCTCTCTTTTCTCTCTTCTCTTTTCTCTCTTCTCTCCTCTCTTTTCTCTCTTCTCTCCTCTCTTCTCTTCCCCAGTTCCCAATTCTTTTTTTTGATTTTCCCTGTGCCAGGCGGGTTTGGGGCTGGCAGAGCATCCCTGGAGCTGCAGGAGCCGCTCCTTGCTGGACAGCTCCCAGCACTGCTCAGCTCACCTGAGCTCGCTGCAGGAGAAAAGGCAGCTGGAATCTGCCGGAGCCAGCCAGAGCCTCACACTCCTCAGTTCCCGAGGAAAACCCACCGGCAGCTGGAGGGGACACAGAAAATCCAGCTCAGGTGCTCCACGTTCTGCTCTGCAGGAATCATTCCGTGGGGTTTGACTGTAAGTCATGAGCAAATACGTGATGGCTTCAGAACAAAATGAGAATAACTCTGAGGCTGCTGCTCTGGAGTTATTTGAATAATAAAAGTGACAAACATTTGCTGTGTTGGCTTGGTTTCTAAATTTCGGTGCTCACAGTTTTGCAGATCACCCACAGAACCCTCCTCCTCCTCAGTCACCTTCTTTTTCTTTTTTAACCAAACTCATTCCTTTGAGAACCTTACAAAGGAAATTGTTTTTCCTTCAAAAATATTTTCCCTCTATTCTGTACAAACGCTGGGCAGATTTTGCAGGATTGCCCATGAAGTCAGACCTGCAGCTTTGATATATTTCCCTGGAGGAATTTCTTTTTTTTTTTCCTTTTAAGATAAAAAGATGTAGAACTATGCAGACTTTCCAAGCAGTTGTTAGGGAACGTGCACAGCCAGTGAAATCAAATTCTGAGCTTGCTAACCTTGGCAGTGCCCCTTTAAATTAACTTTGCTGCCTGAAGATGCACAAACAAAAAGGTTTAAAGTTCTCTGAAGCAGCAGCGTAGAGGAGGAAAAAAAATCCCATCCTGAATTTTTCTGATTTGTTAATTTTAATCTTGGGCATGAAAACTCATTGTCACTGTTCACTTGGAGATTTTTCCTTGGTTTGAAAAACAATGCAGAGGGTCAGGGCTGTGCTGATGAGTTTTGGGAAGGTGGGTGGAAGGGGGAAAAAAATTCCAAAGTGTTTCCTTTGTGCTGCTGCACGAAATCTGCTGCATGCAACAACACAGCCAAACAGCTGCACTGTGATCTAAATGGGCGAATTTAATGAGTTTCTTTATTTATTCCTTTCTTTTACACAGAGGTAAGCCCCTGTTTTTACAAAAGATGGAAAAGGAGGCTACTTGAACTATTTTGGAAATTTTTTTTTGTAGAAGAACAAACCAGTTTCTACAAGAGGGAGATGCTCTGTAACTCTCTGCTAAACTAAATTCAGATTTTACAGTTTTTTTTTCTTTCAGGTTATTTTTTATTAGTTAATGCTGCATCCTTCAAATAACAAAAACATTCCTGGTACCCATCTTGCAACCCACAAACTCTTTCTCAAGAAAAAAAACATTTTAGAAAAAGGAAACTAATAGGAGCAGGGAATTGCAGAAAATAGAAATACAATATCCCATAAGGCTCACCTGCTTTATAGTTTTATTCCAGACTCACTTCTGTCACTTTCCAATTCACCGAACTCAGAGAAAACCAGAAGTTTTACGGCAGCAGAGTCCCCTCTGGCTCAGGGCTTTACAACCAAATGAAGGAAAGAAGTGGTTTCACCTGGCTGTGCCTCCAAAGTCAGGTGAGGCTCATCTCTTCCAAAGAATTTCAACTTTCAGAATGAGCTTTCTCTAAACTCGGTGCATGGCAGAGGTTGAACCCCCGTCCAGCAGAAGCTGCAGAATTTCTGATGACAACTTTTACCAATATCGAGTTTCACACTGCCCAGCTGAAAATGCCAATATTGCCAAAACATTGGGTGAATCACTGAGCTGGGCTCAGGAGGCTCTTTCTGAATGGAAGAGAACATAACTCATAGTAGTAAATATAAATATATAAATAGAAATAAAAATAAAATATAAATATAAATATATATCTAAAATAAAAATATAAAAATATAAAAATATAAAAATAATATAAATAATATAAATAATATAAATAATATAAATATAAATATAAAATATAAATATAAATATAAATATAAATATAATCTATGTAAACATAAATATTAAAATCAAAATTATTATATCAAATACATAACATATAAATTATAAATACAATATAAAATTTTTAAATAGATATAATTATAACCATAAATCAAATTGTAAATATAAATATAAATAATATAAATAATTAAATGAAATTATGAATATTATATTGAATATATAACATATACATTATAAATACAATATGAAGTATAAATATATATAATTAGAATTATAAATAGAAAGCAAATTGTAAATATAAATAGAAATGCAAATATTGTAAATATAAACTAAATCAATAGTAAAATTATAAATGTTATATTAAGTCCATACCGTATAAATTATAAATAAAATGTAAAAATTATAGATATGATAATAAATTGTAAATATAAATATAAATCAAATTATAAATATAAATAGAAATGTAAAAATAAACTATATAAATATGGAAAAAAATATAAATATAAATATAAATATGGATATAGGTATAAATATAGATATAGGTATAGATATAGATATAAATATAAATAAATATAAATATAAATATTGACTATAAATAATAACTATAAATATAAATATATATTAATAAGTATAAATATAAATATAAATATAAATATAAATATAAATATAAATATAAATATAAATATAAATAGACAAGCGAGGCAGGCTGGGCTGGGCACTGGGACGCTCTGCTGGGCCAGGCTGGAGGCAGAGCCCAGACCAGACCCAGGTGATGCCCAAAGTTTCCCAAAGAGGATTTTTATCCAGATTTATCCTGACAAGGGAGGAGCAGCTGTTCCCTTGGAAAGCTGCTCACAAATCACTCCAGCTCAGCTGGGGATGACAATTCGGAAAGTCGCAGTTAAAGCTAGAATTTTAGGGAAGGGGTGCAGTGTTTTACACAGCACGCGCTGGGTTCCAGCCCCTGCCATGATTTGCAGTTTTTGGGGTTTCTGGGACCAGCAGCATCCCCCCACAAGTGTCCCCACTGTCCCCACTCTGCGCCCTGCGCTCCTCCCGTGCCATCTCCACCGGGGGAGGAACGCGCAGAACTGGAATTTGCGGTGAATCGCTGGGAGGAATGCCCTGCTGCCCTTGCTGCCCTTCATCGCCAGCAGCGAGATGCGCAGAGACAGAGCTGAGAGAATTTGTTCAACCGCTTATTTCTGACAGAGGGGCATCGAGGGGATGCGGGGAGCAGACGGGTTTGTGCTGGGAGCTGCACAAAAACCCCCGGTGCAGACATTTATTGGGGAGCTTTGTTCCCCGAGTTCACAGAATAATCCTTTTTTTTTTTTTTTTTTCCACAGCTCTGCGTCCCTCGTTTAGCGCAGAGCCCAGCTGCACTGTAAGCCACAGCAGAGGGAAAAGTGGAAGAGGTGTGATTTCAGAAAGAAAAGCTAAATCTGACTGATTGCTTAGCTCACCGGTGAGCTGCTTTGCTGCTCTGCACATCCTGAGGGTGAGCAGCGTCAAATTATTGTGCTGTGTTCTCATTCCAATAAAATTCCCGAGGGAAAGAACACTTTAAAGAACCAGGAGCCAAGCGAAGTGCCAAGAATCCAGCTGCTGTGGGCTTGTCGATTGTCACCCTTGTCCCTGAGTGTGGCTTTCCCCTTGAGGAACTCTCCTGTCGCATTTCTGAGTAAATCCGAGTTTCATTTCCCAGCCCGTGCGATGCGAGCAGCGCTGAGCACAGGACATCAGGCAGAAAAACAGGAGTTCCATAAGCTGCTCGCTGCCTGCTGGGAATTCGGTGCTATTTATTTATTTGGTGCTATTTATTGATTTGGTGCTGTTTATCTATTTGGCGCTATTTATTTATTCGGTGGTATTTATTTATTTGGTGCTATTTATCTATTTGGTGGTATTTATTCCATCCCGGGCATGAATGGGGAGCTTTCCCCGAGTCATCTCTCCATCCCTCACCACCAGGAGCTGCGAGCACAGGCGGTGACACCGCTCCTCCCCCGGGGGAACAGCTCTGAAATGAAAATAGCAAATTCCACAGTTATGACTCCAGTAAAAGTTACCCAGGCATTCAAATAATGGGACTTCCTACTCCCCAGATATCTTCCTTTCTGCGGGATTGTCCCAGGAAGGGACAGCATCAGGGATCATAAATTGTCTTTTGGCTTTTCAGCACTTTACAGGCTCCCATGCATCGCCAACAATAGGACTGGGGAATGACTCTTAACAGCTCATTAAGGCTGTTTTTGCCAAATGCAAATAATAAAAAGGCCTCTTAAGAGGCTGTCTCATTTTATTCAGAAAAGGCTACTGCAGAATATAAAAAGATGCCATAAAATGGAAATGCAATAGAAGACCCAGTGCAGTTATCTTTGGGGTCCTTTGAAAGATTTCCAGGCTGGCTTCAAATCTCATGGGCATTTCTGGATGGTTAAATCAGGAGGAAACTTTTAAAAAAGCCCCAAAAATCAGGTACTGACACTGCTGGCAACACACAAATACCTGGGGAGCAGAAATAAATAGAAATGAGATTTTCATGGACTTGCCTCACATTTGCCAGATTTTTTGTGCTCCCAGTTCACTTCTCCTGCCTTGGTCTGGCTGCAGGACTGGTGCTTCAGTGCTTTTGACCTTCCCACAGACAAAGAAATTCCCAGTGCCCTCCATGTCCCCCAGCACCCCTGGGCCCATCCCAGTGCTCCTGTCTCCTGGAGCTGCCACCAACTCACCTGTGAGAATTCTGGCACTGAGATCTCTTAATTTTTACTCCCTGGAAAAATGCAAGATTTTGACTCAAGGATGTTATCACCTAATTTTTTAGGGATGTTCTTCTAGCTCCTCTAAATTTTCCTTGATTCCTTCATTCAGGGGACTGGAATATTCATGAATTTAAAGCCAGGCCTGTGTTAGATGAGATGTCTGCAGGTTGTTTTGGACACTGTGACAACCTGGTTTGTATGGACAGGAGCTCTGGATCCTCCTGCTGTTAAATCCCAGTTTGCACCAAAGTCATGGAACAGAGATCCATGGATTTCAATTGAAAAATTCCTCCTGCACAGCTCTAGAATTACTCCATGAGAAAACCAGAATGACAATGCACTGTCATTCCCATACTCCCATTGACAGGTGACCTATGACAATGTATTTATGAGATATTTACTTCATTTCTGTCCCAGAAAGACCTTCTTATATTATCTGGAAAAAAAAATGCTTCCCATAATCTGAACAATTGCTTAACTATCAATGGTTTGAGTATTGGTAGATTTTCCTTATTTTTGTTATAAGAATTGGGATTTATTATGTAACAACAGCAGAAATCCCCCAGTAAGAGCCAAGCTGCTGTTGTGGGAATTCAGTCTGTTGCCAGAATTCCCCAGAAAATCACTGAACACCCCCATGGGGAGCCTGCAGAATTAAGACTCTTCATAACTTTGCTCCTCTCTCTTAAATCAAGTTTAGGAATTAAATGAAAATTGGATCTGGTTACTTCTCTAGAGCAAGGCTTGAAAAAGAAATGCAACCTGAGGAAAATCCACCTGTAGAATTTGGACCAGGCATGATTCATCTCTGGGAATGATCCTTGGCCCAGATTAACTCCTTCATCACCTTGCTCAGCACTTACCTCTGTCCAGCCTGAGCAAACAGGGCCACACCTTAAAATCTGGGTTGGGTTTTCCTGAAACAGAAATGGGGAAGAAAAAACCAACACAAAACAAAACTAACTGAAGAAATCCCAACCAGACAACCAAACATCAAAAAGATGAGCAGAAACAATATAAAAAAACTTTGGTTTGGGGCTTTTTTCTGGTGTAGGACTCGGGGAAGGATTCCTGGCTGGTGCTGTGCCACACACAAGCTTAAAATGTGATTTATTGCACTTTTCACTTGGTCTTTCAGGGTGGAAGGAACAGGCAGACTTGACTTTTTAAAATGCAAATGAACCAGAACCTTGAAGGGCCTTGGAATACTTTCCTGACTTCCTGAAGCCCATAAAAACGTGTCTGAGGTTGTGCTGTGATGGAGACCCCCAAGAAGCAGCGGAGTGAAAGCAGCCTGGAGCTGCAGAGGGCAGGGATGGAGCCCTGCTCCTGCTGTCCCTGAGATCCCACATTTCCAGATCCCATCGACTCCAGAGTGCCTCACTGGCACTGTGCCCTGCCAGGGGAGAGACAGGAGGGTTAAACTCTGAGCCCTGAAAACTGCTGAGCTGCTCCATCTGGGCTGCTCCATGGCAAGGAATATGCTTTATTGGCATGGCTTGGAGGTTTACAAGCAATCTTCTTGAAGTTTTAATGGTTGCTGGGGTGATTTATCCTGTCTTGAGAGTCAGTGCTGTTAGGAGGCACCCAGTTCTTGAGCTCTCGCTTTCCTTTATTATGAAAACCTTTAATCTTCCCTACATGTACCATAAATAACCCCATTATGGCCACACAGAGAAAATGGAACAGTCCCCGTGGAAGTTTGGACTTTTTGCTTCACACTTTTATGAGCTGCTTCAGCTTCACGAGGGGGATGTTTAACACACAGCCTGAGGAGCAGGAAAGTGTCATATTCCATTGTCATATCCAATTTTTGGCTTTGCAGCCATCAGGCCCAGCAGCATTTTCCAGGCAGCACTGCTTCCAATTCTCAAGGGAGGGAATTCCCAATTTTGTGCTGCTCCAGAGCAGAGTTTGGTATCTCATACCTCAACCTCACATTTCTGTCCCGTGTCATTTAAACTGCTCTGTGTGGAAGGCAGAGGGGACACCCTGACAGAGTTAAATTAAGAATTAAGGCAGAAGAGTTGAGGTTCACAGCAGGAGAAACATTTCCCTGCATGTATTTCAGACCAAATCCACAAACCCAAAGGACCTGCAGGAGGAGGGAAGGTCAGGCTGACCCTTGCTGTATCACCTTTTTATATCATAATTCCGGAAAAACCAGGGAATAATGGCTCAGGCAAAGCTCCCCATCAGCCCTGCCTTTGTCCTGATTTATCAGATGTAACTTTCTGCTCTTTGCTCAAGCTCCCACACCCCCAAAATGCAGATGACAACATTTACTCCTCTTTGGAAGCTCTGTCAGCTCTATCGAGAGGAAAAATCTGCATTAATGGTCGGCTCCAGTAATGCTGGTTTGTTTTTTTTTTTTTCTATAGCTTTACTGATTCTGCCCCAGGGGATTTTCTTTAACAAAACCTGGTCGCAGTTCGCCTTTGGGACTGTGATTGCCACACCCGTGGGTGGAAAGCAGGAGCCGAATCCCCGATAAGGAGGGAACAATTAAAGAATTCGCACTGATGCTCCATGCAAAGGGACGTGTAAATCAGCGTGGAGCAGCAGAGCCCTGAGAGGAGGGATCTGTAATTGAGGCCAAGCTCTAAGTGCATCTCTCGAGCTAATTGCCATCCCAGAGACTGTAAAAAAGAGAGGGAGAGAGACAGAAAAGGACTGCAGGGCAAATTACAACTTTGGAGCAGGGATGGACTGAAGTCGGAGGATGCATGCGAGAGCTATGCAGGGAATTTGCCAAGGGTTGGGCAGCGCTTTATGGAACATTCGCCCTCAAGTTTTAAATTTGTCCTTGGCCGGGGGAGGGGGATGGGGAGTGCAGGCTCTGAGAGAATTCTCTTTTTGGGCAGAGGACATTGGATTTGAAACGAGGTAGAGGAAATACACAAATATATCAATAATACATTCAATCAGGCCACCATCCCCTTACTCACAGCAATCCTGACGCCACAACGTGAAGACCACAGCCAAGGCCCAATATTCCAGCTGTGCCTGGCAGATTCCCCCCTTGCCCAGAGCACAGATGTGTTCCCCAGAGCTGGCAGAGCAGTGGCAAACTGGCAAAACCCCACTGAGAGCACCCTAAATAATCCCAGCTGCCCCAATTACCACCAGCTCCTTCCTGCTGGAGGGGCATCAGTGCACAATGTAGATGGGGATGCTTTATCAATATGCCCAAT
This sequence comes from Luscinia megarhynchos, assembly GCA_034336665.1. Classification (NCBI taxonomy): domain Eukaryota; kingdom Metazoa; phylum Chordata; class Aves; order Passeriformes; family Muscicapidae; genus Luscinia; species Luscinia megarhynchos. The sequence continues at coordinate 13,234,549 of CM067582.1, read as the reverse complement.
GAGTTGTCCAGTTGAAATCTAATCCTATATTAAACCTATAATAAACCTATATTGAGTAATTCCAGAGCTTCAGATTCTTAACCCAATCCATTTGCTTTCTGCCCCACTTTCTTATCTTTTCTCACAAAGAGATTGAAGCAATTTGGAAAAGAAAGCACTTTTTTTTTTTTTTCCTAAAAATATTTTCAGCACCTAATACATTCAAAATCTGGGATATTTTGTGTCTATACACTCCTACAGCATGGCATAAACACCTGATATTAAACTAGGATTTCAGTTGTACTTTACTACTGTCATCACAAAAATGTGAATAGTTTTCCTTTTTGTGAACAATATGTTATCAGATGCTTTCAGATCCCCCTGCTATCGAGGCAATCAGTTAACAAGCTGATCCCACTGACAAACGTGCCACAATGTCCCCAAAAGTTGAAGTTCCCTCTTTGGGGCTCCCACCAGCTCCACCTGTGCCTGTGGCTGGGGCCACAGAGTCTGTGAGAGCTGTTTACTTTAACCAGCATATTCCCATAAGTCTGGGGCTCTTTCCCAATTTTGAAGATGGTGTGGGGAGGGGATTGGGAGCTGATGATAACGGGATGGAGGAGATTAGGCAGCTAAGCCATCCATTTTAGTTCCAGTGATCAAATTTCACAGTCTTTATCTGGAGCACTGCCCAGCTAACTCTTCAAGTGAGGATAAAATGAGGGAGTGCAGCTATAACCAATAACTTGATGCCTGCTGATCACCACCACGAAATCCCCATCTACCCAAAGGTGCTGGGTCTTTGTGCTCCAGCTGCAGGGTTTGATCTTATAAATGTTTATTCTTGTTATCTGCAGAATTACTTGTGGCAAAAAGCTCTGCTCCCACTTGTGATTGCAGTCAGAAGCTCACAGAAAGCATCAGGCAGAGATGGGGTTTGTCAGATCACTGCAGGTACCAGGAGCAGATTCTGCTCTGAGGCAAACAAAGGTTTGAATAGAAAATTCTGTACTGGACCATTAGGTAGAAAATTCTTATCAAGAAAAGTTAAAAACCAGCTCAGAAGAATTAAAAGTCAGTGTTGCCCAGACATTTTACAAGGAACTGTAAAAGCTTAATACTATGGGTGCAAAATGCCATGAAATACAATTAAATGTTATTAAGCTTTTTTTTTTATGGTAAGTGGGAACTTTTTCTTACAAATAGTTTTTAACTAGCAGCTTTACTTGTTTATCCTCAAAAAGAAAGGTCTTTACATGCTGTATTTAAAACTGAAAATGCAGTGTTATACATATTAACATTCTTTGAAAGCTCCCAAGAGTTTTGCAGACCTCCCATAGGTACCCTGAGGGGAAAATCAAAACCACATATGGGGAAGTGTGGGGGTGAGAAGAGAAAGAAAAGTTAGTTCCACGTGGATTTTAATGCATCTGATCTCAGGAGGCATTAAACAAACAAACAAAAAAGTGCATTTTACAAGGTGAACACTGTATTGATTTGAGACTTTTATATCAGAAGGGGCTCAATTAATCTGATTCCAATTGACTGACAAAACATCCCCACCTCCCAAAACCACAAGCAACTACCATAGCAACAAAACATAAATAACTGTACACAGCAAAGCCCACCAGAACAAAGGCTAATGATGTGCATTGTTAAAAATGGAAAAGATCTGAGCTGAGGTCCCCAGAGCTCCCAGCAGTGCTTCTGTCCCAGGAAAGACTCCAGGTCACTTTTAAATCCAGAGGGTGATTTGATCTTTGTTGTTATTTTATTCTAATGATTACATGCTCTATAAACAGAACTAGACAAGTCGTGTTCCTTGTGAACTGCTGAAGTAATAAACAGGTTTTGTGAATTAACCCTGCAGGGCTGGCTGTAGGGAGCTGGGGTGAAATGAGGAGTGGGGAGGGGAGAGCAGAAACCACAGAACTCCACATCCCTGTGCCTCTGCTGTGTGGCTCAGAGCTCTCTCAGGTGCAGCTCAGAGCTCACAGAAGCTGCACTGAAGAAATTTCCCCAAGGACTTCCATGGGCACTGGCATCACGTGTGCCCAGCTGGGACACTGCCAGTCTCCAACCAACAGTGTTCCCCTTGTGAAATGCATTTTTTTAGTTTGTTTAATGCCTCCTGAGATCAGTGGTATATCAATAGAAACCCACTGGCATTTGTAACACAGAAAACTCTTTTTTGTTTGCCTGTGGAGGGAGAGAGGTGTGTTCTGGAGCTCTTTTGGTTGGTTTGCCACTGAAGGAAAATAAAGCATCTCTGTACCCAAGTGCCAAGAATGAACAGAGATACTGCAGTGGCTAAAGTCAAGAACTTCTATGCATATTTAAACACATTAAAATCTAATTTTCAAACGAGATTAGAACAACTAATTTCCATTACTAAAGAAGCACCACAAACCAAAGCTGTGAGAGCAGTAATTTCTGCCCAGTTTGCTTAAAAGGATGACCAACAATCTGGGCTCCAGGGCTACCTTGGCAGTGCAGAAGTGGCAGGAGGTGCCTGCCAGAGGACTGTGCCCTTCTCCAGGGGATGCACATTTTTACAGAGACTCTCACCCACAGAGTGCCAGAGCAGGGATGTGACCATGAATCTGCTGCTGCCCTGCACCTGCTCAGCAGAACATGACTGAGACCTTCCTCACTCTCCCCTCAAAAAAGGAATTCTGGAGCAGGAATGTTTTCTTATCGAGAGCAGCAGCAACTTTCAGCCAGGCAGGCTCATGGCTGCAGGATCAGATAAAGCAGCTATGGAATTTATATGGTCCCCATTAGGGAGCAGCTGAATATGATGTGTCACAACAGCAATGCTGGCCTTGGGAAACACCAAAACCTGCTCATTTTCCTGCAGAGAGGGGGAAACTGAGGCAAAGGCAGCAGAGAGGCGGCTCCAGGGAGCTCAGGAGGTTTCCAGCTGAGGGAGGCCGTGAGCAGGGGCTGAGTGTCCTCAGCCAACACTGGGACCTTTCCCCTGCTCTTCTCTCCCTGGGGGAGCACTGGGGGTTCCCTCACTGCCTGGGCTGGTCCCAGCTGAACCCAGCTCTGGCTCTCTGAGCTCAGTTCTAGCTGAACCCAGCTCTGGGTCTCTGAGCTCAGTTCTAGCTCAGTCCCAGCTGAGCCCAGCTCTGGCTCTCTGAGCTGAGCCCATCTCTCTCTCTGAGCTCAGTTCCAGCTGAACCCAGCTCTGGCTCTCTGAGCTGAGTCCCAGCTGAGCCCAGCTCTGGCTCTGAGCTGAGCCCAGCTCTGGCTCTGAGCTGAGCCCATCTCTCTCTCTGAGCTCAGTCCCAGCTGAGCCCATCTCTGGCTCTCTGAGCTGAGCCCATCTCTCTCTCTCTGAGCTCAGTTCTAGCTGAACCCAGCTCTGGCTCTCTGAGCTGAACCCATCTCTCTCTCTCTGAGCTGAGTCCCAGCTGAGCCCAGCTCTGGCTCTCTGAGCTGAGCCCATCTCTCTCTCTGAGCTCAGTTCCAGCTGAACCCAGCTCTGGCTCTCTGAGCTCAGTCCCAGCTGAGCCCAGCTCTGGCTCTGAGCTGAGCCCATCTCTCTCTCTGAGCTCAGTCCCAGCTGAGCCCAGCTCTGGCTCTCTGAGCTGAGCCCATCTCTCTCTCTGAGCTCAGTTCTGAGCTGAACCCAGCTCTGGCTCTCTGAGCTCAGTCCCAGCTGAACCCAGCTCTGGCTCTCTGAGCTGAGCCCATCTCTCTCTCTCTGAGCTCAGTCCCAGCTGAGCCCATCTCTGGCTCTCTGAGCTGAGCCCATCTCTCTCTCTCTGAGCTCAGTCCCAGCTGAGCCCAGCTCTGCCTCTGAGCTGAGCCCATCTCTCTCTCTGAGCTCAGTTCTAGCTGAACCCAGCTCTGGCTCTCTGAGCTGAACCCATCTCTCTCTCTCTGAACTGAGTCCCAGCTGAGCCCAGCTCTGGCTCTCTGAGCTGAACCCATCTCTCTCTCTCTGAACTGAGTCCCAGCTGAACCCAGCTCTGGCTCTCTGAGCTCAGTCCCAGCTGAGCCCATCTCTGGCTCTCTGAGCTGAGCCCATCTCTCTCTCTCTGAGCTCAGTCCCAGCTGAGCCCATCTCTGGCTCTCTGAGCTGAGCCCATCTCTCTCTTTGAGCTCAGTTCTAGCTGAACCCAGCTCTGGCTCTCTGAGCTGAACCCATCTCTCTCTCTCTGAGCTCAGTTCTAGCTGAACCCAGCTCTGGCTCTCTGAGCTGAACCCATCTCTCTCTCTGAGCTCAGTTCTAGCTGAACCCAGCTCTGGCTCTCTGAGCTGAACCCATCTCTCTCTCTCTGAACTGAGTCCCAGCTGAGCCCAGCTCTGGCTCTCTGAGCTGAGCCCATCTCTCTCTCTCTGAGCTCAGTCCCAGCTGAGCCCACCTCTGGCTCTCTGAGCTGAGCCCATCTCTCTCTCTCTGAGCTCAGTCCCAGCTGAGCCCATCTCTGGCTCTCTGAGCTGAGCCCATCTCTCTCTCTGAGCTCAGTTCTAGCTGAACCCAGCTCTGGCTCTCTGAGCTGAACCCATCTCTCTCTCTCTGAGCTCAGTTCTAGCTGAACCCAGCTCTGGCTCTCTGAGCTGAACCCATCTCTCTCTCTCTGAACTGAGTCCCAGCTGAGCCCAGCTCTGGCTCTCTGAGCTGAGCCCATCTCTCTCTCTCTGAGCTCAGTCCCAGCTGAGCCCACCTCTGGCTCTCTGAGCTGAGCCCATCTCTCTCTCTGAGCTCAGTCCCAGCTGAGCCCATCTCTGGCTCTCTGAGCTGAGCCCATCTCTCTCTCTCTGAGCTCAGTCCCAGCTGAGCCCATCTCTGGCTCTCTGAGCTGAGCCCATCTCTCTCTCTGAACTGAGTCCCAGCTGAACCCAGCTCTGGCTCTCTGAGCTGAACCCATCTCTCTCTCTCTGAACTGAGTCCCAGCTGAACCCAGCTCTGGCTCTCTGAGCTGAACCCATCTCTCTCTCTCTGAGCTCAGTTCTAGCTGAACCCAGCTCTGGCTCTCTGAGCTGAACCCATCTCTCTCTCTCTGAACTGAGTCCCAGCTGAGCCCAGCTCTGGCTCTCTGAGCTGAACCCATCTCTCTCTCTCTGAACTGAGTCCCAGCTGAACCCAGCTCTGGCTCTCTGAGCTCAGTCCCAGCTGAGCCCATCTCTGGCTCTCTGAGCTGAGCCCATCTCTCTCTCTGAGCTCAGTTCTAGCTGAACCCAGCTCTGGCTCTCTGAGCTGAACCCATCTCTCTCTCTCTGAGCTCAGTTCTAGCTGAACCCAGCTCTGGCTCTCTGAGCTGAACCCATCTCTCTCTCTCTGAACTGAGTCCCAGCTGAGCCCATCTCTGGCTCTCTGAGCTGAGCCCATCTCTCTCTCTCTGAGCTCAGTCCCAGCTGAGCCCATCTCTGGCTCTCTGAGCTGAGCCCATCTCTCTCTCTGAGCTCAGTTCTAGCTGAACCCAGCTCTGGCTCTCTGAGCTGAACCCATCTCTCTCTCTCTGAGCTCAGTTCTAGCTGAACCCAGCTCTGGCTCTCTGAGCTGAACCCATCTCTCTCTCTCTGAACTGAGTCCCAGCTGAGCCCAGCTCTGGCTCTCTGAGCTGAGCCCATCTCTCTCTCTCTGAGCTCAGTCCCAGCTGAGCCCATCTCTCTCTCTCTGAGCTCAGTCCCAGCTGAGCCCAGCTCTGGCTCTCTGAGCTGAGCCCATCTCTCTCTCTGAGCTCAGTTCTAGCTGAGCCCAGCTCTGGCTCTGAGCTGAGCCCATCTCTCTCTCTGAGCTCAGTTCTAGCTGAGCCCAGCTCTGGCTCTGAGCTGAGCCCATCTCTCTCTCTCTGAGCTCAGTTCTAGCTGAGCCCAGCTCTGGCTCTGTCCATGACCACAATAACGGCCCCAGGAGCAGGGGAGCCTGAGAAGAGCACTTTGAATTAACCCCAGAGCTTTGTGCTTACAGGCAGATCTTATCTGTGCTCAGCAAAAGTCATTTTTGTGCGAGAGAGGAAGAGATAAGGGAATATGCAAAGCTTGAGACGTGTATTTCCACTGCTGGGATTCGGATCTGCAGGGCTTTGAAGTGTTAGAGGGCACTTTCTTTAGAGATATTACAAAAGATATTGCCAGTCTAATCAAAGTTTAAGAAACAAGCTCGCTCAGGCAGCAAATTAGAAGTTGATAGACAGCTCTAACGAAGTTAAAATTATTTATATTCTAACAAAAACTCGCCAGTAAGTGATTGCTTGGTTTTAGTCATGCTAAGTAAAAGGAGCTATTGGATAAATGTAACTGCTGCTTTTTAATAGCCAAAGTGCATCTACACAGAGAGTGAGAACACACATGGAAATGTGGATTATATTTATATTATATATATTATTATATTTTATCATATTTATATATTATATACATGGAATTTGTGAACCTAGAGATTAACCCAGACCCCACATCTAAAATCTCCACTTTATTTATATTTTGAAAGACAAACATCATGTTTATGTGATTTAAAAACCCCAGAATCCTCCCCCTGACAACTTATGAACCCTGTCTTTGTTCCAGGTGACTGTGACACTTCAGACTTGGCCAAACCATTTGGTGTGTGCGTGCCAGAGGGGCGAATGAATTTTATTACAGCCACAAAACAGAATTTCGGGAGTCGCTGAGTAACTGTGAGCAGATGAAAGGGAACCAGCTGAGATCTGTGCACTGCAAATTGTTTCCCCATGATTAAACTATTTCATCCTCGGGGCTAACATCTCTGTACTTGTTTGGCAACAAGTGATAACGTTGGTGATAAAAATCCCTCCTGGATGAGCAGCGAGGGATGAGAACAGTCATTAGTAACTTTTTTTGTGCTTAGTAATCACTTCTTTTACAGGTATTTTGTAAAGTACAATGAAATAATAATAATAATAATAATAATAATAATAATAATAATAATAATAATAATAATAATAATAATAATAATAATAATGTTATTAAAATAATAAGAATAAGAATAATAAGAATAATAAGAATACATTGTTCTACCATAGGACAGAAGCTGGTGATGTGTTCCTAGAGTTCTGCCTGGGGAAAATGCTGAGAGCACTCTGTTGCTATTTAAAAAGTACAGTGTGTGGCTGTGTTCCAGTTTCCTGAATTATTTTTGCTTCAATAATTTTTTTTTTTTGCTTAATTAGAAATAATTAATGCAGATTATTTCTTTGTACTCACAGCAAAACCTATAGTCAACTATTAAACTTACAACTGACTTACAGAGGGAGAGAAATATTAATTATTGCCCGGGGTAAAAATGAATGAACGTGTTGAACAAATGTTCATTGCTTTGTTTTTAACTTTTTTTACAGTGCTACATTTTGGACAGAGCACTGCAAACTTGTTGGCCCAGCCCAAAGCTGTGCATTCATTATTTTGCTCAGTTCAGTGGGAATTTGAAGCATTCTGTAACTTTGCAAATCAAATCACGGGTGCTGAATTTTGACCAGTACTTAAAAAATATGGTTTGAGCCATGTTTAAAGCATCCCTGAATAAAGGCTTAATTATCAATTCAAATGCTCGTTTTCAGCCATCCAAATTTACAATTTAGACTTCATTTGTGTGAGTGTGGAAACGTTGAAATCACCAGTTTCAAGAAGAACAGATAAGCACAAGGAAAGATTTTTTTTTCCCCAGGCATTTAAAATCAGATAGAGATTAAAAAAAAAGAAATAATCACAGGGAGCTGATAGCAATGGAGAATCACTGCTGCAGGGATCTGAGAATTGGATCCCAAATGCTGCTGGACACAAACCCCCAGCCCAGCATCCATGTGTGAGGCTCCTGGGAAGGTTTCTGTGCAGCCTATTCAGCAGCAGAACTTCTGCTCCTAAATGCTTTTCAAATACAGTTCATTTTCATGGCATGATCTTTAATGAAAAGTGCCTGCTGAGTGCAGTACAAACCATTTGGTGCCCCAGTGTCAGGGGAGGAAAAGAACAACATTCAGCAGAGCTGAAGGTTTTTATTATCACGTCGTAAATGAACAAATGGCATCTGTCAATACAAAGGAACTCATAGGGGGTATAGAAAGGAAGCTTAGTTATTACACTCAGGGTGTGCTGCTGAAGTGACAAACTGGAGTTTTATTAACATGCCAGTTATAGATCTCCTCTTCCTCCCCCACTCCCCAGCCCTTTCCTTTTCCCTCCCTCAATTTGGTCCATACCAGCACTGCTGTAAAACGGGCTCTGCTCAGACACTGCTCCTGCTGGAAGCTGCAATCATCACCAGCAGCAATTTAAAAATTGAATTCCCCACACTGGGAATTCAAACCTGGCCCCACATTCAGCCCCTCTTTGGGTCTCCAGGAGCACTGATCCCATCAGAGCTTTCTATCTGCCCAATAAACATCTCTCACTGCACTGATAAATGGGGAAGGTGTTTATGAGCTCCAGGAAATGTTTATGCCAAAAGCACCAAACCCAGGGATGAGCAGCGAGGAGCTGGAGCTGAAGGCAGAGGGGAGGGAGGCTCAGGGGGTGGCAATGACTTTTACTGGAAGGAATTAAGGTTTCCCTCATAAAAGGGTTTAGAGGGCTGGAGCAGGTGTGGCTGCAAGCTGGCAAACAGCAGCCAGGGATGCTGCCCTGGGGAAGGAAATGGGGCTGGAAGTGCCCCCCCTGCCTCTGCAGGGTCACAGCAGGAGTTTCTGCCCGTGGAAAGGGGAAACCTGGCGTTTCTCTTTGGAAAAACTGTACAATTAGACCTACAGTAGAGTGAAAGGGGCTTAGCAGGCCAGAGTGAAATGGCATTGGCAGCCGTGCAAAGACAGGACATTGAGCATTTTTAACGGGAGCAGGAAAATACCAGAATCACTTATGTGCTTCCCCAGCTTTTCCAAGTGCAGGCACCAGGCTGCATTTATGGCCAGAGAGCATCAGAGCTGCATTTAAAGGGAGAGATGAAAGGAAGTGCTTTTCAGTTATGATGGGAACCAGTAATTTCAGCAAGAAACTCCTTTCCAAAGTGCCCAGAGCTCCAAGGCAAGCTGCCTTTGCTGCTGGGCTGGATGCAAGCAGGACTGTCACACTGTCCCCAAAATAAGGGATGCTGTTCAATGAAGACCAAATAGTGAAGCCAGGAAATTCAGAGGGATGCACAAACAGGTCTAGACCAATTTGCAGCTCAGACTGACCTTGTCAATTCAAGGCTGGCTGGTGCCTGGCAATGCTGGGATGGTTGTGCCCATTCTGGACTGGCCCTCTCCCTCCAAAGAACATCTTCAGCTCCATTTTCTAACACTAGTAGGGTTCCCCCAGGTTTTTAGGGGACATTGCAGCTCCCAAAGGATGTGTGGGGGGTGATGCAACATCAGGCAACGAATTACAGCCCTGAGTGTTGGAGCCAACTTGTGACAAGTGGAAATTGTGCAGACACTGAACAGACTGCCTGGGATAACACCTACTCATTATTTGTCACCTTCACCTCCTGGTTCCACCTTGCTCTGACATTATTAACGAAAACATGTCATGACAGGAGAAGTGCATCTCTCAGGTAGGCTGTGATATTGAAGATAAAACCCCAAAATGTTTGATCAAAGCCTTTTTGAGGCTTTGCAGAGATCCTGCCCTCAGCTGACAGCTCTGGGTGGGCACAGAGCCCTTCCACAGCTGCAGGGAATCTGTCCCTGTGACTTGCCCACTGCCTCTTGTCACAAAGAGATTCATCAGAACCTCTCTGCAAAACCCACATTGCACCCATGGACAAATTAAAAAGCCTCTTAAAACCAGAATAATCTCAGGGGTGTCACCTTCTGTAGGGGATGGCTTTATGTGCCCATTTCCTTCTGATGCAGACTCCTTTTACAGCCTAATGCCAGCAGCCCCTGACAAACCAGGACCTGGCTGGGCTGTGCTTCCCCCAGAGCTCCCTGCCCTGGGAACACACACCTGGCTGGCACTGAGGGAATAAACCTGACCCGTGCACACCACCAGAGCACTTCTCCAGCCCTGGGTGAGCACAGGGCACTTGAGAGGTTCCCAATATTGATGCAGGAATCTTGCCTGAGTAGTCACCATGCTACAGCAGTTACACTGGGTTTCTGCCAAAGCAGCTACCTGTGCCCTGCCAGGGATGTGGTGACACTCTCGAGAGAGAGGAACTTGCCCTCAGCAGAGTTTTAACTCCAAATTATCATAAAATGCTGATGAATGAGATAAAGATTGCCAGGCTGTTCCAGCAGCTTGCTTGGTTTTAGTTTCACATGGTGGAGATGAAAGGGGCTGTGTGTCTTTGGCACAGGGAGGGCTGGGAACAAACCACAAGGTTTGTTCCAAATTGAAAAACCTGCCTCACAGTAATTTTTCTTGGTTGTGATCATGTCCTTCTGTTTTGCCCACTGTAAGGGATTTGCTTGCTGGGGGAAATCCTACAGAAAGAGCAGCAATGAAATGAATGAAGGTTTCCTGTGCATTTTGCAGCTGGATACCTCACAGCCCAATAAAGACTGAACACACCCGAGCCCTTTCTGCAGTCTGGAAATAAAAATGCCCTTCTCTGATATCCAGCACTTCTCACGGAGTGAATCACACCCTTTGAGACTTCTGCCTCCCCTCAAACCAGGTCAGACCAGGCAACAAACTCGAGAGTTGCTGGGGGTGAAACGTCTACAAAGAGAGACAGACACCACGTTTTCACACGGGGCTCCCCTCCTGCACAAATCACCACCAGAGGCTTTAAATTAAAAATTAAAACCTGTAATTCAGAAAGCCTCACTTTACTCCGTGAGAACTACAGGCTGTGATAAGAACACTGACTGTGCCTGTAGGTGCTTGTTTTACCCTTACAGAGCTTGGAGATGGTTAATGAGTTAATTATTGTGAATGAGATACCAGTCACGTAAAACTTGCCTATTTTCTCTCTTAATGGAGATTTATACATAACATGCCAAAGCTCCTTTTGTGGCTGATTCGCATGTGACACAGTCACATGAGCAGTTTAAGCACAAAACTCTCCCCCCCCAAATTGTCATGTACAAACAAAGGAAAAATCCATTCAGTTGAGAAGGGGGAAAAGCTGCAGCTGAGGGGTTTGGATTTTTTTTTTTTTTATTTTAACGAGAAAGTAATTTTTGGAATCGTGTCAGGAAAGGGGTTTTTATGAAAGAAAGCCCAGACAACACCATCCTTATCTAAGGAGCCCGAAATAAATCGGGTGAGATCACCCAAAGAAGTTATAAAACTACATAAACTGCTGAGCACAGGCTCTGTGACCCACGGTCATCTTTAGTGCAGTATAGTGACTACAAAAGGGATATAAAATGTATGGAACTTTTTTCCCCTTTTAGCTCATGCAGTGGTAAATTGTCTCGTCCTGCTGATACATTGCTGTTTGTCATGAGTGATCTAGAAATGAAAGGAACAAACACAAAACAAATCACTGAAACATTTCACACCTCATCATCAAACCCATGTTCAGAACTCTTTTGTTGTGCTCTACCAATAACCAGGAGGGGACAATCAGCCCATATATTTTTTTATGAGAGGCACTAAAAGTTCTGCTGGCACTGGATAAATCTCTAGTATGGATTTCTGAAATCTGTAATCTTTTTAAGAAGCAAAACCAATATGGATTTATTGCTGCTAACACTTGACATCTTTTTAACAGTTTTCACCTACCAAACTTCACAAACTGTTCCAAATGAGGGAAAACACTCTTGTGAAATAAATATAACTGAACCTTTCTTGTCTTTTAATTTTTTACACAAGAAAATTGAAGGACTCAGACAATTTCTGTACAATTTCCACCACAGCTAAGGCTACACTGGGAATCCTCCCTCTCCTCTTTGCATCTATAAATAATTTATTTCACCAGCTGTTGAAGGAACTTTTTTTTGCCATTCAGTGGCAGCACTGATGGTTTTCTGGGACAGGCTCATTGTACTTGGAGCAGCTCAGAAAAGCCCCAGGCTCACTCAGGGCACTCCAGACTGGCCACGTTCAGAATTTCTGACTATTCACATCCTCAGTCAGAGAAATGAATCTGCCTAAACCTCTCCAAAAGCCTCTGGGTGTTGAATAAAATTGTGACCAGTGTCCCACCGGGATGAGCCCAGCACTGGCACTGCCAGGGTGGTTCCAGACACCCAGAGCTGGTGGAGAGGAGGTGACACTGCAGGACATCCCTGGTTCTGCCAGGGCCACTTGGAGAGCTCAGGTTTTATCAGGTTTTATCAGGTTTTATCAGGTTTTATCAGGTTTTATCCCCCTGCACAGCCTCCATGCCCTGACCTGAACAAATCAGCAAATAAAGCAATCATGATGTGTTTTTTGTTGAAATTTAAGTTTTTTTTCCCTCCATTTCCCCATAAGAGCTGTGCTGGCACACAGAGGTGACAGTGGCTGAGCCAGCATTATTATATGAATATCATATAAATAACAAGTGATTAAATTCCCTGGCAGATCCTGTGCTGGACAGAAACCTCTTGTGCTCAGGAGCAAGGCAGCTCCTCCTCCTTCAGAGGTGGGAAACTGGAAAAACTCTATTTATATTGAATTTGAGGAAATTCTGTGTCAATATCTCTTACTCCCCCCTGCCATAAACCACTGCATTCCTTGAAGATTTATGGAAGATGATTTGAGTGAGAAGCAAATGTCTCTGCCAATGACTAACTGACCTTCCACCTATGATCATGACCCTAAACCAGATGAGCCTTTTGAGGAAATATTTTGGATCGAGCTAGGAAATGGCAGTGTAATTTGAACAGACTTGGTGGGGCTGTTCAGCACTCAGGGAGGACAATGCCAGGGCTGGGAAACCTTTCTCCACTGCTTTGTTTTCTGCACTGAACTCAACAGTTGGTTTTTTCATGAAGGGCAAGACGTGAGGAACTTCTCAGACTGCAGTGGTAATAAAAAAAATGAGTAATTAAAAAAAACAATATTTAATGTCAAGAAAATAGCTTGCATCAGGTCTATAAATCAGCTGGAAATTGAAGTACTTGAAATGTTTTTTTGATTTTTTTTAAAATTGTTTTACAGTGTCTGTCCATATTTCTGCACAGGGAACACTGGGGTTTATCTTTCAGTCTCACAAAGGCACCCAGACCTTCAGACTGTCACTAATGCCTGGGTCAGGGACATTCACAGAATAAAACAGGAGGAGGCAGGAACACCAAAACCATCAGCGATGACACTTCCAGATGCTCAAGAGCTGCTGAGCCAAGGTCCCACACACTTGGGGAGTTTTTGGGATCCCCAGGAGCCAAAGGCAGGTTTTGCTCAAGGGCTTTTGGTGCCCAGGGCTGAGCTCTGCCCCTCACTTTGGGAAGAGCCTCCAGGGGAACAGGTTTGAATTCTGAACAGCCCCTTCCCTTTCCAACAATGAGAAAAATAAAAACCTGGGAGGGATCTCAGAGACTGATTTCATGGAGGGATTGACTTGGGCAAGGAAGTCTGACAGGAGGAAAACTCACTGTAAACTCAGAGTTTACAGACTATCAGTAATTAACCCAATTTACAAACTGGAGCTCAGCCAGTGCCCTGGGCAGGGAGAGCACTTTGCATCATCTGAGTCTGCAGCAAACAATTTCAGAGCCTGCACGGGGAGTGATGTGCACAGAGCTCAGAGACACCAACACTCCCGACCTCCCTAGGCTCAATTCTTGCTTTCTTTTTCTTAATTTTGTTTTTATTTTCATTGTTTAAGTGCTGCAGTTCAGATTCACCTTCACTATTATCACCTAAAACAGGCCAAAATTCCAGATTTAGTCTTTTTGCAAATTTTAAACAAGGGGGGACCCAGTGATTTATCACAAACAGCAATAAAATACAGCCACAGTGCAAGGTCTGCTTAGACATTTTAGTCATATGACCTTCATCTTTGCAAGGATCTATTGTTACATTCCATTTATTTTTGTCAATATTGACATCTGACCATGGACACAAAATGATCTTTTTTTCCCTGCCTATACTCTCCTGTCCAACTTTGCATTAAGAAAGCAATTCAAAAGCCTAATGCATGGAAAGTGAATCTTTTGTATTCACTATAATGCCCAATTTTTCCTTTGGAGTTACCAAAGCTGTCCAAACAAGAGCTAGATTTTCCTTTTCAGGAGAGAATAATGGAAACTTTAAATGAAATCAGAAGGTTACTTGACCTGTTAGAAACTCTGAGGTAAAAGTGATGTGAAATTATAATGTGAAGCCATGTGAGGCTGTTATATAAAACACTGCATTATGCAATCTCATATTTTCAACAGAGCTAAAGATGAAAAGAGCTCAGAAACTTGCAGTGAATAAGCCAAACTAAACTGTCCTATGTTGTGCTGCTGCCAGGATGGGAATCTGAACATGATTTTATCTGAATTTACTCACAGCAAAAGATTGATTAGAAATAATCAATCTGTCAGAAGACTTTCCAAAGGAGGAGGGGAAATTTTGCTGCTTGCAACTGGATTTCCCTGATCATTTGCAGGATGAGAAACATCCTGCTCACCCCAACATTCCCATCAGATTCCCAGTCTTACCCTCCTGCACCTCAGCAGCATTTTTACATTTCAGCTGCTGAAATGAGCTGTAATTTCAGGTGCTCAGAGTCCAGCTGTGTCAAGGGCACTGGAGGGCTCTCAGAAAGCAGGGATTCCACCCAAAGGAGTACAAACCCTCCCTGGAGATGTCCTCCCAGCCTTTGGTGGGAGAGGATGGAAACAGAGGGGGAAAAGCTGATTTTCATGCACTTCAGCAGATCTGACCTGGGGCTGCCCCACTGAACGTGCAACAGGGAGGAAATTGGGATTTTTGCTCCAGCTTTGCTCAGGGTGTGTAAAGCACCAGGGCAGGGATCAAACCCTGGAACTGTCCAGACAAAAACAGCATTCACTGCACCCAGTTCTGTCCTGGCTCCCTGACATTTTGTGTCCCCAAAGAAAGGAGGTGGCACTGTGTGGCAGGGCACGGTGACTTGGTCATTTTCCCAGCAGAGCCACGAGCCTGTCCCTGCTGCCCCAGGAGCTGCTCTCACTCTCAGGGAGAGGCAATCCCCCTGCTTGGATCACTCCAAGTCCAGGCCAGCTCTGAATTTCAGGGTTACAGCCAGCTGAACACGCTGTCCCTTTAGTTTTCAACAGAATATTTTAGGAAGATGGTGGGTAACACACGAATATTTTGCCACACAGTCATTGCAAGCTCAAGCATTTCCCAGCATTATCCAAATGGGATCATGAGTCTGACTTCATCTGCTTTTCCCTGGGAACTTTTTGTTTTACATTACAGACCAGAAAAAAAAAAAAAGCATATTTCAACAAATTATTTTTTTTAAATGCACAAAAAATTTAAAGAAATGCGTGATACTGTCACTGTGTAGAAGGGTGTTTGCCCTTTGAGTCTTTTTGTCTTTCCACGTGCATTTTGCACACCATTTCTTTGGGATGGAACTGTTTTCTCCCCCATTCTGTGCATTAGGTTGACAATGCACAGAATTGCCAGACAGTTTTGTCGCTTATGCCTCAGACTTTACTCTTCCTTTGAACCCTGCTCGGTGTAAAAGAAGTTTTTCTTAATAAGTAGTTGTTCATCCTTTGATATGCACATCTGGATGTGCCTCTTATCTGCAGCATGGTAATGCTGCTTCCTGAAGATAGTGATAAAAGAACAACTGCAAATAACACACACACACACAAAGAAAAAAAAGCAAAAGGAAAAAAAAAACCAAAATGCTTTCAGATTTCTTAAAAAAAAAATAAAAATCTGAGTGGTGTCTGCTCTCATTGCTTTGGGCTTTTACAGTAGCAAAACAAACACAGGAAGCCAAAAGGAAAACAAGTGAAAAATCTACATCTAGAAATCCATGGCATTATCAGAGTGATGATACACAATGCATTTGAAATTCTTATACAGCTCAAATAGGCCTTGTTTTGGACTCACTTTGCTGCCTGGAATAAATCACTGCAGAAATGTGAATAATCCCAATTCAACCCCATATTTCCCAGTGCAGCCGATGAGCAGGAGCAGCCTCTGCATCTGGGGCTGAGTTCCTCCCATCTGTGGTGCTGGGCTGGATTTTGTGCCTTGGCATTCCTGAACTTTTAGGATCAAACTGCTCAGCATCACTTTAATCACATCCCCACCAGTTCTGCAGTCAGTCCCTAATCTCAAATTTCTTCATCTATTTTCACTGCTGGATTTGAGGAAGGTGCTTGGTGGGGGCAGGATCCCCCCCTCTGCCAAAACACCTCTGAAATCCTGGTGCTTCCTGCAGAAAGCCTAAAACTAAGAAAAAGAAAAAAGAAAAGAAAAGAAAAAGTTTCCAAGTTCAGCCAAATTCGCAGAAATCTCAGCTCTCCCCAGGCAGCCGAAGGGATTCCTTATCTCTGTGAATATTTCACAGCTGCTTTTCCCCCAGCACGGACCAGGAAATAGCAAATCAAACTTTTTTGGGGGCTGCCCTGGGTCGTTAGCCCTGGCTGCTGCACATGCTCAGCCTGCCCTGGATGCGAGTGAGCAGCACAAAGTGCTCCCCATAAACCTGGGGGTGCCGAGTGCTGCGGGCAGCCCGTGCTGGCCCCCCAGCCTGGCAGATAACCCTCCTGAATTGATCCCTCATCAGTATGCAGCAGGCATGGGAAAATGATAAACTCCTATTAACACTGTCATGGCAACTGAAAAAATGGCTGCTCTGGAAGAACAAGGTCCACAACAGAAGAAAAGCAAAGGCCTCTTTCCTTTCTTCTGTTTGACATCTGTTGTTTAACACACGAAATTGTATTCTGGTGCCACACACTAGCACAGGCACGGCTAAAGGTTTGGCAGTGATTGTTATCATTATCAGCTCCTGCTTGCAGGGCTCATCTCCCAAATTTCGCTCTGGGCTGTGACTTGTCAGCCAGGATTTCAGCCCGGGGCAGAATTCATTGTGCAGATTTCGGCTGGGTTGTGGCTGAGCACAGAAGAATAAGAAAAGTTGTCCTTAATTCATTCTCCTTGGGGGAAAAAAAACCTCAGCAAATATACTGTACCTTTTCTTAATCCAAATTAATTTAAGTGCATCTCTGAAGAAACTTACAAGTCAAAGATCTATTGAAAAATCTTGGGTGACATAATTATTGAAATCCAATATATTTGTTTATTGCTTAGACGCTGTTAATGTAGAATTTACATATTTTGTATTAATTACATTTTTTTTCATAATCTACTGAGTTTCCTTCCAGAATAAAGAGTTTGTGCCATTTCCTACCAAGCTCATTGTTCAGAAAGTGGATTTTTACCCCCTATGGATAATAACTTGTGTTGTACCTGTTTGTAATTCTGATGACCTTGGGGCTCAATTTCCTTGTTTTTAAACTGAGGACAATTACCTACAATTCTAAAATGTTTTATTTGTCACCCATCACAAAAATAAGTGAGGAATTGTCACGGAGTGGGAATGGATTGGTCAGAGATCCCCGTGGCTGATAATTACTGTCCCTTCTCATTAGGGGGGTCAGAAGGAGGGAGATCCATGGGCTGAGGGTCCTGCCCACCTTCCCTGGCTCTGCAGCCCTCCAGGGGCAAATTCAGCTCCTCAGGCTGGCACAAGAGCCTCCTCCAGACTGGGAACAGAAGGGAAAAACCCAAACCAAACAACCCAACAGCACTGTCAGCACTGAGGGGCTGGTTTTGGGTCTCATCATCTTCATCTCCACGGGTCTGGGGCAGAAAGTTCCTGTTGACACAAAGGTCCTTCCTCCCATGGCCTCCTGTTTTCAGGAGATCCATTCTGTCCTCACTGCAGCCTGCCCTGTCCCAGCCCAGCACACACACTCATTTAGTCTCTCAGCACTTCGGGGTTTTGGGGCACTTTTGATCCCACATTCTGCACCCCACAGGGCTGGGGTGTCTCCGAGAGCTTTCTGCACCAGCTGCAGATGATTTACATCCCCTACCTTAGGCAGCTGCATCTGTTACCTTTGGAAATGAACTCTGGAGAAACAAGACATTTTGCTAATTGTGGAATTTGTGTGAAATAAATCAGCCGGTATCTGTGAAATTTGCTGATTAGCATGTCAAAGAGCCCAAATATCATCTGCATCCTTCAGAGATCTGTAAGAAATGCCTTTTTTTCCCCTGTGCACCTGCATCTATTAATTGCTTTCCCACAAGAACTCCCTCTCCTCGAGACTGAAGCTGTGCTGTGTGCAGATAAATGCACAGAGGTGATCTAATTTAATTTCCTCTCATTAATAGCCTTCCTCCATGGCAACATATCAACATCTCAGCTGTGACAATGAGGACACCTGAGTATACACAGATTCTGTGCAGCCTCCTCATGGGCAAGAGCCTGTTCAAGCTTATTACACGAAATAAAAAGAGAATTTTGAAACGTGTTTCGAGCAGCTCGTGGAGAGTTACTTGATCAGGGTCATATTTCGAGCAAGACGTTGGGTTTGCAGGCAGGTGGAGGGGAAGCTAAAAGACAGGCCTAGGATTTGAGCTTTTTATAGCTGCTGCTGGATCTTCATTATCCCCCAAAGATCCCAAACAAAGGGGGAGAGGCGCTGCCGCCTCCCTGCACAGCTGAGGGTAGGAAAGGGCCAGAGGTGCGAACCCAGCACTGCCACCCTCCCATTACTCTCACCCAGTTGTTAACTACAATGCTGGCCTATTTAAATGCTAATATTATTTAGCATGCAACAATCGTTCAGGTTGGAGTCCCGGATTTTCTGAGAGGGGAAAGAAAAAAAAGAAACTTTGAGAACGTTGCATTACTGTTCCCCTCACTCATGGATTTTGGGATTGAACTGCTGGCAGTGCCTCTCAGCTGATACACAGGGTTTGGGATTTTAGTTCTGCATGTTTTCACCTCGGTAAAAATAGACAATTTTGCTTATCTCTATTTTTCTGTCCTTTATCTGAGTGCAGCTTTGCAGATTTTCTTTGTGTCGGATCCCATAACTCTCCTCCACTCTCCCTGTTATTTTCAGGGGAAATTTGGAAATGGAGAACCTGTCACAAATGGATAAAGTGCAAGGCCCAAGTTGAATCCCATCACTTTGAGAAGAGGAAGAAGAAGAGTCTCACATTTTGTGTCTGAGCAGTTCTCAGGCAGCAGCTTTAAATTGTTGAATTTCCCAGCACAGAACCTGTTCCTTGCTCCCATCCCAGGTGCTGGGCCAGGCAGAACAAACAAAACTAGAGGAAATAATCACAGGAATTATGGAATAGCAGCTCTGGAGTAAGATAACACACAGAAAGGACACAAAAATCTGCTGCTGTCCAGGGAAAAGAGCAAAACCAGAGGCCTTTGAGGTGGCTGAGCTGGAAAGCACAGTCAGGTGAAGAGCTGAACAAACCCACATCCATCCTTGCACCACTGACATCTGAGCTTAGAAATTACTTTCCCAAAATAATTTAATTCCCTTCAACTTCAAAATAAAATAAAACAAAACAAAAAAACCCAAAACAAAACAGAAAAAAAAACCCTCCAGGAGCTGGTGAATGAAGGAGATGCTGCTGTTCTGGCCAGGTGGAATTGCTGCCACAGTTTGAGGGAAACTTTGCTGTACATGAGGAATTTAAGGAGCCTCAGGTCAGCTGAACCATCTCAGAGGATGCCACACTTCCTTCAATCCCTGAGGAACAGGAATTCACATCCCTGCATAAAAACTGAGGGGAACCAAACCCTTTAATGAGCTGATTTCAACACTCAGGTTCTTTCCCTGCTCTCATATTAATAGGGACCTTGAAGTCTGCAATGGCTGTGATAAGATATTTGGTTACATTGATGTAATGTACTTTTCCTTATCAATATGCAAACAGGACCCTAATCTATTTATCTCCTCCACATTTTATTTGGAGGATGGGGGCAAGGAGGGTTGTTTGAAGGTTGCTTTCAAACTTTGGTATCTAATGAAACCAAGCTGACTTCTAAAGCAAACAATAATTGTGATGTGCAGAGGGGATTGTTTTATTTCTCAGTAGCTTTTTCCAGGTTTTATCAAACAGCTTTTGGAAGAGCTGCAGAGGGGTTTGTGTTGGTCACCCACTGACTAATAGTCAACCACTATTATATTCCCTTGGCAAAATAAGGGATAATAACACAGGGATGTCCCTGGGAGACCTGATGCATGAGGGGAACCACAGGAAAGTTCAGTTTTCCAAGGGCAGAAGTCACTTTGGGAGCTGCTGGGAGCCAGTGACATCTGGACAGCTGCAACCCCTTCATTTCCAGCCAGCTGCAGTGGTTTGGGATTGCAGGAAAGGTTGATCTGGGTGCTAACAGCTCCTGGGTGCCATCCACCCCTCCCCTTCTTGGGGCTCTCAGCTGTGGCTGGAAACCCTTGGCACAGGGAGAGCTGCACAAACACTGAGCCTTGGGGCTGAGAGGGGAGTGAAGAGAGCAGAAAAAGAGAAACTGAGTTTTCTTTTCTCATCCATTCTCTCTCCAATCTTGTTTTTGCTGTTCCTTATCCTCACTTAGCAGCCCAGAATAATTTTGGTCTGATCATTGCCAAGTCCCACACCTCGTGCAGGTGGAAGCACAACACAAAATCCTGGGCTTGCAATAAGGAGATCAACCCCATATCCTCATATTTGCCTGATTTCTTTCAAGATAGGTCCTATTCTTGTTTAATTTGAATGATCAAATCTTTCTCTTGCTCAGGGTAAAAAACAAAACAAACCAACCAAAAGCCACAAGAGGTAAAGGCAGTGAGATATCTCTTAGGGCAGTGTCTCAGCAGGGAAGTCCAGAGGTTCTCATGGTTTAAGGACCATCTGCAGCCCCCCTGAACTCATTGCTCCCAGGCACTCACAGTGATCCCTTTCCTCTTTAGGCTCTTCTTCTCCAAACAACAGCAAATTGAGGGTATGTATTTTCTCTCTGCTTATCAGAGAGATCATTTGAAGCTGAGCCATCTAATCCAAAAGATTTTTTAGCCAAACAAAACTCCTGCACTTTATTGACTTGGACTGTGGCACGTCCCCAGAGGCTGAGCTGGGGCTCGTGGACAGCCACCCTGCCCTGGGGGTGCAACCCTCCTGGCAGGTACCAAATCCCATGGATTCTATATTTCTGCAGAAATACATTCTATAATATATTCCAGAATAGAATATTCTATATTTCACTGCAGAATTTTCACTGCCCCTCTCTCTGCTGGGAGATTCTCTGCATGACTCTCAGCTCAGCACAGTGCAGGCCACGCTTCTGTTTCATCTTTCCAACAGCACAAATATTTATTTGGAAAATATCTGCAAGAAACAAGACAGTGTTTGGTCTGGGCAAAGAATTGTCACCAGTCATAGCTTTGTACCTTATCCCTCTGTTCCACAGAATTATGGAACCATTTGGGTTGGAAAACTCTCCAGATCATAAAACCCAAGCTGTGTCTGATCCCCACCTTGTCCAGCTCTGAGTGCCACCTGCAGCCCTTCCTGGGACACCTCCAGGGATGGGATCCAAACCTCCCTGGGCAGCCCCTGCCAAGGCCTGAGCACCCTTTCCATGGGGAAATTCCTCCTGATGTCCAACCTATTTCCTCTTGACAAATCTCTCCCTTCACTTGCAGTCTGTTCTCATAATAAACCACAACAAAAAACTGCAAAGTAACACTCAGGGATCACAGAATGGCCTCTTTGCCAGTTAAGTCTTTGGCTGCCTTGTTACTAAAAAGCAAATATTTGCATTGCTCCATCATAAGAGGATATGAAACATGCAATTCCTGCATGAGCAGCAATTCACTGCAGGACCCTCGACAAACAAATCCTGACTCTGTGACTCGTTTCACACCATGCAGTCCCTGGAACCCCAAATCTCCTTGGACAGAAAATACAGATGTGAATATTCCTGCCTTGCTTAATTCAAAAAATGATTTTGGAGCATAACTCTGCAGAGTGTTTACAGTTGGAACACTGGCACAGCAGGGCCACATTTCCATACAGTGTTTGGGAAACACCTGGCCCCAAAAGCGCCGGCTACAAACTGCTGCCACCCTCCTGTTTGCCAAAAGGGGATATTTATCCTCTGCCTTTTTGTCATGACCCCTGCATTCTGAGATGAATTAAAGGTTTATGTGCAGGAATGCAGAGAGCAGGAAATCAGGAAATAGCCTGGGAAATGGCTTTCCTGCCCCCTTCACTGCTTTACCTACTGTAATGTCACGGGCAGCAAGGCTCTGTCACTGTGCTGCTCCTGGCTCTGGCTGTCCTGCACCCTGTCCCCTCCCTGCAGCAGCACATCCACTAAACACCACGGTGCTGCTTGAATTTCAGCACAAGGCAGCAAGGGAATATTCAGATTTTTCAGTGGTGACTTCTGTTCTCTGTTTGAGCCACGGAGGCACAATTCACACAATTCACACTCACTGAGGAGCAGCTGCCCAGCACCTCCAAGGTAAAAGCAGAAACACCAAGTCCAGCCAGGAAGAAAAGTCACCCAGCACTGCCATTGCCATGAACTGATCTCTCTGAGGAATTCTCAGTGTGGAAGTAAAGTTTGTAAACTAAAAGTGCAAGAAGAAAATTGTATTTTAGAACCAATTTTTTTCTCAGACTTCTATGGTTTTAAGCACTACACGCCAAAGAACCAAGTGGGCAAAGTGCATGACCTATGTGGTGCTTAACAGCCTTATTGAAATGCATTGAAATATCCTGGTGGGGGGAATTGCTCAATCTGTCTCTCCCTGGTAGCAACAATAAATTGCCTGAATTATTTTCAAGTTGCAGCGTTGAACTAAAGGATGTACAATTTTTTAAAAGGCAGGAAAAAATAGTAACAAAAAAGAAAACAAAGAGGTTTTACAGTAGCTGGATACTTTCAGTGGAAACTTATTATTATTTTCTGAAAGTCTCTGATGGCTGCTGCTCAGTAGAAAATGGAATCTCTGAGTATTTTAAACATCAAATCTCTTTCACTCCAGTACTTAAATATGGGCATAAGGACCTTAAATTAGCTTCACTTTGTAGTCACTGAGAGCCTGAATTCTTATTGTCCTTCCTGCTGGATTGGACAGCAATTGTCATATTTAGTAAAAAAGACCTTTTTCTCAGCTTTCTAAGCATACCCCTCCAAAGACAAAAGGGTTAAATACTACAGTAAAGATAATCACAAAATGTCCATTAAAATTGTGTTCAGCTGAGCTTTTTCCCTTCAGTAAACAAACTCCAAATCCACCCACATCATCCAACTCCCTCCTCTCCAAAATAAATCCAGCTATTTGTTCCCATATCTGTATGGGGGAAAAAAAGGTTAAATTTTTAATATTTTGGTTTCTATGCCTTAATCAGCCAACAGGACTAAAACAGAGAGGTTTTCATTTGGCTGTTTAAATAGAGATTTGGAAGTAGCAGGGTGCTTACAGGAAGCTCCAAAACAGGAATGTATATTTTTATGCAGTAATTAGTGATTGTTTAATATACCAACTGGGAAGGCAAAGCACAGCATAAACACATAATTGTTACCAGGCAGGGAGAAGTAGAGCATTAGGAGATAGCATAAATAGTCAAACGTGACCTCCAAAGGTCAGAAGAGAACTAAACAATTTTGTCACAGCACTCGCTTATTTAAGTCAATGCAAGTCCAATTTCCTCTCTCTGCCTTGCCTGGGATTTTATACTGTCCACTATTCTTTTTTGCCAGGGACACACAGGATCAGTTGTCCTGAGTTCATTTACAAGTTGTGTGTGGCTGTTTAGAAGAACAATCCAGAGTGTTTGGTGAGTCAAAGATGAGTATTTTAAACACAACCACGCAAAGCACTGAGCTGAAAATGTCCATGTTATATTAATTTCTAGCAATGATTTACTGAGGTCAATGACAATAAAAATGCAAGTCAGCTACAGAGGCATTTTGCAACCTCGTTGATTTTTTTTTTAACCCCCTTCATGCCACCACGTACAAGATTACCCTGGCACTGGCTAGCAATCAAATTTAAAATTTAATCTTTGAAACAAACGATTTTCACTGAATTCATTCATGTTTTGCCCCCCATGCACTCCCTCCTGAGAAAGAATCCTCTTTCTATTGCAATGCAAGGCTAGGATTTCACTGGGGGAGTAGCCCCTATGTATGAACCACATGGAAGGCAGGATTATTTGGTTACACTTTAAAACATGTTCATTTTTAGACCCTGTTCTTCATAACAAATAAGGCATTTTATCCTCATATTCTTTTTTTTTTTTTTTTCCTTTTCTTTTTTTTTTAAAAGTTTCCTTGGAGTGATTATAAAAATCACTTAAATCCTGAAGGGGAACTATGCCTCAGTGACAAAACAAATTTGCCACAAATCATTTTACAAAAGAACAGCAGGACTTTAGACCAAACTCGGGAACTGTTCCTATTCATCATTCATTTGTTTTGGAAACTCCACCCTCCTCCTGCCATGTTCAATATCTAATTGGCATTCTGACACTTCAGATAACTAAACATCTGCTGCATGGATGCTTCTTAGAAGTCTTTTGTTCCCTAAGTTGGAGTTCAAGGGATACAACTCACCGATACACTACATTGTGCCATTGTTAGGGCAACTACTCTTCCTGAATGGAGAGAAAACAGTCAAATAAAAGCATTTTGCACAAATACTTCCCCCCACACCCTCCCCTCCTGATCAGCTTCCTAAGGGCTGGGTGTATTAAAATTCAGATGTCAGAGTTCTGCTGCTCCTTGGCTGTTTCCTCACTTCAGGAAGTCTTTGCAGCTCCTGTTAAGAGCTGTTGACAAAAGGTTAATTTCTGTTGCAGTGCCAAGGACATTTCACCACCAAACAGAGCTGGATACAGACTTAATTTGATTTTTTTTTCTAATTAATAGAGTAGTTCAACGAATGTAAATGAACAAGGTGGGTATCCACCACCAGTGCTGCTGCCAGACTTTGGGGTTTCCTGTTTTGAAAGCAGTTTGGATCCAAAGCAATTGTGAAGCAATATTTGGTGGATCAAGAAATAAATCACAGGTGGAATTCTGTGAGCAAGATTTGTTCCTGCTGCAAGGTGCTCCTTAGCCTAGAGGCTTTATTATCTGATGCATCCAGCCAATATTGTGGATGTATTATTTGTGTTTTAGCAGCTTGCAGAATTTTCAGAGCAGCTAAAAATTCTTGTGTGCTGGGCCCTGAGGAAAAAGCACCACACTCATGTCCTCATGGAAGGACAAGACAGGGGGAGCTGAGAGAGGAGCAAGGCACAACTTGGTGCCTAAGCTGTGATGAGTCTTGCTAAAACCAAGCCTAAACCCCCGAGGCACCATCAGATGTTTCACAAAGTGGTTCCTGCTTAATTGCAGCTCACCCATCAGACATTGCCCTGTTCATAACCACAGCAGGGACAATCCCAAGCACAGCCTTCATGGCTAGAAACAGCTTTTTAAATGCCCGAAGCACCTGGGCAAAAAAACCACCCCAAGGCCCAAAGAGGTGCAGTCATCAGGCAGTGGAAATGATGGGCTGCAAAGACTCTGCCAGGCCCAGCAGCTGCCCAGATGTGCAACATTCTGTGGGGTTTTTTTGCCCAGATGTGCAACATTCTGTGGGTTTTTCCCCCCCAGATGTGCAACATTCTATGATTTTTTCCCCCAGATGTGCAACATTCTCCTGCCTGCCCAAATTTCCAAGCCTTGCTCGATGCATTTTTTTCCCCCTTTTTTTTTCTCTTTTCCTCCTGGAAATCTAACACTCCCTGAAATCAAGTTGCTGAGAACTCTGTGGGGCAGGCTGCAGGGGAGGGCACTGATGAATGCCCCTAAAACCCCACAGTGCCCACTGTGCTGCTGCATGAAAAAGACTGAGCCTGCTGAATACACTGCATAGGAAACAACTCACGTCATTGTCCTTCTGCACACACAATCACTCAAATGATGCATGTAAATAAGAGATTTTATAGGCACATTCACTTTGCAAATCCTTCCCATCTATTCCAAAAGAGCCACATTGTAAACATTAACAGGCTGATGGTAAGCCTGAGTTTAGCAGACAGGCTTCCAGTAACACATGAGTGGGACTGAATTAGCCAGGCTGCTGTATTCCAGATACCTCCCTGCCCACACTGGGCCTGGCAAGCCTTCAGTGTGTTCAAAAGTCTCTTCTGTAACATCTAAATACACTGGCCAAGAGCAGAGGAAGGGGATGAAATCGTGCTGTTAGTCCAGACAGAGAAAGGGGTTGAAGGAAATAAATTAAAAAAAAAAATCACAGCTACTTGTTCTAATGAATCTCTCTGCAGGAGCTGACACAGAATGGTTGGTTCACAAAAATATATTTCATATTTCCCTGTGTTATTTTTGAGGAAAGACTGGGTGGGTATAAAGAGTCAGATGAGACAGGTGGAAGAGGAATAGGCACTTCTACCTCCAGACAAACTACAGCCAAAATTGATCTTGTCCCCTTGTTAAAGGTTGATTTTATTCACTGTAGGTGAGCCCAGACTGGCAGGCTGCAATTTGCATATGGATTTGGGAAATCTGAATTTAATTCCTTGTTTTCCTAAGCAGAATCTTTCTTAACCTTGGCCAAGTATCTTAACCATTGGATTTTCAACTCACATCATTTTGTGCTGCTGAATGCAAAAAATGCTTGCAACAGAGCACGAAGCAGCAGGTACATCCCATTTCCCTTGGTTTTCTCAGGGGATCCCCTAGTACACAACTGGGATAATGAAATCCTCCAGGTAATTTTCTTGCAGCACTCTGGCCTGGCTGTTCCTGGAGCTGTGAGAGTTCTGCTCTCAGGCTGGCACATCCCAGGAAAACCAGGTGCAGCCCTTCCAAACCAGAGTGCTGGCTCCCACGTGGGTATTTTCCACACTGTTGGCCCAAAGCATCACCTGAACAACTTTCTCCTCTTGCTCCATCCCCTCTCACCCTCCCTGGATCTCTCTGGACGTGGCTCTTGGCCCCTTCTGTCAGTCTGTCCAACCCACTTTCCCTTTTCTCCCCCCTGCCTTTTTTTTTTTTTCCTTTTTTCCTTGTAAAGAAGAGAGATGAACATCCACATCAGTGAATCCCTGACCTACATAGGCTGACCCTGAGGAGTCACAGATAATACAGGAGAGTAAATGAGGTCAAAAATGGAGAAAAGGCCTCACAGGCTGAACTTCCCCATGAGGCCTTCCCTGGTGAACCTCCAGCGTTCTGAGGCCTTTCAGCTTTTTAAATCCAACTTTTGGGCAGGTTTTATAGCCAGAAAGGGCCAGGGAAGATAAGGGGAGATTTCCCTGTGCTCTCCCTGCTGCACCTGTAGTAATACTGAACAAATTTGGGTCACAGTGACATCTGAACAAGTCCAGGCTGTGCTCTGTATCATATGAATAAACTATATTTAGCTGTTTTTTTCTCCATATTTTGCTGTTCCTTCACACACTTAGCTGTTTTTCTGTATATTTCTTAGTTTAGACCAATGTTTAAACAAATCCACAAAATGAGCCATTTTTGGCTCACTTCACTGAAACATAAATGGTGCTAAATCAGGGAGAGAAGGAGCTAAAAATCAGAATACCAAAATTAAAAGACTCCAAGATAAAAGTGGGCAGTAAAGTTCTAGACAGACACCAATCATTGCACCTGAAAGGTTTGTGCAAGGCACGTGAACAGCATGGAAGCACCAATCAAGAAATGTGTAATTGCTTGGACAGTAGTCTTAGAATGTGTAATTAGAGCTAAAAAAATAAACAGTCAGCTTCTGCATGATCATATTAATGGCTAAAGATGGGTAAAATATGGTAAATATGGGTAAATATGGGTAAACATGGCTAAATATTGATAAAATATGGCTAAATATGGGTAAAATAGGGATAAAATATGGATAAATAAGGATAAAATATGGGCAAACATGGGTAAATATGGGTAAACATGGATAAAATATGAATAGACATGGATAAAATATGGGCAAACATGGGTAAATACGGGTAAATACAGGCAAATATGGATAAAATATAGATAAAAATGGGTAAACATGGATAAAATATGGGTAAAATATGGATAAGTATGGATAAAACATGGATAAACATGGACAAATATGGGTAAACATGGATAAATATGGATAAACATGAATAAATATGGTCAAATATGTACAAATATTGGGTAAATATGGGTAAAAATGGGTCTGGAGATCACCACACAGCATCAGCTGCTCGTACCTGGCAATGAGGGCCCTACAGAAATGTGCTAAAGCATTTCATCTTTGTAAGGATGGATCTCACAGCCATGGATAAAAAGAAGGGAAAAAAGGGAAAAAAGTCTTTCCACAAAGGTTTGAGTAGTTTTACCTGTGGCTGGCAAAGCCACAGTGTCAGAATCCTATATAATTTAGGATAGAATCCTATATAATATACAATATTGGAATAGATTCAGCCCCAGCATGGAACAGGCTCCTCTGCTGCTGCTAACACAACATCCAGGTGTTAGGACTCAACCCCACTTCAACTATTGTTTATTGCCATTGCATGGATTAATCCCTGCTGTCAGTCCAGCCTGCGAGATGCTCTCAGAAAGAAAGGTCTGCATAGCATCACCAGTGTCAGATCCTGCTTTGATACACTTTATCTTCCCTTATCCCTTCAAACTCACCATGACTACTCTGCCTGACACGCTAAAAATGCTTTAGAATCGGTGCATATACTCAAACTCTGGTTTCAGGGGAAAAAAACCTGCCCACCCCCACTTTTCTTTTTTTTTCCCCCCTTTTTTGACAGAAATCATTGTCGATCTGATAAGAAGTTTGTGGAGTATCCAGTTACAAACTGAGAATCCCCAGAGTCGGTGATTCATTAGTAGTTATCCTGGTGTTACAGGAAGTAAACAGCTTTTAGATGTGCATTTTGCATCTAATTATGTCACAGTCCACTGGCCTTCTCAAAGGTGTGTTGTTTTTCAGGGTAATACATTAAAGATAACAGATTTTACAACAACAGCTGGGAAAAACACAAATAGCTAAGCCATGGAAGCTTTGTGAAAGGAGTGGGAGATCTTTGCTACACAGAGGAGACAACTGGGTGTTGTTGGAAGGATGTGAAACTTTATCCAGCAAAAAGGGGGCTGGCAGAGCAACTCTGGTTTTGTGCTCATATTTGCCTGAATCCATTTGCTTTTGTACTTCATCACTAAATGGTTAATTGTAGTGGCTTTGTCCCATTCTCAGATTTATCAGAGGAAAGTATTCTGGATTTGCAGTGCAGCAGGAGAGACAGAGCTGAGCCCACTGGGATTTCTCCCTACAGGGAGTTTTAGTTCACTCTGTAACACTAATGCCTTTTATTTAATGTGGATTTTCTCTGGTTTTACCTGAGTTTTTAGGGACTCAGACAGCAACAGGCTGGAGCAGAGCTGGGCACCCTGAGCTGCAGCACTGAACCCCAGAGCCAGAGGGGGAATTCAAGGAGAACAAGCCATGGGCCAGCAGGGCACAGCCCTGCCCTGGCACCTCCAGGATCCTCACTGCTTTTCAGAGATGCTAAAAAGAAGAGCACAGCCCAATTTGGACACAAACAAGGGCATTCCTTTGAATGCTGTCCAGGATGTATTTAAGTAGGGGATGACTGATCCCATTAGTCTGCTAAATCCCAGACCCAGGGGTGCAGGGACCAGCGTTCTTAAAAAGCAAGAGGTTTTATTTAGTTTTGTTTTTAACATGAAATTAAATGAATGGTCCAAATTACATTAAGATAAATCATAACCTGATAGGGAATAAAATTCAGAGGCTTCATTAAAGCACTTTTCATTTCCTCTGTCACATGTCCTAAAATTCTGTCACCCATGTGCCAGGAAATTGTTTAGTGATTTTAAAGCACTCATGCATCCCTTTCCAATTTGGGAGATTTCTGGTCTGCCCTGCCCAGAGCTGTCACACTGCCTGCCTGCTCTTCCCAGCCAATTCCAACCTTCTCTCCAAGAGCACCACCATGAAATATCTCCCTCCTTTGCCTCTCTGTCCTCCTGCCCACCCTTGGGCAGCAGCTCTGAGCACCAGTGCCTCACTGCCCCTCCCATCTCAGAAGGGAAATTGATGATTTCCTTCCTCAATCTGGCAGGGCACTGCCAAGATCTTCCTGCTGGGTGTGAAATAATTCAGGTCTGCTGATGGAGAGGCTACAGAAAGCCACACTCCTCCACCTCTGCAGCTGCACCCTGGTATTGCACACAAGACCTGAATTTAAGGAATATCTGCATTTTATTTTCACTTGTTAAAAGCAGCATTTCAGTACCACAAACTAAAGAAATCTGCTTGACCTCCTAACTAAACCAGTGGTTATGTTTCTAGGAAACTACCAAACGAATGCATTCAAGAGCACATTTAAAAAGAAATGCAAAAGTCCTGCTGGCAATGACAAAACAAAGTTTGAGCTGAGAATGGAAAACTGGATGGGTTATAAATAACTGATGGCAAAACCTCAATTGATTCAGTTCCACAGTTAATCTATTATATTCTTCCAGTGGAATTTGTTTTGCTTCAAAAGGATTATATGAAATCATAACCTTCATTAACTTTGAGTGATTCATTTTTTTTTTTGTAACCAGATGTTTAGTTACAGCTGATAAAGCATGAAAACCTGCATTCCTCACAGCTTGCTCTGCATGGGTGTGTTGGGTAATGATGACAAATATTAAGGTACAGCATTGCTCTCCTCAGCTGACATGGCAGTGACTGATCTGCTTATCAGATTCGGCTGGGGACTGGAATGCCAAAAGAAGGGCAAAAATGAATGTATCTGATAGAACCTAATGGCTCCTGGGAGTATTTATAGCTCAGGACAGGCTGGGAAAAAAATAAAATGCAAAAGAATTTGAAGAGAACCCAGCCTGCCATTCTGTGGGGTAAAGAAGGCATTGTGTGGCTTTTGAGATGGAATTGCTGTCCAGAGTGGAGGTGAAGGGAAAAAGAACCTACAGCACTCACTGCTTTGCACTGAGTGCCACCTCCAGGGATGGGGAGCCAACCTCCCAGGGCAGCCCCTGCCAAAACCCCAAATGCAGGAGCCAGAGCAGTGGGTCAGAAATTCTCTGAATAGCAACTTCTCAGTCTCCAACAAATGGGAAATGTAACTCAATCTTTAAGAAATCAATGAAAATGTAGAAGGAAACTATAAGGCTTTTCTTAACTGAACTTTTTCTAAACAGATGAATCATTTCCAGAAATAGAAAATGTCAGTCAGATCATCTTGTTTGACACAGGGTCAGATGTGCAGATAAAGCAGGGCTCTGCACTGTGTGAGCCCAAGGTGCAGCTACCTGGGAAAGGTTTCATTTCCCTCCCTCCTCTTCATTCTCAGCCCTCTAGGACCAAACTGAGGGACACAACTTTAATATTGCTCTTTTTTAAATGAGCCTGTTTAAATGAGTAGTGCCAAATTTTTGGGCAAGCAAGCAGCAGCATCAGACTGAGCGCTCAGCAGGCTGACAAATGGATCTACCTGAACAACTGAAGAAGTTCCCTGTTTGTTTGCTCCCAGCTCTCAGCCAGTTATCACCAAGGCAGAGCCAGAATGACACACGGGCAGGCGGGGAGCTGCACCAGCCAGACCTGCAAGGGATCTGTCAGTCTGCACTCCCTGTCCTGACAAACTGCAGCTCTGACAGCCCCAGCCTGCCCTACTCTCCTTCAGGGGATTTTTCATTTATGCCACAGTGCTGCAGTGGTTTGGGAATAGCACCACTAACTCCAGCTGGGCTAAGAATTGGTGCAAAAGTGCCTATTTTAGTGCTTAATTAAGTAATGAGGTATGGATGAGCTTCACTGGAACATTGCTAGCAGGACCACTGATTGCCCACTCCCCAAATACTCAGGTACCCCTTATCCCTGTGCCTTTAGGCTCTGGGTACTACAGATAAAAATATCAAAGCTCTGAAATAAGGACATGTAAATAAACATGATTGTTTCCCTTCATTAGAAATGGAAAGTGGGTTTTGAGGTAAAACCCCACAGCCTCTCCATACTTAGTAATGAAAATTCAAATAACTTGTGTTCTGCTAATGCAGGTTGATGCCTTGCTGTTAATTGTGCCATCAGAACATAAAGGAATTTAAGGCTGCATTTTCTGAAATACTGGCTGTGAAGAACACAAAACTGGCTTTGTATGTTAAATTCTTGCAGCAAGTGCCTTACAAATGCTCAGTCTGTCCTTCCCACCTCTCAGCAAATCTCCCTCCTGATCCAAGGTATTCACTGCCTGAGCTCATCCTTTGAGGGAGGAAGGGCATGCATTTCATTGATTGGGAACAGCATTTACTGCACTTTAGGAGGATGCTCAGATGTGCCCTGACAAGGTGAATCAGAACAGGCTCATACTGACCTTCAGTAAAACCTGGACCTTTTGGATTTATGAAGTACAGCTGCACCATTAATAAATTCGTGCATGGTAGCAATGAAACACTGCAGAGGCCAAAAGATGCAGAGGCAAGGAGGAGCTGAGGCCAGGCTGTGTGTTAATAGAGACTGGCTGGTGTGAAAACAGTGACTTGAGGCAGAGCCTGGCTGCAAATCACAGCTGCAGCAGGCAGTGACAGCCTGGCAGGCAGCAGGATTAGCAGCAGCATGTCCAGCTTTATGAGCAGCCCAGCCAGGCTGGGTCCCCACACGGAAAGGTTTGCCCTGACTGAGACAGCAGCTGTGTCCTGGGGGGCTCAGGTACAGCACGGTCCTGCCCAGAGCCCCCGAGGCCAGCAGAGAGCAGGAGAGCTGCCCCAGCACTGGCCAAAAGGGACAGTGCAACCAGCCATGCCTGAAAAATAATGGGAATTGTCAACAGTTAATAAAACTGCTCTAAGAGGTGCATTGATCTCTTTGCAAAGGCAATCTTGCACCTGTGAAAACCTGTCCCTAGCAGTGTGTGTCACTGAGCTGCACAAGTGGCACTGCAGTGGGATCAGCTGTTGGCACCTCCAAAGTGGAAATCCAGCTGCCTCGAGGGCAGTGAGCCCAGCCCTCCTGCTTCCTGCAGTTTCTCATGATTTGCAGCTCAGAACAGGACATTAGAAAATAAAGTTGGTTGCTGTGGTAAGTTCTCTGCTTAATAAAAATAATGCAAATATTTGCTAGAGCAGAGCCCCATTTGCCTCTCCAATACAGTGCCCTGACCCCAAGTTAGGAAAATTACACAAGCTCTCCTTACACCTCCTTTTTAAACTCCCATTATTCCAAGGAAACAGTTCCAAGAGGAAAGAGTGAGGACGTGCTGCTGGTTGAGAGACGGTTTCAGGCAGGCTGGAAGAGGTGAGAGCTCCCCTGTAGCTGGGGGAGAGCTCAGAGCCCCCAGCAGGGGAGGTCAGCCCTGGCAGCAGAGCTGAGCATCCCATGGGATGCTCCTGAGTGTGGATTCAGGAACAGCCAGCCAGGAGACAGCCAGGGATGAGCCCCTCACACTCCCATCCCCTCCCTCTCTGTGGGACAAGGCCAGGGTGCCTTTTGCACAAGAAGTGATACCTGGGGACAATTGCTGATGGCACTGGCCTCCCCTTTCAGAACCTCCACAGAGGAAACATGAGACACTCAAACCCTCCCAGCGCAGGAGGCATTTAATGAACCCAAGGACTAACTAAGAGACTTAATTTCTTTTTTCCTGCCTGCTTTTCTCCTCCCCCTGCCCAGGCTGGGGTGCATTTCTTATGCACTGCTGCTATGAATGACAGCCTGCAGAAGGCAGAGCAGAGGATTTCCACAACACCCAGGCTGGTATTGTGCTGCACCTTATTATCATTCCCTAACCCTGCACATATGGTCATCTTCCATTCTTCTAACTGGTTCCAGGGCCCTGGAATTCAGCATGACCCCTGAGGGCTATTCTAATGCAATCAGTAGGAATACTATATCCAGGGCCAGTCCAAAATCAAAGGCCTGGCCAAAGCCCAGGATAAATTACAGCTGTTATAAAGAAATCACCTTTTCACCTTGGCCCTCATATTCTTTCAGTTTACAGTCATAACTCAGCAAGGCCAGCAACATTTGTCATTAATAAACCTGGTTGGATAAACAAGACTGATGGATTAACAAGTCACATGTAAAGAAATCTGAGAAAGTGAAAAGCTTTAGACAGGAGGGAAGGATAAGCTGATTTCTCTTTTCTCTCAGGTATGAGAAAAGTTGACACATTTTTACATCTCTTTCCCTGTACATTTTGTTCTGACATGACTGACAGCTCCAAGTACAGTAGGGCTGAGCAGCTGCTGATGAGAGGACAAGCCCTGGTCTGGGATTTGGGATTTCAGAGGCATGATGACCACATGACACAGCAGACACCTTGGTTTCACTAAATCAGGGGCTTCTTCCTTATATTTATCTTTTCTCCTACTTGGACACCACTGTTTTCCTTCAAACAAAACCCTTTTGTGATTTTAAGTGAGAGGAGAGGATATCTGACTCAAAAAGACACACAGCCAGTTAAGTCCCTCATTTCCAAGTGAATTAAAGGAACAGCTTGCATAAAAGTAATTTCATTAACAATGTTAAATGGAGTTGTTCCCAAATGTGCAGTTCTCCCACTTGGACAACACATGATTTTCCATTAATGAAACAAGTACTCCAAGGAGAGAAAGGCATGCCAGAATGGGAAGGGTTAAAAAAGAGCTCTTGGAGACCTGTGAGAAAGAGGAAGAGCAGATTATATTCCCTAGCTCTCTGGGGAAAGCCTAGGAGGATATGATTTTTCTTTATTAATCTCCCTGTGATTTATAGGATCTTGATTTGAAAGTTGGTAAATACCTGTTAAAAACAGGGAGAGCAAAACGCTGTGAAACACCTACTTATAGAAAAGATATATAGGAGTATATTACATTAAAATAAGAAGAAAAAAGTATCTGAACTGTACAGTAACAACAAATCTCAGATTAAAAATCCTCCCCAGTGCCACTCTGAGAGCACACAGGCAGCAAGGGACAAGACAGCTCTATGAAAGTGATGTCCAGGTGTCCAGAGATGTTTGCACTGAAATTCAAACTGATTCAGAAGTCTGTAATCTCCCTGTTTTTGTTTCTGACACAATTTGGCCTAATTAGTCCTAATTTGCCACTGCTCTCCAGGCAGGGAGGGAGGCTGGGCTGGGGGGGAGCTGGGAATGAATATGCAAACACCCAAACAATATCCGGGGTGGGGAGGGGGAAAAAATAATTTATTGTGTTGGGGATGGGTGTTTTTTTAAACTATTTGGCCTTAAACTGTCTTCATGTGGCCATCAGCTGTTTGCTCTGCAAACATCCCCACCCCGGGGCACAATGGGGCAGCTGGGCCGCACCTTTTGTGCTGCCCCGTTTAAAGCCTTTGGCTTGATAGTTCGCATTAACACGGGGAGAAATATCCAGCTCGCGAGGCTGAAAAGCAGTTTTTACTCATAAAAAAAAACCTTTGATAGTTTAGCCATCTGGTCAGAGTGAAAGAAGCTCATAAAAGGGGCCCAAATAGGGTCAAAGGTCTCTTGCTACGTGGGTCAAGGGGGCCGAGGAGGGTTTGCTGTAGTGGACTTTACTAAAAACTTGTCAGTGAGGATCTTTGACAAATTATGGCACATTCCATGGCTTTTTGGGAAAGTATTTGATTACAGTGTGCAGGAATGTTGTTGATATTTGCAAGCTTTAAGGAAAAGAGGAGTTTAAATCAGGAGCTGGGAAGGGCCCTTCGGAACCGCGGCCTGCACGAACACGCGCGGGGAGGATTTTTATTGCACTCCGCTTTAATTTTTTTTTTTTTTTCTTTTCTATAAAAAGATTCAGGGGAAAACAAAACAAAAAAAACCCTCTCTAGTGCAGAAAGCACAAAGGCTTTGACCTTTGATTCAGGTCATTTATTCTTTTAAATGGTCACAAATTATAAACCATCCAATTACTTTTCTTTTTTTTTTTTTCCCTCCCAACCTTTGGTAAGTGACAAAGCAAAAAACAAAATGGGGGGAAAGAAAGTTAAACATCTCCCTTATTTTTTTTCTGGTTTGTTCTTATCAACTTGAGTTAATTACACTGCTTCTATTTAGAAGAGGCTGTTATGAAAAGTAACAGGATTTGAGCAGACTGAAAGCAATTTTCCTGCAAAGGTTCAGAAGAAAGCAGAGGAAATAACATTTTTATGAGGTGTTTCATGGCAGAGCATTATAATAAGTCATAGTACAGTAGTCATGGCTTAAGGGACAAGGCTACATCACTAAAACCCCCAGAAATCATTGTTTTGAGTGGTTCTTCCATCCTGAGGGAGGGGGAAAAGCAGCAGAGAAATGAATCACTTCGGACTGTGCTCAAAATACGCAATACTAACATTCCTTAGTAGAATTCCACGTATTTCAGCTTAATCCAACTTGCACTCACACCATGGACTGTGGCCCCAGAAAATTGCATATTCATTTCACTTGGAGCAAAACCTGCATGGCATTTTCTGAGCAGTAGCCTCAGTCAGGGCGGGGGCAAAATCAGGATTATTGCAATTATTACTCCAATATGCAGTTATTAAAACTTGCCTGGCTGGGTTGGCAGTTTGCAAAGCGTGTTGCAAGTTCTTGATTGAAAGGTATTTTGTTGTTTTTAAGGTGGACAGGGCAGTTTACAGCTCCTGGGGGTGCAGTGTTGCAAAAGCTGTTTTTTCTGTGCGTGCACACAAAGCAGGGCTGTGCTGCTCCCTGCACCTCCCTCCTTGGGACAGCTGAAATCAGACTCTGACCTGAAAACAGCGAGACATCAGAGCTGCCAGTGCAAAACAGAAATGCAGGATTACACCAAGGCAAATAAAGATATGCATCAGTCAGTTGTCACCTGACTGTTTTTTAACAAACATAAATCAGCTTTAATAAGTTGGATTAGTCGTTAAGTTTTCTTTTAAAGGAACTCTGATTTCTGTACCCACTGCTGACCCTGAAATGTCTGTGTGTCATACAAACACACCAATTTATCTGACTTCTGCATATCCATATATCTTCTACCTCCTGGCTGGAATTTATTTTACATGGAGATTCTCAGGGGATGTAAATCAGTAAAGGCCCATTGATTTCAGCAGATCCTGGCTGCTGGGGGCAGGCTGATGTATCCACAGAGGTTCTGGCCTGGGGTGTTTATACTGCCTCTAAATAAATAAATAAGAAGCATTAAGAGGTCATTATGTTTAGAGTGCAGCTCTGCTCCCAAGCAGGTTACAGTGGGACAGTTAAACAGAAATCTCATTAACTACCCTGAACAGATTTATAATAAATGAGCTTGTCCATTACTCATAATGATCACTGTGGAGGGCACTGGCTTTTGGAAATTCAGAAAGGAATAATAAAAGGTGAGAGGGCAGAGCCCCAAACTGCTGAGGGTGTGGAATAGCCCTGGCCTGAAGCACAGGGCCAAAATAATCCTCCCACAAGAGGAGAAGTTGGGCTCTGAGGACAGGGTTTGAGTGACAAGCACACTGATGCCTCATCCTGCTCCAGGAAAGGAAAACCTTGTCCTGGGAAGGAAAACCTTGTCCTGGAGACCTGTGGAGCCACGGGCTGGAGAAGGCATTGCCTGTCCTCATGCTGGTGGGTGTTTGCTCAACTCATGTATTGAGTTGCACCAGGAAGAAATTACCTTTCCTAAACCTAGAGAAGGTAACCAGTAAATGTTCTTCTTATTCATCTCTCTAATCCCTAAATCCTACTAAACTACTTGCCTCAGTAATATCCCACTGCAGTAAATTCCACGGGTTAATCATACACCAAACACAAGATTATTTGCCTGTATCCATTTTTGCTGATTTATAAAAGGACTTTTTAGATTCCTCTGCTATTTAGCTTTAATCATCAGACTCAGGGGGGTGGCTGGTGGTCTCTGTGTGCTCCAAGACCTCGTGGCCAAAGCTGCAGGCACGACTGGCTGAGGCACAAGCACCAGGACAGGGCAGATGTGCTGGGATTGCTCCCCAGGACCAAAGTTGGTTTCTGTCACTGAAATTCCTCAGAGATCCATTCAGTTAATGTGGGACATCAGTTGCCCTTTGATGACAGAGTCCATGGAGCCTGGATGTGCCAGCAGCTGCTCTTTAATTATAACATTACCCCAGGACCTATGGGGACCAGCAGTTGCAGAGCATATGTGGGTCAGTGGCTGATGAAGCTGAAATTTATCATTGAAATGATGCCCAAGTGCTTTGCAAAGCAGGAGAATGATTAAGTATGAAGGTAGCACTAAGCAAGGTTTAAAGATTAAGCCCAGAGGAGAGGTATTTAAACTCAGATAATGATGTGAAAGCAACGGACAGTACTCCTGGTAAGATGTTAAAGGTTAGAAATACAAAGTTGTACAATAGAGAGGCACCTCTTGGCTCAGGAAAGCCTCTCTGCAGTCAGCAAGAGACCAAATCAACTCTCAGTCACACTGGCTTAAATCACAAAGTTACTCCCAGTCATTCCCGTGTGAGGGAAGTTGAGCTGAGCACTTTTCACTTGCTCCCACCTCCAGTTCATTCTGTTTAATTGACATATGCAGACACAGGAATAGAAAAGCACTGCAGGGAGATGCAGATAAACACTCTGCATCTGCACTCAGGAAATGGAGATTGTTCAACAAGAGAGAGAGAGAGACCACCTCTGTTCCCAGAACACATCAGGGGTTTCACATCTCCAACTCCAGACCAAAGCTGCCCTGACTGACAGAGCTCAGACTCCTTCTCTTTGGAGAGCCAGAGCTCCCCAGGCCTGTGCTGGCTGATCTTCACTTTTCCCAGTCAGAGCCTGCCCTGAGCACACACTGCAGCCCTCTTAAAAAAAACTTAAAATAAAAATTTAAAAATCCCCAAGCTTCAATCAGCAGACTGACAGGTGAAACCAGGCTGCCAGGTGCACTCACTGTATTTCAGTCACCTCTGGACAGCCTCATTTTTACATGACAGCTCAGGTTAAGAGACTTCTCTGATAAATGCAACAGGAAACACACAACAAGAAGTGAGTAAGGTTTGAGTCGCTCACTTGAAAGATTTCCTCCCAAGAACAGTTTGATACAAGCAATACTCCTGAATATCTGCACTGTGGAATAGCTGCTATTTTTAGGTGACAGTTTGACATGAGCAGTCCCATGACCAATGGTTTTATTTTTTTTAATGAACTCTTAACTCATCTGTTGCTCAGTTATCAGTGGCTTTGTACTTCACCTGGTGGTTAACACTGGACACCTCCTTAAAAGTCCTTGATATTCATAAAATTGCACAGACTGTAGCCTGAGAAATCTGGGACTGTTTAGGTGCTGATACCACCCAATTTACACTTCTTGGTTTGTTCTGCTGCCTTTCCAATCAGAATTTTAGATTATCACCTTTCCAGCACAATAAACAAAACATGGGTGTTTTGCTGAACTTATCAATCTCCATTAATGATATCAGCAACGTGGTGAAATCATCTCCTCTGCCATCTCTGGAATATTGCTTAGATTCAGGTTTGGCTCCCTCAATCCGATTTGTAGATACTTATTCTTGCACTCCTGACCTCCTGATTGGATTATTGGAATTCTTTGCTGACAGCTCTTCCTGATAAGGCCTGCACAGGATTCAATTAATCCAAATGCAGGAGTGAAGAAATTCTGTGGAACAACTGTTCTCCTCTGTGGTGTGTGTTACCCCTGAGTGCTGAGCAGCAGCAGAGGAGCCCAAACTGCAGCAGGAGCAGCAAACATCTCACTCTGCCACGGGCAGCCCTCCCACCAGCCTCCTCCCTGCCCCCACAGCAACATCTGCCTGCTTTGGGGGCTCCTCATCTCTTTACCTATTGCTCTTCCCTTTGCTGTGCCCTAAGTAATTAAATATTTTCATCCCCAGTATCACTCAGTGATTAAGGTGTAAAGTTCTCTCCTTCCTACTCAGTGTGGCACTCAGCTCTGGAGTGTGGAAAGCTGAGTTTGCAAAGAGGAGACCCTGAGGAGCATCACAGCTTCCCACCCCTCTCAGTGGGCAGCTGAGATTGCTGTGGGCTTTCCACTGGTTGTGTCTTTGGGTGAGGGAAGGAGGAGAAATCCCCCAGGAAAGTCTACAGGCTCTTCAGTAGGTCTGCACAGAATCATGGAATTATTGGCTGGAAAAATCTCCCAGTCCATCAGGTCCCAGCTGTGCCCCATCCCCACCTTGTCCCCAGCCCAGAGCTCTGAGTGCCACCTCCAGGG
Source organism: Luscinia megarhynchos (assembly GCA_034336665.1). Classification (NCBI taxonomy): domain Eukaryota; kingdom Metazoa; phylum Chordata; class Aves; order Passeriformes; family Muscicapidae; genus Luscinia; species Luscinia megarhynchos. The sequence continues at coordinate 13,194,591 of CM067582.1, read as the reverse complement.
ATGGGGGTCCAAACCTCCCTGGGCAGCCCTGACCACCCTCTCCATGAAAAGTTTAAATTAACTTTTAAATTAAAATAACAAGCAAGACTCCACTGAATATGTTAGAGATTTTTCTCAGTAAACTCTTGCCTCAGGGCAGGGAGAACGGTCCTGATGTGAGGCAGCCTGGAGTGCAGCAGTCAGGAATGCTGGATGGACTCTTCCACAGACCCAAACTTGCAGCAGGAGCTTTCCCTCTTGCTCCCAAGGTAAAAATCCCTCCCAGATTTGAGGCAGCATTTTTTGGGCCTTCACCTTTAAGTGAAAGAGGAGAGTCTGGGTGACACCTGCCTTTGCACAGAACACAACTGATTGCCCTGGGATGGCACCTGAAGATTAATGGATCTCTCCCAAACCATGCTGAAAGTTTTTTTTTGTTTTCCTTATCATTCTGAAAAGATCTTCCATCATTATTTTTAATATGACCTGCTATAACAATAACAGGGATGACACCTTCATCTCACAGTTTCAACCTTTTAAAGTATCTGACTGCACTGACAGACACCAGAAAGCCAGACAAAGAATTTATGGTTTTTTGCACAGAACATGGATAATATTCATCATTCAAAACATGACCTGGCTAAAAAAGATACAGCTTTTAACTGATATAAACCAGATTTAGACCTCCTTGGTTGTGTTTTCAGGACACAGAGGGTGCAGAACCTGGCAAGCCAAGCTTTGTGAGGCAAAGAGGAGAAGCTGGAGATTATCCACACCAGGGGCAGCCACACATCCTGCTCACACACAACCTGTGCAAATATTTTTAAAATTCCAGAGCCCACAGCATGTGTGGGAGGGATGAGGGGACCCTCATGAATCTTCCCAGTAAATCCTGGGGCTTATGGAATATTTATCAAAACTTAGCAGCTGCTTTGCCAAGGGTTTATGATAGATAGAATTGAGATAACTTCTGAAAATGAGGAGAGGCTGATGAAGCTCACAAGAGGAATTTTGGTGCTGCTGAGGAGCATCACCCTGGGCTGGGGATATTTAAAGAAACCAACATTTCACTGCAAATTTTACCTTACAAAAAAAGCAAACCTGTGTCAGCTGAGGGTGACAGAAGCAGAGCATAGAGCCAGAAATTCAGAGATTCAGCCCTGGGGTGGAAGGGGCTGGAGATGACCCAGGCAGGTGACACAGGGACATGCTGGATGTGCCAACACCCACCAGAGCACTCCTCTCCTGGCCTCTTTTCCTCCAAGTGAGATGTTCCCAGCCAGTGGATTATAAATGCCATGCTTCATTACATTTTCAACAATAAAAATGAATGACCCATCTCAGCAGGTGTCATATTTCTGGAAGGGAGGATAACCTGTGTGGTTAGGAACATGTCCTAAATCTATCTGCTCCATTAACCTTTGGAAGCTGGAGCAGCTCTGAGGTTTGAAAAGCAATTAATATCTCACAGGCAACAACATTCTTGAATGGATGACCCAGGATTTCAGTTACACCTGAGCAGAAAGTAATACCTCAGCAAGCTCTCACAAAGCAAAAAAAAAAAAAAAGACAAAACTCATTTGAAAGTGCAGTGAGAGGTCATAAAATTTGTGGATTACTTTAGTTAGTCATTTGTATCAGGTAAATGCAGGAGTATAACTTCCTGGAGTGGGGGGAAAGGTCTTTATGATTTTTCCAGGGTTATGAATACATAAATAACAATGGTCACTTAAGAAGGACAGAAGCTTTGGGATTAACCTTTCTACACATTTCTAAGTAACCTGTTGACCCAGCAAAGGATTTTTTTCTTGTTTGCTCTCCACATCAATCATATCTATAGGAGATGTAAACATTTCACCATCTAGCTCAAAATGAAAACTAGAAAATAATCACTCGACCTTTACAATTAGTTGTTTACACTCAAGCTGCCTTTGGGTCAATGCATTACTACAAGAGCTCTTGTGTAAGAAATGAGCACTTTTAGCTCTGGCACGGATTTCTCCCAGCCCACAGCACTTTACAGTGACCCTCCCCAGAGCAGGGACAGCAAACCCCCTCCCCAGCACAGCTTCTCCACGGGATGCATCCAGGTCTTGGTGTCCCAGGTGGGTGTGCTCCCCACTGGGCTGGGTCACCAGCAGCACCAGTGGATCCCAGAAATGTAAGACTGGGTTTGTTCCAGTGGCCTTGGCCAGGGGATATTTTTATTTAAACACAGAGTTTGCCTGGGGAGGGGAGAGGAGAGGAGCCCAACTCAGGCTCTGCTCTGCCCTGCCAGTGTCCAGAGCTCCCAGACAGCCTACAGAGCTTTCCCATGCAGGATTTCCATCATAAAAACACCACCATGTGTCCAAAGTGGCCAGTCATGAAGACAAGACCAACTTCTGCTGGCACTGGGCTGGGCCTTTGTTGAGCAGCAGCTATTGAGTAAGAGCTCATTAAAGTGTCTCGGTGCAGACACTGCCTCACCCGGGAGAGTTTTGCTCAGGGCTGGTTTGTAAACACAGCTATTATTTATAAATTGTGACTCAGACAGAGGGACACAAAAAGCTCTGCACTGGTGTTTTATAGAGCCTCCATCTAGTAAATAACCAGTGAACAAGGTTTGTTGATCTGAGAAGAAAATCGACTCCAGACCAATGGCTCCATCCTAATCACAAAGATTAATCTCTCCATAACATGTCAGGATTCCTTTGCAGTCATTCTGCCTTTTTCCAAAAGCTTTTTGCAGGCAAGGGATTCTTTCTGGGTTCAGCTTGGTCTGGTTTTGTGCCTTCACAAGGTAGGCATCGAATCCAAGTGCTCCACCAGTTTCCCTCCTGTTAAACCACACTGTGAGCATCACCAGGACACTGGTCCAGGCTGGAGAGAAAAATCTGCCCCACAACTGGCACCACAGAAATGCAGCTTCTGCTTCACACTCAGGGTCATCAGAGTGGCCACAGCATCTGGCACAGAAAAAAGCATCAAACACAAACTGTGCCTTTAATTTGTACTGGCATTGCCCATGAATTCATTAGGAAATAAGCTCATCAAAACCTAATTAGCCAGTGCCAGCACTGCTGCCTGCAGTAAATGCACCTCCAAATTCAAGGTAATCCACATGGAGACTGCAGAAATAGAAATTTGCAGTTTGCAAGTGCCTGATTTCACAGTGCAAAGACACTTGCAGTGTTTAACTGATTCAGTTTTGATTAAAATACTCAAATATCACCTACAATTATCAGTTTGGCACCCATGGCATAATAGCACAGCTGAGCCTGAGTGCCACTCGAGTTCTGTTTCTATTTGGAGAAGAGAAACAAACAGACAAAAACAGATATAAATAAGATTACTTGTTTTTCTGTAAAGGTTGGCTAAGCACTGGCATCAGAGGTACTCTCAGATTTCTTCCTTTCAACCCCCAAAGCTTTACTTAAAGCAGCCTCTGAGCTCTTTGCAACCTGTAGTGGCTTTTAGCCACATTCTGGAAAAGCAGAAGGAGCCACAGCTTCTGCTTGGGGGAGGAGGCTGAGGCTCCCCGTGGGCTGAACGAGGTGCCCAAGGTCAAACAAGAAGTCTGCATCCACGGTTTGGCTTCATGACTTATAAATGTAAGTAAAAATAAGTAAATCTTGAGACAACTTAATTTCTGCCTTTCCCCATCCCACCCCCACAGAGCAGTGCTGCAGAACTCTGTCCCTCGTGCCTGACAGCCAAGGGAATGGTGCAGAGAAAATTAATTAATTCTGCTCTTGCAGAGGGGTAAAACGTGGCAGGGACTGTGCTGCTGCTTCCCTTCCTGAAGGGACCCACATCCCTCCCACTCCTCACAAGGTGACATTATTTGTCTGTTTGTCCTAATAAAGAACTTCCAGGCTTCTCCCACCACACATCTTTCCCACATCCCTCCAGCCAGAGGAAAAGTGCAAGGACTGGCAGCACAGAAAGTCAGCAGGTTTAGGTTAACACAACATACACATTCCCAGGCATTTGGGATTTCCATTCAACTCCAAGTGGAAAATTATTTCAACCCAGTCCATGAAATCCCAAACTGATCCTTTATCATGGACACATTTCAAGGAGAGCAGTGAGGTGGAGCACACAAACTAATGAGCTAAAACTCATCCCAGAGGGGGAAACACCCCAACTCCTCACTTTGAGAGCCCCAGACTGGATTCCTGGTTAATACAGCAGATGCTTTTCTTAATGTCCAGAGAGCAGCTGAAGTGGGGCAATTATTGGCAAAGACTGACCTTGGGCTAATTTGAACAACCCAATTCCAAAGGAAACTTGTTCTTTCACGGAGCACCTCTGTCTATTCACATTCCTCTATCCCAGGCACTGTTGTGCTTTTTTTTTTTTTTAAATTATTTTATTTTTTTTTAAGGGGAAGAAACTATACTAATAAAGAATTTGAAGTTTTGATGTTATTATTTATCTCCAAAAACAAACTTTGGGGTTTTTGGGGTTTTTTGCCCCCACCCCCAGAATATACACATTGCCAGAAGTTCCCACAAGTTAAATGGCAGAATTGTCTTCAAATGGCCACAGCAGCAAAGCTTGCTGCTAATGAGTTGCAGATCTGCATCATAATTGAACATCCAGATTTCCACTTACAAAAGAAGGATGTGGTCAACAAGAACAAATAACATTAGAGAGCCAAAGAAATAATAATTGAGAAGAAATTTGCCGAGTGGAGAGTACAGTAACTACCATAAATATCGTCCTAATTGCTGAAGACACCCTCGTGAAAAGCCCAATCAATATGGGCAACGCTTCATCCTGGTGTGCCTGCAGCAGTGGGACTGCAAACATCAGCTCTGATGGAACAAACGCTGGTGCAGGCTCCTCTCCCCTTTGAAAAGGCAAAGCACGGACACGCAGACAAAGGGCACAAGGAGGAAAAATGACAGAAATCGAGGCAGGGAGCTTGCCATGATGTTTGATGGTAACAGGCTCCCTGTCCTGCTGGGGACCATAATGCTCCATCGCAGGCACTGCCAGGGGCCCATGCTGGGTGGCTAATTAAAACAATTACAAAGACAAAGGAGGTATCAATAGCATTCCAAGCAGCAAACAAAGAGATAAAGTAGTGAAGATTTAAATCATCAATGGTTGATCTCTCCAGGATGGTTTTGATGTGGGGACCACGTCCCCAAGTTTCTCTCTCTCTCCCCTCTCAAATCAGGGAGCTGGCTCATTTTAGGTTATTTCATCACAAAAGGGCCTCGAAAATAGTTTCAAAAAACTGTGGTGAAGTAAGGGTTTGCTGTTTGGAAGTTTCTGTCTTGTAAACTTGGGGGTAGTTTTGTGTTGGGATTTACAAGATGATTTGTCTAAAGCTCACTAAAGAGATTACAGCTTTTATGCATAACCCCCATCTCCTCTCCACCAGCAATTAGAGGCATAAACCAGAAATGCTTGGGTTTTAATTCCAGGTTTTCACAGGCAGGGAGGATAAACATATATCATGGAGGGAATCAACAGGAGGAGAATAGACAGCTGCATAAATTAGGCAAGTCTCTCAGATTCTGTTAAAGATTTCCCCCAAAGTTTTGATAAAGCCAGTTCCACAGAGCAGTCTATATATAGAAAAATGGTCAGCAAGCTTGGAGTGTTTGCAAGGCAGGCCGGGGTAATACTTTAGACAAACATGCTTACCTTGAGTGAGGAGTGTAAACAGTGACAGTTGTTTTTCTCATACACAGAATTAAAGGCAGCTTCTCCAAAAGGGCAGCTCCATTTCATACCATCCAAGTGCCCCAGCACAAAATGTTACTTTACAGAGCCCCACTTTTCAACAAAAAGCTTTTGTTGTACTGATTTAGTTATCTCCAGACCAGTTTACCCAAGGCTTACTCCAAACTATAGGCAAAAATATGTGAGTTTGCAGGGGTTTTGCATTTGCTAAATTAATCAGAGTGAAGCGAAGAGCAGGGCTGGGTGTGACTTCCACTCAGCTGTTCTTTTAATCAACAGGATAAAGAATCAAAAACTCTGATTAGCTAATGAGAAACCTGGAGGGGCAATGTCAGCTTCTTCTGGTTGTTTCTTCTGATGGCAGAAAAGTGATTGGGGATGTAATAGGGAGAGATCAGCAGCTGAAATAAATCAGTAAATAAACTGTTAACATGAAAAATTACAAGCATGGATTTTTTTTCCAGAACTGTCCCTTCAAAAATGTGTGTAATAAACTTGGAATTAAAATCTGCATTAAAGTGTCTACATAAATGTGCAGTTTTCCACCAAACCACCCCCTGCTACTGTTATTAGGAAAACACAAACACTCTACCCATGTTTGAGAAATTGAGGACAAAGGATGGTAAAAGAGGAGCTCTGTTTTTAATGGGTTCTTACAACTCTGCAAACAGCCAGAGAAAAACATGATTCTTTGTGAAAGAAGATGGTAAATCTGATTTTCCCTGCAGGTTCATTTGAGTACATGTTTGTATGTGCAATTCTTTACTGATGCTGATGGATCCCTGTTTTGTAGCTTATTAAACACATTTTTACGTGGGGAAGATTATTGGGTTCACAGCCTCAGAATGCCAAAATGTAATGGAAGTAAAAACCCTCTGAATTTGACTCTCACAATAGATTTGGAAAGAACTGAACAGGAAAGATCTGTTTGATGTTTTAAGCACGTCCTAAATTCAGTATGACATCGTGAAGAGGTTTCAAGAAATGATTGTTGTTATTGTTCTTTCATTGCAAAAGCTCCATGAAACCTCTGATTTCTGCTGGGAGATTTCATGCTAATTTTGTAGTCACTTCTACATGAGCAGGATCTGAATAACCTGGGGATTTCATAAATGAAAGCCTCCCAAACATCAGAAGGATTAGGCTGACACGAAACATTTAACTGCTCTGCCAAACAGAAAGAACACATTACTCCTAACACAGAAACACAAGCTAATGATGAATTCATTTAAACCCTCAAGCTGAGCTGAGCCTAATTTGTTATCTGAATCCAGCTCCCAGCAAAACTGGCACTGGCTGGATTTTACAGCAAACCCCTTGCACAGCTCCAGGCCAGGCTCCTTCCAGATGTGCAGAGGATGGTGGCACAGGGCTGGTGATGATCCCAGCAGGGCCAGCTCACACTGCCCTTCCTGGCTGCTGTGGGGGGGAGGGTGTCTCAGAGCTCCCAGATGGTTTCAAATTCTCTGGGGAGCTCTGGATGGGCCTCCATGAGCATCCCAAAACCCCTGTGCAAGAGCTCATCCAAACATCCCCCATGAGCATCCCAAAACCCTGTGCAAGAGCACATCTACCTCTAAACCCCTGTGCAAGAGCTCATCCAAACATCCCCCATGAGCATCCCAAAACCCCTGTGCAAGAGCACATCTACCTCTAAACCCCTGTGCAAGAGCACATCCAAATATCCCCTATGAGCATCCCAAAACCCCTGTGCAAGAGCATCTCTAAACCCCTGTGCAAGAGCTCATCCAAACATCCCCCACGAGCATCTCTACCTCCCAGCCCTGCTGCTGCCTCCTGATCTGCTCATCCCACAGCTACATCAGGGACAGGAGGCAGAGCAGGTTTGGGAGGAAGCACCAGGGACTAAAAGGAAGATTTGCTGGCCAAGTGAGTGCTGGATGTTAAACCCATTGCTCCCACAGTGAAATATTCCTTTATACAGCCCCCTGTGTTTTCTCTCTGCAAGTTTTACACAGCCTCTGTTGGCCACTTCAGTTCTAACAAGGGAACTCGTTTCCTCAGCTGCAAGTTGCAGTTATTAACAAAAGTACATCCCACTGCTTCTGAAGAGGCTTCAGCCACTCCATTTTCTGAGAAAACCCAAAACTTGTCCCTGATTTTTATTAACCAGTGCAAAATTGCTTTTAACACCTCGGGGAGAGAGACAAGGACTTTAAGCCCTGTTTGTATAATAATGGCAACACTGTGGATACTCTTGGGCCTAACTCTTCAAACATCCCATCTTTTGTCTCTTATAAAGCAGCAGCTTTATAATCCCTGCCCCACCGTGGTGCTCTGGAACACTCCCCACTGCTGAAATTCTTGCCAAGCTTTTCATCATATCCACAGAGCAGAGATTAAATTCATACAGCTGCTCCTGGCACTCCTTGCTGGGGCAGGGAGGTTCATTTTCCCCAAAGCTCTGGATGCAGGGAGGGCTGGTAAATGTGAATCTCAGCAATGGCACAGGAGGGACAGCCACAGCTCTGGGCAGCTGGGAGAGTGGGAATCATCTCTCTCAAACCAAGATATTTGGGATGCTGCTGGGATTTCCAGCACAGGTGGGTCTGCTCCTCCAGGAGGCATTCAGGGTGTCCTAGAGTTGTCCTCAGTGCTTCCTCCTGGATTGATCTGGTGTTCCAAGCCCACCCATCCTGGCAGGGTTTGCTGGGATTGCTCCTTGCAACACCAAGTTTTGCACGTCTCAGAGCTTCAAACCTCAGAGCACCACAGCAACAGCCTTGGTGAGGAGGACTGGATCTGTCTGACCACCCAAAATTCCTTTTTCCTACATTTCCAGAACTCTGTGTGAAGTGCTGATACAGTGACACATTTTCTCACTGTGTAAATTGTTCCTCAGAACAAGAAGTTTAGCAGGGTCTGCCTTGGATCATTTCAGAACTCAGAGCACCCCCAGCAGAATTTCTGGCAGCAACATAACCAAAGTTGCTAAATAACAGAGGAACTGAAGCTGCTGTATTTGGACAATTGTAATAGACATAGATTAAAAATTCCCTAAGAAATAATTCCTTCTGCTTTTAATAATAGCTTCAGTTAGAGCCCTTTTCCACTTAATCAACCTGCTTAGAATTCTTGCCTCCAGCAGGAAAGAATCTCAATCACAGGGAGACAAACATTCATTAAGCCCTGTACAATAAACCTGCTCTGCAGCTGAAGTGCTATTAATATCATTTTACAGAAAGAGGAAATGGAAGAATAGTGAGATGGGAGTAACTTGCTTGGGGTCACAAGAAGGTTCATGGAGTAATAAACCTGGAAGCAGAGAGCTCTCCTGTACCCAGAGCCAGCACACCCTCCCTGCTCTGCTCCTCCACACTCTGCTGTTTGCCATCCATTACTTGTTTTATTTTAAAGCCATAAATTTTATAAGATGTGCATACATTGTTTTCTTGAAGATCTAAACGTTTAACACCAACGCTTCATTGCACAACAGGAAAGCAATTCTTTCCATCCTCACTTATATTCCTGATTAATGAGCTCTGTTAAAGGGGTGTGCTCCCCCTCACTGCTCAGTGATGATATCCCTTTCCCAGCAAAGAGAACTCAGGAATCTGGCAGACAGCTTTTCCTGCTGGGATAAATGTGATGTGAATCCTCAGCAGGTGACAAGGGACAAGCCTGAGCTGTGGGATGGTGGCTCTGTCCATGGCACTGGTGTCACCCCAGCTGGGGACTCCTGCTTGTCCTGCTGGGCAGGGACAACACAGGGCTCCTGCAGGAGCCAGCAGTTTAAATTATTTTACTGGTAAGGATGGAAAATGCAGACCAGAGCCCAAGTAAGCAGTGGTAGAATGATAAGGAAAAAAGTTTCTGTGAGAGAGGATGGAGGAGCTGGTAGAATACAAAAAAAAATGTCACAGATGTGATGGTTTTGTCACAGATTTGTACTTCAGAGAAGTATGCTTTAATGTGAATTTATACATTGATTTTATTCCTATGAATTAGATGTAGACATGGAGTTGTTCCTACTGTGTTATACTGGCTGGGCAGGAAACAGGGCAAGGAGAGCTTGAACTGCAACATCTGACAAAATATTTAAAAAAAATTATTTCTAGAAATATTTTATATTTTTATATATTTTAAATATTCAAATATAGGTTAGTATTTCTGTATCTAATGATTGTAAATATAGGTAAAGGGGAAGAAAAGTAGAACATCTGTCCCAGTTTAACTTTGATTCAGTGCCAGGTGCTCAGGGGACAGGCAGCATCTCTGAATGCACTGCAGGAGAAATTCCATGTTCAATTCCACTCACTGGAGTGCCCAAGGACTTCTCAAGCAAAGAGAATTCTGGCACCAACCCCAGCTCTGTGCTGTCAGTATGATGGATGCTACAGGTTTAATTTAAAGATCAGTGGAGGTTGTCAGTGGTTGTTCTTACTTTGGCCAAGTTCAGGGTGGCACCAAGGAGATCTGAAAGAGTGAAAGGATTGGCAGCTGCTGCCTTGCAGTCCCCATGCATGGCCTGGCTTTGCACAGCCTCATCCACTGCAGATGGAGAGTGAAACAGGAATCAACACTGTAAATGAAACAGGAATCAACACTGTAAATGAAATATGAATTAACCCTGTAAATGAAACAAGAATTAACACTGTAAATGAAATATGAATTAACACTGTAAATGAAATAGGAATTAACACTGTAAATGAAACAGGAATCAACACTGTAAATGAAACAGGAATCAACACTGTAAATGAAATATGAATTAACACTGTAAATGAAACAAGAATTAACACTGTAAATAAAATATGAATTAACACTGTAAATGAATCAGGAATTAACACTCTTTGCCCAGGTTTACACTCCTGGGTTTGTTTCTCCACTGCCCAGCCCTGCAGTCAGCTCCAGCACCTGCTGGATGAGAAATGAGGTTGTCCCAGAGTTTTAGTGACTCTCAGTAAGAGAAATAAGGTTGTCCCAAACTTTTGCTGACTCCCAGGGTTTATTCAGGCCCCAGAAATCTCCCTGCAGCATCCCAGGGCAGCAGGAGCTGCAAGGACCTGCCCTGGAGCAGGAAAAGATGAAAACACTTCCCTGTGTCCAGCTGCAGCCATCCCCTCCCAGTACAGACATTAAAATCCATCTCAGCCCCAGAGAAATGTGTTCCTGCAAGGACTCAGCTCTGGAAGAGCAGGAGAGAACAAGGAAACTTTGGGAACAAGGTGAGCCCAAAGAGAGGTTCAGCAGCTCAGCACAAGGTGTGGGGAGAGCATGGAGTGGTGAAACCTGGAAAAACAGCAGGGCTGGAAGGAAAAGGAGTGAACCCCCTGAGATACTGGGAAATGCTGACGGGGAAGATGCTCAGCTCCATCCCCAGCTCAGCTCTGCTCCTCTCCAGGGCTGGGCTCCAGCAGAAGGAAATGGAAACTAAAGAGACTTTTAGCCCAGTTAATTAATGCCTGTAAGAGCAGCCAATTGACATCAGCACCTTGTCTGTCACTCCCCGGAGGAGGGGGAGATGTGTTAAAAATAACGAGCCCGTTTCCTGCTGCACACAGCGGCCAAGGCAGGCAGTGACATCTTAAGGCTGCTCTCAGAACTGGCTGGGCACTTTCTGGGATGGATTTGTGTTCCAGGATCAGCACATCACAGAGCCCAGCCAGAAACACCTGGGCACTGCTTGGTATCAGCCTGGCTACCCACAGGCTGGGGCAGCTGAAAAAGTTCAACCTGCTTTCAAATAATAATAAAAATATAAACCTCCCCCTGCTTTTAACAGTTTTCCACTTGAAAACTGAAAAGCAATCTCTAAACCAAGCAGTGAGTGAAAGAAGGGTGTGTGTGAGACACCTCTTGTCCTTACAGGGAGTGTTTGCAAAGCCCAGCTCAGGCTGCTGAGTTTAACTGTGCTGAGTATCAGTGCAGAGAGAAAAAGCTTCCACAGGTGACTCAAAGCTGGCACTGCTCTGACCCAGCCCCACAGAAACTCTCCCCTGTGCTGCCAGAGAGCAGCAGGGTGTGAGCAGCCCCACTGGGATGTGCCAGCCTTTGGGACTGTCCCCATCACTCTGGACTGCAAGGTTATACAAGGAGTTTTCAGACAAAAGTGTTTTCAAAAGATTATTTCTTTTACCTTTGTTTTGTACACCACTGAAAGAACAGTAGGTGCTTTATAAATGGAACAAGGTCAGTTTTATCACCCTGAAGTGATAATCCTGCAAGTTTGCCACCCACAGGACTCACTGCTATCAGCCAGGGCTGATGTTTGGCAGGAGGTTCTGTCCCAGAGCTGGGAGGTTCCCCCAGGTACCTGCAAACATCGCTGCTCCTGCTCTCCTGGGGGCTCTGAGAGCTTGGCCCCACTCACAATAAAATCATTTTCCTTTGGAAGATGGATCAGAGCAGCAGCAGGGCAGCCAAATGCTGCAGAAACCAGCTGAGACAGCACACAGTGCCCCCGTCCCAGGATGCACCCGAGATGATTTTGGGGTGGTGGAGCTGGAATTTGCAATGAGAAGGGGACAGGGAATGTTCTCCACCTGTGGCCAAAGCAGCTCAGCCAGGAGGAGCAGCTGGGTGACCCTCTGGGCTTGGCCTTCAGCTAAGGAAGGTCTGAAAAGAAACCAAAGCACTGAACACTCAACAAGTATCAACAAAAACTCCCTGATCTCACTCCTGTGGGAGACTGTGAGGACGAGGGGGGAGTGTTCAAAAGTCCCTGTTTATCTATAATGCATAACACAGCTACACCTCAGCAAAAGCAGCAGCCAGAGCCTTTGGAGAGTTCCAGCATTAAAGGACTTCCTCCAGTCTCAGCACACCGTAATTTATGTAGGATACAGCTGAGAGGGCTCAAAGAGGGAGCTGTCCTGGGGGATGTTTCATTTCCCAGCCTGTGAGTTCACACAGGCAGAACAAGCTGCTGAAAAGCAGAGGTTGCCCTCCCTGCCCAGAGCAGCTGCACACCTGCTGCCTCAGGACAGCTCTGCTCGTGTCCAGCTTTATTCCCTGCTTTATCTCCCCTCCTGGCTTGAATGCAGTCTTTGAAAAGCCTGACTGCTCTGTGGGAGCAATTTGGGTACAGCTTGCTTTATTTAGAGGGTTTGGGTAAGATGGGATGTCTGAGTGGCTCCATCCTGGCTGTGCTCTCATACACCAAAAGTCTGGTACTTTTGAGTAGGTCAGCAGTGGCAAAGACAAATTGAACACCTTTTGGTGAGCTACACCTTCACCTCCCAGGGCAGAGGGGTTTGGGGAGCAGCAGTTCATAGGCTCTGCCTATGAGGGTGATTAACCCACAGAGCAGCCCTCCTGTGCAAATAGGAATTAACTTGTCCTTGTTCTTTACTCGAGGTTTAATTCATCCTTTGATTGACAAACCCCTGCAAGGAGCTCCTGCACTGTGGCAGCCTCAGGAAGGGCTGTGAGAGGTGTGCAAGTGCAGCCTGCACTGGCATTTGGATGGATTCTCACTGGAACCACTGAGATGCTGCTCTCATCAGTTTAGCAGCCAAACACATCCCCCTGTGATCCCTCTGAGCCAGATTTTGTCAGTCAGGCCTGTTGGGACCTCTGGCACACAAATGACAAATCACAGTGCTACCAGAACTATTGACACACATTTTTAATACATAACCAGTGTTGTTATATATAATCAGAGCTGATAGAATCCAGCAGAAAAGGCTATTTTAAAGTGCCAATAAAACCACTTAGCTTTTACAACACACTGCTTTTACCCCGTTCCCCCCTTCCTCCAAAAAAAGCTTTTCTTTTGAACTGAGCAATTCATACATTGGGTCAGTGTTATAAAGTCGGTATTTATAGCAGATTTCAATGGAGGGGGAGCTGGAATAAAGGCAGCTCGCTTTTAAATGCAGCACGGAGGCATCTTTGCATTGATAAGATTAGCAGCTGTTTGTCCATGGGAGATGATGTGCTCACCCAGGGGCCTCACGTCCTCCCTCTGCAACTGTACCCACATTTATTTGCTTTTCTAACAAATCACTCCTGCTTCCATTTTTCCTTCGGTTCATTCAGTGTAAACTGAGTAACTCGTTTAACGACCAGGAGCTGAGCTGAAGAATTTGGCTGATAACACCACGATGCCTTTTTAATTGAATCCTTTTCTCTGCAAAGCCCACAATAAATGCATCACCAGGCCGGTGATAAAAGCAGCTCAGAGCTGTGTAACCACTGTAAGATGATCACATAAGCACAGTTGGCCATCACTTGGGCTTTGTTATGCCTCAGTTGGGTTTATCTTGGAAATCAGTTTGGTATTGATGGCATAACTCATCAGCAGGATGCTAAACAGCCCCATGCCCCAAACTGCTTTGATTGCCACAGTGATACCGTGCTCCTGCAGAAAAAACAGCTCACAGGAAAGTCATCAACACCCAGGTTTTTACTCAGCATGAATACAGTAAATTGTACTCAATAATTAAAATCTGCACGACACATAAATGTTTACAAGTTTAAAAGTTTTTTGGGAAGTCCCCTTCAAGGAAATTCTGTTTTGCTAATTTTTTCCCCACGAATAACCATGCAGAAGGAAAGGGAGGAATGTTCTTAATTTTATGGTACAGTCTCTGTGTTTAAATATGAGCTAAAATCATGATAGTCCTTGGGATTTAAAGAAAGTAACATCTTTATAACATGGAGAGGCAGAAAATGGAAAACCTTAAATGAAGTGGATTTTCTGCATGAATTAATACTGATTTAATGGGGAACATGTTTGTTTATTTATTTGTTTTTTTACTATTTGCTGTTAGCTGTAGTAAACAGAAGAACTGGGTGTGTGTGGCCCCGTTTTTTTCTCCAAATACAAAGTATTTCTATTTACCAAATGCAAAAACTGAACTCACACAATGGAACAGAGACAGGGCAAAGAATAGAAATTTGCACATGCAAATTGAATGGGTCAAAGGCCTCTGGAATAAATCTGTGAAAGCTGAACCCAGAGCAGGAAACTGCCAAAAGGTGAAAGAACAATTAAAGTTTTTTTCTTCTGCTCATTTCTGATTTCTGTACCAGTCATTTCACAAAGCAGATTTTAAGGAGGGAGTCAATGGAAAGATCACTGCAAAGTTCACTGGCCACATGGATAATTTATTCAGAGTTTAATATAGACAGAAACTTGTATTTCTGCTCATGGATTTTATGGATCCTCCCTTTTCCTAGCCACTGGGTTGATGGCTGGATTTGTCATTAAAGACTTACCTACACAGGGAGGAAAAGAGGATTAATCCCAATTTGAAGACTTTGCTGCCACTGCTCAGCAAGGAGCCAGCTGGGCTTTCACCCCTGGGTTTTGGGGGATTTTATCCCTGGGTTTTGGGGGATTTCACCCCTGGGTTTTGAGGGGTTTCATTCCTGGGTTTTGGGGGATTTCAACCCTGGGTTTTGGGGGATTTCAACCCTGGGTTTTGGGGGTTTTATCCCTGGGTTTTGGGGGATTTCATTCCTGGGTTTTGGGGGATTTCACCCCTGGGTTTTGAGGGATTTTACCCCTGGGTTTTGGGGGATTTCATCTCTGGGTTTTGGGGGATTTCACCCCTGGGTTTTGGGGGATTTCATTCCCGGGTTTTGGGGGATTTCATTCCCCGGTTTTGGGAGCTTTCCCTCCAAATGCTGCACCCAGCCCGTGCCAGGATGCCCCTGCTCTGCTGCCAGTCCTGCCCATCCCATAGGGCTCAGGACCTCCCCAAAGCTGAGCTCTGCCATGGCACAAACCTTCCCCACGTGCCTGACAGGGTCTCTGCATCTGCTGATTCCTTGGCTTTGTGCATCCTGGATAAATAAAACAATGGGGCAGTGAATTAATCAGGGAAGGGAGGAAGAAGTGTCAATTTGTGTTAAACATGTTCCATGCATTTTTAGGAATTTGGTATTGGAAGGGGGGTATGATTTCACTGGGGGCATCATTAATTTATGGTGCTGCCCCTAAGGACAAATAAAAGGCAGGTGGGTTTTGCCCGGGTTTGATCCCATTTTGCCATGATCAATGTGTTAGACAGCACTCCTAGGAGAATTTGGGATTTGGTGCAGAGGATTTATGGAGCTGTAGAAGTTGACAACAACAACAAAAAAACCCAAAAACCAAACCACAACAACAAAACCAAACCAAACAAAAAAACCCCCAAAACAACAACAGCAAAACAACAAAGCAACAAAAACAAACAAATAAACAGAAGAAAAAGAAAATATGAAGAAGAAATAGGAAAAAGACAGGCATAGATGCCCTTTACTCCATTGCAGGAATATTCTGCTACTGAAGTGGAACTTAAATTTAATTTAAACAAAAGTATTCTCTTCTCTCTGCCTTATGGAGATGATTCCAGAAATCCATAGGAAAATCAGAGTAGAGGACGAGGGTGCCAGTCCCTCTGGGACAAACACCCCAGGTATCCCTAAACCACCTCCCTATTTCCCTTAGACTTTCCTTCCCTCATCTCCAGTTTCTCCAGGTTCTACCCTGAACATTCTCCCTTCCTGTCCCTTATTCTCCCTTCCTGTGGAAATCTGGAAAATTCTGGACTTGTTTGGCCATGTGGAGTAGGCAGTGAAAATGGGCAGTGTCTGTGCTCTGTTTCCAAGGCAACAAAGATCAAAAATGAGGAAAAAGGCATCTCCTCCCAGCTGAGGAATTCCTTGTCCACCTTTTCTCCCGGGGAGGATGGAATAAGAATGTATCAGTCACTCCCGTGAGCCTTGAGCTGTGCCAAGGGAAATTTAGGTTGGATATTAAAAAAAAGTTTTTTACTGAAAGAGTGATTCTGTGGATTCTGTGAGTCTATAATTCTGTGATTCTGTGAATTCTGTGGATTCTATAAATTCTGGGAATTCCGTGGATTCTATAAATTCTTTGAATTCTGTGAATTCTGTGATTCTGTGATTCCGTGAATTCTGTGGATTCTGTGATTCCGTGATTCTATGATTCTGTGGATTCTGTGGATTCTGTGATTCTATAAATTCTGTGAATTCTGTGATTCTGTGAATTCTGTGATTCTATAAATTCTGTGAATTCTATGATTCTGTGAATTCTGTGGATTCTGTGGATTCTGTGATTCTGTGGTTTAAGGGCTGTCACAATTCAGACTACACTCAGGCAGCCCCCTGAGCCCAGGGAGCTGTGGCACCTCTGCCATGCCCAGGACACCAGGACAGAGCCACCCTCGTGTGTCCTCCCCTCCCTTGGCCACAGACTGTCCCTGCTGTGCTCCAGAGCTCTGGATCCCTCCTGACCCCAAGGCAGCACAAATGGGAGCCACTGACACCACACTGAACTTTTAGGGCTGCCAGGCCACTCAGCAACTTATTAATGCTGCACCTTCGGGAAGCTTCCACCCAGCATCCCCTCCCAAGAGCTTTGTCACACTGCAACCATTTAAATTTCACTGCAGTTGCCCCGGGAGGAGCTGGTGAAAGTTATACCAGCTGTACATCCATTTTACTGGTTTTACCTTTCTTTTTCCTGATCATCAGTCTGTCAAAGCTATCGAGATTTACATTTAAATGTAAAACTGGACTGTCCACCAAATAGCCTTTGAAGCTATTAGCTGTGAAAGATAATCAATCGGGAATGGGCCCCTGCAGAGCACTTTTCAAGCAGAGTCATCACCAAAAAGCAATTTTGCTGGCAGGCTTTTTTTTTTTTTAAGGCAAAAAAATCATGAATATCCCCAGCCAATTAAAGTTCTATCAATGGCTAATCTCCACGGTTTTACAACAAGAGCAAAATTTAACATTGTTAAGGCAAAGTGATTCACAGGATGAATCCTGAACTTTTAAGGAGGGACTAAGCAGCAAGGATTGGCAAGTTTTTAACAATAATCCCCCAGCAATTTAAGGTACTTGGAGAACCAGAATGATCCAGAATGTGCCCAGAGACAAGGAAAAGTGCTGCTATTTAAGGTAATGAGTCTTACATCAGTCTTGTAAAAATTTAAACCCAAGGTACATTTTTTTCACCTCTTTAGCTTTACAACTCTAACATGGCATCTCTCATTGCTGTTTTGTTCAAACTGTGGCACCATTTGTAGTCCCTTCCCTTTATTAGAATAAAAAAGCATGTTTCACAAAGAACTTTAATCTATTAATTATGACTGCTATGCATTATGCAGCTGAGCTTTATGCATTCCTGTTCTTTCAAATTTTCCTCTGGGCCATCAGGAGATGTGACTATCTGCAGGATCCATCTGGGAATTTGCATCTCGCTCATCACTGAGGTATCCGAGTTATTCCCATCCTCACCATATCCTTCTGAGGGCACCTTGTCCAGGTGGGGAATCCAGCAGCACAGCTCCAGTGCAAATACTGACAGAACTGATTTATAACTTACTGGTATCACTGATAGAATTATGAATTATGGCCAACAGAGTGAGTGCAGACCCGCCTTGGGAGGAGGAAGCTGAGATCTGTGCTAGGAAAAGGTGTGGGGTGGATTTTTTCTTTCAGTCTGACATTCAGAAAGTGCAAATGCAGCAGCAGGCAGAGGGAGGGGAGGGCTCAGGGCTGGCCTTGCTCTGCCTCTGCTGGCCCAGGGCTTGGGGAGCAAAATGATGGAAAATTGTCTGACAGCTCAGAGCAACAGGCACCAGGGCCAGCCTTTATTTCAAACACTGCCACTGCAGACAGCACAGAGATTTATCAGCTTTCCTTCACTTTGGAAGACATCAGTGGGAAACTCTAGCTGAAAATGTTAGAGGTTTCTCCCAGGCTTTTTTAGGTGTCTCACATCAGGTTTGATAAATGGAAATATTGATAACAGGTTGTTTCACCCAGCAGCACAAGAAGGCAGAAATGTGTCTTTAAAATAAAACCAAACCAAAACACAACAACCAAACAACAATACCTCAAAATACTCTCCAGGCCCTCAGTTAATTATTTCCCAGATCGTGTTCAACTTTTACCTACAAAATGCAGCCACTCTCACTAACCAAGAGCTTTCACTTTCAGAATTAAAGGTGAGATTACACAAGGTCAGAATCGAGGAACTCAAACACCTCTGTCAAAGCTGAATCTGCAGCCAAAGATAATTCCTGGTTCCAGAGAGGCAAACACAGCCCCTGAGGCTTGTGGAATAATTTGGTTGATCCCACAGGTTACAGAATTCAGTGGCACTCCAGCAGCAGACCCTGAATGTGAGCTTGTAAAACCCTCACCTCTGCTTTGCCATGGATGTTTTTTCTCCCCTACAACACTGTGAATCCTCTGAAGACAGCCATGTAACCAAACCCTGGATGTTTTATGAGTCCTTCTCCATGTCAGCCACTGGAATGAAAGACAAAGGCAGAACTGGATACCTGAGAGGCAGAGAAAAGAAAGCTTTTCCTGCCACAGACTTTTAATTCACGCTGATACCTGAGACATCATTTCCTCAGGTCACTATAGAAACCTTTATCACCTCATGAAAGGTCATTGGGTAAGTGACAGGAGACATCAGTTTCTCCTAACAATATTGGTTTCTCTTCTTAAAATTTAAATAACAAGGCTAAAGATTTTCCAACTGGAGATGTAAAAAGCCATTAGAGTAGCCAGTCAATACTCCTGAAATTATAGGATAGAGATCTTGCCATTGAGGACACAGAAAATATTTTTGCACTCACCAGAGCAGCACAGTGCAAAAAGGATGGCTGACTATATTTTGATTTCAAGCACAAATAAATAAAAAAATCAGAAATACAGAATAAAATAAAGGTATCTAATTTTTTCTTTTTAAAAATGCCTTTCCCCAGTTCTTTGTATTGTAGACAAAAGATGTCTCTGACATTTTAAACTCCACAACAGAAGGTACTTTCCAGTGCAGCCAGATGACAGCAGTAATAAACAGCTCATTCCCAAAATGATTGGGAAACATTTTGATTACAATTTTTTTAATTGCAAGCCCCACATGTATTTAATATGTTTGGTTTTCTCCCAGCTCTCAAACTTTGGGACCAAGTTCTGCTGCTTTTAGGCCTCATCTGAGGTGAGGATTTGATCCCACCCATTCATCCAGGAACCCCCCCTGTGCATGGGACAACCTGAGGCTGGTTTTGAGCAGGAATCTCTCATTTTGATGCAGTTAAGAGAACTAAGAGCAGTTAAGTTTTTATCAGAACCAGATAAAAGATACAGCACCACTGCTAAGGTTTAATCCAGTGCTGTTCAAGCCCCACTGGGGACACTGAGCTGGGGCTCAACATAATTCAAGGTGTCCAAACACAATTTTCTTCAGGTTTTTTTCCTGTTGTGTGTTCCTGCCTCACAAAGAAAACCACATTTCAGCAGGCCTGGTGGAGGATCAGCTCATGTGGAACTGGGTCTGGCTGTCAGGAACAGCAACAAACCCCAAAGGGCTGGGGAAGCCCAAGAGCTGGGGTTGCTTTCCTGGAAATGCACACAGGTTTTGCACCTCTGCCTGCCCAGTGTAACCTCAGCTCCCTGAGCAGGCAGGAGGTCACCCCCAGAGAGGAGGGAGGCTGTGACCCCCTTACACTCACACCTGGGAGCCCATGGGCAAACTGGGGAAAAGCCTGGGCAGGGAGCAGAGCCTGCCAGGGCTCTGCTGGGATATCCAGATTTCCCTTCCCTCTGGGGATGTGCTGGGTGGGATATCCAGATTTCCCTTCCCCAGGGATGTGCAAGGGTGGGATATCCAGATTTCCCTTCCCTCTGGGATGTGCTGGGTGGGATATCCAGATTTCCCTTCCCTCTGGGATGTGCAGGGTGGGATATCCAGATTTCCCTTCCCTCTGGGATGTGCTGGGTGGGATATCCAGATTTACCTTCCCCCAGGGATGTGCTGGGTGGGATATCCAGATTTTCCCTTCCCTCTGGGAGCAGTGTGAGCTCTGCTCCTGGGCCCAGCGCTTACCAGGGGAGTTTGGGGATCTCCAGACAGCAGGAACAAAAATCCATCCCAATATTTTTGTCCTGGAAAGAGCCAGCTTGCTCCAAAGCTCTGAGGCCATGGCAGAACTCTGGGGAGGGAGGGATTGGATTTATTTACCATGTGCTCAAAAGCAGGAGAGCTCTACAAGAGACACTTGTTCTGAATTAGCAGGCTCCCTCCTGGGATGGTTCTGCTGATTACATGAAGAATGTATTAAGTGAACATCAGAGATTAAAACAATCTGCTCCTGCCAGCTCCAAAACACACAGACCATTCCTGTCACACACAGAAATCAAGCCAGAATATTGGAAGAGAAAATTGCAAATATTGAAAACTGTCCCTGTGTCAGCCCTGGTTATCAGCTGGTTTTTTCTCAGGGGGGAGGAAGAAGTCTCTAGATTGCCCACATGATGCAATCAGGCAAACGTTGAAGCAGCAGCACTGAGCTCTGTCTATCCATTCACACCAGTTTGTTATCTTTCCTGTTTATCTCTGAGGCCCAGCACCAAGGTGAGTCTCTACAAATATGACAAATCTACTGGTTTCCTACTCGAGAAGGTTCTGGAGGCTTTTTGAGCAGCTGCAGTGCAGATAGCAGAGCTGGGGCAGTTCAGAGGGACACTGGACTGCAGGTGAGGCTCCTGCCCAGATAAACTGCATTTCAAACCTGCAGCTTTGCCAAAATCCCTCGGGTTTTATCCTTCTTGTGTGCCCGGCAGTTCTACAGCTGTGAACTATGAATGGGTAAAATGAATTAACAGGGAGCAAAATATTATCAATTTAACTAAATGGTGAGGTTAAGTTTTGGCCACAGGTCTGCTTCTTGTAGAAAACTTTGGGTGGTTTTTTTTTTATTTGCAGCTTTTTGTCTTAAGTGACAGTGAGATTTTTACAGCTGAGCTTTTGGTAACGTCTTAAAAAACTGAATTTTGAAATGTTTTTACAGGGAAGTGTTAAACAGGAAATATCATCCAGGAGCTCCAAAGCTTCCCTGGGCCTCTGGCACCACCTATGGATAGCACAGGGAGCTGAGGAAACCCTGCCTGCAGAGCTCACCTCCACCACCCAGCATGGGGAAACCCACTGCTTTTAGTTTGTGGGACCTTTGCATGGGCAATTGCATAATTCAAAATACAGCCTGGAATTCGTTCAGCAGAGAAATGCCCATAATAAATTATAAATATAATAATATTTATTATAAATATGTAAGTATATATAATATTATTATAAATATAATATTAAATTACCATCTCCTCGTAATCCAACCTGAATTTCTGCTGGAGTGACAGACCTTGGATTAGAAGATTTAAAAAAAAATTAAATTCAAGTCAGTCATTTCATTTAAGGTGAAAAGAAGACCTGTAATGCACTTTTACCACCCATGCAACTCCCAACAGGCAGCATCAAAATAAAAACAGAAGGTAAGTAGTGTTTGTAAAAAATATATTTCCAGTTGTTTTGCTCTTTAATTACAGGCACCTCTGACAGCCATCACCATGCCAGGGAGAATTTGTCTTGGTGCTAACAAAGTTAGTTACTACTGAGAGAGGGACCAACATTCTTTTGCTTTCTAAAAACAACCAGCTGGTGTCTGCAGGAGCATTCCAAGTGCCAGGTGCCACCAATTGCTGCAGATCCTGAGGAGCAGCCCCTCAAAGCTCAGCCGGGCTGGAGCAGAGCCAGCAGTGGGGGCTCCCTAGAGCTCAGCCAGGAGCAGGGAATGCACCCAGAGCTCAGAACTGAGACTAACCCAGTTAAATTCCAGAATGAATCAGGGTGTTGTCTTCTTGTGTGTGCACCAAACAACAGGGCTGCTCTGGAGCTAACTCAGCACAAGGTGAGGAGTTCTTCTTCCAGGAGCCATAGCCAGGGGATGTCACTGCTTGGGGACACTGGCAACAGCTGCTTGGATTTTCCAAGGAGCAGAGGCACAGAAATACAAACACATCCTCCTTGTCACACACAGCCTGCATCCTTCAGTGTGCATACAAATACAGTGTGGAAGCTATTTGGCTCTGGAGGACAAATCCTGCATTCAGCTCTTGTTGTGCATTCCTGGCAGGCTCAGCACTGCCCTGGGAGAGAGCAGGGCCCAGAGCAGCCCTGCTGATCAGGGATGGAGTCTGCAGGACACAGCAGGGCCCAGAGCAGCCCTGCTAATCGGGGATGGAGTCTGCAGGACACAGCAGGGCCCAGAGCAGCCCTGCTGATCGGGGATGGAGTCTGCAGGACACAGCAGGGCCCAGAGCAGCCCTGCTGATCAGGGATGGAGTCTGCAGGACACAGCAGAGCCCAGAGCAGCCCTGCTGATTGGGGATGGAGTCTGCAGGACACAGCAGGGCTCAGAGCAGCCCTGCTAATCAGGGATGGAGTCTGCAGGACACAGCAGGACCCAGAGCAGCCCTGCTAATCGGGGATGGAGTCTGCAGGACACAGCAGGGCGGTGTGAGCCCCGCTCTGGATGATGGAGTAGCTCTGCTTGGGGCCCTCGGTGTGGGAGGAGGAGGAGAAGATGGGCGGAGGAGGAGCAGCCGTGGACACGGTGATGCTCTGCCCCCCGTCGCTGACCACGGTCACCTCGGCCGCTCCCTCCTGGATGAGGGCGTTGAGCCCCTCCAGGTCGGAGCAGCTGATGGCCGAGCTGGCGATGAAGGCCTGGCTGCCGGGGGGCTCGTGGCCAGGGGCCGCGGCGGGCAGCAGGCCCTGCTCGGGGCTGCCCAGCAGCACGGCCGCCTCTGCCCCCGGGCCCGCGTCCCCCGTGGCCACGGCGGCCGGGGCGGGGGCCAGCACGCTGACCTGGCCCAGCAGCTGCAGGCGGCCGCCGGCCAGCACCTCCTCCTGCCCCGCGCCCAGCAGCGCGGGCGGCACCACGTTCACCGCGGCCGCCTGCACCAGCCCGCTGGCCTGAGGCACCTGGTGGCCCACGATGATCTTGACCCTGCCCTCGTTGTAGGGCGAGGCCTGAGCGGCCTGGAGCGGCACCTGCAGGTGGCCGGGGGCGCCGGGCTGGCGGCCGGGCTCCACCTGCAGCTGCAGCACGGCCAGCTCGCCGCCCTTGGCGCCGCCGTACAGGCCGTGCTGCTTCTTGTGGCTGCGCAGGGAGTCCTCCCGCACGAAGGACGCCTCGCACAGGTCGCACTTGAAGGCCTTCTTGGCGTCCAGCCTGGCCACCTGCCTGGAGCCGCCCTGCTTGGGCCTCTCCCCTTCCTTCCTGTCCGGCCTCTTGCCCTGGGCCCTGTCGCCGTGGGCCTTGCGCACGTGGGTGGTGAGGTTGCTGCGCTGCTTGGTGTCGAAGGCGCAGAGCTGGCACTTGAAGGGCCGCTCCTTGCCGTGGACGCGCTCGTGCACCCTGAGGGCCGCCCTGCTGGAGCACGAGTAGCTGCACTCGGGGCACTTGACGGGCTGCTCGGGCTGGTGGCCGCGGATGTGCTGCCGCAGGCTGCTCTTGTTGCCGCACTGGAAGTCGCACTCGGGGCACTTGAGGCTGTTGTCAGCGCCGTGCTTGAGGCGCACGTGCGATTTCAGGTTGCCCTTCATGGCGCAGCGCACCTCGCAGAACTCGCACTTGTAGGGCTTCTCCCCCGAGTGCACCCGCAGGTGCCGCTTCAGGTCCGAGTTGATCTTGAACTTGGCGGGGCACAGCTGGCACTGGAAAGGGGCATCGCCTGCGGGAGAGCCGCGGGTCACGGGGCCAGCAGGGGCCACTGCTGCCCTGCATCCTGTCCTGAGCTCCCCGGGCACTCTCCTGACACAGAATTATCCCCTGCTCTGACACTCTGGGGCCCAGCAGGGGCCACTGCTGCCCTGCATCCTGTCCTGAGCTCCCCGAGCACTCTCAAATCCTGACACAGAATTATCCCCTGCTCTGACACTCTGGGGCCCAGCAGGGGCCACTGCTGCCCTGCATCCTGTCCTGAGCTCCCAGGGCACTCTCCTGACACAGAATTATCCCCTGCTCTGACACACTGGGGGCCAGCAGGGGCCACTGCTGCCCTGCATCCTGTCCTGAGCTCCCAGGGCACTCTCCTGACACAGAATTATCCCCTGCTCTGACACTCTGGGGGCCCAGCAGGGGCCACTGCTGCCCTGCATCCTGTCCTGAGCTCCCAGGGCACTCTCCAATTCCTGACACAGAATTATCCCCTGCTCTGACACTCTCAGACATAAATTATTTTGCATTTTCTGTATTTTTCACAGTATCGACAACCACGTTAAGGTGAAGCTCTACTAATCCCTAATCAATTCCAGTGAGTCTGTTCTAACGCCATAAAAAAAAAACAAAAAACCAAATCCAAAGCAAATTTAGCAACCTAACTAAATAACTACTCCCTTTTCTATTGTTAATCTAAAAATTATAAATTAAACAATAAATAAATAATAAAATAAATTGAATAAAAATTATAAGTTCAATTATAAAATCTAAATATTTCTCTAAAATTCCTGAGCATGAAATCTTTAGGTAAGCATTATTTGATCAAGTGGAAGAATTGTGTTATTAGGTTCTAAGACACTCTTGGTGAAAGGAGGAAAAAGAAAGTGTATTTAGTTCAACAAGCATTTATCCTCTTTAATAATCAAACTGCAAATGGCTGATTTATTTTAGAAGTTAATATTTTATAGAGCTTGTGAGGGCTGTATAATTTTGCATAATTTGCTTATCCAGCTACATATGTCATAGGTTTAGCTGCATATTTTTCAAATCAAGTTGTGGCCTACTGTGCTAATCCATGTATCTGTTTAATAATTGAGATACATGGTGTGCTATCTGTATTAAACAGACTTTATTAATGAAGATGCACTGTTTGTTCATCTAGTTTATTTTACAGCCTCAGCTGCACACTCAGCTACTGAATTTTTATCTACTTTGCTGATGAAGGCACAGTTCATATTTCAATGACTTAATTTTCATATATGGGGTAGCACAATATATGAAAAAGAATATAACAAATTCTGGTTCTGTTTGTTTAAAGACAGATCTCTTTACATTTCTGCCCATCCCTAACTGACACTGCCAGGATTTAGATAAAAACTTGTGTCTGACCATAAGATTATTAATCCTAAAAGTAGTTTCACTCAAATTAGCAGGAAACTGCTGTTTAGTGACCAGTCCAACAAGTAATTCTGTGTGGATGATCTCACTCTGAACAATGGGGATTACACTCACCTTCTAGAGGATTACTAATTTAATTCCAGTAAACAATATATTCTACATACCAGTCTTACTTTTCTCTGAAAATTGGGCATGTGCATGACAGCTTTGCAACCTAACAAGGATAAAATGATTACTTTCAAAGTTCTTCTGCCTCCTTTCAGCAAATAAAATAAAAAAGTATTTTTTTAAAAAAAGATTGATTTTGGAGAAATAGAAGAAACAGCAAAACTAAAGCTTGAGTTTTAGTATAATGCAATTGCTTAAGATACAACAGGCTGAAATACCAAAAAGAAAGGTTAGCCTAAAATCCCTTCTGGAATATTGAATGGCACAGAAATCTCATTCTGCTGGAAATACAAGAGAGCCATGAGCACTCCCAGGTGCTCACTCAGGGCTCAGCTGCCAGGTTAGAAGGGCACAGCCCCACCTGTGTGTGAGAGCACAGCTGCACGGGGAGCTGGCTGCAGCTGCAGGGTAGGGGCAGATCTGGCACTTGAAGAGGGAACTCAAGAACCCAAATAATCCCTGTCCATGACTTAAAATCATCTCTGTGACTCTGCAGCCCTTCCAGCTCCCACCCCTGGCAGATGTGAGCACCAGCCAACCTGTGTGCAGGTGCACAGTGAGCTGGCTGCAGCTGCAGGGTAGGGGCAGATCTGGCATTTGAAGAGGAACTCAAGAACCCAAATAATCCCTGTCCATGACTTAAAACCATCTCTGTGACCCTGTAACCCTTAGAACCATGGATGTGAGTGTGCCCCACCTGTGTGTGA
This sequence comes from Luscinia megarhynchos, assembly GCA_034336665.1. Lineage (NCBI taxonomy): Eukaryota > Metazoa > Chordata > Aves > Passeriformes > Muscicapidae > Luscinia > Luscinia megarhynchos. The sequence goes on along the minus strand of CM067582.1, from coordinate 13,168,166 downwards.
GTGCAGGTGCACGGTGAGCTGGCTGGAGTTGCGGCTGGCGTAGGGGCAGATCTGGCACTTGAAGGGGCACTACAATCATCCCTCTTGGGGATCTGGACATGACTTAAAACCATCTCTGTGACTCTGCAGCCCTTCCAGCTCCCACCCCCAGGGGATGTGAGCCCAGCCCCACCTGTGTGCGAGCGCAGGTGCACGGTGAGCTGGCTGGAGTTGCGGCTGGCTCAGGGGCAGATCTGGCACTTGAATGGGAACTCAAGAACCCAAATAATCCCTGTCCATGATTAAAACCATCTCTGTGACCCTGTAACCCTTAGAACCACGGATGTGTGCATAGCCCACCTGTGTGCAAGCGCAGGTGCACGGTGAGCTGGCTGGAGTTGCGGCTGGCGTAGGGGCAGATCTGGCACTTGAAGGGGCACTACAATCATCCCTCTTGGGGATCTGGACATGACTTAAAACCATCTCTGTGACTCTGCAGCCCTTCCAGCTCCCACCCCCAGCAGATATGAGCATGCCCCACCTGTGTGCGAGCACAGGTGCACGGTGAGCTGGCTGCAGCTGCAGGGTAGGGGTAGATCTGGCACTTGAAGGGGAACTCAAATAGTATCTGTGACTCTGCAGCCCTTCCAGCTCCCACCCCCAGGGGATGTGAGCCCAGCCCCACCTGTGTGCGAGCGCAGGTGCACGGTGAGCTGGCTGGAGTTGCGGCTGGCGTAGGGGCAGATCTGGCACTTGAAGGGGCGCTCGTTGGAGTGGATGCGCTGGTGCTTGCTCAGGCTGCTGCTGTCGGCCGCCGCGTACTCGCAGTGCCGGCACTTGTAGGGCTTCACCCCCGTGTGCGAGCGCATGTGCATCTGCAGCTTGTCCTTGCGGCTGAAGCACTTGCTGCACACCTCGCACTTGTGGGGCTTGTCTCCTGCAACAGCAGCACCCACGCCCTCAGTGGTGGGACAGCAGAGAGAACGCTGGGGTTTGGAACCCTGGGCACTGAGAATTTCAGATTTTCTGTGCTGATAAACACTGACACCCCCCCACCAAGGAAATGCTACGTTTGACCTAAGACCATTAAATTAAATAATAAAACTGGGATTATAGTTTGAATGAAAAGTGTGTAATATCACAAGGTGAAAAATGTAGAATTTAAAGTTTTAAAACATAACTGTATATATATATATATATATATATATATATAACAAGATCAAAGTTTTAAGGCAGAAGTTTATCTTTCTTTTTCACCTTCTTCTTCATAAGCCCAAACAGTATTTTGTTGCAACCTAGAACCCTGGAGTTTTGTACTTTCTGCACTTTCTGACACTGACCCCCAGTGGAACACTGCTTTTGACTTGAGGCCTTGGAGAACATTTTCCAAATTTGAGTGACAGAGTTGAAATCACGAGTGTATAGTTGAATAGAATTGAATGGTGCAACAAACCCCTTACAGTATTCCATAATTAGATTAAAAAAGTCCACACTGTGAGCCACAGGTGGTTAATTATTAAGTTAAAAATAAAAATAATTTAAGTATCATTTCTTAATCAGACAGTTTCTCCTTAAAAAGCCTTGTAAAAAGATAAACACGGCTCCATTTTTAACTTGTTAGCTTAAAGTATTATAAAACTCATAGTTTGTGAAACTGTAATATAAATTAAAACTAATGAACATCTGAATCCAAACAAAAAATACTGTCTCACACATTTAATCCTGACCCTGACAAAAAAAACCAAAACACACTGGGAGCTAAAATCATGGAATTGCTTTAATGTAAAGAGCAAAGCAGGTGTGTGCACTCCCACCACACTGCACCCTGATCAAAATAAAATGGTGTGCACTCAGAAATTCAACTGTGCCCAAATCAGCCTCCAGGGTTGCAGTGTCCCAGCTGGGCCACAGGCAGGACAATACCAGAAAGTACAGACATGTCCACATCCTGCTCACAGAGACATTGCTGCCCAGCAAAATGGCTTTTGTGAAAAAGCTGAGAGGAGGAAACCAAGCCAAAAGGAAATTCAGGAACACAAACCTGTGTGAGTTCGCCGATGACGTTCCAAATCCTTCATGCCATAGGAAGTCTTGAACTGGCAACCTGGAAACAGAAGATAAAGATCATTAAGTTCCAGGAAAATCTAGCAAAATAATAAAAATATATTACCTGTTACATGTTATATATTATTCTGGACATGTTTATTTTCAACAGCTTTTTCTTTAAAATTCACAGTTTACAGAAAATGAATTCATCATCTTGTTTACTCACAAAACAACAGTTTTTAAGTTTTATCTACTTAAAACAGTGACCAGCTCCTGTGAACTTGAGTTTTCTAATGCTTCCCCTTAGAGATAACTCACTGCAAGAGTGCTGCAGGTATCAAATCTCCCATGTCACCAGAGGAAAGCTCTCATGTCAAAAGGAAAAGGCAGAGGGGAAATCCCATCTCACCTGGGTACAGGCAGCTGAGTTTCTTCAGTGGCACTGAGGAGGATTTCTTGGACCTTGCTTTTGGGGGTGCAGAGACAGCAGCAGCAGCTGGAGGCTCTGTGCTCTCACTGGGCAGGTAGGTTTGGTAGCCATGCTCAAACACAAACTCTGGGGCAGAAACTAAACACAAAAAAAATCATATGAGAGCATTAACTTCTCTAATCAGATTAAATAAAAATCTAATTATTGTCTAGTTTCATTAATTCTCTGTTGTTTTTTTTTTCCCCAGCAACATTCCTGTTCCTCCTATTTACCTGGGGGAAGAGAGGAAAGGAAAAAGGTTTTTCTCTTCCAAATAACAAATAAAGATGTATTTGTTTTTCAACTGTCTGTGTTATAGCCCAAATGAGAAAAAAATATCATTATTTATACGGCAAATGTTGTCAAAAGGAATCACACAAATTATTTTTGTAATTGTTAAAAAAGCTCAGTCTCTTTCAACTCTACTGTTTTTAGCTGTTACTCACAAGAATAACAGGTTAAAATATCTCAGCCAAAGTAGCAGCTTTTAAATCAATTAAACAACATTATAGCCCAAAAGGGCAAATGGATAGAAGTGTCCTCATTTTAAAGATGAGTAAATATGAAGCAGAAAAATGACTCACCCAAAACCCACACTGAGTTGAAGGATTATAATACAAAAATTCCTGGAAGTGGGCCCTGAATTCAGTTTGTTTCACTGCTCTTCCAGATTCCCTGCCTTAATCTGTCTATCCAAATTAGAGTCAAATAATTTGAGGTTTAGTAAGGTCCCACACCAAAATAAAACAAAACTATATATAGAAGGGCAAACCTTCACACATGGAACAAAATCCTAATTTTATTTAAATGTCTCCAGGATCGGGACCTCACTTGAGTCCTCACATAGGCAGAAATTTTGAGTAATATTTTTCCTGCCAATTAGTTGTGGGAGCAATGTTAGGGAATGCAGTGCTCACACATAAAAAGGTCTGGATGGGTGCCTGGCAGCAACTCTGTGTCTGTTTTCCATCTAAAGCACTCTTAAAAAAAATAAAATGCATAGTAATTTCAGTATTTTTTATAAGTATTGACAATTTTAATTAATTTGCATGATCTAGTTCCACTACACAATAGACTTGAGCAATTGTCTGAGAAAACTTGTATCTCAATTAGCAAATAAGCAACTATTGCTATAACAAACCCAAGAAGGCAGCACAGCACTGTTTCATTGCCTTGGTTACACAACAGCTGATGTGAAAACTCTTCTTTCACCTGGCTCATGGGGACATAGGGACAGAGGGCTGGCACCTGTCAGATGACATGGCAGTGCCTGGGATGGCTGGGTACCTGTCAGGTTTGTGTACCTGTAAGATTTGGATACCTGTCAGGTTTGTGCACCTGTGAGGTTTGTGCACCTGTGATGGTTTCTGTACCTGTGATGGTCTGTGTACCTGTCAGGTTTGCATACCTGTGATGGTTTCTGTCCCTGTCAGGTGTGCATACCCTAGATGGTCTGTGTCCCTGTGAGGTTTCTGTCCCTGTGAGGTGTGCATACCTGTGATGGTCTGTGTCCCTGTGATGGTTTCTGTACCTGTGATGGTCTGTGTCCCTGTCAGGTTGCATACCTGTGATGGTCTGTGTCCCAGTGATGGTCTGTGTCCCTGTCAGGTGTGCATACCTGTGATGGTCTGTGTCCCAGTGATGGTCTGTGTCCCTGTGAGGTTCCATACCTGTGATGGTCTGTGTCCCTGTGAGGTTGCATACCTGTGATGGTCTGTGTCCCAGTGATGGTCTGTGTCCCTGTGAGGTGTGCATACCTGTGATGGTCTGTGTCCCTGTGATGGTCTGTGTCCCTGTGAGGTGTGCATACCTGTGATGGTCTGTGTCCCTGTGATGGTCTGTGTCCCTGTGATGGTCTGTGTCCCTGTGAGGTTTCTGTCCCTGTCAGGTTGCATACCTGTGATGGTCTGTGTCCCAGTGATGGTCTGTGTCCCTGTGAGGTTCCATACCTGTGATGGTCTGTGTCCCTGTGATGGTCTGTGTCCCTGTGAGGTTCCATACCTGTGATGGTCTGTGTCCCTGTGATGGTCTGTGTCTCGGAGGCGATGCTCCTGCTGCTGCTCTGGGCCTGTGTGCTGGGCAGGGTCTCCTCGGACACGAACTGCACGGTGCTGGTGGCCCCAGCGGTGGCACTGCTCAGCTGGCAGCCGCTCTGCTTGTGGCCCACGAAGGCGTCCAGGTTGTTGAACTGCTGCTTGCAGATGCCGCAGATGTGGATGTCGGGCGTCAGCTCCACCAGCACCGTGGTGCTGCCGGGGACTGCGGGGACACGGCGCCGTCAGCGCGGGGTGGCACAGGGACATCCCCCCTGAGGGATGCACCCCACGGGGCTCGGGGTCCCTGGGGGGCACTGCCCAGTGCTGTGCCATGGCTGCACAGGGCCCTCGGGGACACAGGGACAGCACCCAGTGACCATGGGGCATGGGCCATCCCCCAGGACACACGGACAGCACCCAGTGACCCAGAGTGTGGACAATCCCCCAGGACACACGGACAGCACCCAGTGACCATGGGGCATGGGCCATCCCCCAGGACACACGGACAGCATCCAGTGATCACAGAGTGTGGACAATCCCCCAGGACACACGGACAGCATCCAGTGACCGTGGGGCATGGACAATCCCCCAGGACACACGGACAGCACCCAGTGCCCGTGGGGCATGGACAATCCCCCAGGACACACGGACAGCAGCTGCCCAGTGCCCACGGGGCATGGACCATCCCCCAGGACATAAGGACACCAATGCCCATGGGGCATGGACAATCCCCCAGGATACATGCCCAGTGCCCATGGAGCAACCATCCCCTGGGACCATGGACCACCACCGGGACCCATGGAGCATCCATCACCTGGGATCCACGGCCCACTGCCCGGGATCCATGGACCACTACCGGGCACACATGGACCATCACCCAGGATCCACGGACCGCTGCCGGGCTCGCACGGACCATCACCGGCCGCGCTGCCCCCGCCCGGCCCCGCCGCCCGCCCGGTGCCCGCGGCGCTCACGCAGATTCCCGGGTTCCCCCCCGCCCCCCCAGCCAGGTTCCCGGGCTCCGCTCCCGCCCGCTTCATGCGCTACTCAGGTTTCGGGGCCCGGGCAGGCCCCGTCTGGCCGGCGCTGGCGCGGCGCGGGCCCCGGAGCGCGCATGGCGCAGCACTTACACTGCACGGGGCCGGGGAAGGCGGGCGCCGCCCCCGCCCCGCCGCGGTTCATGGCGGCCCCGCCGCCGCCGCCGCCTCCTGCGCCGGCCGAGCCCCGCTACCGGCCCCGGCCCCGGCCCCGGCCCCGCTCCGCGCTGCTCGGCCGCCGGGCGCCGGCGGATGTGCAGGAACCGAGCATGCTCAGTTCGGCTGTGAGGCTGCGGCGGTGCCGGCCGTGAGCGGCCCGGGCAGGCAGGGCCTGAGGCAGCGGAGCGGCGGCGTTAAAGCCTGAGCCGAACCCCAGAGCCCAGCCTGAAGCCCAAAGCTGTGCCTGAACCCCTGAGCCCATCCTGAACCCCAAAGCCCAGCCTGAACCCCAAAGCCCGGCCTGAACCCCTGAGCTGTGCCTGAACCCCAGAGCCCAGCCTGAACCCCAGAGCCGTGCCTGAACCCCTGAGCCCAGCCTGGCCCCGGCCTGAACCCCAGAGCCGTGCCTGAACCCCAGAGCCCAGCCTGGCCCCCTGAGCCCGGGCTGAACCCCTGAGCCCGGCCTGAACCCCAGAGCTGTGCCTGAACCCCAGAGCCGTGCCTTGGCCCCGGGCGGAACCCCTGAGCCGTGCCTGAGCCCCTGAGCCGTGCCCACCCTCTAACCTGAACCCCAAGCCCTGCCCTGCCCAAATCCCCAGAGCCCTGCCCCAGCCTTCACCCCCTGGTGTGTCTGGTGCGTTCTTTGCTGCGTTATTAATCAGGCACTGCTAACGGGATGTGTTAAAATTAACGTACAGCAGATGCAGATGAACTGTGGCATTGCAAAGAGGAATTCCCTCCACCCTTCCATCGTTCCTCCCTGCTGCCCTGCAGAAAGTGCTGGGTCAGGAGCAAACTGCCCTGCTCAGTTCCCTGAGCTGGAAGTTCCCTGGACTGCTCTGGTGCTGTGCTTCCCACCTCTGGAACTTCCCAGCACGCTAAAAAAGGATAAAAACGTTGTGCCACAGAGGCTCAGATGGGCATCAGGAGGCATTCCCCGCATGGAAAGGGTGGCCGGGCTTTGGCAGGGGCTGCCCAGGAAGGTTTGGAGGTGTCCCAGGAGGGGCTGCAGGTGGCACCCAGTGCCCTGGGCTGGGCACAAGGTGGGACAGTCACAGCTTGGAGATCTTTTCCAGCCTCAGTAGTTCTGGTGTTCTGGCTTTGGCATGAACCTTGCAAACACCATTATTATCTCATGAATAACTAATAACTCTCCCAGCCCAGAACTTTATGGATGCTCTGGAGGAGTTGTCCCTTGCCTGGCTGAGGATTGATGTCTGAGAGTTTAACACTGCACCGAGTGCTTGAGTCATGGAGCAGGGCTGTGCTGAGATCACACTTGACACGATTTGCAGCCTCTGGGGCATAAATCAGTGTGCATGTGTAATGTTCCTCACCCTTAACCCGGCTGACATGACAATACTGCACTGCTCCGGGCTCCCCACAAGTGCAGTGCAAGCAAACAGGGCCCAGAACAGACAAATGTCAATCATGAGAGACAAGGGAAAAAAAATCAGAGGCATAAAAATGTCAGAGCTCATCAGAGACAGGCGTTCCCTGCCTCAGTTTGGACAGCTGTGGCCTCAGTGCTCTCCTGGAGACAGGACAACAAGAAATGGGTGGACTGTTGCCTTCATGCAGAGCTTGCATCCATCTCCTGTCACCCCAGAGCACACAGGAGCTCAGAGAAAACCCAGCCCAAACCTGTCCAGGTGCTGGGTAGAGAGGTACCTGCTCAGGAGAACAAACCCTGACCCTTGAAATAGCACACCACTCTTCATTCCCTTCGCCTCTCACAGCAGGTGGAGGAGGGTGCATTTGAAAGAGAAAGAGAAAAACACATTAATCTGCAGTATAAATGAATAAATGATCAGGATATACTAATTAGATACAAAAAGATCCCCTCAAAACCCATCAGTGTCATAGAGAAAACAGAAACTTGGTTCCAAGCCTGAGGTCACTGCAGGGAGAGCTCTCTCTTGAAGGCCCTGGTGCAAGATCATCACAAGTGAGCTTGGAAATGTGGCCTAGGGAGCAGACAACAAACTGAAATGTCAATTGTAATTGAAACTTTCAGGTATTGAAGGTGGAGACAAACAAATGACAGATTTGGAGAAAAAAAACTTAAAGATTCAACCCCCAATTTTTAGCATTTTGATGGATAATGACACACACAGCAACATAAATGCTCTGAGCTCAAATTAATTATGTTAAAATAATGGGTAATTTGTCTCTGTTGAGAACATATAATTATGATTTTTTTCAAATGTTTTAAAATAATGTCATTTCAATTCACAATGCAGGGTAGGGATTTTGCTGCTCAGTGTATTTGCTGTTTATACAATATTTTCAATGTCATTGCTTTCCTGTACAATAAATAAAGCCAAAACAATCAGATATTCCTAATATATTCCTTTCTGCTGTAGGAACTGTAAAATAACTCGATATGAAAATGTTATTCACTGCAATAGCACATTGACAACTGTGATTAAGCCTCAAATGAACAGTGGAACCAAATAGAAATGTATTTTTGTGTTGAGTTGTTAAATTCTTCACTGTCAGGTCACAGACCTGAATCCACCCAGGGGAAATCTCAGGCATTTATGGGGTTAAATGTTCCTCAGTCCCTTTCTCCCCATGGAAAATGTGCAGTTGGGGTAGAAAAGTAAGAGATGTAATTTCAGGGTTGAATTCAGCTTCCTGCACTTTTTATCTCTTCACATTTCTCTCTCAGTTTTTTTTTCCTAAATGCAAATTGGCTGCTCTCATATGAGCAAAGTTTTAAAACAAACTCACATGATGATGATGGTGATGGTGGAAATGATGAATATGTCACACCTGAAAATGAACTCCTTAATTTATGGAATCTATTTCAGCACTTTTTGTATAAATATAAAAATACAGTAAAACTCCACTGGGATGAACATGATAACAAATAAATGCTGAATCCAAGGCTGTACAGCTCCAGTCTCACATTTAGTCATTTTTATGATTATATTTGGGTTAAAAATGGAAAGCAACACCAGCAGAGGGACTCCCTTGATACTCTGTGGAGCTCTGCCTGCTCCCTGGCAGGGCATAGAGGTAATTTTATTCTGGAAGCTTTTGAATGCTTTACAAGTAATAGGAACCAAGTGGGAAAAGCATATTCCATATTTCAGTTCTGACATCCTCATAGAAAAGAATATAGAAAAAAAAATTAAAGATTCAAAATAGTTGCCTGTGATTCAGTACCTAAAGACTTGGTGGTGTTTTTCAGAACTCCCTGGGGATGTGTAAATGTTTCAGGGCTGGGAGTACCCACGGGAGCTGGAGTCACTTTTGCCACTTCATCAAACTAACGAGCCTTTGAGTGATGCTGTTCCCAGGTTCAGCCCTACTGGGGGGGGAAAGGAGAAAACAAAACTGAAATTTAGACAGAATGGAATTCCTAAGAGCTGGGACCAGCAGGATTTATTAATCCATGCACTCCCAAGGTTACAAAAAATAATCTTCTGCTTCAGTTTTGCTCTGTAAATCTTGCCATCCCTCCCAAGGGCTGTGCTTGCAGAAGGCTGTGGGATTGCAGGACAAGCAGTGGCTGTGTGTGCCCCAAAATTCCTTTTTGGGGTCAGAGCCAGGGGCTGTCCCATGGCCAGTGACAGGAGGATTCTCATTTCTTGGCTGTTAGAGCAGCCCTCAACTGACACAACTCCCTCAGCCAAACGAACTGCTGGTAATGAAAAGAATTCCTTTTGTGCTCCATAATTATCCATCAGTTATTAAATACCCCTGGAGCTACAGGAAGGAAAGTCCTGTTCTGACTTTAATGGGATTATCCAGGTGAGCAGGATATCTATTTATGCTACTGTCAATGATATTTGATATTGTTAGAATGATAAACCAAGTGTAGGAAACTCTTTCTTTTGTGTGCATATTTTAATTTATTCAGATATGGCACAGAGTACTAGTGTGATTGCACATGCTCTTCATCAGAAATTAATTTGAGCTATATGAACACTTCAGTTGTGGAGAGCATATTGGGATATTTTAGCTAAAAAAATCCAGTTTACTGGTCCTTAGTTAGCAGGTATTTATCTTGGTCAGCCCTGATGTGAAATAATAGTAATAATAATAGTAATAATAGTAATAATAATAATAATAGGATTTTGGTTTGGTATCACAACTCTGTGCTGCTATTCATGAACTCTCTGTCACCCACTGCAAAAAAAAAAAAGGAAAATATAATCTTTCTGAAAAAAGCTTTGTGTTCATGCCACAAGATATTGGTACTTGACTTTTTCAGGCACTGAAAAGATCATGAAAAGGGTAACAAAGATGAGAGGGTTTGCTATTAGAATAATGTCTGCACACAGAAATGACAGCCAGGGAAATACTGTCTGAACTTCAACTGCTGCTCGTTGTCATTTTACAATTAAATCTTTATCAGGCTAATATTCCCTGTGGTCAGATGTGTTTGCTTTCCAGGAATCCTGTAAAAATTCATTCATCTGTGAATTTCAGAGAATGTGGCAGAGTATTCATGGAGAGCAGCTTTTAAATGTTGAAATTGAAAACTTCACCATCAAACCTATTCGGTCAAGAGGCAGAAACAGAAGAGCATCTTCCTGAAGAAAGCAGAATATCAAATACATAAAAGATATTTCCTCTTAAAGCACTACAAAATAAAATGTATCTCCACAAGCTATTTTTCTATAGTGGAAAAAAAATCTTTTTATGATGATCTTGGAAATAGATCCAGATGAAGCATCTGTTGGATTCAGAAAATGATTAACCCCGACTTGCTGCGTGACCCACCTGAAAGCTCTTCCAGTGACCACAAAACCGTGCTGAAAATGACCCTTTCACAACTCACATCTCCTTTCACAGCAAACTGAGCCCCTGCTTCTGGTCATTTTTTCATGATTTAACGGAAAACAGAGAGAAAAGTAAAAGCGGGTGGATATTCCGTGCTGCCCGTGGAAGGTGGGATGGACGCGTTTCACGGCTCGTGCCTCATCCGAGCAGCAGCACGGGGATGCTGGAGGCTCCTCCCGGAGCTCTGTCCAGGAGAGGGTGCTCTTTGGTTGGATTTGGAGTTTTTTCTCCTTCTCCCGAACCCCTGATCCAACTGAGGATACTCTGAAATCTCCTTCCACACGTTGTTTTATTTTAGGCTCCATTAGGATGAAATTCTGTTTTAAATAGCACAGCCTAGCTCTGAGAACTTCGGTGCCAGCATAATTTCTTGTTGAGCAAAACACCAACGTTTAAATTCCAGAAGTCCTTTGTGTCTCCTACCTGGATCTTGTGACAAAAAGGTGACTTCAGGTAATAAGAGTTCTATTCCCTGGGGTCTCCAGAAAATCCTGGGGAAAACTAGAGGCACATCCTGCAAGGATATTTCTGAGAGAACTTGAAAAGGGAAAAAATATCTCAGCAAAACGAAGAAATAAACCCTCATTGCACACCAGGCTTAGCAGTAGTTCAGTTTAAAATAACCTGAGTGTCATTATCTAATTAACAGCCTGGCTGTCCTTAGAGGGGAATGATTCCCTGAATTTTGGGAAGGGAGCAGAGGGGAGCTGGCAGTGCTCCTGTGACCCAGCTGCCATTGCAGGTCCTTGTCCCTGCTGCCCCTGGGGACATTCCCACCTCCCCCAGGCCTGGAAACACTCCCTGCTCCAGGAATTTTGTGGGGTTCCTGCCTGGGTTTGGGTGGAAGGGCTGGGAGCACCCAGAGCTGGCTGGGCCATGGCAGAACCCTTCTGCTTCCAAGGGAATTCTCACCTGGCTCAGCTGGGATGGATAAAACAGGGAGAATTAAAATATCCTGTGAGAATCACCCCAAAACTGCTCCTCTGAGAAACTCTTAACAACTTAAAAAAATAACTGTAAAATGCTAAACTAATAATAATTGTATTGTAAAATTAAAATAATTGTAAAATGCTAAACTAAAACACAAGAAAAGGTCAAGTTGAATTACTGCATTGGAGATAAATTTCCACATTCATCTTCCCACTGTGTGCAGTTCTGAGCATTCCTGGAGACACAGATGAAGGGAATTTGGAAAGAACAAAAATGACAGTGGAGAGGCACTGGAAGGGTTGCCTAGAGAATTTTTGGCTGCTCAGTCCCTGGATTTATTCAAGGACAGGCTGGATGGGGCTTGGAGCAACCTGGAATAGTGAAAGGTGTCCCTGCCCTTGGAATGAGATGAGCTTTAAGGTCTCTTTTTATTTTTTTTTTTTTTTCCAACTCAAACCATTGTATGGAGGGAAGAAAAGCTCAATATGAAAATTTGGGGTGATCAATGATAGCAGATCTCTCAACATCCCAGAAGTGGTTTTGTGCAGGATCACGCTGAGTGCTGCAGTGCAGAGGGTTCAGGACTTTAAATTAAAAACCTGGAGTATTTCGTGGGAATTAGCATCTCTTTGGGGAGGGGTTTGTAGTGCCACTGCTTCATTCTGCTTTCAGGTGGAAATTTGGAAAGAACTTGAGCTCTGCAGCTGTGTCCCAGAATCATCAGGGCTGGAAAAGCCCTCCTGGACCATCCTGTGCCCGATCCGCACCTGGTCACAGCCCGGAGCACTGAGTGTCCCACCCCGGGAGAGCTGAGCAGCATTTTCGGGGGCTTGTGGCACAAACCAGCTTTGTGCGAGCTTCCCGTTACCAAAGTCTCCTTTCCCGTGCCTTGTCCATGTTGTGGATGCTGCAGCTGTTCTGTGTGCAGGTAAAACAAAAGGTTTTAATTAACAGTGACATTGCTGCACCTTGTGCTGCCAGTGCCAGTCCTGGTGAAAAGAACCTGAGAATTGTGGAGGGTGCTGCCCTCCTGTTTGCATCCCAGCATCCATGTGCTTCCCAAGCTGGCAAGTGAAAACATCTCCCTTTTTTTTTTTTTTTTTTAAATGGAAAATAACTTTTCTGACTAAAACCATCCTGCTAAGCATACTAACAAATATTTTTCATGCTAATTTTTGGCCAAAATCTGTAGGAAAAAAATTGAGATTCAGAGCTCTTGAAGCTCTCAGCAAGCAAGGACATTGTCCATCAGTTCCCAGCTTTTCAGGGGGAAAAGAAAACAGGTTTGCAGATGTAACTTTTCCAATTAAAAATCAATTTTTGCCAGAAAGCCGCTCTGATTAGTTTTAATGAGAGGTAAGCAATCGTAAATGACATCCTGTGTCTACAAATTACGCGTTTGGGTTCAGAGCTGCCCTGCAGCCTCCACTTAACACCGCGAGGACCTGGATCAGCCTCGTTTGGTGCCGCGCTGACATTTGCAGGGTTCGCAGGATTTCTGCAGGGCGCTGCCCATTAACCCCGCCTGGCAGGGCAGGCAATTCTCAATTACCCCATCTGCATTTCCATTTGGAGCTCGGCTTTTCTGCTCGAAAGGAATTAAAACATTTCCAGGGAACCGTCGCGCGGTGGGTTTGTGTCCTGTCGTGTGCCAGCGTTTGGGGTTTGCTGTGCAAAGGGGAATTTCGGGAGGGACCCAGCGGTCTCTCAGCCCCATATGGACTTAATTAGCCCCTAATTTCCTAATGTGTGTCGGAGATGGAGCTTAAATGCTCCTAAATTGTGGGGAAGAAAGCGCGGCTTCAAATGACATTTTCTCCACAACTCATTTTGTGCACTCAGCCAACAAAAAAAGTTCTATTCCCGATTCCATTGTTTCTAATTGTAAATATAATTATGAGTGCATAAACCGAGATGTTGAGGCATGCATTTAATTTTGAAACACGAACTCATATTTCTACCAACCCATTCCAGGGAAATGTCAAGCAGCAAAGAGTTTCCCACTAAAAAGAAACTGCAAAACTTCCATATCTTCCATTTTTCCCGTAATGATCACTTTTGTTTGCTGCTCCTCAAAAAAATGACCACATTCAGAACAGAAAAACCAAATCAGCAGTGATTTTAATAAACACAAATGATTTGAAAATATTCTGGAGAAGTCTGGAGTGATTGACTTTCGTTGGTGTCCCTGATTTGCCAGCTGCAGGGGGACACTGGGCACGGTGAGGGGACAGGACAGGACACTGGCCTGTGGCCACAGCAGTGCCAGCATTTGTACATTTTGATGTGGTTTTTGCTCTTCATTGCACAGGCAGAACCGGAATGATAATCCCAGCCTGGAGGAGTTTCCAGCTCCTGTAAGATCCTGGCTGATCAAATCCTGTGTGATCAAACTGGCTGAATTTCCTTTCACAACTTTGCTATCTCTTCTTTTTTTTAATATAATTTTTTAAAATTGACCATTCAGCTGCCAGGTGTTCTCAGAACCCACGGTTCTGCCCTGACACCAAATCCCACAGCTTTGGGAAGTGCTGTGATCGGGGAGGGCACACAAGGGAACGTGGCAATTCCACAGACACTTGGTCAGTCCTTAACCCCAAACCACTGCTGGGGTGCAGGGACAGTGTGGTTCCTGTATTGTTCAGAGATCCCTCTGCATCTCTGGGATAAACAGCACGGGGGGTTTCACCTTAAGGAGCCAAACAAGGCAGAGATGAAGGAACTGGTGAAGGGAACAAACCCCACCAGGGCTGAGCATCACCTGGTGTCACCTCCTTCCCTGTCTGTTCAGGTGGCACCAGGAGGATCCAGGGCACAGCAGGGCAGTGTGAGGTGGCACAAGCCCAGCCCGTGGGGGTGGCAGAGCAGGGGAGAGCAGGAGGCAGAGCAGCAGCTCAGCCTGACACGAGTTCTGTCTGCTGAGGGGCTGAATGGATTCAGGCTACGCTTGATAAGCTTATCTTGAAGTAAGACAGAAGCTGGGCTGCTGGAATTCCTACTGTTGCTCTGCCATTATGCAGCTGAAAGTCAGGAGCTGTCAAATGACATGAATAATATCTGTCCATATTTAATCCACGAGCTGCTGACAATTGCCTCTCACCCTTCCCCTCAGTGCACGAGCTCCACCAAAGGGTTTGCAGCCATCACACTGAATTTAGGCAAATCTGTAGCAGCAGAACCACGCTCCAGATAAGAACCTCTCTGTGTCTAAAATGGGGAAAAAGAGGAGATAGCAGCAAGCACAAAAAACTACAGAGATAATTCTTCCTGGACCCCAGCAAGGAGAAATGTTGGAGATTGTGCTGCCACTCGTGACGTTACAAATGCTGCAGGGCTGGGGATAATGCAGAGTAGACTTTTCTCCCCCTCCCCATTTCCAAACAATCACATTCTATCTTCTTAGGAGATAGGAGGAAGATTGTTATCTGGCATAATGAAAAGCAAATGACAGGCAGATAAACTGAGGAGCTGTTTATAAAGCCTTGTACAGTATTCTCCGTGGGACACAGATAAGGAAACCACAAATTGAAATGGCTACAAACAGCACTCGAACGGCACGGGAGAGGAGAATGAGGAGATCCGGTGCAGAAGGCAGAGAAATTTTAGATTACTGAGGGAGGTGTTGGAGCGAGGCACTCGGTTCCTCGTGGGAGTTGAGCTCCTCCCGCTCCTGCAGGCACGTGGAGCCTGAACTCACAGCCCAGTTCCCTCCTTCAGGGACCCCCTGTCCTCACCCAAACCAGGCACCCCGGGTTTGGCTCCTGGAACCACCCCCAGCTTTACCTTTCTGCACAATTCTCTGCCCTGTGGTGTCTTCAAAGATATCTCAGTGCTTCTGAGTGGAAGGCACCAGCTGCTGCTTATTGTTCTCTGCACAAATGGGAAGAATTCAAGTCCTTTGCCTAGCTGAGTAAAGAGCAAAGTGTTTGCTGAACTTTCTCAAGCACAGAAATACCGTGGAAATGTGTTCAAGTGTAGGCAGAATAACAGCAGAGGAGTTTCTGCTCTGAGGCAGATTTAAATGGGAACCTCACTGTTAATGTGAGATTTTCTGGATGCCCCAGGCCCCCCAGACCTCAGCCAGGGGACCCTGTTTTGTGTTCCAGTGCAGCATCTCCCAGGGACTGGAATTCAGGTCACACTGGAAGTCCTTACACTGCAATAATCTTCCCTAATTAGAGGAGGAAAAAAGAACTCAGCTGGACAAATGAGCTAAAATCAGGAGAATCTTGAACAAACATCTCAAGCATTAATCATTTATAGAGAAAGAAGAAGAAAATCATCAAAATAATTGAGCAATTGCAGACAAATGTCTTGTATTGCCAAAATCTCATCATTGGAAATGTATACATCTGATTTCCAGGTTTATTAATGAAACAAAAAGGCATCTACAATGGATAAATAATACATCATATGGAATTCACACAGTCTATTTACAATAGAGATCAGTGACACCTATCAGCTCACATTAAATCACATCATGCAGATTTTGCCTCGTCTGCACATTGTCAATCTCTGCTTCCTCTTTCCCTGCCGTGGTGACAAAAAAGTAACTTGAAAAGAGTTGTCTCAAAAATCCCTGCAAGAAAACGTTTAAAAGAACAGCAAAACTCAGCCAGGTTCGTGCTTAGGAAGGTGCTGGCTCACCCCACAACCTGCCCAGAATCCAGCTCAGGATTTGGCTCCCAGATTGGAAAATCAGGGTCACACCAGGAATCGAGGGCAGGGATGAGTCAGTGGCAGGTCTGGGAGCAGAATTGGGGTATCAACCTTCTGAGCTGCAAAGCTGAATTGTCCTCCATCCCTGACCTCTGCCCTGATGAAAAAAAAAAAAAAACAACATGGAATGAAGTGGGTTTTGAAAAAGAAGTTTGAGTTTTTACAAGCATCACCATTAAAACATAACTTCAAAAACAACATAAATAAGTTATTTTGCAGAAGAATTATTTACCACGAGAAGAGATAGAAATGTATAAACCAGTTCAGAGATCTGTAGGAGAAACTTTCTCAGTGACATCATCAGAAATGGGGGCTGAGGAGGCTGAAACCCCTGGATTTTGCATGCAGCTTTTAAAACATAATTAGTGATCTAACATCAGCAGACGTCACTGGCTGTGGTAATGTCTGTGGCAAATAAATAACAGTGGAACACAATAAAACTCCCTGTAATGTGCTCTGCTGTAATATTGATGGCAGCATATGGCAAACATCTGACAGCTGTTAAACAGATGTGGCAATTAGCAAACCTTCTGGTCATGCTGGTGAGATTATTATGCAACACGTTCTCCAGGAAAATCCTTTTTGTGGAGCTCTGCACGAGGGCAGTGCTGCTCTCCTGCCCCATTTAGGCAGCATTCCTCACTCATTGCTCCTAACCCAATTTTTTTTTTTTTTCCGGAGTTGCTGCCTCATAGAAGATTTAGAGAAATCCCGAATTTAAACAAGAACAATATCAATTCAGCTGTGGAGCAGATACTTCAATTATAATAGCTAATGGACAAATTGAGAGATAAAAAGACTTTTCTATCATGTTGAAATTCAATGAACAGTTTTCAATTAGGCTCTAAGTATAAAAGGGGAAAAAAGGAAGATACTTTTCCTTGATGTTAACATTGCAGGAGAAGATGAGAGTAACTTCACTTTTTCATTATACAGAAGAGGTGCATATAATGATGCATATTTAAATTATAAATCAGGTCACTATCTGCCAAATGAAAGCAATATCAATTAGAGCTGGGGTGGATCAGGCTTTAAAACTCCTTATATTTAATGACAAAAGTATGACTGTTACCCTCACCCAGCCAACAAAGGGATAATTTAAGGCAGTAAGAAATCAAAGAGTGATGTCACAAAAATAAGCCCTCACAGCTTTTTGGATGGGATTATTATAATTAATAGACTTCCAATGACTTTTTTTTCTATTTTTTTGCAGGTTATGGGCTTTCACAAAAGCATTTATTGCAGGCATAAAATATATAAAGCTCTGAAGAGTGGGTTTGAGTAAGGTTGACTTGAGGGTCCTTAGCCTTTCTACTCCAGTAATTCCTGTAAAATCAGAGTTTCATTTATAGGCTCAATTTATAACCTTGAATTTATGCCAGTTCATCTGATATCAATCATGATAATAGCATGATCTATTGTATGTCACTTGTGCTAATGCAAATTAAATATCATTACATTACAAAAAAAAGCCTTATGTTAAAATAACACCGAGTGTGTAACTTGAACCAAAAAAATTAAGGATGAATTAGCAATTTGGGCTGATCATATATACAGATAATAAAGGTAAACCCTTGCATATCTTATCTATACAATTATATAGATGCTGAAAAAAGGAAAGCTAAGCAAAAAATAAAATAGATTAAGGTTTGTGTTGCAAGATTAACACTGATTTTCCCTCTTCATTGTAGTTAAGGTCAAGTAGTGAGCAGTTTATTATCCTCCTTTTAACCACTGTGGTTTTGAGCCTCTGGCTTTGACACAGGAGTCCTGGGAATCAGCTTCTAAAAACCTGCAGATTTGCAAATGTCGTGGTTTGAATCCCCCCATGTCTCTGTAAATCACATCCTCACACACTCATCGTGGGATCTGTGCAGTTGGGTATAAAACTCTCCAATTCAGCTGGAATGATGAGTACAGCCAGGTCCTGGGATTAAAATGCACCCAAAGATTTTGTTGTAAATTGTTAAAAATTGGTTCTTTCTGAGTCTCACTGCAGCCCATGTTCTCTCTCCCCTTGGAGCCTTTGTGGAAAAAAACAGATGATTTTTCAAGTTGTGGCTGCTCCAGTGAAACTGAGATTGGTTCAGGTTGTGCTGTGATCCTTTTCCTGACTTCTGGAAAGAAGGAAACACAAAGCTCAGTTTTTGCAAGGAAGGGAACAAAGCAGTTTTTGAAGGAAGGGAACAAAACTCAGTTTTTTGAAGAAAAGAAACAAAACTCAGATTTGAAGGAAGGGAACAGAACTCAGTTTTTGCAGGAAGGGAGCAAAACTCAATTTTTTGAAGGAAGGGAACAGAACTCAGTTTTTGAAGGAAGGGAACACACACAGTCCTTGGAAGGAAGGGAACAAAACTCAGTTTTTGAAGGAAAAGAACAAAACTCAATTTTTTGAAGGAAGGGAACAAAACTCAGTTTTTGAAGGAAAGGAACAAAACTCAGTTTTTTGAAGGAAGGGAACACACACAGTCCTTGGAAGGAAGGGAATAAAACCCAGTTCTTGCAGTGTTCTCTGGCACTTTGTGCCAGGGTTCAGCATCTCTGGCAATACTTTCTGCAAGTTTTGCATAGTTAACTGCTCTCCTTGGAGGTGGAGATGAAGCCTGGCACGAGGCTTTGCACATCTCCTGTTACACACAGCAGCCTGATCTGCAGAAGCATATTCATTATTTCACATTTTTCCTCCTTCAAATGGTGGCACTGCTTGTTTCAGAAGCAGAACTGACACTCTTCACTGCTCGTCGCTACAGATGTTAGAGAGATTCTTTAATGTTGGAAGGAAACACAAACCTCCTAATGGAGATCTTGGCAGCTAAGTGAAAGGAAAATAGATTGTTTTAAAATATATTTATAGGTCTTTTAACACATATATACTCTGACAGTGATCTGGAGTTTAAAAAGTCTATTATTAAATTTGTTTTAACACCTCTGTTTACAAAGTTTCACCTGCTCCTTTTGTTACCTGCTTCATGCACTAAAATTCCAGGTTTTCCATTGCACTTGGACAAAGCTCAGCTTATTTTCATGGACCTCTTGGAAACTTTATCCCAAGTTAAAATAAACCCAGTGCTAGTGCTGAGTTTAACCCTTTGCCACGAGATGAAGCCCAGTGTTTACAGCCTCCAGAAAGGGCTCAGATCTTAATTTACTTTTCTGTCTGATAATTTAAAACCTGTCTGTGACACAGCAATTCCTGAGGTGTCCAGTAAATGATCCACACCTGCACTCTCACACTTGGTCCCACATCTGCTTAGCTTTAATCTGCTCAATGATAAAATTAAACACATGGATGTGGCTGCCAGGTTATTCCTGGTTATACCAAAAAATATTCTGCCCACTTAATTCCCATTTCTGCCCATTGCCAGGAGCCTCCAATTGGATAGGAACAGGATAAACCAGTTGTAAGATTTTTTTATGGCTTTCCCTCTAACACCAGGTACTGGCTGGGGTCAGGGACAGGAAACTTCACCCACACATCTGGTCCCAGGTGGAATTCTGCTGTACTGAATGGTGCCTTGGAAAATGCCAAGTTCTGAGGTGTCTTCCCCTTCCAGAGGAGCTGACAGCCCCAGTCAAACCCCTCTAAATGCACCCTGGATTTCCCATGAATTATTCAGTCTGCAAATAATTTATTAGGTGAATTTAACCCCCTTTTTCTGTTCACAGATTGCCCCTGAGCATCTTTCAGCTTTCTCTTTGAAATTATTAAGTGGGTATTTTTAATGAATAATTTTGAGGATCAGACTCTCCACGACACAGAACTGCTCAGATCTGTCTGTGCTGCTGTTCAGGTGTGACAGGGCTGGGGTTTTGCCTCCAAAACCTCAAAAAAGGGTGAGGGGACAGGTCAGAGCTTCAGCATTTCAGGTTCCCAGGGGCTGGGAGAAGCCCCAGCAGCAGAGCAGACACAGCCCTGGCTCCTGGGCTCTCACCTGGCTGGGGAGCGCTGGGAATCCTGTCCTGCACCTGCAGGGGCTGCAGACAGCTCTGCCCAAAACACAGCCAGCAAAGGTGCTGGGCAGTGTCACAGCCCAGGTGTCCCTCAGCCCTGAGCTCACCTCTGGGGACATGCAGGGGTTTGAGCCCAGCTCTGTCCATGAGAGGCTGCAGGAGCTGTTCTGAGAGGTTTTCATGGCTGTTTATTCTCCCTGATCTCAGGATTGCTCTGCCCAGCTCACAGCTCTGCTCGCCAGACGTCCAGGGCAGAATCTGCCTGGCAGAGGCAGGACTGATCTTTTATACTCTAAATCACCTACTGGGGATTTACAAATGACCCCCAATACAACACAGTCTTGTTACATGGTCCAGCTCTGTCCCCATCCAATCTGTCAGTGCCAGCATGTCACCCAGCATGGATGGCAGGAGAAGAAGGAGGAAGAGGTATCCACACCCCAAATTCTCCATCTTGGCCACGTGTCCCTTATCACAAACATTCTATAAATCTGCTAATTCTACATTCTAACTGTCTAATTTACACTCTATTTATTTTTGCAGCTTGCATTTCTTCTCTCAATGTTGGTAAATTGTTCCAAGGAGCTGAATCCAGCCCCTGAGACACCTGGGGCTCATTCAGGGTCTTTGGGAACCCCGTCAGGTGGGTCTAACCCTCCCAGGGAGCCAGAGGAACACTGGCAGCATCCTGGGAATGTAAAAATGAAAATCAGGGCTTGTGGCTCTGGAGCTCCACAGAGCAGGGAGGATCAGGAGCACATCTCCAAGGAGCTGAAACAGAACTCAGAGCGAACAGCAACTCCCCAAACTCCCAGGGAGGTCATGGAGCAGATTTTGGTTTTGGTTGGTAGAACCACGAATGCCCTCCCAACTAATTCCATTCATTGGGAAATAAGAACAGAGGGAGGATGGAGTGGTAAAGAGCAGCATCAGAAGTGCCAGCACGGGGAAAAGATAAAACCAAATCAGTATTCAAATTACATGCGTGTCTCAATTTTGCTTTGTTATTGTGTCACTATTTTGAAAAGCCCAAATTATGCTCATAAAAACTTAAGCTATCCATACATATGTATGAAAGTGCTCAGCTTCAGCAGGGCTGAGACAGACAAATCTGGGAGTGGGATTCTTTTCAGGCTGTGAGAAGCAAATAATAATCAAGTTGTGTGAGATATTGGGCCTGGAACCTCCTCCTTTGTCTTGCTCTCCTCCAGGAGACAAGGAGGGGTCTGAAGGAATTTTGCTGTCCCAGCTGGGGACTCGTTCCAGGATCCAGTGAGGCCAGTGGCAGATTGGCACTGAGTTCAGGGTCTGGAACTGGGATTTGTTGACATCCTGCTGCAGTGACTCAGCTTTGTCCTGACAAGTTCCTCAGGAGTTTGGGGATGGCTTTGGCAAGTGGGAAATTCCAAATGTCTTCAGTTGTACATTTATAATGGATATTTAATAAATATAGCAATGCTTTCTGCAGAGTTGGATGGATCCCATCTTGAAGACACTTTTTTCTCCCTGTTGTTTTGATACTCACCTTCTCATTCCATAAACCCACAGAAAGGTTATTTACACAGAAACAGCCTCAAATGTGCTTGCTGAAAACTCTTCTGTGTGAGGAGAAAAGCCAAGCAAGCATATGCTACAGGAAATAAAAACAAAGCAACAAGAGCAGCTGCAGAGGAGGGAAAAGGAGGAGTCAGAATCCCTGTGTCACCCAGAGCAGCCCTGGGACTGCAGGGAGCTGTGGGTGACACCATGGGGGTGATCTCCCTGGGACACCCCTTGGGCCTGCAGAGCTGAGCAGGGGGAATCTCACAGTTCCAAAGGGAATGGGGAGAATTTCCATGGCCTCAAGTTGAAGAATAGCCTGGAGAGTTCACAGCAGCAAGGGCAGGTGACAGATGCTAAAGGCAGCTGGGGAGCAAATACCCAAATTCAGGTGAATTTCTCTTTCCTTTTCCCATTCAAACTTACTCAGAATTGAATGTTTGGGTCCACCCCCTTTAATCTGCTTTAAAGGAAGCCAAAAACCCCAAACCCCTGGGGGATTCTCAATTCCCCCAGCCCTTGTCCACCTCCAGCTCTGCTCTTACAACAGATGGATTTGAAAATCCCACCCAGGGCTGTGGCTGGTGGCAAACACGGCCAAGGGCAGTTCACTGCTCCTGACTGAGCCCCCAGGGTCACACCTGGGCTCACCTGGGATTGTGTGTGCAGCTCTCTGGGGCTCCTCTTCTAAAACTCCTGCAGGCTCCTCTCCCTGCTCCCTCCTCCTGCAGATCCATTCCTGTACAGACTTCCCACTGTTGGAAAACCAGGGCTTGGCTCAGTTTGACTCTAATTTAGAGAATTCAAGGAAAACCAGCAGAAAACTCTAAATTGGTTTGCTAAATTGACATATTTTGCCACTTTCCCAAACTTTTGTGACTGAGTTGCCTTGGACTGCAGCCCCCAGGTTTGATTAGAGCCTTGCAAGATAAATATCCAATAATAACACCTGTAATAAAAATGGGGAATGGAGCTCCACCCCTTCCTTCAGGAAAATTTTATCCCACTAAGTGATTGCAAAGTAGCCCCAGTTGTAAGAGCCTCTGCTTCAATCTTCACACATTTCTGGGGAAGATGAGAATATTCTCCCCTGGTCTGTGATGAATTAGCTGTGTTTGGTCATATTTTTGGAGGGGGGCAGGGGGAATTACCATATCACTATATGCACAAGAGATCAAATGTATGATTAAAAATATTTATAATACTGATGTGGAAAAGAATGATATGTTAAACAGATAAGCATATAATAATGCATGTCTTCCCCATAAAATTTAATTTATCCCTTGGGCAGGGCATAAACTTTGCTCAAGAACAACATGTTTTCCATCTATAGATTGCAGAGCTAAACTGCTTAATTTTACAGCAAATTGATCACTGCTGTAATATTTCAGGAGCAAAATGATCCTCAACAGTCAGTTCAGTTTCAAAAGCCCAAATTTATAGTTCTGCCTCTGATTTAGTGATAAGGTTTTTTAACATATTGGGCATTTCATCACTTTCTATCGGGAGTCAGCGTTGCACCAACAAAGAAATATTTTTTGAAATCAACAACAACAACAATAAAAAAAGGACCATAAATAATATACATCCAACTGACAGGAGAGTTTAATATTCCCTTCAGCCTGGGAGGAGATTGCTCAGGTTTCTGTCCTTGTAAACACTGGTCCTGGACAGGGGATGTGCTGCTCTGCTCCCTGGGTGGAATCATTCCCAAATCCCTTCCCAGCTGCTCAGGAATCTGCTCCACTCGTTCTCCCAAGTGGCCAAACTTCATTTCACCCAGTGCAAATAAAATGTAGTGGATCTAAAGTTACTTGACACTTTTGATATGTTTAAAATAAATGTAGAGAGATTTAATGATGTGAAAGTTCATGACTCAGTAAAGATTGCTCCCTAGCCAGGGTCTGAGGATAGACACCTATAAAATCAAATTATTATTATCACAGGAGCCAGGAGAAAAAAAGTAGGCCCTGCTGAGCTCTATTCACAGAGTTTTTGCATTCATTATTCTCCTTCTGGTTATGAAACAAAGGGACCAGGTAGGCTGAAACCTCAGAAGGTTTTCTCAAGTAGTTCTTTGCAGCAGCTCTTTGTGATTGTACAGTGAATTTTTAGCAATGCAATCCATGTGCCAGGAGGAGACAGGTCCCCTTCCCTCTGAGTGGTTGTGAGTGCTCATTTCCAGCAATAACCTGGATTAGGGACAGTGCAGAGGGGAAGTGAAGGCACAGGTTGGATTTGTTCCTTGGACTGAGAGTTTTCCTCAGCTCCTCTGGCTCCAGGGACTGGGACAAACACCCAGCCTGGGGCTCTGGGTGGGACTTAAAGCTGGGATTTCCTGAGGAGAGGAGCAGCTTTCCCAGCTCACACAGCATCTCTGGGGCACTTCTGCCATCCCAGAGCTGATTTCCCAAAGCTGCTGCCCCTCTGCAGGATCTGCACCCTGGCCTGCACACATCAAGTACAGACACAATAACTGAGGTGTTTGCTTGATGTTTCTTTGGAGGATTAAAGGGCAAAATGTCTGTGCACAGTGCAGTGGGAAGGTCTGTTCTCATGGTTGTGCTGCATAATAAAAAACCAGAGAGAGGGAAGGATCAAATGCCAGCAGGGTTTTTTTTGTTGTTGTTTTTTTGGTGGGTTTTTTTTTAATTTTTTTTTTTTTTTTTTTGTGAGTGAGCAAAACAATAATTAAGGGTGCACATTTCACCTGCAGTTATTCCAGCTGGGGTTGGGATCAGGGAGATGTGCAGAGCCCTGTGGAGGCTCCCAGGAGCTGCAGACACTGTGTCTGGCCACAGGCTGGGGAGGAGGGTGCCAAGCACTCTGGCTCCCATGAAAATCCGAGCCAAGGATTCCAGCTGCAGCCTCAACTGATGGAAATGTTCTTCTTCAGTCAGAAATATCCATTAATTGTCCAAAGTCAGAAATATCCATTAATTGTCCAAGCACAGAATCCCTCCCACACCTCTGCTAACAAGCACTACACAAATAATTCAGGAACAGGTCCTTATCCTCAGCTTGTGCACTTTTACTGAGAATAGTGGATGAGAGGTGATTTATGTTAGCCAGTATTTCAAATCTATTTTCTAAGGCTCAAAATGCAGCTTTGGAAATACAGGCAAGATTTCTAATGAAAGAATGCACTCGAGGTTGTGAATATTATTTAATTACAGGGTTAAGTGTAGGAAATCCTTTGCCAATCAGTTGCAATTAAAGAAAAACTGTCTCTGCACAATTTTGTGCATTTGTTTTACTTCTCATCATCTTTCTCAGGTGCTTTTCACATTAAATCCCTTCTTCAGGATTTAAGTTTTACAGCTGTGCTCAAGGCCAGCTCAGTCCTCCTGCAGCTGGGTGCTGCAGAAACCAGGTGAGAGGCAGCACAGGGAGTGTGAAATCTGGGTCCCACTCCTGGGATTGTTCTCCTGCAGGGAACCTCCCAAAAACCCATCAGCACCGGGTGGGCACAAATCACATCCTGTCAGGGTGTCAGGGAATGCCAGATGGTTGCCAGTGGATGCTCAGTGAGACATTTAAGGAATTTGCATTTGCTGTGGCTGTGTCAGCACCCAGATCCTGAGCTGAACATCAGCCCACAAATTGAAATATGAAAATCCAAGACCAGGCTCTGAGGAGAATGGGCTCACATTTGGGAGGCAGATCACAGTTTGGACAGTGCCCTTGCACACAGATAAAATACATATACACAGATAAAATACATATACACAGATAAAATACATATACACATATACAATACATATACCCATAACCAGCACAGAGTTCTTGAGTCAGGGGCAAATGGAATTGAATGGATTCAAGGAGCAGCTGTTTCAAACCCAACTTTTAAAAGAGGCTGCTGTGCCTCTGAACCTCCTGTGTGTGCAGAGGGAGAGAACCCTCAACAAAGAGAATTAAAGCTGTAATCTGATATTTCATCCCTGCAAGTGACTCATGCAAATAAAGCTGCTCCTGCACTTGTTACAGGGGAATTAATGTGACTTTACTGTTAACCCCACATTGTATCCTTTGGTGGATATATAAGTATACATTATTCAAAATCCAAATATTAATGATCCCAAAAATATTCCATGATCTTGGCTTTTACTTTCAGAACAAACATTTTCATTTTCAGATGTCAAATCTGTAAAAGCTGTATTTTGAGTAAGAAGGGGAGAGCCAGACCCTTTTAAAGGTGTCTCAGTGTCTTGCCAGAGTGTCTTGGCTTAGCAAACTCAAGGCACATTTAAATTTCTTTTAGCTCTACAATGTTCACCTGCTGAAACATTTACAATGCTCCTATTGAAAAGAAAAAAAGCTGTAGGAGGAAATAAAGAGCAAATGTGTATGTTTGGATGGACTGGGGGTGTCTAAAGTGCATGCCAGTAGGTAGAATTAGATTTATGAGGTTGGGTTTCTGTGTGTGAGCTTCAGAGCAAAGTTCAAGGGTCTGTCTGAGCAGAGCAGGGGGATTGTGTGAGTGGCCTGAAAATCACAGAAATCTCAGAAATCACAGAAATCACAGAAATCACAGAAATCTCAGAAATCACATCCCCCCAGCACTCCAGCTCTGCTAGCAGCCCTTGCCAAATTAATCTGAATGGAAGACAAAATAATAAATTATAAAGTATTAAGCACAAATGAGCCTTTTGACTTGTCTAGACAGTCTGGATCAGATTTTCAAGGGAAGGTTATAGGAAAGTGTTCCTGAGCCAGCAGTCAGCTGCTGTGTGTGCAGATGGGTCGTGGTTCCCAGTGCTGGAGTGGATTTGCAGATCCTGTCTCAGCTTCAGCTGCCAGTGGGGCTGAGCTGGATTTTCCAGGCTCTCAGCTCATCCCAGAGGGGCTCAGCAGGGTGGGACCTGTGGGACACCTGGGAAAAGCTGGCTCTCCTCTATGGAATGGCACAGAAGCAAAGCACTGGTGGGAATCAGTTTGTTGTGAGTGATGAACACACAGAAACTGGCCCTGAGTGCTCTGGGCATTTGCTTGGAGTCTCTGTGAATATCTGCTGATCCTGATCAGATCCCAGGGGTGGGAACCCCCTCCACTACATCCCCAGCAGGAGCAAGGAATAAAATCCCTCAGCCTGAGGATCTCTCCCAAAATCTGGATCTTCCACTCTGGGTTCTGGCTGCTCACTCACACCTGGCTCACAGAATTCCAGGGTTTTGGGGCTGCTCTTGTCACAGCCCGAGGTGTCTCCTTAGACCTGAGATCACCTCAGGAGGACATGCAGTGGTTCAAATCCTGGTTTTTCCCGGAGCCAGTGATGAGAGATTGCAGGAGGCTGTTTTCAAGGTTTCAAGGGGATTGTTCATTATTTCTCTGCCCAGCTCACAGTGTCTGCTCAGCCAGGCACCCAGGGCAGAATCTGCCTGCTGAGGGCAGGGCTGATCTCACACAGCCTGAATCACCTGCTAAATGTTTATAACAATTCTCCAATACAATACAATTTTGTTAAACTCGGTCCAGCTTTGTCCCCATCCAATCTAAAAGTGCCAGCATGTCACCCAGCATGGATGGCAGGAGAAGAAGGAGGAAGAGGTATCCACACCCCAAATTCTCCATCTTGGCCACGTGTCCCTTATCACAAACATTCCCAAAAGTCTATTTATCTACGTTCTAACAACCCAATTTACACTTTACTGATTTTGGTGGCTTGTTTCCATTCCCTCTGTGTTGGTAATTTCCCCCAGGGGTGTGAATTCAGTGCCTGAGACACCAGGGTCTCACTCAGGGGTCTTTGGGACCCCACCAGGGGGTTTTGAGACCCCCAAGGAGGGCAGGGGACACCCTGGGCTCCCACAGCTCCCAGGTTTGTGCCTCCCTGGCCCTGTGGGATTTCTGCAGCAGCACCCTCAGCTCGTCACCTTTGCCTTTCCATCTCCTGGAATTCCTCTGGATTCACTTCAGCACAGATCTGAGGCAGGATTTGTGTTTGCTCCTCCTGTCCTACATATGTCAGTAACTTTCTGCAGAGTCAGACTGTCTCCCTCAAGAGTTTTCTATTGTCATCACTTCTGGGCTCCACGGCAGTTGCTGGCCCTGCTAATTCCCCTGCAGGAGCTGCTCAGTTCTGTGTCCCCAGCAGGGCTGGGCTGGCTCTCCTCCACCAGCTGCCTCTGGCACAAAACCCATTTTCTGGACAGAAAAATCACACAGTGTCTTGGCAAATACAAATATTCCAATCTCACTTTGTTATTATCTGGTGCTGTGTGTGCTCTTATGGAGACACTCTTTGTTAAATGTTGTAAATACCATAATATTCCCCAAAACAAACACTTCCATTACATTCTTTACACATTTTTGCACCCCTGCTTTTTCAGCTCTTTCAGAATTGTAACCCAGGACGTTACAGAGGAGAGATTTTCACAGACACAAATGGGAATTAAGTGTCCAATTCAATTGACTTTTAATTGGAGTTGAACAACTAGAAAGCCTTTGAAGAACTCTGCTACACTGAACCTCTTAATTTACCTGGACCTGTTTGTTGATGAAAATCCCAGCTCCTCATCTGCAGGGAGAACCTTTCTTTTTGCTCCAGTGGCCACATTATCATCCACAAATATTCCAAGGAGTTTGGTTTTAGTGCATGTCATATCTGGCTGAGAAATAAACTTGCTCTAATTTTTCACCTTATGGTCAAAACTACGATGAGCAGGAAAATCAATCATTTTAAAATCATCCTATTTTAGCAAATAAGTTTCATCCAAACATGATTTCCTATTGCCAAAAGTCTCCCTGTTTTGTAGAGGAAATGGACAAGTGGGGATATTTTAATAAAAGGAACATTTTTGAAATTATTTCTTCAAATTATAGTTATGCTCGTTAAGACAAAATCCAATTGCTGATTAAAAGAATTTCAGAAACTTTCATAAATTCTCCCAGTTCTTTTTGAGCTTTCTGATAGATATAAAAACAAATAAAACAAATCTTTGATAGATCAGGAAAGCAAACATCCAACCCAAACCTGTTTCCAGTGAGGATCAGAAAGAGAAGTCTCTGAGAAGATGGGTGGGATTTTAGAGATTCTGCCTCAAGTCACAGAAGATGATCCTAAAACAGGGATAACAGAAACACATTTTTCTCACATTCTCTCCCATTTTTCTCTCAAACCCTTCCCATTTGCTTTATTCCTGAGGTGCAGGTGCAGGTGCAGAGCTCCTCCTGGCTGGGTGATCTCTGCCAGCTGCACATCAAATGCAGATTTCCCTTTCTCCCTTTGTGTTCCACATTTCCTGCAGCAGATAAGGGCAGACAAATGCACTTTCATTGACAGAGCCTCACAGGAAGCTTTGGGGTGGGAAGGCTATTTGGTGATGCTATCTGGAGCAGTTTGTCCCCTCTGCACCTTGCAGGATGGATTGTTTTATCAGGAAATGATCCCTGATGGATGACTCGTGGGCCTGGGCATCAGTTAAAAGTGGGGATGATAATTCAGTTTTACTGATGCCACTGAAAGGGGAAGTTAATCTATTGAATTGTTCAGAAGTTTTACAATTCCCCATGAAGTGTTTAAAGCAGAGCTTCTCCACCTTTGCCACTGCCTGACCTGCTCCTTCCTCCTCTCCTCCTCTTTGTGCATCATGCAGCTCAGAATGAACCTACAGCCTCCCCAGAGCTGCAGGAGGCAAGGGGCTCCTTCCCCGGTGGAACAGAAGGATCTCATACACACATCACAGCTAATGGGGGCATTTGTCACAGGATTGCAAATTACTGGGAGTGGGAGGGCTCTGGGTCACTTTTGGTGCTGAGCCCCTCTGTGGGGTCGGGGCTGGGATCCCTGGGCCCCAGGGACATTCCTGTGGCTGTGCAGGGCTGGGGCACACCTGGCACCTGTGGGTGCACATCCCATGGCAGCCTGGCTGCCCTGATCCTGGAGTGCAGAGGGCTGGGCTGGAAGGGACCCTGAGAATCACCTCATCCCACCCCTGCCGGGCAGGGACCCCTCCCCCTGTCAGGAGCCCCAGCCCTGCCCTGCCAGGGGTGCAGGGGCAGCCACAGCTGCTCTGGGCACTGTGCCAGGGCCAGCACTGCCAGGGCAGGATCCACTCCTTACCTCTATTCTAAATTCCTGTCTCTGTCCATTTGAAGCCGTTCCCTGTGTCCTGTCCCTCCATCCCTGTCCAAACTCTCCATCTCTCCAGGAGCTCACCCCAAATCTCCTGCCCAGCTGAACAATCCCACTCTCCCAGCCTTTCCTCCAGCAGAGCTGCTCCATCCTGGAGCTCCTCTGGAATCTGCAGTGCTCCCTGAGCTGGAAACCAGAGCAGTGGCCTTTGGGGACACTCCCTTCCTCTGTGCCACCTCCAAGGCAAAGCCTGTGCAGAGCCAGCCCAGCCCCAGCCTGATGAGCACAGGGACAGATGGAAATGAGGGGAAATTAGAATAAAAGAAATTAATATTTGACGTGTACAAGCATATGCACATAAATATAAATAC
This sequence comes from Luscinia megarhynchos, assembly GCA_034336665.1. Taxonomy (NCBI): domain Eukaryota; kingdom Metazoa; phylum Chordata; class Aves; order Passeriformes; family Muscicapidae; genus Luscinia; species Luscinia megarhynchos. The sequence continues at coordinate 13,138,059 of CM067582.1, read as the reverse complement.
ATTTCTAGCTAAAATCAAATAGTTTTTTCCCCAGAGTGAGTGAGCTGTAGCTGCTGCTTGGGTTGTGCTGTCACTCCTGGAGATGATTGCAGAGCCCCTCAAATTGCAGCACAGCTTTTTACCCACCCTGGTGCCACCCATCTTCCCTCTGTGTCAAATGTTGATTAGGGAGGTCTCTGAAAGCTCAGCAGAGGAAAAAGCTGGAAGACAGAATTATGATAATGGAGAGAGACAAAGGTACAGAAGAAAGGGAATGGATATTATCAGCATGTTACATTTGTGTGCAAGGAGCCAGACAGGATTAAGCTGTTTTGAATAATGCAGCTGACAACTGCAATGAAGAAAATTTGCCAGTGTTGGGCTCCACCCCAAAGTACCCAGGTTTAGTCCAGGGCAGGGTTAGGTCAATTAATAGAGATATCTGAGTGTTTTCTTGCCCAAACAAGTTTTCACTGGAAATTACTCAGTATCCAAACCAATCTCTTGAGTGGAAAGGCACAAGTGTTTGCCAGGAGGACTTTTTGAGCTTCAAGGAGATTTTCTAGTCCAAAGCAAAGCCACAGAAGCAGTGGCAGATCAGTCACTCAGCAGCACTGGGGATGGGAGTTCAAATGCCTCCATGAGGTCGGTTGCTTGATAAAATTCATCTCCTGACACAGAGCAAATTGGGAGAGAAATGAAGCAGAAATCACAATTTTTAGGAGCATTTCTCTGTGCATTACTGTGGCTGCCCTGGGCTGGGAGTCACCACTGTCCATCCCCTCATCCCTGCTCTGCTGTTTGCTGCAGAAAGGAGCCCCTGACAAAAGGCTGCTCCAGGAAAATCAGAGATCTGCTGCTGGGGGAGGTCAGGAGCGTGGTGCAGGTTCCCCTCTCGGCAGGGTGAGGGGTGCTGATGGATCCTGCCTCGGCTGCAATCCCTCTGCCCCCAGCACTCCTCCCTCACTCCTGCTCCCAGCTGCTCCACCTCCCCTCCCCACCCTGGCCAGCACAAAGGGGAATAACTGGGAATAGCAGGACAAAAAATCAGTGTTTGGGGAGGTGTTTCTGACCTTTGCAGTGGTGAAGATCCCAGACAGGGAGTTGCTGTGATAATCCTGATCCCTTCCCATGGGCATCACTGCACAGGAGGGGAGGGAGGATCCTGTGAAATCTGGGCTTTCCAAATTGGAACAAGCCTCTTGGAACAGTAACTTTGCTTTCTGAACTGCACTGAGGAAAAAGCAGGGGATCTTCAGGAAGCATTTTTAAACAGTCACAACAAAATCAGAGTGATGGTCCCTGCTCCAGGGGCAAAGCAACAAAAATAGTGGGAAAATAAATAAAAATGTCTAAACTACTCAAATTGAGCCCAAACCCTCAGTTCAGCCTTTGCAGATTCCCACATTACTCAGTGGAGAAGAGGAGAAAGAGTCAATGGAAATGACAATTAATAAATCTGTGGAAAAGAGCTGGTTCAGATAAAGTAAAACCCTGAGTGCAACTTCTCCTCAAACTGAGCAGAAACTTTTTTCAGTTTCAGAAAAGTTTGAAGCATTTTTTTCTACAGGGCAGAATCTCAGGAGTGAGGAGATCCAACATGGTCCAGGTGAGCTCCTGGCACATCCTGATAAGGATCCAGGTGAGCTCCTGGCACATCCCAACAGGAGCCAGGTGAGCTCCTGGCACATCCCGAACAGGATCCAGGTGAGCTCCTGGCACATCCCAGCAGGGTCCAGGTGAGCTCCTGGCACATCCCAACAGGGTCCAGGTGAGCTCCTGGCACATCCTGAACAGGATCCAGGTGAGCTCCTGGCACATCCTGAACTAAGGATCCAGGTGAGCTCCTGGCACATCCTGAACTGGATCCTGTGGCATTCAGCTGTTTTGGGGAAAAATACAAGCAGAGACACTCACTTGGCATTCTTTTTCTCTCTTTTTGTCAGGTCCAGAGAGGATCTCCATTTGCTGAGTGCACTGTTCCTCATGGCTAAAATGCCATTTTCCCCTGTGCTGACCCCAGCATGTGGAGTAACATCCCCCAGCACTGCAGACATGCACTTTGTTCTGATGCTGTGATTTCACAGTGACACCGATCAATCTGCTCTGGGAGCAGCACAAGGAGTCCCTGCAGGGCTCAGGGTCCTGAGCAGCCCCTGGCCCCAGCTCTGAATCCCAGATTTGGGGGAAGGGAGCTCTGGGGATGCTCCAGTGCGAGGCAGGGCCACCAGGAGCACACCCAGGAGGGGCTGGGGTGTCTGCAGAGAGGAAATCCCACCCAGCATCCTCAGGCACAGCGCTGTGAGCTGCAGCTGTGAGAACCAGGCAAGATCTCCGAGTTTCAGGTGTGCAGCTTCAATAATTTAAGCATCACCAGCGAGGTGAACATGAAGCAGCTTTTAATTTCTTCACCAAATATGTTTTCATTTCTTTTCCACTTTTTTTTCCCCCACATTTCTTTTCAGCTGGTGGAAGATGGAAGCTGAGTTTTTGCTGAGCTTTCCCAGGCTGGCTTGGGGTGACAGTGAGGAAAAGCCTCCTGTGGGTGCATTTCTGCTCCTCCAGATCTTGTCACCAACCTGCTGTAGTTAAGATTAGGGCTGCAATTATTTTTTGCTGACTCTGTGGGTCTGAGCTTTTGCAGCAGAATTTCTCTAGAGGGCAGTCAGGACTCGGAGCTGCCTCGGAATAAATAAATAAATAAATTTATACATATATATATATATTCTGTAGAAATGACAGATCATCTTTGCACAGCAGTAAAGGTTACAAGAGTGGGTGCACATGTTGCAGTGTAGGGTAGAACAGCTAAAAGCACATAAAGCAAACTGCACACTCTTCTTCTCATAGCATCACCCAGGCTGAGATTTCATTGCACATTTGTATTTGAAATTGCTGAAAGCACTCTGCTTTTAGCTGGGAGGAGAAAGGGCCTTTCTGTGAGGGAAGGCTCAGCTTGGGCTGGTGGAGGGTTTGGAAACAGGGAAACAAATTGGGAAAATTAATCAGGGTCCAAATGGGAACCTTGGGCTGGACTGGACTTGCTCCTGTGGCTCCAAACTGCTCCTTCCAGAAAAGTGAGGTGCCAGAGCAGAGCTGGTTCCAAACAGCATTTCTGATCATTCCCTGGCCCAGCACTCCATTTAACAATGGCAAAGGGAGGAATCTCTCTGAAATGCTGCTGTGAAGGACATAAGCCTGCTGGATTTCACAGACCTGAGGTAACACTGGGGTACAGGAATTTGGGGCTCTCTTGCCCCTTCTCTGGCTCCTTGAGCATGGTGCAGTGAGGGCCCCTCAGGAGGTGAAATCTCCCCAAACCCATGCAGGAAAACAGGTGGCTGGAGGAAGGTATCAGCAATTATATCCTGGCCAACACTTGATAACAATGAGCCCCTGCCTGAGTCCAGAGCTGGAGCTGTTTGGTTGGTGATGCCTTGAATAACAGAAGGTATTTGTGTCACTGCAGCGTGTAATTATGTGCCATAATAGAGGCCATCTCCATTTCAGTGCAATCAGCATCTCCCTCTGGTTTTAGTGGAATGGGCAGAAGTGGTGTGGAATGGGGCAGGTGTGGCTGGGTGGAGCTGTGCTGCTCCAGGTGCAGCTGTGCTGTTGTCCCTGCAGCCTCAGCCAGAGCTGGGGGTGGGGGATGGATGGGCACACACAAATCCGAAAATCCTGCTGCTGACAGGGCCTGGGAGCAGCACAGCTCAGCCCGAGAACTGGCTGGAAATGGGGATTGGCAAACAATTCAGGGTACGGAGTGAGGCTCTCCTGGAGGCCCAGGGTGTGCTCAGGAGCTCCCAGCAGCAGCTGCTGCTCTTTCCCAGGGTTATCCCCTCCCAGCTGTGCCCAGCCCTTCTCTGGCACCTGCAGGGCTGTGCCACCCCCCTGCTCCAGCAGCACCCCAGAGCTCCTGCACTCTGCCTGCCCGAGTTCTCAGGTGCTGTCCCCTCTCTCATCCACATCTCCCCAGGGAACATTTCCCTGCTGCTCCCTGACTGCTCCATGCCTGGAGAGCTCCTGCCTGGAGCTGCCAAAGCTTCCCAAACCTTCCCAAAGCTTTCCCAAAACCTTCCCAAAGCTTCCCAAAGGTTTCCCAAAGCTTCCCAAAGCCTTCCCAAAGCTTCCCAAAGGCTCCCAAAGGTTCCCAAAGCTTCCCAAAGGCTCCCAAAGGCTCCCAAAGTTTCCCAAAGGCTCCCAAAGCTCCCAAAGCTTCCCAAAGGCTCCCAAAGGCTCCCAAAGGCTCCCAAAGGTTCCCAAAGGCTCCCAAAGGCTCCCAAAGGTTCCCAAAGGTTCCCAAAGGCTCCCAAAGGCTCCCAAAGGCTCCCAAAGCTCCCAAAGCTTCCCAAAGGCTCCCAAAGGCTCCCAAAGGCTCCCAAAGGTTCCCAAAGGCTCCCAAAGGCTCCCAAAGCTCCCAAAGCTTCCCAAAGGCTCCCAAAGCTTCCCAAAGCTTCCCAAAGCTTCCCAAAGGTTCCCAAAGGTTCCCAAAGGCTCCCAAAGGCTCCCAAAGGCTCCCAAAGGCTCCCAAAGTTTCCCAAAGGTTCCCAAAGTTTCCCAAAGGTTCCCGAAGTTTCCCAAAGGTTCCCAAAGGCTCCCAAAAGGTTCCCAAAGGCTCCCAAAGGCTCCCAAAGGCTCCCAAAGGCTCCCAAAGCTTCCCAGAGCTTCCCAAAGGCTCCCAAAACTTCCCAAAGCTTCCCAAAGCTTCCCAGAGCTTCCCAAAGCTTCTCAAAGGTTCCCAAAGGCTCCCAAAGTCTCCCAAAGTTTCCCAAAGTCTCCCAAAGACTCCCAAAGACTCCCAAAGACTCCCAAAGGCTCCCAAAGGCTCCCAAAGGTTCCCAAAGCTTCCCAAAGGTTCCCAAAACTTCCCAAAGGTTCCCAAAGGCTCCCAAAGGTTCTGGGTTGCTCCATGTACCCCAGGCAGGTGCTGAAATCCCACCTGGCCCAAGGGATCTCTGCAGGGAACAGGAGCTGCCTCTCCCCACCAGAGCATCCCCACTCCAGCCCCCATCGTGTTTTGGGAGCTCCAGGTGCTCAGCAGCTGATGTGCCAGTGCTACTCCAAAAATTAAAGTCTGGGGCAAAAATATCAGTGGGATGCTTTAAATAAGAAACCAAGACACAATTAAAAAAGCCCAGCTGGTTCCAGCAGAGAATTGGGATGTTAGGAACAATGTGAGAGCGGGCTAGATTTTATTGTAATATTATGTTTTTAAGGAATACTAAATTTAGGATCTAAAGATGTTCATACTTGAATATATTTAAATAATTACTCTGTGAAATATTCATCCTACAATCTGTATTCTTGCTTTTCAGGTGTCTTAGCATCTCACAAATCTGTATTCCTGGCCTTAAAAAGTGTGTTTCTTGCCTGAAACAAATTTAAACAATAATGTAAGATGCCATGAAACTTGAAACCTCCTGTGTCAAGTCAAAAGGAGACACATCCCAGATAATTCCTTCCACATTTGGAAGAGGGTTTGGAGGTTTTTAGCTCAGCTCCATCCACTCACCTGAGAGCTTTTCCACCTCCTCTCAGTGGCCAAGTGTCCTGTAGAGGGGCAAAGCACATTTTGGGTGGGTTGGCAGGTGGATTTTGAGCAGCCCCAGCTCGTGTCAGGCTCTGGCAGTTCTGCTGTGTTTGCACAGCACTTATGGCAGCACTGAAGATGTGATCTCATGTGAACCCACCCAGGGTGTGGGAGCCCAGGTGCACCCCTGGGCTCTCTGGGGGTCTCAAACCCCCCTGGCGAGGGTCTCAGGGACCCCTGAGTGAGACCCTGGTGTCTCAGGGACTGAATTCACACCCCTGGGGAGAAATTACCAACACAGAGGGAATGGAAACAAGCCACCAAAATTAGCAAAGTGTAAATTAGACTGTTAGAATGTAGAATTAGCAGATTTCTAGAATGTTTGTGATAAGGGACACGTGGCCAAGATGGAGAATTTGGGGTGTGGATACCTCTTCCTCCTTCTTCTCCTGCCATCCCTGCTGGGTGACATGCTGGCACTGTCAGATTGGATGGGGACAGAGCTGGACAGTTTAACAAAGTTGTATTGTATTGGAAAATAATTGTAAATCCCCAGTAGGTAATTCAGAGTATAAAAGATCAGTCCTGCCTCTGCCAGGCAGGTTCTGCCCTGGACGTCTGGCGAGCAGAGCTGTGAGCTGGGCAGAGCAATCCTGAGATAAGGGAGAATAAACAGCCATGAAACCTCTCAGAACAGCTCCTGCAGCCTCCCATGGAAAGAGCTGGGCTCAAACCACCTGCATGTCCCCAGAGGTGAGCTCAGGGCTGAGGAGACACCTGGGCTGTGACAAGCTCACAGAGAAGCTGACACAAGCCTGTCCCTTTCCACCCTCCTGTGCTGTGATGGAGATCTCTGAGCACCCCAGGAGCTTTCCCACTGCTCCCAGGTCATCCAGTGTGAGCTCACAAGCAGGATCAGCAGTGCCCCTTCCAAAGAGGAATATCCTCCTCACCCGGATCTGTTTCAGGAGTCACTGCTGCTTGGGGTGCTCAGTGTGACCCACACTGTGTCCCTTTGGTGAGGGGCTGTGATTTTGGGAAGCTTTCAGCCCCAGTGGGCAGTGAAGCTGAGCACAGCAGTGCTGACAGTGCTGTGCCTTTCAGCAGCTGGGTGAGAAATAAGCCCAGCCTTGGGCAGTTAGGCCAGCCTGGCCATGGCCTGTGCTGCAGCTTTACAGCACCCAGCCCTCTCCATAAAGCACTTTTTTGGAAGCCAGAACCTTGAAACCTCTGCTTTGGACAAGTCTCTGTTCTCAAGTTCCACTGGGCTTCAGTTCAGCCAGAGCATTCCCAAAATAATCATCAGTCTGTGAGAGCCCCAGGCCAGCAGGGCTCATCCCACACCTCCAGCAGCCAGGCTTTAGGAGTTCATCAGCTGCAGACCCAGCAGGGCAGAGCTGGCTCTTCTGGGCTCTACATCTCCTGCTGCTCCTGCCTCAGCTCCCCTGTCCAGAGCTGCTGTGATTCAATCCCAGGGGCAGAAGGGATGCTTTAACTCTTCCCCCTGTCCCTGTCCTATTGGCAGAAAGCCAATTTCCCCTCCCTGACCCTTCCTCTAGAAATGACCATTACCTGAGCTCTTCCTCTTTGTTCCCTGGGACCACCATGCAATAAATTCCGACTTTGAGAAAGGCAAAGAGCCTCTTTTGGTCCTTTGTTTATCCCATGCTGGTGCCCATCTCCCTCTCAGGGATTAATAAATAGCTGGGAGGGAGTAACAGCATCCTAGCCCAGAGCTGCAGGGGTGAAGGTCTGCACAGAGCACTGAGTGGAAAACATCCCAGTGCCAATGCAGTGAGCCCCTCGAAATCAGCAGGGCTCAGTCCTGGGGCTGCTGCAGGGGCTCTGGGACAGCAGAGTGTTTCCTCGGGAATGCCAGGGCTGGGGAGGGTCGGGCTCGGTGCTCGGGGAGCTCAGGGAGGAGCTGCTGGTTCCAGAGGTACCTGCAGGAGCTCTGTGCCAGCAGCCCAGCCTGGTGATTCATCAGCTGCTCGTCAGGAGCTGTTAAATATCTGCTTTTTGCCAGCCCTCACTGTTTCAGTCTGCCAAAGATACTGGAGAAACAGTCACTGTAAAAAATTTATAGTTTCTCTGGGGAAAACAAAAGCTTTTTGTGGCATAATACGAGATCATAAATTAAAGCTTTTTTTTTTTTCATTAAGAAGTTACATCATGTTTTGATGTAATATGATGTGGCAGGTCATGCTTTTAATTTTAATAAGCTTAAAAAAGAGAGAGTGATGGAGATTTGGGAGTATAAATATTGTTTCTGAACCTGCATCTTCTCTTGGTGGAGGCTGGCAGGGCAGGTTCACCTCTGCCATCTGGGTTCAGGCCTTTTTTCAGGAAAACAATCTGAAGTGACTTCTGGAGGTAGCAGCAGCAGTTAATGAACTGAACTTCTACTCACAGAGCTCCCAGGAAATTGCCAAACAGCATTAGCCCTTCTGTGGTATTTGTCATACTCAGGTGTTGCTGTGCTTCAAAAACATCTCCATCCCCACTTCACCTCTTTGGGAATCTCCTGCACCTTCCCGTGGTTATAAATCGCAGTCAGAGGGAGCCGGGTGTGCTCCTGCAGGCTCCGGGGCTGCAGCCCGGTGCCAGACGCACCAGGAGCAGCCCCAGGGCCCCTCTCACACAGAGGCACCCAGGGCCGGGGCTGGAGCCCGCCCTGCTGCAGGACCGCGACACTCAGGACTTGTGGCAGGGTGAGGCTGTGACAGAGAGCAGAATTCACAGATCTTTAACCTGAGTGAGCTCCCAGCACATCTGAAACTGTGAATAGGTACAGAAAAGCCTACCTGGTGATCAGTTTTGTTCCTGATAAAGGGCACAGAAGGGAGATCAGCCCTCATTGTAGCCTTTGGTCACCGCCATAAGGGATGCAGAGGGGCAAAGAGGGGCAATAATCCCCTGCTCACATTCCACATCCCAAACGTGCTCGGTTTCCCTTCAGCTGCGTGCCTGGCTGGGGTTTATTCAGCCCCTTCTGCCACAGCTTTGCTGGCCTTGGCTCTGCTGGTTCTGACGTCTCCAGACCAGAGGGGCATTGCCCCATCCCTGCCTGGCATCCTGCAGCTCTCCCCGCCTCCCTTGGCAGAGCCTGGCACTTTCTGCAGGAGTCTGGAATAAGAAATGAGTGCTGTGACCCAGCTGAGTGATGGGGCTCACCCAGAGCTGCCTCACCCCGCGCCCAGCCCGAGGAAATTGCCTTGGGGCTCTGCAGGGCACTTGCCTTTCATTCTCCTTTCTGATTTCTCTTTCCACTCCTCTTATTTATTTTCCTAATAGTTCATTTCCCCCCCATTCTGACTCTCATTTTGCTATTTTTAATCGCATTCAGAGTGGAGGGAAAGGGTGACCCGCTGTCCCCGGCAGTGACACCCAGTCTGTGCCTTGAGTGACAGGAGGTACCATTAGAATGAGCATCCCTCCTGTGACAGGGACTGTCCGTGTTAACATCTCTGTACTCTGGGCTGCGGGCTTGATCTCCCGGAGCTGTAAATTATGAGTGACTCCATCAAAGGCAGAGGCATTCCCGCAGAGCTGGCCCGGGGGAGGTCAGGGGGAGCTGTGCTTTCAGCATTTCACATGTCTGGCCACTCCTGCCAGTCCCTGGGGTGTGTGCGGCCAGTCCCTGCTGGGGCTGAGCTTCTCCCTGCCCTGCATTTCTGGAGGATCAGCTCACGCTGGTGCTTGAGCCTGGCTGTGCAATACTCCATTGGAAATCATATCAATATCAAAACACAATAAAAGCGAAACAAAACATCTGAAATCATTTTCTCTGTGTACACAGAGTGTGTCTCCTTGGGGTAAAACTGATCTTTCAGAGTTCAAGAGGAAAGTAAACTACTGCAGGCAGGGAAAGTTCAGCAGAATTGGCTGAGAGCAACAGGCCAAGATGAAACATCTCCAAAGTTACTCTGTGAGGAGGAAAATGATTTTGCCCTCAGTTCCACAATTTCACACCCCTGTTGTATGACTGGTTTCTGTGCTGGTAATTTCTTTGCATTAAAGAAAGCCATGAATGTTCTGGGGGAGGCTGAACTCCTAGAAGAGGCTCTGTGGGAAGGGGGAAGAATGCAGAGTTTTGATTCATGCCAGAAGGAATGTGCTCACTAGGAACAAAGTTTACAAAACTCGTTTCAGGAGGTACCAAACCACCATGAGATCAAAACCTGCATGATCAGACTTGGGAAACAGAGGAAGGAGCTGCAGAAATGGGTGCACAGGGAGAGTGGGGAGGGTCAAAGGTGGAGGAGCCCTTAAATCTCTTTGCAACTGAGAGAAAACAGAAAAAAGATTTTTAAGAACTCCATACTTTGTATTCTCTTAGATAATGAGCACATAAAACGTCTGGTTTTCATCTTTTTTACACTTATGTAAAATTAGGATCAACTCACCAAGTTAATGGAGTTACATAGGTTTAAATCTGGCATAAGTGAGATAAGAACCAGGCCTGTCAGTTCATTAAGGACTTCATTAACTGTGACTGCAATATCTGCAGAGCCTGTGTTCCTGCAAATAAAAACATCATTTGAGGCTGCAGGAAGGGATCCTGGAGTGAGCTCCACCAGCAGCTCCCATCCCGAGGCTGGATGCTGTCCCTGGGGATGTCAGTCTGTCTGTCTGTCCCTGGAACACTCGGGGTGGGTCTGACAGGCACACCCAGGGCTGCACACACCCAGGATCTGCCCTTGAATTCAGCTTTGTCAGGGCTTCTTGGCTGGCAAAACTCTCCTGTTTATGTTTATCTCAGATGCGAGTTAAATATAAAACTTCATTCCACGGCTCTGTGCTTCCTGCTGAGGGATTGCTGATGGTCTCATGATGCCTCTCAGCCCACTCTGTGCCAATTTGACTCAAACATCAAGATAAATGTGTGTTAAAAACCATCCACGAGAAGGATCTGAGTAACAAAGCAATGAGCAGCTCCCTCACAAAGTTTATTTCCTTCCAGGACTGATGGGCTCCATCATTCCAGCTCTGCTGTTTGATCAGGAAATGATGCAAATATCCCATGTCCCTCTGTCGGGGCAGTTGTGAACAACTGCTAATTTTTTTTGTTTAAGTTATAGGTCAAGCAGCAATTTCCCAGCACAGCCCCTAATGAAAGCAAAGATTTTCTTCCTTTTTAAGCACACATCAGACCAATCTAATTTACTGGGCAGAAAATTCACTTTAGTGCAGAAGGACAATCCAGACGTATACACTACTCAGGCTCTTGTTAAGTGAAAATTGGGATAAGTGGTACTAAGTGGATGCATAGATCTTCTTCTTGTCCTCTTCAATAGGGTGAATTTTACCCTTAACAAGAAGTGTAAGTAGAGCATCAGTGTTGTCTGGGTTCTTCTGAGGATCATTAACACACAGCTGAGTTTCCCCATAAAGATGCAGCACGAAATGGGAATTAATTGAGCTGGTTTAGTAGTGATGTACTTCCTGCTTTTTGCTTCTTACTTGTAAACTGTGAACTCTATTATGCCTCGTCCAAATTATGCTGGAGAGAAAGGTTTTGAATTAATTTCTATCAATCCTTCCTGGGATTTCCTTTTGCATTTCTAGCCCATTTCTGCTATTTGTTCTGCTGGGAATTTATCATATCACAAGGAAATCCTGCAGACACTTAATTTAGTCTTGGTGTGACTTGCTAGGTTTGCCCTTGAGAAGGTCTGCTCAGAATGCTCAGATATGCAGATGTGATATGGGCCCTCCAAAGAAACTTCAGAGCCCCAGCTGCAGCCACCAGGGAGGGGCTGATGGAACCTTAACCTGGGCAGGTTCGGCCTGGGGGAGCTCCAGAGGAGTTTGGCTCTTTGTCCCTCCTCCAGCAGCAGCACAGGCACACAAGGCTCAGTTCTCCCAATCCCTGGGAGCTCTGGGTGCAGTGGTGAGGCTGGTGAGACTCTGAGAGGGATTTCATTGCACAGCTCATCAGTGGTGCCAGGGAAGATGTAGTTCAGCTCCAGGCTGCCAAATCTCCATCCTGGAAAAGGGGGGAGCTTCTGCAGAAGTTAAGGAGCTTCTCTGAGTGTTAAGGTAAATTCACAGAAAAAGGGGAAAATATATTTAAATAATAGAAATAAGAGTATGGGAAAGGATCTAAAACTTTTAGTGATGTATTTAAGATGAGCTGAGTGTTGAGATATATCCATAGAGATAGGGGGCTCTGCCCTGCTGGGCTCTGAGCTCTGCCCTGCTCCTCTCAGCAGTTCTGGTTCCTGGGGATGAGAATGGACAGTCCTGCTCTGTCCTGAGCAGCCACTTGAGAGCAATTTCTTTAGATGCTCCCAGCAGGTGGCCTGAACTGCAAATAGAGCTTGGAAAATTCCCTTTTCCTCTTATACTCTGTTTCCCACTTGACCCCAAATCAATCTCCTGGCTGGTTCAAAAAGCCCCACCGTCCCAGGGGAATGTAAATGACACCTTGGTGTGAGAGCTGCTGCTTTTGGCTCGTGGCCCTGATGTCATTTCAGTGCTCTGTCCATCAGGGGAATGTCCCCTGACACAGACACTGGGTTACCTTCCCTGCAGTGACTCATCATTTTCCCACAATTAAATTTTTGAGCTCTAATGCAAAGCAGACTTATCTGCTTTGACAGGACAGTACAGAGCAAACAGAAAAGACTAAATTTGTATTGGCAGCTACCACTGTGCTGCAGTTATGAGTAATCCAGCACAACCAGAAAGGACACCAAGAAATCCAAATAGACTCCAGTGGCTGGAGAGCCAAAAGAGAAACCTGAGCTGGTGGTCCCCAGGAACTCCCTGGTTAGACTTGTACCAGGACACGGGATGGGAACAGCAGCAACAAATGTTTCCAGGGTTTCTCTCCTTTCTAGATATCTCTAGATAATGTTACTATAATCTTTTATTGTCTTTTTTATTTCTTAAACAGAAGAAAAAACCCAAAAAACAACAACCCATGGCACTGTGGTTAATTTCTCTGTGTGCTGTGAAGACTAAATGGAAAAATCTCTCATCACAACATTCAACCACTGCAATTTCCTCCATCCTGTGCCCTCCTGCACCCAGAGCAGCCCTTCCCACAGAGTGTCCATCTGCCCAGCTCATGAAAACTGGGGAGCTGGGAGGGGCTGAGGGTGACCCAGCCCCACTCCTGGGCACCATCACTGCCTGACGGGGCTCCTCAGGTTTCGTTTGCTCTGGCCACGTGCTAAGGACCATCACCTGCTGCCACAGATGCTTTCTGGTGCTGGGGACATCTGTCACACCTGCAAGTGTTTGTGGAAGGACACAAAAGAATTGGGTTGAATCTTACCTTGGAGATCTTGGTTTGCAGATTCATCAACTCAGGAATCTTCTAACTGAGGAAAGACCTGCATGGATCCAGCTGGGTTTAGTTCCCCCTGGGCCGGGTGTTCCAGTCAGGAGCTCTGGGAATGAGGAAAAACATGGAATTTCTTATTATATTTATCTCACTGGCTCCAAATTTACATGTGCAATTACTGAATCTGCACGTGCAGATCAATTAAAAAAAAAGTACAGATGAACAGAACTTGCTGGCTCGTGTTTCAGCAAATTAGGACATGATTACACACAGTCAAAAATCTGGATCCTAAACCTTTGTACACTTCTGTTGTGATATTTTGTAATTGCTAATTGCAACAATATCTGTGCAGGGTATGTAATTCAACATGACAAGTGTTTTTAGCAGCAGGTGAATAAGATCAGTTATTGAAACAGCAAAATTATTGCCAACATTGAGGAAATTAGATCAAAATGCAAGGTCCAAAGAGCCTCATTCATATCAGATCTAACACAAGCTGGAGTAAACACAGAGAATTGTTAACTTCACATGTCAATAAATTATTTAAATAGTTTATAAGAAAACAGTGGCTTGGCACAGTTCTGACTTTTCAGCATCATAAACAGAGTAGTAATACTACACAGCTCCACTCATATATTCATATTTTGGACTCCTCACCTCTTGTATTCTGTGTGTAAATTGGAAAGCCTTGAACATTAATACACCAGACACGAATTCCTCCCCTGAACAGCTCCCAGTGCCTGGGCAAGCAGCAGCTCTTTCTGTTACACCTGAAATCTGCTTGCTCTGGCTTACACAGAGCCTGAGTTTTGGCCCTTGAGCAGCACTTGGCATCATTAATTCCAAACTACCACAAGCCCTTGTCTTGCGCTGCCTCCTCCAAGGAGGTGATGCTGGAGAAGGCTGTGAGCTGCTTTTTGGGAGTTCCAGTTTTAGTCTTTGTGCCCGCACTGGGAGCTCTGGGAGCTGGCTCTGGGCAGGAGCTGCTGCTGGTGCCTGGTGCCAGCAGTGCCAAGGGCTCTCCAGGGCACCTGGAAAAAGGGACCTGGCTCTGTGCCAGGGACTGCCACCAAGAGGGCTTCACTTTTTAAACGCCAAGCATCAAGGATGTGATGTCCTTAAGGAGAACCTTGCCTTTCTCTTGCCTTGCAACATGAAATCAAAGCTGTGGGGTGTCCAGGGAGCACTGGGAGAGCAGGGCAGGACTGTGGCACCACCTGTGGCTCCAGATTCACCGCTCACAGCTGCAAAGGGACCAGTTTTGGCTTTCACAGCCCAAAAATGCACTCTTCTTCATCTGCAGCCAGGACCATGAGCAGCACAGACTCTGGTGCCCAGCTGCAAGCTCTGCCTTTCTCTGGTAACTCTGCTGTCAAGAGCAAGGGAATCACAAAGCACAAGTGAAAAGGATTAATCTGAGTGTCTCTCTTAGCTGAGCTTTACATAACACTGGACACTTAAAACCTTTTATCCCGTGTCAGTCCCATCAGTCCCGCTGGCAGCCTGGGGCTCTGGTCCTGCTGGAGCACCTGCAGCACTGGGGGCTGCTCCAGGAGCATCTCACAGCTCCCAGCTCATTCCTCCTCCTCAACCCTCTGCCCTGCTCACCACGAGTAGTTTTCTCTGATTTCTTGCTGTTGGCTCCCTGCTCGTGTCCTGGAGATCAGTTGATAAATAAATTACCATTTCCATAGCTGCACCAGGCACTCAGGAAATGCTTGTGCCCAAAGTCAGCATTTGGGAACCTGCCTTCCCACTTCTGCTTTCACTTTAAGATTCTTTCTTAATGAGGAATAATGAACATCAACACCCAGTTATTCAGTAAAGCAAAGCATATAAGCAATTAAATTAAATTAAATTAGCACAGCCAAGCAAACAAAGCAGTAATCATTCAAGTCCTCTATTTAGGCTGCAGCTATAGTGATAGACTGAAGAATAGCAACACATTCCAGTAAAGACAATTACTATTAAATTTTTATTTTTTGAAAATCTCAAACACTGAGTAAATACTAATTTTTGTCACAAAAGGTTCCTTTTATATCGTTTTCCCCTCTTGTTTCAAAATGTGACAAATCCCAGACAGAACTGGTCTTTTTTAAGCTTCATTTTACAGGAGTATATTCAGCATTATCTTCTCCACACACTCTGAGCTCGAATCCTCCTGGGAGTCTCCAGCACTTCCCTTGAATGTACTAAAACAAGGATTGGCCAGTCCAGAACAGTAAAGGATGGAGATATTAGAGAATAGTCTTGGGTCAAGAATTATTATTGCTAGAGGCCTCCAAAATCTAGTTATGGGTTTCAGCAAACCCTGTGGGCTCTTATGATAATGCTTTTCTACAGTATTATTGTTATATGGCACTAAATCAGTCAGATTCATGAGCAACAAGAGGTCAATGTCTGATTGAAATTCATAAGGTCAAAAAGGAAACTAAAAATCAATTTATAAGATATGAAGATTTAGGTTCAAACTATATCCATGAGCAATAAAATTTCACATCCATAAATGTAAGAAATCAGTTATTAAACTTGAGGGGGGGAAGAAGACTTATTAAGTTTTACACACACATAAGGCAGCTAACACATAATTTTATCAGACATTACTGAAATCCTATGTGTAATATAAGAGATGATGGGCTAAAATGCTAAATGGTTTAGCACTAAATTATTAAGTGATGTATCCCTAAGGTATTAAAAAGATAAGAAATGCAGAGCAGGTGTCTCTCCCACCAACTCTTGATCACCAGTTTAAGTGCATATTGATAACAAATGCACTTTAGAGGCAAAATAGTATTAGTAATATTTTTGCAGTGTGAAAGCCTCACGTCAGAATAACTAAAAGCTTCTACCTGACAAAGAAATGTTCATATATATATATATATATATATGTATATAAAATCATGCTAAGTGTTAGCTCCCTGTGGAACAGAAATGAACCTCCAGTGCTGTGAGCTGGTTTGGTGCTTACACATGAGTAAATAATGGAGGGGAAATAACAACTCCACCACATTGAGAAGGAGAATTATAGCAAGGGCTCTTACCTGGGCCGAAATGAAAATGCATTTTTATTAAAATTGCAGATTAATGGAGGTTCCTGGGAACCAAAAGGTATAAAAATGGAACACTGCAGACAAATGTGGTTATTTCAAGCCTAGCCCATGGATTCCATGAGAATTCTTTTTTCCCTTGCTGTTAATTTTCCATTTGTCCCCAGTTTGGATTGGTGATTGCTCAGGGAATGCTGCTCACAATTGTGTTTGGGTCTCTTGGTGCATCCAGCCTCTAACTAAACCAGGAGACCCTGAACTTCTCCTGCTTCAAACCTTCCTTGTTTGCCCTTTGGGAACAGCCCACATCTGCATCCCTTCCAGGCTGGGGCTGCAGGAGGCACTGCAACCTCTGAACACAAGGACAGGGATTCAGTGCATCCAGTCCTTTCCCAGGAATTTAATCCATCCAGTCCTTTCCCATGGATTCAATCCATCCAATCCTTTCCACAGGAATTCAATCCATCCAATCCTTTCCTGGGAATTTAATCCATCCAATCCTTTCCCATGGATTCAATCCATCCAATCCTTTCACAGGGATTCAATCCATCCAATCCCTTTCCCAGGAATTTAATCCATCCAATCCCTTTCCCATGGATTCAATCCATCCAATCCTTTCCCAGGCACTAATCCATCCAATCCTTTCCTGGGAATTTAATCCATCCAATCCTTTCCCATGGATTCAATCCATCCATTCCCTTTCCCAAGGATTCAATCCATCCAATCCTTTCCCAGGCACTCAATCCATCCAATCCTTTCCCGGGAATTTAACCCATCCAGTCCTTTCCCAGGAATTTAATTCATCCAATCCCTTTCACAGGAATTCAATCCATCCAATCCCTTTTCCAGGGATTCAACCCATCCAATCCTTTCCCAGGAATTTAATCCATCCAATCCCTATCCCAGGCACTCAATCCATCCAATTCCTATTCCATGGATTCAGTGCATCCAATCCCTATCCCGGGCACTCAATCCATCCAATTCTTTCCCATGGATTCAGTGCATCCAATCCCTTTTCCAGGGGTTCAGTCCATCCCATCCCTTTCCCAGGAACTCAATCCATCCACATTTCCAGGAATTCAGCCCATCCCACACTTTCCAGGGGTGCCCCTGCCTGGACTCTGAACAAGGACACCTCAGCAATCCTTTCCTATCCTTCAGCCAAAGCTTTCTTCTCTTTGTCTGCCACAAATTTTATCTTTTTATCAGATTTTCACTTCTGCATCTTCTCCTGCCATGGTCTTAGGAAGAAACTTTGTGAGTTTCTTCAAGGTAGCCACAGAATATGGAATTGTTCAGGTGGCTGCAGGGATTTCATGGATTCCTGGGGGATTTCCCAAATTGCAGGAATGAATGGTCAGCATTACATCAATGCTGGGATACAGGATGTGCTCACAATAATTATGTAAAATTACAGCAAGTGATGATTTCAGAACTTGCTCCTTTTTTTTCTCTCTACATAAGCAAACTGCCATGACTTAATTACTTGTTAACATAATAAGCAACCAAAAAAATTCAGGTTTTACAACGAAAAAGAACAATCCTTAAGCTTGTTTATAATGATTCTGGAGTAAAATTGCCTAAAAAGGTAAAAATTGTTATATTAGCTATATTTTAATATAGTAGAGTTAAAATTATATTACAAAAATTATAGATAATTATGGAAAATGATACATTCTGTGTCTAGCAGGATACCTAAACACTCCTGTAAAAATGAAATAAGGATCTATTAATGCCATAAACCTACTTAATAAAAGTTGCTTTCATATTCAAAACCAAAATATTAAAGCATGCTCCATATCTGAAAGTCAAAAGTGAAAGAATAAATTAACTAAGGTTAAGAACCTTGTAGCAGCTGACTAACAAAGCTCTAGGGCATTATAAAATTTCATGCTCTTGTAATAAAAAGGATAAAGAATTGGCTAGAAGACCACTAAAAGTTAAAATAAATGAACATAAAGTAGATGAAAAAGCTTGACACGGCTGAGACCACAAATGTGTAAAGACCAAAGACACAGTTTTAAGCCATTAGAGGACTGAATTAAATGCAAAATGAATCCTAGTAGTAAATTAATAGAAAATTACAAAGGTAAATGAGCTCTTTTTCCCAGTTACAGAAAACTTTTTATATAATTTTTTTTCCAGCACTTGAAAACATTAGAAATGTGGTGAGTTAAATTCTGGCACCTGCTCAAGCCAGAATCAATCCCTAATACTTTTGCATATAGAAAAAAAATCAATTCTTATAGAACAGACAGAAGCAGGATCACACGAGGTATTTTTCACTTCATATCAGGTGGGAGCAATTCACCTTTTAAATTATTTTCTAGAGTGTGTTCCAGTTTTACCTCTGAGCTCAGCCCCACCTTCACTCATGTAAACCTTCAAAAGCAAGGATGAGAAAAGACCAAATATTTGAGACTTGTTCTGTTGTTATTTCTTAATCGAGGGATGAGAGTGAGAAGGGAAGAGCTTGAAAAAAAATAATTAAGGCACATTTTAACCTAAAGAAAAAAGAACTGAAGCAAAAACCTTTAACTTTGCAGGATTACAGACCCAATGTGGAAGGGAACACACCTCTGGTCTGACACATTCTGTTTGCCTCTCTGGCCACTTCTGCATTTGGAAAACCTGCTGAGGGTGAGAGAATTGGCAATTATGGATCTAACCTGGATCCCCAGTCAAAAACCAGAGGGATGGGAAAGGAAAACACTTGGTGACCTCAAAGCATCAGTGCTTAGAGCCCCAGAATGGATTCATGGTGGGGCTGGATCCCAGGTCCAGCACCAGAGATCTTCCTGAGCTTTGCTCTGTGCTGTGTTTTGCCTTTGGAGGTGCAGACATAGGGTCTGGTTTGGTCTCTGCAATGCAGAGTGTTCAGGGTGCCATCAGTCACTGCAGCTGTGATCCAGCTGTCTGCAGATCCAGCTGTGAGCCAGCTGTGATCCAGCTGCAGAGCTCTGTGCAAAGCCTTCTGTGGCAGCTGAGGCTCACTTTGTGTTTGAAAAGTTCCCTGTGACACAGGAACGAATTCCCTCCACCAGCCCAAGCCATGGGCAGGGGTAAGACACTGTTTATTGCTGGAAAAATTCCTTCTCCCCCACGGGCTTCCAAACAGATGAAGTGTAAGAGGTTTTCTAAAATCAGGAACCCCAAAGTGATTGGAAAGAAAAGATTTATGGGCAGTGCAAGTCTGGCTCTTGACAAGCTCAAGTTCAGAAGGTTTTTAGGGATCTCACACAAGTTCTGAACTTTAGGTTCAGCTGCTTTGAGGAACTGTCTTCCTCCAGTTCTTGTTTTCTGGATTTTTGGTTTGGCTTCCAGGCTCTTCGTGGCTGCTTTACCCCCAGGAGCTGCTGCAGGGTGAGGATGTTGTGTTGGAGTCCTAATGCACCCCCTTGAGCGAGCTCGAGGAGTGTTCCCCTTCCCAGGGCTGGGAAAGGGCTCTCCTGGGTGCAGGGGAGGCACATCCCAGGGGAGCCTGGTGCAGCCCACCCCAGCTGTGCAATCCAGCCCTGAGGGACAGTGAGGCACCCAGGACAGGGAATCGCAGGGAGCTGGAGCTGGGCAGGTCCCCAGGGGGAATTCCTGCAGCCACCAGCTTTGGAGAGGTGCAGCTGCTGGGGTTTTGTGCCAGCCACCCCAAGATGGCAGAGAGGATCTCATTGCTCTGCCCATTTTAGCCAGGTAGAAAACTCACAGCAGCTTTTGGGTGGAAATCTCTGAAGTTTAGGTTGAAAAGGAACAAATGAAACTCTGGAAATGGAGGAGCTGGTGGGAAAAGCTGGGTGATAACAGTGTTTAGCAGAGCCCATCAGTTCTCTTCATTAACAAACTGTCCTGGCCCTGTTTCTAGAGCAGCCCCAGCACATCAATCTGACCATTTCTAATGAGACTGAGGCTGCTACTGCACGGGCCAGACTTGCTTGTCAGCCACTGCCTGATGGGTTTAAGTAAGAAATGATCCTTCATTAATTAACCTTCACTTGCTATGTAGATTCACTCATTGAGATGCAGGTAATTAAGCCAAGGTCATTTCAAGGACTGACAGAGCAAAAACAGCCGTGCAAAGGTGCTGTGGTTGTTTTGATCAAGGGCTTTCACTGCAGTTGTTTCAGTGTGACAGGGACACATCCCAAAGTGGCCTTTTGGGGGGAAAAGAAAACCTTCCTAATTTTTGAGTGTGTCACCCCAAGGCTAAATAGGTTTTGGACCCAACTTTATAGATTTGGTACGTGGTGTAGATTAGGAAAAGAAAATCTCAGTAAACTCTAGAAAATTCCAGATGAAAAAACAAGAATATGTGGAAGAGAGGCAGGAATGAACTTATTGGGAGGTCTTGACAGTGACTGAAATATTCCTGCAAAAAAGACTCTCAATCTTGCATTTCATTGAAAGTAATAGTCCCCAATTAAAACAGAACCACTCCAGTTAGAAAACTTTCTGTAAAAAATAGAAGTGTAATTTGTCTTGGTGCCCAGATTAATCTCCCTGGCTTTTAACCCTTGCCCACGAGCTGGTGCAGCCTGTGGGGAGCTGGGCAGTGCAGGCTCTGCTCCCTCCCAGGTGGAAAACTCCAATTATGAACTTGCTTGGGGACAGAACAGCATTTTCTGCACTCCTCCAAATTAGCTCCTCCATCAGTCCAAGCCGTGTGAAGCTCCCAACTTTGATCACTGTTGAGAGCAAAGTGAATACATTGAACCTGCAAATAGCCTTTGGCTCTTTCCAAGTGGCTCCCTTATAATTTGAGTGTTAGATGAAAGTTGCATGTTATAGATTTTAATAACTCTCTTCCATTTGGGCTGCTGAGTGCCACTTGCTGGGGATTATATGACCCTTCTCCCCAGCATGTCCCATTATGGGCACTTAACCTTGAAAGTTGTAAAGACAGAACATTTAATCTGTTAAACACAGGCAGAATCAGAAGGTTATATAATTACAGGTAATTTGGCTTAGCACTTCTGGTGCTTTTCAATCATGAAAAGAAATTTTGCTGAAAATTTTCTCCTCAAGAAATGGCAAAGAAATATAATAAAAAAATGGAGTATTGCAGAGCAAAAGTGGTTTTGAGCTATATACATAAATTTGTTTCAATTAAAGCCTTCAGTAATCATTAGTAAACTTTTACAAGCAAAGAGCAAAATTCAGTGTTAACACTTGTGCAGAAAAACCTGGAGCAGATGAGAATGGATTTGAAATTCTTTTCCCACAAATATTCCTGAGAAGTGTAAATTAGAGCCTTCAGCAAATCTCCTTATGGAAATTCCACAGCTGGGCAAACAGCAAATTGTTTCCATGATGGAATAAAAAATCAATAAAATTAAAATCTTCTGAAAGAGAGGAAATAATTCACTACAGCAGAAAAGACCAGATAACAACAGATTAGAACAGATAATAACCAAAGCATTCTGGCTTTATGGTGATGAGGGAAGGGCACAATTCTATAGAGATTACAGGAGATTTACTCATTCTAAGTTTCAAAAAATTGATGCTTCAATGAAGAGAGATTTTTGGAGAGCCATTTTACCATCCACAGGTGTTGCTGGACTTTTAAAACACTTACCTGAGTAAAGGCTGCAGTGCATTACTATTATTATTATTATTATTATTATTATTATTATTATTATTATTATTATTATTATTATTAATCAGATTTAAGGGGATGATCAAACCTTGTGGCTCAGAGGTTTATAATCAATAAATAACTGAGAAAAGTATTTTACAACACCTTTAAAGTGGGGGGAGAGAGTGAGATGAGAAATGAGATATGAAAAGCTGAGTGTCTGATAATCTCAGCCTAAAGTTAATTTTCCACAAGGAACCAACAAAGAAAAGATGGAGAAATCCATGGCTGGACAAACACTTGGACCTGCTCCACACACAATGGGGTTTAACCACTGGGATTTCCATTTTAATCCTCCAAACCTACCTTGTAACTGATTTTTTTAAAGAAAAATTCAACAATTTTCATTTCCAGTCGCCCCCAGGAGCCCCTGGTAGCCCAGCAGCCACCCCTGCCCATGGCACCAAGTGCCACACAAGTGTCACTGTCACAGGCACATCTCACACACATCCCCAGAGCTGCAAAAATGAGCAATTAGAGCTGTGTTTCATTTGGAAATCTGAATTTTCAGCACCACCAACATTTTTTTCCCCAGGAAGGCAACACTGTCAAAATGTTTTGTTTATGCAAAGCTCTAAAAGGGAAAAAAAAAAAAAAGCCAACCAAACTAAAAATATGAAGTCAGCTGAACCTGAACGGAGCTCCAATTACACCCAATTTTTTTAAAGCTTTTGCAAAAGTGTTTGAGCTTAATTAGGTTAAGCTATTTCAAAGCATGCCCAGTTGTTGTAATTTGTTTATGATACAGAGTTGCTCTTTGATCATGAATGTTCATTTTTATAGAAACCCTGTTATCAGTCTCTGGATAAGAAACAAAATGAGCAGTGCTTGTGGTAAGAAAATTTAGAAATTTTAAGAAGCTCAGGAAAAAAAAACTGTCTTCTTAATAAAGATGTGACTTAATTTAGCATGTGATGGCAGGAGGGTAAATAAATGATTTTTTAGGGAAGAAAGGGAAATTAAAGTGTGTTCATTTATCCACCATGCCAATGATATGGTGGTGGAGAATCTCAACCTGAACTTCACCACTTCTTGGGGAAAGCTCCTCGAACATCTGCTCATAATTTTTATCACTGGAAATTCTCCCATTCCCATAGAAAGAGAACACAAATCATTCTCCAGCCTTGAAACTGCTCCTTGATAAGGATGTTTTAGAGAGAGTTAATCAGAAGGGTGAGGAAGGTGAATGAAGTGTGAGTGTCCCTCTGAAAATACTCCTTTTTAAAGGCTGTTGGTGGAATTGGGGAACAAGAACATCCTCAGACCATCTTTATTCCAAAGCAGGAATCTGGGTTAGAGGCTCTGGGTTGCCTTTCAGCTTCTCTCTCTGGTTTTTTTTTTGGGTTTTTTTTGGTGTTTTTGTTTCAGTCTTCCCCGTGGTGAGATGGGTGCATTAGCTGCACGCTTTTCTAGCTGCAGATCATCCAAAATACATGACTACATCGTGGCCTTTGGGAAGGGCTGCATTCACAGAGCATTTAAATGAGCTTTTTTTCTGAGATGGCATGAAGATATTTTCTCACTCCGAGGGGAATAATGCAGATCTGTCGAAAGTTCCCTGTACCAGCAGAGCTCTCTCTCCCTGGAACACTACAGAATGGAGAAGAGCTTCATATGCAAAAATTCAGTTTTAAAGCTTTGCTCAGCTTTTTTTTTTTTGTAATTATTATTAATTTCTTGTTGAAACTCCACTGATGACTGAGTGGCCTGTGAGCATCCTTGCACATCCCAGGACTGGCCAGCTCAGAGCCACCTCACCTGATTTATGCCCAAATTAGTCACAGATGCAAATGAGACGTGCAATATTTGTGCACTTTCTCAAAGCTTGGTCTTAATGACTCATCTCCCAAAACAAAACTAATGATGTTGAAGAGCAAGATGCAAATATTTGCTCTTTGACAATGACATCTCCGAGAAGCAGCTCCTGTATCATCAGTAAGGCTCAAGTTCAGCCAGCTCAGCCTCTCCTCCTCTTCACAATTAACTTCCACTTACTTTCACATTTTTCAAATGTGTTCAATATCCAACATTTATTTTAAGTCAGGGCCAGATTTATGAAGGTATTTTTGTCCACAGGAGCTGGACACAATCCCTGCTCAGGCACTTCTTCAAAACTCACCACTCAGCTTTGCCTGCATCTGACCCTCAGTTTTGGTCTTTCTGGTGGACAGAGCCTCCTTTTGTTTGTGGTCTCTGCACTTTTGGACCCTGAGATGATTTCTCAGATTGAAGGTACTAAATCACCTGGTATTATTTTTACTCCAACTAGGCTGTATTTAGATACTATATCCATGTTTAAAATCTGCTTCCCATAAATGTTATGCAACATTCCCTTAAAAATTGCTGTTTCAGTTAACATTTCTGCCCATAAATCAGTCACTGGAATATTCAGAGAAAGCAAATATGAAAGGGGTGTGAACACAGCTGAAGGCTATTCAATGTTTTATTCAAAGGAGTTTTCATGGAAAATATTTTGAGGTATTTGCTTAGTTCTAATCATTACCATGGGACGCCTTGGAAATCCAATAGTGACAGAAATGCCAAAACTTGAAAGCAATTAAGTGTGTTTGAAGAAAGAAATTTTCATTTTCTGTTTGCGCTGAAGTTTTGGTGCAGGAAGGAGGCAGCACAGCCGAGCCAAATTCCACAATTCTCACAGCATCCAGCAGTTTGGAAGGCCATGGATCCACCCTAAGCTCTTGGAGACCTTCTGTGACTGTGGGGAGCATTTTTTTTTTCCTTTTCTGTCAATATTTTTGGCCAGGAATTTGGCCATTGCTGAGCTTACATTTCCCAGGACAACATTCCTGGGAATTCCCATTTCCACAGGCAACAAAAGTGAGTTGGGATAGAGCTCGTGGGGGAAAGTTCCACGTTCTGGGTTGGTGTGCAGCAAGAAAGGGCTGGAGTGGCATGAGAGCTTTGGGGACAAGGTGAGAATCGGTCACCAAGGCTGGGCTCGATGGGCTGGAGGGATTTTCCAGCCTCAGCAGTTCTGGGATTCTGGGACGTCTGAGCTGCTGCTGAAGCAGACCTGAACCAAACCCCCGGTGAACTGATCATGGTCAAATTCAGCCCGGTGTCCCCCCTGTGGGAGGTCAGGCACCTTTAGGGCACACAGATTTTGAGGCTGCTGGTGGCCTCAAGGGTGCTGAACCTTAATTCCCATTTAATGGGAGTCCAGGAGCCGATTCCGTCAGGAATTCACTCCACGGAGTGATGGATGGCGCCTCCAGCACGCTGCTCCAGCCTTGCCGCGGTGCCAGGGCTGCGCCAGCTTTCCTGAAAGGATTTTAGCAGCCAGAGCTGAGATGGGAGAAGGTTTTCCTGCTTGCAAAGTTCAGCTCCGAGCTGTGGCCGAGCATCCTTGCTTTGCATTCCAGGGGTTTTGTCCGGGCTGCGTGTTCGGAGAGATAACAACAGCGAGAAGTGGAAACGCGCTGCCCTCCTCCTCTCCTGCGGTACAGCTCGGGATTGTAATAGAGACATCGCATCTGAAACACATCCGCTCGAGTTTTGGAAGGCCAAAGCATGAAGGCATTTCATAAATTAGGCTGGATGGATGAACTCTTGGAGCATAAAAGAGCGCCAAGGAACAGCACGGGGTGGGTTTTCCCTTCAGGACCCGGCACTTCGCAGCTATTCAATTACCGGTTCAAGATAATAAAGCACCAATGCAGCAGCTACTTCACACTGTACTTCATCTTTTACTTGCTCATGAATACGGAATTGCTGATCACACAGGCATCACACGGCTCGCTCCTAACATGCACAGCCTCAAAACCCCGGCTCTGTGCTGGCTTTGAACTCTTGGGTTTGGACGTGGCGTGGAAAAAAATCCCTTTAGGAACGGGACTTTCAGCCGCCCATAAAGCACCGGGATGGGGTGTTTGTGGGGCTGCCCTCCAGGCTGTGCCTGGGCTGTTATTAAAACAATAACAGCCAGATGACAAAGGCTAACCCTGCATAAAAACCAGGCAGGAACACAGGGCACGACACGCAAGCAGAAAATACAAAATCAACCCCAAAGCTCCGTGGTATTTCTCACTGTAAGCTGCCTGGTCCCCATTCTGCCATCACTGCAAAATGACTTTGCACGTTGTAATTGGGGGAATAATGGAGCCAATTTTCTATAATCATCTATACATCCCCAAAGCAAACCCTGAGCCACCCCAGGAACGCATTGCCATTAACTGTCTCTAGGCTCCACTTTTGGCACAGAACTTTTCATTCCAATGCTCGCTTTATAGCGGTGCCATTAGGAAATATTAGAAATGTTAACATTTTAATATAATGAGGCAGATGCAACTCGGGTTTTTTCTTGCAATATCAACTTTCTGGAAGTTATGAAAACGTGACATTTTGCAATAAGCAAGCAAAAAACCCCACCAACAAACCCAAATAAATGGAAAGAGGCAATTTAGATGCAGATACTCCAAATGTGAGGTGCTGATGTGCTGAGCCCCTGCACAACCTTTAATATTTCTTGAGGGAGGAGACTGAGGGACTAAGCTACGCTTTGGTCCAGGGAAGGAGGAGAATGTGTCTCTTGTTCTCATTTAAAATGCTCGTTTTAGATATTTAGATGCTGAAGTCAACAAGGTGCTTCAGCACACGCCTGAATCCCTGCCCAGCCAGTTCCCTCGGTGCCATAAAACAACGTTTGATAATTTGCACAATGCTTGAGAGACAACTGGTGATTTGTAATCCGTAAATCCAATGAACTTTTGACATCTCCCGTTGCCTGGGTGAGGCAAGACATCCATTCAGCTCCTAATGGGGGAAAGTTGAGGCACAGTATGATTTGTTTTCCTGATGTAAATGTGGCACTGAGCTATATTTTGTGAATGGCTGATGGATCTAATGAAAGCATTATCCCTTCACCACAATGCAAAGTATAATGAGTTGAAACATTTGGAGGTGTTTAGGCACTCACAAACACAGGTAGGGACTCATAAAAATCCTTTTAAGCAGCTACTGGCAGTCCTAGGCACTAATATTTTAAATATCTGGTTGATCAGCTATGAAGGTGGCAGAAATTGGTCCTTTTCTCTCCAAGACTGAGGAAAATCAGGGTTCAGAGAAATTCAGAGAATGCTGAATCATACAAGATGCAAGTAAGAAAAGCTCTGGAAATTTCTTGCAAAGGTATTTCTTTCCCCCCTCCGTGGGGAAAATTCAAATTGTAAAATTCTGACTTCATGTGGAAATCTGGCAGTTTCAGTCAGGCATTAGTTGGGAAAGTTTTTTAGGTCAGCCTGGGATTGTGAATAGGAGGAATGAGTAACACAGCCTCTGAGTAGCTAAAGCCCTTGTGGCTCTGGGATGTTAAGAGAGCAGACTCAGCCTTATATATCTTATTTAATCAAAGAATATATAACTTCATCAGAGCTGGCTTCAACTTTCAAGTAGAAATAAACCACTTCTATTACTGGAAATTATTAGATACTTGCATTACAGCCAAACATCCCAGGGTTTTTTGCCTTTCTGGAAAGAAAGAGAACAAAAGGAAGAAAAAAATCTAAAAGACAGAAGCAAAAACCCAGCAATATTTATAGGTAAATCCTCTTTTTACTTTTAATAAAATGCAAACCTCGTCTCAGTTTGAGAATGTTTCCCTAGGAGAGGCTGGCTCTGAGGGAAAATCTGGAATGCCAAGTCTGAAATCATTGCTGGGCTCACCTTGGCTGAGAGCACCAGGTGACCACGACAGGTCAGCTCATGTAGGGAAAAGCAAGGCTCATTCCAGGGCCTGGGAATGGAACACACACTGGTGCTTGTCACTGAGGGCACCCCCAGTTTTATACCCTGGTGTTCAGGAAAAAACAGCAGCCAATACATTGCATATAGCTAATATCTAATATGTGTAACTAATATCCAGTATGTAATCTAATAGATCTCTTTAAATAATATATATCTAATACACAGAGCCTCAAAGAGAGCTGATTTACCAGCACAGCCCACAGCAGTGCACAGCTGAGCTGCACTGGGGAATTCAGACTGGTTTCTCTTGCCAGCAGCACCTGTGTGCACCAGCATGTCCAATCACCCTGGCCATGCTGAGGACACACCACCCAAATCATCTGGAAAGGGGGCATTACCTAATGGGGGGTGGGAATCCACCCCTCCCCTTGGACCTGCTTTCAATAAACCTTCCATAAATGTGAGGCTGCCCCTGCCTGCAGCCCAGCTCCCCCAGATCCCCAGAGCAGGTTTCTGGTGTATCTTTGACATCTGAATTAAAGGGCATCCTGTTCCACTCCCAGAGCACCTGAACCCATGGTGCTACAGCCAGAACATCCATCAGCACCTGGGGCTCATCCCCTGCACCCCCAGGTATCTGAGGGAACAGAGATCAACACCAAAGAGATCCAGAGATCTTTCCAGAGATCCAGGGGAGGATATCTGCTGCTCGTAAACTCTGCTTTCCATCCTCGCTCCAGAGCTGGCATTATTGCAATAATCCTTGAGATGACCCCAGTTGTCAAAAATCAAATCAGATTTATAAAATGCTTTGGGTTCTAGAGGAAAGGTGCTGTAGGAATAGAAGGTGTTGTTATTATTATTACTGTAATAAGACAAGCTCCCCATGTCCCTTGGCGATAATGCAGCTCTGGGAGGGATAAACTATGGAGCCAACGTGAACCAGATTATTGCCTCATAAAATGGGACACCTGCCCTATTATCCCTTAAATAATAAGTACATAAAACAAATTTGACTGTAATAATAAAACATAATGGTGAAATATTTATGGGTAATTTTTCAATGCAGCACACGAGGATTAAGCCACGCAATTTCTGTTGGCTTTTACAAGAGTTGCTCTGGTAAATCCTCCCCGTGAGGTCCCACAGAAATTGTCCTGTAAGGTGTCAGGAGGAGCACAAGAGGAGGTGGGAAAGTGAGATGGGGGTTTTAAAATGGGACAAACAAGCACAGAACCCTCCCTTGTCCTCAGCAGGCAGAAAGGGAACCCAAAAAAACCCAATCCACCAAGACCATGGGTATGAGTGAGGAAAACATCCCAGTCAGGTCCCCGCTCCCTCCCAGGTGTGTGCACATCACACAGCTGGGCAGGAATTAACCAGAGCAAAGGGTTAATTGGGGCCACCTCCCATCACAGCAGCCACCAAAGAAACCCCCCAAAAACTCCAAATGCGAGCTGGGCTGAGCTCTGTTTGCAGATAAACAGCACCGAGCCCTTCACAAAAACAACACCGAGCACTTAATATGACAAACTAACAAATGGTATAAACAATCACTTCAGGGATCTCATCAAATTACATCTTTTACATCTCAGAATTTTTCACTTACCTCTCACCTTTGCTAAATTCTTGTAACTGAAAAAGCCACAGGGAGAAAAGAAAAAAAAATTCATATTTTCTGATTGTTCATTTGGCAGAACAGTACAGATAAACAGGTTCCATAATTTCTTTCATACAGTTATTTCCATATTCATTTCCCTACTCTTCTGTGGGATGACTTCTGATAGAGCAACAAAGAGAAAAAAAATTTAAATAAGGAAGTGCATTTCAAAGCAAGAGAATTTATGAAAGGCATCTGAGGCAGCAGAACCTCTAACCTGTGAGTACTTTCAATGTACTTTAGATTTTAAGTTGTCAGGGTCACATTCTCAGTTTTTGAAAAGCACTCACGTCTGGCTCCCGAGACAGAGCCTGATTTAGTCTTTTATAGGCACATAGTACATGCTCTAATTAACCCAACTTAATTTTTGAGCACAGCCTCAATGTCTAATAGCCATGATGCAATATTTAGCAGATTATATCACTTATTATTTTATAAGCCACCAGATAAAAATAAAGAGAATATCCGAACTGCACCTTTCTTTAGCAATGCCTCCCAGATAATTGGATTATTTTGATTTTCCTTTTTTTAAAGCATTATCTGTTTATTGCTGATGCCTTTCCAAGCCCAAGGAAACACCTGATATTCCTGTAGGTGTTCCTGGCTGTGGGTCTGGGGGGTGTTCAGCCCCACCACCCACCCCAG
This sequence comes from Luscinia megarhynchos, assembly GCA_034336665.1. NCBI lineage: Eukaryota > Metazoa > Chordata > Aves > Passeriformes > Muscicapidae > Luscinia > Luscinia megarhynchos. The sequence goes on along the minus strand of CM067582.1, from coordinate 13,108,572 downwards.
GGCTCTGCCCACACCCCCATTAAAACCCCTCCAGCAATCCCAGGCATTTTGGCAGCATTTCTGCAGGTCCATGGCTCCAACCCTGCCAATTTTCCACCAGCAGAGCCAGGACAGACACACCCCCCTCGTGTGTGTGTGAAAATCCCTCCCTGCCCGCCTTCCCTGCGTGCTGCCTCTCTGCCTGAAGAGTTTCTGTGTTTTCTCTTTGTATCGTTCTGGCTCCCAGTACTAAAAGCCACATCCTGTTATGTTTGGTTGCTAGGTGGAGAAATGTTATCATGGGCTTCAGCAATAATTTATCCATAGAGCTAGAGGAGCTGTCATGTACTTCTGACAGTGAGCTGCAGCACTTTATCAGCTTGCCTGTAAATCAACCGTGTGTGGGTGAAGATGCCAGCAATGTTTGATCTCTCTCAGACACTCTAATAATCTGCTTTTGTCTGATTGATTCCTTCACATCACCAAGCACATTGCAACCGAGAGTGGAGTGCCCTCTGTTTATCTCTGTTGGTCATCTGCTGGAGGGCAACAGGGCAGAAAATGCTCTTCTCGCCGAGATGGAAGAGTTTTTTGGAATTAGGGGCTTTACATCATATCCTGGAGCAGGTTTAGTCCAGTAAATCAATGATAGCAGAATTGAATGCACCATAAATACCTCAAACCGTATCTCTTACAAGAATGTAAGAGTAATTCATAGAAACAGGAAAGGTAACTTTGCTGGGAAGAATTACGACCCCTACAAGCTGGAGACATGCAGGTCTTTTACGGCCTGTGTTTACATCTCCCCTCTTGAACTTCGGCGAGAAACGCTCTGCGCTGGCATTTGCTGCCAGGCACTTCAGAGAGAATATTGAGCAGAGCAGGACTCTGTCAGAATTGATCAGGGCCTCTCAATCCTCAAGTTTTGCTGAATTTCTGACAAATTCTGTCCCAGGCAGCAGAGGCTGATGCAGCCTGGCCTGCTCAGCATGGCGCTGGTGCTGGGCAGGGCCTTTCTACCAAAAATCCATTTAAAAATGTAGTGCAAGGAGCAGCCTGAGCCCCTCAGGGAGGAGAGAGAAATGGGACACTGTCAGAATTGATCATGGCCTCTCAATGCCCAAGTTTTGTTAAATTTGTGACAAATTCTGTCCCAGGCAGCAGAAGCCGATGTGGCCTGGCCTGCTCAGCATGGCGCTGGTGCTGGGCAGGGCCTTTCTGCCAAAAATCCATTTAAAAATGCAGTGCAAGGAGCAACCTGAGCCCCTCTGGGAGGAGGGAGAATTGGGACACTGTCAGAATTGATCATGGACTCTCAATCCACAAATTTTGCTGAATTGCTGATGAATTCTGTCCCAGGCAGGACAGGCTGATGCGGCCTGGGCTGCTCAGCATGGCACTGGTGCTGGGCAGGGCCTTTCTACCAAAAATCCACATTAAAAATATACTGCAAGGAGCAGCCTGAGCCCCTCAGGGAGGAGGGAGAAGTGTTCCCGTGGATAAATGGAGCTGCTTTGATGTGTTTTGTCCATCACAGCGTTTCCCCAGCTGGAAATCAGGAGCTGCCTGTGGCAGGAGCTCGTTGTGTGGCTGTGGCTCCCTGACCCCTCTGAGAGCTCAGGGCAGGAGATCTCATGGATGTGATTGAATAAATCCCATCACAGGAAGCGTTTGGTGGTGCTGTCCCCTCCGTGGGTCATGATGGGATGGCACAGGCAGCAGGATATTTGGGGAATGCTCTAATTTCAACCCAGTACACTGAGGGGAAAGGCTGGTGGTTCGCAGCACCGCTGAATGCTAAAAGAGGGTGAAAATTCACACTGCATAATGTATTTGTAATTGTGCTTAAGGCAATGAGAGGAGAGAAATTCACGGAACAAATCTGGCATAGGGTGGAGCCCTCTGTGGATGCTGCAGGAGCAGCTACGTCTCCTCCAGGCTGATTGAACAGAGCAGTGGAGCTTTGAGAGCGGGTCCACAGCCTCCTCCTTGGCCCATCACAGGATTTCCCCAAATTTCTTGGATAAAGTGGGATGGAGACTGGTTTCAGGGGAAGGCTGGTGACCACATAGGAGCAGCAGAGGGGCCTGTGCTACCTCTCCACATTTCATAACCCTCGCAGGCAACTTTAGACTTCCATTCACAAGAAATTTTTTTTTTTTCACTGCACACATCATAAAAGCAAGGAAAGTGATAAAAGCGAGGAGACCTGAAGTTACAGCGTGCAGCAGGGTGTGTTCTCTGTTCTTTCACCAACAGGCAGCATTACATGATTTTAGTTTCACTGAGTGTGACAAAACACCCTGCTGGCTCCTCAAAGACCTGAAAGTGGCCTCCTTTCAGCACTGCATGAACAGACAGACTGATGGACACGGGTAACAGAGACACCTTGGGAGGATTTTAAATCCACAGCTGTATTCCAGTCTGCACACAGCTGCCTGACCTCTCCTTTAACCATTTACCTGCTGGCAAGAGGTCTGTGGTTCCCCAAATTTGCTTGGAAAACACAGCCAGATCCCAACTGGCTGAAATCAGCAGGAAAACACTGAGAGGCCCCACTTCTGCCTTGGCTCGTGTTGATTTAGTGATGGTGGATGTCCATGGAGGCTGTGCTCAGACTGCCTCAAATAACTCAAGTCTAAATCCTCCGTGGTCTTAAACTCGCACTCTCTAAACTGCTCTTCAGCTTTATATCACTAATTAATTAAAACAAACTCACTATTAAGTCTCAAACCCTACTAATTTCTAGTATTGTGATATAAGGGTTGCACTTTCCAAAGAGAATTGGAAAATTAAAAAGAAAAAAAGTAGAGAAAATAACAAAAAGGAAGAGGAGAACTAGAAAAGAGGAATAAGGAGCATGTCTAAGGAAACTACTCTTCCAATAACATTGAGATATCCTCAAGGGAGATGTATAAGTAGAAGATATTACATGGCTGAACAGTAAATATCACATTTCTTTTTACAAGCATGTTTCTGCATTTTGTTATATCTTGACTGGCAGATACATAAATTTTGAATATTCAGTCTAAGAGAGCTTAGGATCTACAGGCTGTGTACTTCATGCCTCTAAGTGGTCACGGGCATTTTGTTATTCCATAACAGATGAATTAATTGATGAAACATGTTCCAATCTAGAAAATCTAATATGTTTTCATGAGCAAGCAAAGAAATGATGAAATTCTCCAGGTGCCACTGTGCCACCCAACTTCCATCTTTGTGGAAATGGATGCAGCCCCAGAAGCTACAGGAAGGAACTACTTGGGCAACTCTGGTTGTTTGGCCTCTTTCTGAAGTATTTTGCTGCTGCTGTCAGGCAGCACTGTGTTATTTCCTGCAGTATAATCCCAGGCAGGAGGATTTCTGGATCATCTACCCGAGTGTTGGCCAGTGCTGAGTGATTGATTGAGGTTATGACATGACTTTTACAGACAGCACTTGCAGGGCTGGTACAAACACATGGGACTCGCTTGTTATTTTGTGGGAAAGGAAAAACACCCGGAGCTGGGAAGGGGAATTTCCAGCAGCTGGGAGACTTCAATAATTTGACATTAGACTGTGTTTGTTTGATGGTGGGAGACAGGTCTGATGAAACCAGACATGCAGTTTACAATTCTAATTAATATCATCAGGGTTTTAAAGGAAAAACCTCACCAACTCATTGATTCAATTCCTTGGGAGGTGCATTCCCACAGTTTTGCTTTGCCCCAGGTAAACACCCTTGTGCCCAAAGGAATCATTTTCTCTCTACAGGAAACACATCAGGAAGGAAACATCTACACAAATACTATTTTTAATACACTTGTTTCACTTTTCAGAGTTAAGTCAGAGACCTGCACGTGAGCAGCCTCTCAGCTGTAAATTCCAGCTGAATAATTCCCCATGTATTGAGCCCACCACTGAACGTTGTTAATCTCAAGGCCCTTGTAAAGGAAGGATTCAATTTTGAAGCCTAAATTGAGACAATTCTAGTAAAATCAGATATTGGCAAGGCATTTAAACATTCTATAAAGGCTATGGGGTGAACAGGGCCAAAACCACTATGGAAGAGCAGAAACCTAAGTCCAGGAAATGAGGAAATAAATAGGATAAACCCTGCCTGTAGGAATAATATTCCTGTCCTTTCCTGCTCACCCCTGCTCAGGAACCACTTCTGGTTTAGGAGAGAAGGGCTCAAGTTCTCTCTTTTAAAACTGAGTAACAGCATCAATGCCCACTCAGATTGCAGAGTGGGAGCTTTCAGGTGGAAATGGGGGATCCAGGTTTGGTTCCCTCCTCTGGGAAATGCCTTTACTGTGCTGCTGGTGCATTTTGTGGAGGAGAACATGGCACTTCAGGATGCAAACATGCCCTGAAATGAGTCCCTCAAAGGGATCTGCTCACACACTGAGATGTGGGGTGAATTTTTGGGGTGATATCTGCTAACCCTGCCAAAAGGGGGGTTCACTTGGATCAGCCCCAGACCAGGGGGGTGGGAAGGCACTGCAGGACAGCAGGAGCCCCCAGCATGGCTGAATTCCCCTTTATCTGGACAAGGGCTCCATGCTGCTGATTTCCAGGGCTGCAGAAATATTTACCACTGACATATCTCAGCAGATCAAAGGAAGCTGCTGCTGCTTAGCATTTCTGGCCTGTAATCTGCATTAATGTCTGTGCTCCTTCCAGACTTATCTGAAATGTTAATGAAAACGCTGAATTTGCCCCAAAGCACCAGAAATTTGGAGAAGAAAGTGAAGTTTTCCAGCTCTCTCAGTGGGTCTCCTGAGTGCAGAGGTGAGGCAGGCAGGTGGTGGGTCACAAACCACCCTGAGCTGACACCTTTTGCTCACAGGAGGAGTCACAAGGAGTGCAGCAGAGTGCACATTTTTAGCCTGAAAATGTGCAAATGCACTGGCCAGCCCTGCAGCTGGGGGATGCTGCACAGGGCTTGATTTTTAGCATTCAGGTACAAAGGCATTGTTGTCCTTTCTGCTCCCACAGGCAAGGCACCTCTTGAGAACAAACCACACCAAGAGGGGAACCTGCAGCCCCAGCAGTGTCCTCTCCTTCCCTGCCAGCTCTTCACAGAGTCACTCAGTCATTTAGCTTTGGGAAAGATCAAAGTGCATCAGTGCTGGTATCAAACAGACCAATGTGGTGCTTGCCCTGCTGAAAATACCAAGTATTTAAGTTATTTTTTTCTGAGAATAGATAAAAAAATAATAATTAAAAATATATAATTGGTACTGAAAATTGAATGAGAGGTATTCTGTAGATAGAAATTAGCACCTAATAGCTCATTTCTTGTCTGGTTCACTCCCATAACACTGAGGATGTCCCAGGAATCATCCTGAGAGTCTGGAACCATGCTGCAAAGTCCTGCCAGGCAGAATCAGGGCAGCTTTCACTGACTGTGGAGGTCTAGGTGTGCAAAATCCATCAGTGACAGACAAGGCATCAAGGACTGAGAAAAGAGAATTTCATTTCAGCAGGAGGTATTCCCAGTGCAAATGAAAGCTGCTCCTCTAGATGTGGTATTAGAGATACAGGGAAACTGCAAATTGAGTATTTCAATACCTCCCCACCCCTAATTTTAAGCAGTTAAAAAAAAAAAAAAGAAATAAAGGAGAGTGAAGGCAAGCTCTTTGGTTGCTTTGAGAACAATCAAACACCCTGGGACTGGCTGGCTTAGGGAGCTGTTAATGGGATCCAGACTCTTTCAAGGTCACTGGTTCCAGTCTAGCCCAGATTAGGAGTAATTGGAAGTCATTATTACCTGATGGCTGCTCAGTGGTTTTAGTGCCATGGGTTGGTGGTCTTAGTGCACACAGAGTGAACATCTGTCCATAGCTCACCCACAAAGGAGGTTCTGCTGGTGTCCATTCAGTGCTTTCCACCAGGAGTGAATTCTGTGAGTAAATGTAAAGAGAAAATGTAAAATAAATCCAAATAATTTATAAGCAATCTGTGTCACCTGTTTTTTCAGATATTGGTGCCTCCAAGTTGACCTGTAAGGCCCTAACACAGAATTCCAGAAACACTGAGGATGGAAAAGGCCTCCAGGGTCATCCAGTCCAATCTGAGACTGATCCCCACCCATCTCACCTTGTCAATCCTGTCACAAATAACAGCAACCTTTCAAGCACAGGGCAAGACTGGTTTGGGATTTATGGTAATTCACCAATAACAACAACAGAATTTGGGCTAAACTGCATGCTTTGAATTTGGTTCACTAAATTATATCAAAAATCTTGGGTAGAGATATGCAGTGCATAAAACACACATAAAGGATTTCATTGATTTTTAAATTCATTCAACTCCCCCTGGAAACCTTATTGTCTTCTCTTTGGGTTTTATGATTCCACTTTTGTGAATCAAATTTGCCAACTCTGAACTTACTCAGCCTTGGAATGTGCTCAACCATATTAAAAACCAAAATAGCTTCTCCCAAATAATCCCAAATTATTCTCAATATTTACTTGCTATTAATTTATTTAATTGGAGCTATTGCTTAATGATTAAATGATTAAAGTGCTTTCATTGGGATAGGGCTCTGAATGGACAAGGTATTTCACATTATTTGCTGAAAACTCATTCCAGGGGGAAATGTTTACTATTCCTTTCACATACAATTATTCCTCTCAGTGTTAATCAGACAATTTTTCAAAGGTGTAGTCATGAAATTGGACTGGCTCCATGCCTAATCCAATATCTGCTGCTCAGTAAACACACACCTCTGGATATATGTTTCCAGCCAAAGATATATATTTTCTAGGCAGCTGCATTTCAGCAGAGTGACACAGTCAGAGGCAGGAGCCCAGCAGTACAAACAGATATTTCCTTGATGGAGATCTCATTGCTATGCAAGCTATTTTTAGCTTTGTGCTTTGCATGCTTTGGGTGAAAAAACCCCAAACCAGAGCTAGACAATTTTCCTAAGTAATCCTGTGTTTGGGGCACGTCAGTGACTCAGGGCTTTGCAGGAAAGCACGAGACATCATTTCCCTGCTTCATGCTGCATTACTTCAGCAAACCAAACATCTCTGCAGAGTCATAGTGAGCCAGCCTGATGTGCTACAGCACTGACTGCCATGAGAAAACCTCCCCGAGGGCCCAGGAATTAAGGCTTCATTCACAGCACTGCAGAAATTAGAAACTTGGCTGTCCAAGGGATAATCTCTAATGGCTCTGCTGAGACAATAGCCCACACTGAAATCCAGGTGGAGTGAATTTTGAATTCCCAGCCATGGAATTTCTGTGTTCTGCAATATCTGAGGCTCCCCCCTCACTCAGCTGAGGGACACTGGAGGTCTGTGAGCTGTCTTTGGTAGGGTTTCCAAGTTGGATCTGGAGGTTAAAGAGCATCAACCAACCCACAGGGTGGTACCACGGATCCGAGCTTGTGTTGTGGTCGGATTTCAGCCCCAGGTTTGTACCTGGTTTGCACTGGTGCAGAACCTGCCTGACCCCAGCAAACCCCTGAGCTCTGAGCACAACAGCAAGCCCTGTGTTTGCTGAGACTCCTGCCCTGAGCACCAGCCAGGCAGCCCAGGAGGAATAAACTCATTTTGGGAACGGGGTGAAATCACATCCTGCCCTCTGAGGAGCACAGTGAGCTCCCAGCAGGGTCTGGGGGGACTGTGGGACCATTCCCATCAACAAATCAGCTCCAAACCCACCCACTGGCCAGACACAGCCCTGTGTCCCACAGGTACTTTTATCAAAACATATTTCTCCTGTTTGTGCACTTATTAATGCAGGACATGCCTTCACTTACCAACCCAGCAACCCATACAAGTGATTTCACCCCCTTGTTCCTGCACTTTGAAATATTATTTTGCTTTTAATTTTCAGCCTCCTCCACCTCCTCCTTTCCTCTCTCTCCTCTATTTTTTTTATTTTTTTTTTTATTTTGGTTGGTGACCACAAGTGTAGTTTCAGTAAATAAAGCTGGTGCTTGATAATGTGGAACGGCCAGGAGCTTAACTCTGCCCTTGGAGATCGCTTACATCAAACCAGCAATCAAAAAGTGGTGCAGATAAAATTTGTCATCAGGGATTTCCTACAAAAGAATTACAGTGGAGAAATAGCCTGATCGATACTATGGATTTTCACTGCAGGGGCTGATAGTCCAATTGCTGTGAAACACTCACACAGATAAAAGGGCACGGCTGCCACTTTGTTACAGACTGCTGACTCAGCCAGAAGCCTGGCAGGTATTTATAGGCCAAAGTGATACAGAATTATCACCTTGCAGTGCCCAGCTCTTGTTAGTTCTGAGATTGCCTCCCTTCATGGGATTGCTAAATGCAGGTGAATGGAAAAATGATGGCTAACAGCTGTCAAAATGCAACAGAATGAAGTACTTAAATCTTTTTTTATCCATTAAAAGGGTAACAACCGAACATAGATCACGGTGCAGACGTTGTAATGATATTTGGGGCTGGTAAACGAGGGGTTATAAACAATGTACATCTGATCAAAATGGTAAGAAAAATACAAAAGGGAAAAAAAAACCCCAATAATAAAAATTCTTCTTGTTACTTTACAATATGTGGCTTGCCATTTACTTTGCTGCTTTTCCAAGGGATCTCCAGGTCCCTCAAGGCTGCTCTGAGCAACTTCCAGCTCCATCAACACCATGATAATTTTATACTCCATGTACCACAGGGAAAAAACTGCTTTGAGAAACCATTGGGCTGGCTCCAGGAACTCTCATTCCTTGTTCCAAGCCAGTGTTTTACAGCTCACCAGGATAAAATGCTGATGGATATTAATATTAACTCACTGATTCCAAGGGCTGTTTCACACACTGACACTTGGTATGACCAGAGCATGATGAAGGAAAGGAAATACTTTCATTTTTTGGTCCAACAGGTAGCACAAAGCCTCTCTGTGCTGTGAACACTGCAGGACCGACCCTCCCCAGCCATTATTCCATCTCTAGGACAGGCCCACGGGTGGTGAGGAAGGGGCACAGTAACCCTGGGTTTATTTTTGGAGTTGTCTACAGGGAGAGACTGGCCTTGACTGCACAAAGAGGAAAAACTGGAAGGTCACACAAGGAGCTCTAGTGAGATATAAAAAGAGACAGGAGGATCTGCACAGCCTTTGTCCAAGGTGCTCTCCTCAGCAGTGATGGAGGTTCTAGCAGCTTAAAACCAGTTCCAGAACTAGTTCAAATGTATTTTTGCAGGTGCTTTCTTAGCAGAGACAGAACCTGGGCTTTGACACACCATTATTTATAACATCCCAGAAAACTTAATGCCCAGATAAATACTTTTTTTCTAACATTCCCTTGAAAAATCCTGACATCCTCAGCACATCACCTACTCTTATACAACTGTATTTCTTTTATTTGTAAATTCATGGTATGTCTTGGTACGGCAGCAACCCCAAATTTACCCTTTCAGCACCCAGAATATGGCTGGTTTTAAATACAGGCAGGGAAGTGAACAGCAGCTCCAAAGGAAACACCAGAGAGGGGAGGAAAACAAAGAAGAGAAAAAAAAAAAAAAAAAAGAAGAGGAGACATTTGATTTTCATAGCTGGGCTGTGCTAGGACAGGGATAATGGAGCACTGATGGGTTTGTATCTCTTCCATCCTGAACCTAAAATCCTGTTTAAGTGAGAGGAGTCATCCCAGTTTTTAGAGAGGTTCAGAGATCCATCGTGAATGATGCCTTGAAGATCTCATTTACCTGGCTCATTGTTCTTTCCCCCATTAATACTGGTTTTAAAACCATCTGTGTGTCTTGGAGAAACACAAATAGGAGGATTAAAGAGCTGAAATTTTTTAAATGTTTCAAGAAGGTCATGGCCAGCAGGAGCTGGAATTTAGAATGGTTTATGCACCCTATATGTTAGACTTCATTCAGTACCAGAGCTTTAAACTAAAGAAAGAAACTCTGCACAAAACCTGCCAACAATATCATTAAATACAGCACAAAGAAACTGGACTTGGGTGTCACTGCAACAAGTTTTTTTGGTGAGTTTGACCACAATATTTGACTGCAGGAGCCTTGGAGGGAAAATGCACCGAGCTGAAATTAAAACAGTAGAATATAAACCAAAATATGAAACGAAATCATGATTTGCTTGCCTGTAAGAAACGCTGCAGGTTTCTAAACAAACATCTTCCCTAACCAGGAGAGAAGCCACACCTTTCTCTGTGCTCCATAGGGAAAATTACTGTAGCACTTGTCTGAACTGCCTGGTGCTGGTAGAATCATAGCTGCTCTCATCAGAGTGTTGTTGGATGAAGTTTACTGTCACTAGCAATAAGCAGTAGATAAAAGGAGGGAGGGGAGGGGGATTAAGAAAACAAAAGGGGAAAATAGAAGCTAAAAAATTCACCAGAGGTGAAAATAAAGGGGGGGCAAAAAGAAGATATACATAAACTAGCTGTTTTTGTCTTTCTAGTTGCTGTGATGTGCACAAAGGAAATAGACTGAATAAAATCACATCTCAGGAACACCAACATAAATTCCCCCTTGCTTTGACAAGTACGTAATTTTGTGCAGTGATGCTCTTCACATCTGGAGAGTTATGAGGCAATTTCATTCCCATCTGACAAATTTACAAAGAAACATTAGAGAGAAGGGATTAGAAAAGCGAGAAATCTTTATAGACTTTTTCCTGAGGCTGTATTTTCCTTCCATCTTTTGGCTCTTCCTTGAGGAATATGTATGAGTGACTCATTCTGTATGAACGCCATAACTGAAACACTTAGCAGATAAGCAGAACATGAAATGTGCTTTAAATCAACTAATTGTATTTACATTATCTGGGAGGGCTGATCCCCATTGGCTAAAGTTTGGGAAAATTTGCTATTGTGCATTTTCAAGATAACAATTGAAAACGGGGAGGGGGAAAAAAAACACAACTAAAATATTATCTCCAGAACTTCATCAAAAAGTCCAGGCCAGAAAAATAATTTGCATTTGAAAAGCACTTCCCACCTTCCAGCTCTGATTGACCTTTTTGGCCTCATTATGGGCTCATCAAGACCAATTTTGGGAAACTGGGGTGGATTAAATGATCTCCTGAATTCATGGAGAAAATAAATGCCACTGGACAGCAGGACAGGGAGGAGTGGCTGGGCTGAGCTCACTCTTGTGCATCTCAAAGAGCTTTTCCAAGCAGGCTGAGCTGTCTGCTCCTCACAGGTACTTGACAGAACACATTGATAGAATTCAGACTACTAAAAAAAATAAAAATGGAAGGATGAGATGAGCAAGGTGCTGCCAACACCAGTGAAAGGCCTGGGAATTTTGGTTTCAGGTTCTTTCTGCCTTCCTGGTTCAACCTTCTCTTTGCTGACAGTGGAAAATTCTGGCAGGGGTTACTCCAGGAATAAATGCTAATAAATGCTGCAAAGGCTTTGCTTTCTCCTGAGGGTTTTACAAACCCAGGCAGCCATGGCTCATTGTAGTGACACTGCTGAGGATGTGTAAGCTCAGCTGATATATGGCTACTACAGCAGGGCAGTATTTTATGCTCTCTGTGTAATCAGGATCAGTTTTATTAAAATTTATTTTTTTTCTTCACTATTTTAATACCAAAATGTTTCTGCCCATTGGGGTTACACCAAGGAGCTTCCCCCATGGATATCCCCAGCCTTTGCTGCCTTTGAAAGGTCATTTCAAGTGCTGGGTGCTGGGACTTCCCTCCTCCTCCTATTAATGAAAATTATATGATAGTGCTAGGAAGTTCCAAAACATATTCCTTTCTTGGCACTGAGATGAAATATAATAAAATGCAGATGCTTTCTGATAGAGAGCCCAGATGAAAATGTTTTACAACACAGCTCCTGGAGAGGGGAGAGCACAGGGGACAGAGCCCCAGAGCAATCCCTGCAATCCCTGCAGTGACAGCAGACAGGGCTGGGCTGCTCATCATCCTTTTATTCCTTCTCCTCCTCAAGGGGCCCAGGGGGGCTGCTGGCAGCCAGGTTTGTGGCCCAGGCTCCAGCTGGGATAAAAGGGGGCTGGGCTGGGTTTAAGCTGGGGCAGCTTTTTGGGGTGTGATCTGCAACCAGCTCTGCACTGACACAGGACAGGTCCTGACTGCCCTGATCCATTTGGGGTCACTGCACAGCCCCTTCCCCTCTCTGCAGGGACTGAACAAAATTCCTGCCACCAGACTTTTGTTCCACTTGGATTAAAAGCCACCTCTCCTTTCCTAAGTAATAGATATAAAACCCCCATTTCCTATGCTTTCCTTAAAAAGAAATTTAAATACTTTTCTTGCTCAGCAAGATATTTTCTTTGTGTTTCAGGTAGAAAGGGGAGATTTTGCACCACAAACAATTTCCACCAAAAACATTTAAACCTCCTAAATATTTCAGGTTGAGTCACCAAGAGGCTCATCTCTGTGGAGAACTCTGTGAGTGCTGCTGTGCTCAACAGGTTTGTGCAACTCCTCTGGCTGCATGGGGTCAGCTGGCTGAGAGCTGGATGCACACAGGAGATCTTAAATAGAAAATTAAATTAATATATAGCTGTGTTTTCAGGAGCACAGATGTACAGCTTGCCCCTTTGAAAACTCACTGCATTCCTAGTTCACTAAGAAAAATTACTAGATTGAAATGAAGGTGGAAAGTCGCCTTAAAAAATCACTCCTAAAAACACAAAGAAAATAATTCTTTAGATTTTTTTCTTCCTTTCTGCATATGTGAGACATCTAAACATAACCCATTCCACAGTAAGGATAGTGGAAATAAAAAAAATAATATTTGAATTATTTTGATCATGATAATCCCCAATTGTTTTGAAAGTAAATTATATTTGATAGTCTCTCCAGAATGCACTTACAAATTCATAGGAACACCATTAAAATACAGCATTAATTAACATCCACTTTTATAAAGTGCTTCTAATATTGTATAAACAAGCAAGAGTTGCAAAGCTTATTTTTAACTTGGATCTGCATATGCAGTGTGATCATAGTGAGTTACAAAAATACCCAAATAGCACTGGGAAATGAATTCTCACCGTTTGTTTCTGGTTGAAGACACACCAAAGTACCTGTCTTTAATTTGAGGAGCTGTGAACAAAAGGTACTTGCCAGCTCAGCTCCGTGTTCCTGAGCTGGTGGCAGTGCAGCCATGGCTGGAATACTGATGTGTCAATATTCCTGAGCCCAAATGATAATCAGAGACTGACTTGAAATAACTTCAAACAATCAGCCTTGTGCTGGGTTAAAGCCTCTCTCCAAAAACAAAGTCGTCCTGCAGGATGAGGCTGGTGTAACTTCCACCAAGAACCAAAGGATGGAGAGTCCAGGGGCTTTGGGCACGAGAACCTGGAGATGCTCCAGTCCAGCCTAAATCTACATTTAGAAAGGAAAGCAGCACTAAACCCCCTCAAAACTCAGTTTTACCCATTGAGATGCTGATGGTTGTGATTTCACTTGCAGGCAATAATGGCTAAGCTCACCTTGATTTCACTCAAAACTCCTTGCTGAAATCTAACCCGAACTTTTAAAAAACAAATGTTATTTGTGACAGTATCAGATTAATCTGGAGTTGAAGGCAAAGTCCAAAATCCATCCTGAGGAAGAGGTGGAAGTTCCCAGGATCTCCCAGGGAGCTCACAGAAACCTCTCTGAATGTTGGGTTTTGGGTTCAGCTGAGCTCATGCAGGGTCTCTAAACATTTCTAAAGTTCTAGAAATGCAAAAAGGGCTTTCCTAAATCCTAAATCCCTGCCCAGATGTTGCTGCCACATCCTGAGTTCCACTGATGCAGAAAGGAAGGGATTTCTGAAGGATGAAGATCCCTCAATACCAAGCATCAATAAGTGACAGAGCAGCAAACTCTTGGTGCCACAAGGACAGAGCAGAAATGTCAGGGCAGTTCCCATTTCTTGAATCTTTGAATAACAGCAGAGGACTCATTGTAGGAAATCTGCACCCTCAAGACACATATTGTTTTAAAATTAAAAGCCTTTTTTTTTTGCTCATTCTCTTCTTTAAAGAGACAAATCCTCAAACTGGTCATTTTTGTCACTTTCTGGAAATATTTATGTCCAGATGCACCTGTTGTGGTGGGAATTGTCACAACTGTGGTGCTCCAGAGAAATGAGAAATATGCAGTGTGCAGGCCCCTTTTATTAAATAAACTGATTAGATGTGAGAAAGAGACAGACCTTCAGAAAGACAAGCCCTTAAATGTGATAGACACCTTGAAGACATTATTATAAAAGCTTGATATGATGCTTTAAATCACTTCTCATTCCTGGCTCCTTCAGAAGCTGCAAGTCTTCAAAAGTGATCAGGAAATGCCCAAGTGCTTTTCAAAGGCTGAGAATCCCCATCTTCCTGTGCTAGAAGGAAAATAGCAAATGATTTTGCTGCTTTTTGGGCTGAACTCCTTCCAGGTGACACGTTGGGATGATTACATTTTAAAGGGGGATTTTCAGGGAGCAGTTACAGAGAAACGAGAGGCTGCTGAGATGCTCGAAAAACCTCACACAATTAACACCACAAGTGCAGGAGAAGTTCAACACCAACAGTCCTAAGAAACATCTGAGGTGGAATTCAGGAGCAGGAATTCACAGGTGGGAGGAATCTCTGACTTTGTCCAAGTCCCTACAGTGATAAAATCACCCCAGATCCTGGGGTTGTTCCCCCCGTGCAGATTCCTGGTGCTGAGGTGCTGGAGATGCATCTGACAGCACTGTGTCACTGAAGAACATCCACGTGCAGACAGAAACTCCCACTTGCTGCTTTAAATCAGCTTTCAGTAGTTTTTGTATCACCAAAATAGCACAAAATATATTTACCCCAAACTTATGCCCTAAAAATTCATATACCCACTAAAGAACGCTAAATAAACCAAAACCTCGAAGTGCTTGGGACAGGATCTGACCTTGAATTTTACATTCTTTTCCATCTCTAATCGTCCTGCATTGTGTTTTCTTATTTCTAATCGAGGTTAAAGTGTGTGGCTGCTACTTCAGCCTCGGGTGTTTTGCCAGTGCTCTTGGTGTGTGGTCAAGTCTCTTCTGAGTTAATCTCTCTAACCCTTGCTTACCCCACAGCGGAGCCACAAAGTATACAGGCTCCTGTATAAAGAGATCCAAAAATGGAAAATACAAAGGAAATGCAAAGTGATACCACATTTCTCATTTCAAACGAGTGGGTGACAAATTGCTCATCAGATCGCACAATTTGGGTTGCTCTTGCTCGCTTGCTAATTAACCAGTCTGCCATTACGTTCCGTCCCTCTTGCATCCCCCCTGCCTCTGAGCTAATCAGGGCTCAATGACAGCATCGCTTATCCCAGGACACATCCCGGTAATTAAGGTTTGGAGGACATCCTGCAAACTCCGGCTCGTAGCGCTGGGGTTTTGTGTCCCCGCGCCGCTGTGCCGGTGACATGTGACAGGACGGAGCCCTGCTCTCATATACACAACAGCGGGATGCTTTCCCACCTTTTAATGGCTGGCTGCATCCCTGCCCAGCAGCTCCGCAGGAACGGCTGCGAGCCCCCTCCCGTCGCTATCGCAGCATCTCCGGCTCAATCCGAACGCCGAGCGCGGAACGCGCGATGCCGAGGCTGTGCTTGCCTTCCTGCACTGCTGTTCTCGCTGCTCGACGGCTTCATTTGGTTTGCATGAGTCCCAGCACAGGTGGGGACACCTTGGGTCGTTTAGGGAGGGGGCACCAGCCAAGGATCCTGCGACTCGAGTGCTTTTTAAACCTGCAGCAGCAGCTGAGTGCTGGTTTGCAGGGCTCCGAGTGCCTCCCTCAGCCCTGCCACAGCCACTCTGACTTCCCCAGCACCTGCCCTGGCTGTGCTTGCACAAACCCACAGGTCACCCCAAAAATACCTGGCTTGTTAGGCTGGGAGGAGAGGATCTAAAAGAGCATTTTCACATTTTCAATGCAAGTCAGAACTTTGGGGGAAAAAAGTCATTTGCTTTGTACAAGTTTCTGCTCTGAAGGAAGTGGTAAAGAAAATCTGCATGGATATTTCTGAGCTGGAGCAGCAGATCGAGCAGGGTTAGACGTAATTAATTAATTAATTAATTTAGGGAGGGGGCACAAGCCAAGGATCCTGTGACCTGAGTGCTTTTTAAACCTGCAGCAGCAGCAGCAGGAGCTGAGTGCTGGTTTGCAGGGCTCAGAGTGCCTCCCTCAGCCCTGCCACAGCCACTCTGACTTTCCCCAGCACCTGCCCTGGCTGTGATTGCACAAACCCACAGGTCACCCCGACCAAGGTCTGCAGAGACCAAATCCAGCAGAAGCTGCTTGGTTATTCCTTCCTTAGATGTTTTTTCCCTTCAGTTCCTCCAGGGGAAAGCCAGTTTGTAGGAAACGTGAGCCCCTGCCTGAGCTGAGAGTCTGGATTTACCATGAGCAAAGCTTAATCCCATGAATTTGGTCTGAAATAGTAAAAAACCCCAAAGAACCATCTGGGTTCTATTTGCATTGCAACCTTCAGAAAGGTGAATTCTTTTACAAAAGAGATTTATATTTTTGTTTTAGCTAATAGCTGTTAGCTTTTTTGGAGTACCCGACTGGAGCAGAGCTGCAAGAGCTCTTCTCCAGGAAGCTGAAATGTCCTGGTGATCAGTTCTGAAAAGCAGGTGGAGACACCACTCCTTTTCTCTTGGTGCTTGATTCTGAAACACTGTTTTCAGCAGCAGCAGTGGAATCATACAGAGAAACTGGGAAAAGGAATATTCCCTGTGGGCAGAAATTCCTGGAGATGGACAGCTCTTCAGCCAGCACCAACCAGCACACTTTAACTGACTTCTGCAATTCTGCACCACTTCACACACCTGGAAAGCCTCCACCAGGCACTTCAAACACATTTAATAAAGATAAAAGAGAATAAAAGACAATTTTGTGCCCCTCAGATCTAATGTAGCTCAGTGTGGAAGCAGGAGCTGGCAGTGGGGCAGGGGCTGCAGGAGCCTGGGTGGGTTTTGCAAGGACACAGAGAGGGATTGACCCTGGGGCTGGGGGAGTGTCCAGCACTGCTGCTGCTGCCTCCAGCTGCTTCCTGCTCCACTCTCTTCTGCACCAGCAGGTATTTGCTTTTTTTGGCCCCCAAAAAGTGCAACAAAACCTCTATTTCATATATAACTTTCAAGGTCACTTGCATAAAATGTACAAAAAGCACATTTTTGTTGATGGAATGGCCTTTTCATAATGAGGTAATTAGTGATATTACAGCAGGAGAAAGGGGGGGATTTCTTCCTCCTTTTCTCCCTTTCTGCAAACCCAGTGAAGTGGCAAATTTTGTTGCAGTTGCTGTATGTGCACAATATTTCACCCAGCTCCACAAAGTAATGTGTTTTTTGAGTAGCTACTGTATTTGCTGAAACTAAGTTATAATAATTTGATGACTAGGAACAAGATTAATTCAAGGAACTACTATTCTCATGACAATTGCAAAATCCAGTAGGGGACAGAGTGAGTATGGAGAGAAATGTTTAGACATCTCCTTGCTTCATCAGTGAGGAGCCTGAGATGGAAAAATATCCAGCAAGGATGTGAGGGGGTCACATCTCTGGAGGTGCAGCAAGGTAAGCAATTAATTTCTCCATAAGAAAACCAGGAGCTGCAATCAAAACTATCATTGGAGGAAACATGAATATCTCCACAATAGGAGGATAAAACCCAGTGAAAGATGTAATTATGTTAAATTATAGCAACTGCCATGTGAAAGTACCAATGAAAGCAACAAAAAGGATTGTCATTTCTTTTAGAAAAGGTGTTTGGTGATATCACAGTGCTCACATCCCCTGGCACGTGGAGCTGTGCCAGGTACCAACATCTGAGGGGGAGCACAGCCCCATCCCAGCCTGAGTTTGTCACTCAGGATGTGACAATCAAACCTGCAGCTCCTGACTGAGCCATCTTCCAAAGGAATTTTGCATTTTTCCCCCCCAAGAGTTACAACCTCCAGTACAAAGCAACACTGTGCCTCGATCTCTCACAACACAAATACCAACCACCAGTAATTCTGCAAAGGATTTTGGAGAAATGGTTCACAGATTAACATTTTCAGAGTGGAAGCAGATGAGACCAAATTTAGAGCAAGTAAGTGATATGCACATATGTTATGTAAAGGCCTAATATTCGCTGAAGAGAAGGAAGAATTTCTCAACCACATGTACCAGGGAGTTGGGATTTGGAGATCTATAAATAATTTGCTGAAGTTATGGAAGTAGAGAATTACAGCACAAAAAAAGAATAACAAAAATTATCAGAAATTGAGTTGGTGAGAGAATTTTTCTGTTCTGAAGCAGAAGAAACACCAAGACCTTTCCTGCTGCCATTCTGTGACAGAATTCACCTTCCCCCAGTCAGGTGCTGGGCTGTGCTCAGGAGCTCTCTGCACTTTGGTTTCACACAGCTGTGTGTGACATCACTCACTCACTCTGCAGATATTTTTGTACCAACAGAAGGATTGCTGATTAAAAGCTTTCAGCTGTTCTGAATTCAGTCTCTGGCTTCCTTTGACCAGGTGACACTGGACATAAAAAAAACCTCACCAACCTTTTTCTCAACAAGCTTTGAAATCATCAAATTTTAGCAAAATCACTCTGGAGAAACACCCTGGACTCAGGCAGCATTCCAGAATAAAATTCCCAACCAAGGAGAAGTGCATCTTTTAAATGTCCCAGCACCCTGCTCACTGCTGCACCTTGTTTTACCTGCCTGTGTTTTATCTGTGGAGTCTCTGCAGGAGTTTTAGTCATGCTGTCTCAGTAAAAGTGGATTTTCTGAATAAAAACCGCCTGGGGAATGACTCACGGGTTCCCCCGGTGAGAGGGAGAGTCAGTGGGTACAAAGTGCTGTCTCCTAATGCCAAGCCCAGGGCGAGGAGCCAGCCCAGCTCTGGGGCTCGAGCTCTCCCCAGCAAGTGATTTAAGCAGAACAAATTGGAGCTTGCAGGAGTGTGAGCAGTAAAACCCGTGGAGTTGTTAAACTGGCTTTGCTTAAAATGATGAATTAGTTGGGCCATTTCTTTTCACGGCAAGCAGTGAATCTGGGCTGTCCGTCAGAGAACGAGCTGTAAATGGGGAGAGGAGAGGAGAGAGGAGAGGAGAGGAGGAGAGGAGAGGAGAGAGGAGAGGAGAGGAGGAGAGGAGAGGAGAGGGAGAGGAGAGGAGAGGAGAGGAGAGGAGAGGAGAGGAGAGGAGAGGAGAGGAGAGGAGAGAGGAGAGGAGAGGAGAGGAGAGGAGAGGAGAGGAGAGGAGAGGAGAGGAGAGATCTTTGGGCATTGTGCTGAAGGTGCCCCGGGTTTGAGATTTTCTATTCCTCATCTCTGTAATCCTGCAGCTCTTCAGTGCAGAACTCTAAACTGCACAGTGTGAGCTCTGCTCTCCCTTTTGGTCAGACATTCTCTCCAGGCTGGGAATCAAGGACACCTCACAGGCCCTGAGAGATGTGCACAAAACTGAGTTTGGAGGAGCAAACCTGGGGTAAATAACTTCATTACCTGAAACTAATTGGGAGATTAACCACCAGGATACAAATGGCCCAAACTTATAAAAATGTGAAAACCTGTGACCCATTGTCCATTTTGGGTGCAGCCCCTGGGGGGCTTTGTCTGCCCAAAATGTACCTGAAGGCTCCCTTCAATAAATATAAATAAATAAATACATAATACAATATTATATTATATTTATATACATATAAAGATTACATTATATTATATTATATTACATTATATTACATTATATTATATTACATTATATTATATTATATTACATTATATTATATTATATTATATTATATTATATTATATTATATTATATTATATTATATTATATTATATTATATTATATTATATTATATTATATTATATTATATTATATTACATTATATTATATTACATTATATTATATTATATTATATTATATTATATTATATTATATTATATTATATTATATTATATTATATTATATTATATTATATTATATTATATTATATTATATTATATTATATTTTATTTTATTTTATTGTCTTAATTCTGGCCTCTGTTTTTAGACAGTCCAAAAAGGCATCAGTGAGACCTCACAGGAGCTGATGTGCCACAGCCCAACACACAGATCTCAGTGGGAAACTGCAGCAAAGCCCTGGCCAGGTGAGAGCTGCAGGTGAGAGCAGCCAGGGCTGTTTGCTGAGTGGGGACAGTGACCCCCCTGTGCTGCACTGAGCTCCTGCCTGCATTTATTCAGTGGCTCCATTTACAGAGGAACTCAAGGATTGTGTATGAAGTATTTTACAACTTGAGGTCAAGTTGGGGGTAAGATAAATGAATGCAGCTCTGTTGAAGTCAGAGAAATCGTGCCCATTAATTCATGCCATGCTGCAGGGACAATGCACTAACAACAGGATGAAGAGACATCCCATTGTTGTTCTGCTAAAGCAATAATGAACCCCCTAATTTACTGTTTCCAAACCAGCTTATTCCATTTTAGAGAAGAATGCACTGGGCTGCACCTAGCCACCAAATCTGAGCACAGCTATTATCAATTTACTTTTTATGTATTTTCATTGTAATGGCTGAGAGCAAAACTTGGGAAGAGTGGATGGTCCCACACAAGCAGCTGTGAAAAGATGTCCCAGAATTGAGACAAACAGCATTGTTAATAGACTCCTCTCGGTGAGGAGAGAAAACATGGTGTCAATCACGGCTGCTGACAGGGTGCAATTAACCCAGCATCAAATTGGAGGGAGATGGATGGGACCAGATGGTCCTGTTATCCTAACAAAGGATTATACAGCAAGTGTCCTTCGGAAGGAAGAGAGTTTTTTTAACAGAGACCTTTGGAACAGCAACAACAACAACAAAAATTAAAAAAAAAAAAAAAAAAAAAGAGAACTAACGAGACATTACAGAAAATGGAAATGAGGAAACCACAGTTTAAATATGGATTCCAGTGGTTAATTATGTGCTTTAGGTACAAATATATGTTGTATTTTGATCATAATGATGTCTGCTGAAATTTATCCAAAGTGGCTCCCAAAGGGTTGATGTCAGACAGAATCACTGCAAAGTCAGTGAGGAATGATCAAAAAATCAGCAGCCTTGCTGCTCCTGAAAGAATGATTTCCTTTATTGACCTAGAACTGCCCAAATGCTGCCCTCCCATCCTGCTGTTCTCGGGGTAAATCCATATTTTGAAGCTAAATAGCAGCAGCAGTACCTGGCTGAGCAGGGCACCCCAAAACCCTCCCCAGAGCTGTGAGCAGGGCTTGGGATTGTGTGCTTGGAACCAAAGCTCTCTGGGAGATGGATTATTAATTTCTGCAAGGAAATCAGGAAGAACAGGCAAATCAGAGGAATTTCTAGCAAAATAAAATATCCTAAAAATCTGTTATCAGTTTCCCAGAGTGTGAGACAAATGGTGCAGCAGGTGAAGGCTCAGCCTGTCCTGCAGACACTGGAGCGTCCCCCAGTGCCTCCAGTTCCCTTCTCCCTGTCCCTGCAAGGTGTCTCACACTGGGTGGGATTTTTCTGGCAAAGGCAGGAAGCTTCTGTGATATTTCCTGTGATTTTTCAGTTTATGATTCTCCTTCTTTTCTAAATGCCACAAGATCCAGGCCTGCACAAATGGATCAAGAATTTTCTATTATTTTCCTTTCCTTTCCTTTCCTTTCCTTTCCTTTCCTTTCCTTTCCTTTCCTTTCCTTTCTCCTTTTCCTTTTCCTTTCCTTTTCCTTTTCCTTTTCCTTTTCCTTTTCCTTTTCCTTTTCCTTTTCCTTTTCCTTTCCTTTTCCTTTCCTTTCCTTTCCTTTCCTTTCCTTTCCTTTCCTTTCCTTTCCTTTCCTTTCCTTTCCTTTCCTTTCCTTTCCTTTCCTTTCCTTTCCTTTCCTTTCCTTTCCTTTCCTTTCCTTTCCTTTCCTTTCCTTTCCTTTCCTTTCCTTTCCTTTCCTTTCCTTTTTATTTTTCTCTGTAGATCAACCCAACCACAATTAGAAAACCCATGCCCTGCTTGACACCTTTTCAACATTATCCAGTTGGAAGAATATCAGCTCTTTTCCAACCACGGAAATTATAGAAGATCTAATCAGCAGATAGGATGTAGTCATAGAAAATGCACATCAGCACACCTTAAAGAAAGTAAAATAAATCTTGAAAGTTTAATATCCCCCTTTCTTGGACCTAAATAGGCCCCGTTGGAAAACTATTTTATTGTTTCTCATTAAATTAGAATTGTGCTGAGATGCCACTATCTACCATTTCCTATTATTATTAATGTAAAAAAAAAATAAAATCATTGCATATTCAGCATTTCCCCAGTTAAAACAAGTCAGAATGAAAATCTGAGCTGTGTTTTTTCTTAATTCATGCTAATTTAAAAACAGAAAGTTTTTTACTTCTTTTCCCCCTAGTTTGCATCTGCATTTAAAGATAGCAATATTTCCTAATGATAATTAAGAACCTTTAATTTATTGGTTTATTACTTCTGTGCTGCATTAGCAGCTCTTACAGAAACAGAGATACCAATGTGAATGTGCTCAATTCCCCTCTCATTAACCTCAGAAACATGGAGCAGTTTCCAGACCAGGAGTCTCTGGATTTTCCCTGTTTCCCAAGCTGCTGGTGGGAGCTCACAGCACAACCCCCAGCCTGCTGCTCACCAAAATTTCACATTCTCGTGGGTTTAACAATGACTGCTCTGAAGAGGAGCTTGTCCTGTGCCACCATTATGTTGTGTTAAAGAAATATTTGCATTTTTGTGCAGTTTGCTCAAGGCAGAGCACTTGAAATCAGGCTGGTGTTTTTATCAGCAAAACAGCAAGCAGCAGATAGAAATATGAAATAGAAATTTGGATAAGAGGAAATTCCCTGTACACTGAAGGCTTCATAGTGCAATGGTGGGGATCAACATCACTAATTTACCCAAAGATTCTTCTATTTCTATTTGCTACCAAAACAGAATTACTGAAATTTTCCAGACATTTCTGGGTCTTATGTAACATTCAGCTCACTTGAAATCTCAGCCTAGATCACTCAAAATCTCAGCCTGACAAAGCTCACAATCCCAGCCTGAGAAAACTCACAGTCCCAGCCTGACAAAATTCACAATCCCAGCCTGACAAAATTCACTCACAGTCCCAGCCTGACAAAACTCACACTCCCAGTTTGACAAAACTCACTCACAGTCCCAGTTTGACAAAATTCACAATCCCAGCCTGACAAAACTCACAATCCCAGCCTGACAAAACTCACTCACAATCCCAGCCTGACAAAACTCACAATCCCAGCCTGACAAAACTCACTCACAATCCCAGCCTGACAAAACTCACAATCCCAGCCTGACAAAACTCACTCACAATCCCAGCCTGACAAAACTCACTCACAGTCCCAGCCTGACAAAACTCACTCACAATCCCAGCCTGACAAAACTCACAATCCCAGCCTGACAAAGCTCACTCACAGTCCCAGCCTGGCAAAGCTCTCACAGGTGGATGGTTAAATTTTGGTCAGTTCCTGTGAGTTCCCTGCTCTGTGCTGCAGGCACAGGATGCTCCTGGACGGTGTCCCTTGCAGATCTCAGATCTGACAGCTGCTCTGCCCTGTCCTGGCACAATCTGGGCATCCCATCGTCTTGCAGGACTCCTTGTCTCCTCTACCCCATCACTTGGAGAAGACTTCAGAAAGATGCACACCCTTTCCAAACCCCTTATTTTTGAACTGCTGGAGAAGTTTGGAGCATCTGCAGGCAGAGGGGTCCCAGGGGCTCATCACTGGCCCAGTTTCCTGTGGCTCTGTGCCACAGCACTTCTGCCTGAGCGACCTCGACAGGCAGCCCTGTCCTCATCTGGAGTTTTTAATAAGTGTCACAAACCCTGAAGTCCTAAGGTAGCCCTAATGTTACTTTTTGGCATCGTTAACCACCAGAGAGGAAAAGAATGAAATTGAAATGTCTATCTCCAGAAAAACACAAAATCTCACCTGGGCTGAGTGTGAGGGAATGGAGGGTTTGGGAAAGCTGCAGGAGGATCAGGTTCAATCCCTTCCAACTCACTGCTGCAGTCCTGCAGGGCTCACCTGGAAATGAGCACAGGCTGACATCCAGGCAGGTGTTCCAAAGCAGGAGCTGCCTGTGGGGTGAGCTGGGCTGGTGCTTGTGATGTGCAGAGCTGGCACCGACAGGACAGGAGGGAACAGAGGCTGTGCTGCTCCCACAGGGAGGCACAAGCCACAGGGAGCACCAGGAATGGGAGCAGGGGATGGATCACCAGGGACTGGGGAACAAGGAATGGATCACCAGGAATGGATCAGCAGGGATTTGACAGAAATGGATGGATCAGCAGGGACTGGGGAACAATGGGTGGATCACCAGGGATGGATCACAAGGGACTGGGGAACAAGGAATGGATCACCAGGAATGGGAGCAGGGGATGGATCACCAGGGATTTGGGGAACAATGAATAGATCACTAGGAATGGATCAGCAGGGATTTGACAGAAATGGATGGATCAGCAGGGGTTTGGGAACCAGGGATGGATCACCAGGGATTTGAGAGCAATGGGTGGATCACCAGGGATGGATCAGCAGGGATTTGGGAGCAAGGGATGGATCACCAGGGATTTGGGAACAATGGGTGGACCACCAGGAATTTAGGAGCAGGGGATGGATCACCAGGGATTTAGGAACAGGGGATGGATCACCAGGGATTTAGGAACAGGGGATGGATCACCAGGGATGAATCACCAGGATTTCAGGAACAATGGGTGGATCACCAGGGATTTGGGAGCAAGGGATGAATCATCAGGATTTCAGGAACAATGGATGGATCACCAGGGATTTGGGAAGCAAGGGATGGATCACCAGAGATTTAGGAACAGGGGATGGATCACCAGGGATGGATCACCAGGATTTCAGGAACAATGGATGGATCACCAGGAATTTAGGAGCAGGGGATGGATCACCAGGGATGAATCACCAGGATTTCAGGAACAATGGATGGATCACCAGGGATTTGGGAGCAAGGGATGGATCCCCAGGAATTTAGGAGCAGGGGATGGATCACCAGGGATTTAGGAGCAGGGGATGGATCACCAGGGATGGATCACCAGGATTTCAGGGACAGTGGGTGGATCACCAGGAATTCGGGGGCAATGCAGAGCCCATTTTCACACCAGGGAAGGAAAGGTTGTTCCAGGTGACTGGGGCTGGGCACGGGGCTGGGAGCTGCTGCCCCAGCAGTGCAGACCCAGCAAAGCTCAGGATGCAGCCAGAATTCCTCATGATGGGTTTGTAGGAATATTTTATTGGATACTCTCAGAAAAATTGCACTATGGAATAAATGAGGCTTTAATTACCTTTTCTTATTCCAGTGTAACCAACTTGGCTCTTTTTACTAAAAGTCAAATTACAAGAAAGCCCCAAACCTGACCCTGTATTAGATATCACTGATGTAGTTACAAATATATCCTCAATATTTAATATTTATTGCTTAGATACATAGAATATAAATATTATTACTTAATACTTATAAATGTGACTTTGGTACTGAGAAGTTTTTTAATATATATTTTTAAAGACTATCCTAGGTCAAAGTTTTTAATTTCTTTTTAAAATGAAACTCTCTGTCTTTGGGCAACAATTTTAAAGAAGGAATTTTCTAGGTTTTTTTACTATTATGCTTCACTGAAAAATTTGTATTAAGCTGTGCTGTGAATCAACATTTCCTCAAATTAAAGAACTGATGCTAAAGTTGTGTGGCAGGTTATAACACTTGTAATTTGCATAAAAATAAAACCAAAAATAATTTTATCACGCGTGTTCTTTCTAAAGCCAGTGGCAAGGAAATACTGTTAATTTTCAGACCAAATCCATCTAATTACACAAAAGCAAATCCAGGGAATTGCCATGGAAGAGAAAATCAGATCACAGCCATTCGGGATGAGGGAGAGGCTCCACGTGGAACTGCTGAACCAGCAACTCCATTGCAGCAGCTGAAAGTTCTTTAATAGATGTCACAGGTCTGCCAGTTTTCAAAGGATACAGAAAGTAAAGAAAACAAAACCAGCCAGTCCCAAAAGCAGGTGATTTCAGGGCTTCAAGATGCACAGTTTTTTTACAGTTCATATCAATTTTTTTTTAAACGTTATTTCCAAGTGCTCAGCACAAAGCAAGAGCTGGAGTTCAGCTCAGCAGGGTTAAAGGCAAACTAATCATTTAATTCCAGCAAATATTAATGATCCCAAATGTATTTCTCCAGATATTTGTGCAGTAATTTCTACATTTATTTATGTGCAAGCAAAAAGAGCTTTATTCTCCAAATCAGATCTTTATGACCAAAGCATCATAAAGGATTCTTATTGATTACAAAGAGTTTTTGCTGATTCTCATGTTTGAAATGGAACAGATTTTTTTTCAACTTTGCAATGTTCTCCTTTTGTTGTAGAGTGTTAATTAATCAATTGCAGTGAAAATTAATCTAAGACCTATTCTTTAAGATCATGCAGGTGCTGCTGCCTGTTTCATGAGAGATTTTTCTGCAAATTTGGTCCCAAATCTTAAAGAGTTGGCAAAGAGAAGCCACTGAATTTTACCTAGAAGCTATTTGGAAGTTATACTAATTTTATTAATTAATATATTATTAAATTTATTTTAAATATTATATATTTAACACTTATGTGCTGCTTTTTTTATCTACAGCATGGCAAAAAAACTTCTTTAATACTTTTTTATTATAAGAAAAAAATATTTAACTAAACTTCACATCTTTTAACAGCAAAACTGCCATTCAAATTTGGGTGTTAACAGGGAGTTAAAGGAGATTTGATTTTGAGAGTTAAATTAGCATTGAGCATTTCCCCAAAATCATCTCCTCCTCATCAAGGATCTCTTGGGGGATTGTTCCAAACTGGGAATATTCTGATCCCTTTGGAAATTTGAGTCCACGGGAACCTGCAGAGGAAAATGTGGCAGAGCAGGGATTTGCTTTCAAAAATCCTCTGGGTTTAGGATACAACCACTAACACTGGGCCATCCCATAAAATACTGGTGGGAAATTGGGAAAACAGAACCAAAATAATCAGTTAAAATTCAACCCAGGGATGTCATGGTGAAATTGCTTTTTTTTTGTTGAACTTGTATGGGACTTTTTTAACCAAAATTCCACTGAAACAGGCTCCCAACTAAACCAACATTTTTGTTGCTATTTCCCATGATAGATGGGTTGGATGCAACAATTCCCATTTGGGGAATTGTTTATTTTATTTTATTATTGTTTATTTTATTTTTATCAGTCCTAAACTGAACTTTGCATTTCCACAGGCCCCTGACATCAGCAGCACACCAATACCTCTGACCAAAAATCTGTGTCAGCAGTGCCACCAGGACTTTCCCCTGCTCCTGCTTTGCACCAAGCCCTGTTAAACCCTGGCTCTGCCAGTTAGGCTGAGCTCACAGCCACAGGAGCCTTGTTAAGCTCAGACTTGCACCCTGGGTGTTTTGAAGGTTGGTAAATCCCAAATTTGGATGCTCCAAGTGGGTTGTTCATCCACTCCTCCTTTCATGAGGATGCTGAGAGCTGAATTTGGGTCTCAACCTCTGCTCTGTGGAGCAGCCAGGAGCAGCAAGCCCAGCTTTGAGAGGGGCTGCAGTGGGCTCTGTGAGCAGGGCTGTCAATAGTTCTTGTTGCTAAGGAAACTATTTCCTTGGTAGCTGCATGTTTGCCACATCTCACTGAGGTGGTGTCAGCCTCCAGCAGGGAACAGCGTGGCGTGGCACCACAAGGAGCAAAACCCCAAAATGGGCTGCAAGTTTATTTGGAACAAACCCCAGCCCACCTGGAAACACGGCTTGGGGACTCATGGAAAAGTTCTGGTTGGTAGGTGGGAAAGGGTTGGAAGTATTTTGTGTAATAAAATAAATAAAAATATTTTGTCTTCTAAAAAATTGGAAAGGTGGGGGTTTACAACAATGCACTTTTTAGCTGTTGGGAACCCTCAGGTGGCAGCAGAATGGATGGGGCACTACAGCAGTCTTTGTTTCTTCACATCAATATCAACCTTAAATGATATTTTTATCTGTTATTATTAATTACTTGGTAATTTACAACCTCAGAGTGAGCAAAGCAGGTTCTGAGCACACTTAAAAAATCAGAGATGTAAAAACACCCTGCACCTTTGAGCACAATTACCAAGAGCAGTTGGTCAGGAAATGATCAAGTCTAAAATTTCTGTATCCACTGCAGCTCCCTTCCCCTCTGCTTTCCAAGGACACCTACTTTAGCATTGGAAAGAACTTGCTTGGGCAGACTTTTTTTGGATTTGGGAGGTTCCAGATCCACTGGTTTAAAGGCTGCACCACTCAATACATTCTGCTAATTGTGGTATCCCCATGCTCCAAACCAACCAAATCATCTCTGCATGAGTGGGAAATAAATTCAATATAAATGAGATCAACTCCTTCAGATGAACCACACTGAGGAACAGTCATTGCTTCTCCAGCTACTCTGCAGATCTATCAAACCCAATCCCCAAAAAACCTCACAGCAAATTTGTCCCTATTTGGGGACAAACACCCCAAAAATCATTGTTTTGTCCCAGTCAGGCTGTGGAGGAGGAAGGCACGAGGAGAAAACGGGCTGGAAGTCTCAGGGTGCAGACGAGGTGAGGAGCACCCAGCTGTTCCAGTTTCCACCTCTGCTGCAGGGAATTGGGGTCTGGGGGAGCTTTGAGGGGGGATGTAGAGCCCCAAAGCAGGAGCACTGCAGAGCTGGGAGCAGCTCGTGGGAAACCAGCTTGAGTGCACTTCTGTCACTCAGCTCAACAGAAAAACCAAAAAATTACAGTTCAACTCTTGCTAACTTGGGCTTTTAGTTCCTTTTCTTTTTTATTTCCTAGGCATGTTCTGCCATTTGAAGCTGCCCCAAAGCCACCACCTTTTCCTGCAGCCTCAGGAAGAGGGCAGGTTCCTTCCACTTAAATAAAGTAACCCTGATTTATTAATGGCTGGGTTTAGGCACACTTACTGTGCCTGAATGCTGCCTGTGGCTGCCTGGGGACGAGTGAAATACGTTGTGCTCAAGGTGATGTGTTTTCTTTTCAGGTGCTTCTGTTTAATTTGTATTCTTGGTGTTTTTGTGGATTGTCCCTTCAAAACTGGTTTGCTCCAGAGGAGCAAACTTATCCTGGCCTCTCTTGTGCTAATTAAAGAGTCTGGTACTTAACACTGGAGATCAGAGATGCTATGAGATATGGGAAATAAAAAGTGTATCAGAGGACTTTAATGGGGACACCAAGGTTAATATCTGTCTATGCTCTTCCTGCAGAAACTGCAAGCGAGACAATTTATTGGATGGGACCCGAGTTTTATGTTTAATTACCAAACCATGGTTTCCTTAGCAGCACAGCTCGAGAGGAGCAGCCAGAAATCCATCAGCTGGGAGCTGCACCCGAGGGGACAAATCCTGACAGGGACACGGAATGTTCGCGGGGCTGATCCGAAACCGCGATATCGGAGTTATCGTGGAAACTGCAATATCGGGGTTATGGTGAGATCAAACTGCACTGAACATCACATAACCAGGAATTTTTCCTTGGCACAAGGTCCTCCCACACTTCTTCCCTCCCAGCCTGGAGCTGCAGGGCCACCAGAAGTTTCCTGCAACTTCCAAGTGACAGAGAACACTCGGGATTGTCGCGGTGGCTTTTTGGTGTCGCTGTGGTGTCATTGGCATTCTCCAGTTATTGACACCCCTGCTCCCGTTCCAGCCTGCAGAGCTGCAGCCAGAGCCTCCAGAATTTGTCACTGTCACTTCCCAGGAGCTCGGCATTGTTCAGGAAATGAGCAATGTTCAGGAAATGTGTGTGTAAA
Organism: Luscinia megarhynchos; assembly: GCA_034336665.1. Lineage (NCBI taxonomy): Eukaryota > Metazoa > Chordata > Aves > Passeriformes > Muscicapidae > Luscinia > Luscinia megarhynchos. Next base: position 13,078,800 of record CM067582.1, on the reverse strand, counting down.
GCAGAACTGCCTGCGCCCAGCTCGGCCACAGCTCCGCGCCCAAACACAGGTTTTATGTGTCCTATTATGTGCCCCAGCAAGAGCCATAAATAATTGTGACAAGGAGGTTTTTTTTGATTTTTTTTTTTGGTGTTACATGTGAAAGTCCTTGACTGTGCCTCCTGCTCGGGCTCCCCCTCCCTCCCAGCCCTACAGCTGCCAAGCTGCATGATGATAGATGGCACTCTGCAGCAAATGACAGCCCGATAGATTTTTTAGTTTGTGCTTTAGAGAGAATCAGATATGCTGTATAAAGCAATAAAAAAAGCATACTCACAAGGTGGGTTAAAAATAGCTGGCACAGCAGGAGATGAGTTTGCTGTTTATCAAAAAGTTAAAGCTTCACATGCAAAGTCCAGGTGATGTGTTAATTCTTTTAAATCTTAGCCAGGAGCAGTTTTCGTGGACAAACCTGCGAGGTGCAATTTTTTTTACCCTTCCATCTTTTAATATAGGACACACTAAAAGCCTGGTTATAAACTTCCCTGAGCTAGGACAGCATCCAAAATACAAGGGGGAATACACTTGATCCTTAAAATGGGGTGAAGAAAGTCCTGAGTCTGTACAAGGTTCTGAATCAAAAATGTTTAAAAAGTTCAAATCAGATCTTGAAACATGAGCCCAGCCTCCCTAAAAACTTTCAGTCCTCAAGCCCCTGATGTCAGCAAGAGTCTTTACTATGAAATTCAATCAAGATTATTTGAGAACCAATACAGAAAATTATTCTCATCTTTGACAGCTCGTGTCTGACAAAAATACCCCTTTAGGTATTCTGGATATCTAATGTTTTCTGCATGCTAAAAGGCAGTAATTTGGGGGTGATAAAGCAATAGTGAAAGGGGGGATTCAGGTGTGCCAGAGCACACAAACACACTCGATGTTTGTGCATGTGCATTACAAAGATTCAGGGAGCTGTGGTCAGACAGGAAAGCTACAGAAGGAGAAGGGTGAGAAAAGGGTGAGAAAAGAGTGAGCAAACCTCTGTTCCACTCACGGCGGTCAATGTGACAATTTCAGATTCATGGGGCAGTGGCTTTTCCTCTGACAATTACAGATTCATGGGGCAGTGGCTTTTCCTCGTGCTTGGTATTTGTCAGTGATGCAGACGAGCTGGGAGGAACAGGACGTTCCCCTGCAGTGAGCACTGAGCACAGCTGAGATCTGCACACTTGGAACTCGTCCTGTCCTCTCCGCTGGATGTTAACTTGACTTGTTTTCCTCTGTGCCTTCTATTGATCTGGGCCCTGGGTAACAAATGGCCTGGCTTCCCAGCCACCTTGGAAATGTCATGCAGGAGTCAACAAAAATACTGGGTGTATGTTTTATAAAGAATTACAGCTGGCTCTGAGTTACTCTGGCTTTCATCTCAGCCAGCCCAGCCTGGTTCCCTGGGTGTCGATGGATGAGCAGGAGGGCCAGGAAATGATTCAGTGAGCCAGTGAGTTTCCCAGTTCATGGACATGACAGCCTCAGACAGACTTATTCACCCTGCCTCTGTCTCACACCCTGCACTCGAAGCTGCTCTGTAATTTAAGAGTGCTCAGTATATCAGATCTCAACTCTTTTTTCCCCCCTGATTTCTGATGAATCATGTTAGGAAAGCTGTGGTTTTAACGCTGGAGGATGTGACATAATGCAAAACAGCACAAGAAGTATATTAAAAAAATATGTCTGTCAGACTTTATATGGCTGGAAGGGGATAATTTGAATTATATGCCCATAATTCAGATTTGGGGATAATTCAACACCCAAACAGATACATTTCTAGCTGTACCCAGCCATCTGATATAATACTGGCTATTGTTTATTACTTACTTGTATGTTGTTACAGCATCACCTCCCTCTGCTATGCTTAGGGGACAGTTTACATTTCCATAATAAAATCCATTTTCTATAGGTTTATAACTCAGTTTACATTTCACAAGGCTGCTGCCTGGCATATGAAATTTCACTTCAATTCCTTTTGGTTTAACTAAAATTTCTAAACAGCTTATTCTTTAAAAAAAATAAATTAATTAATCAATGCAAGGAAGCAGGTAATGCCATTTCCCAGCCCAAGGAGTTTGAGTAACTCCCAGCCATTCACTCAAAAAATGACCTATTAAAGTCCTTTTTACAAGAACCTGATGGATTCAGGACCAAATGGAACTACTTAAATAAGCAGATGTTGCAGCATTGCTATTTTTAGAAAGAAGGGAATAAAGCACAATGCTTGGGAGGAGAGGGAGCACCCTTGTGCATGGGGTGACAGCAACACCCTGTGCCCACCGTGGACACAGTGCCCAGGGCCCCCTTGGGGGTGTGGGGGATAAATTCTCCTCAGACAGCAGCCAGGGAAGGGCTGGGGCTGTGCCAGGAGGGTTTGGGTGGGATTTCAGACAAGGTTCTGGGCACTCTGCAAACCTTCAGGAGCTCCAGCAGGGTCTGGTCAGGGATGCACAGGGTGGGATTTTGGGGTGTCTGGGCAGGGCCAGGAGCTGGACTGATGATGTGGGATCCTTCTGTGATTCCAAATTCACCCACAGATCCAAACAGGAGAGGAACAAAGGCTCCCACTGATTTCTGTGTTGGTGTCTCCTGCAGTTAATCAGCAGGTTTGTGAGTCTGGGTGCAAGTTTGTGAGTTTGGACACAGGTTTGTGAGTTTGGACACAGGTTTGTCAGTCTGGATGCAGATTTGTGAGTCTGGGTGCAGGTTTGTGAGTTTGAACACAGGTTTGTGAGTCTGGGTGCAGGGTTATGAGTTGGATGCAGGGTTTTGAGTTGGACACAGGTTTGTGAGTTTGGATGCAGTTTTGTGAGTTTGGGTGCAGAGTTATGAATTGATGCAGGGTTATGGGTTGGATGCAGGGTTATGAGTTGATGCAGGGTTATGAGCTGGATGCAGGTTTTGAGTTGGATGCAGGTTTGCCAGTCTGGGTGCAGGGTTTTGAGTTGGATGCAGGTTTTGAGCTGGTTTCAGGTTTGGAAATGTGAAGCTGGTGCTGTTCCTTTGATTCTCGCAGGGCTGGTGATCTCAGCCATCCCAGCTTCCACACAGGTTGATCCATGTGTCTCTAATCACCAGGGCCAAGCTGGGGCTGCACCTCATAAACATTGTCTTTCTTGGAAGGAAATGTTTGCTTTCAGGTCAAACTGAATCACTGGGCAGGCCAGGAGGAGAAGGCAAGGGGGAGTTTATTGTGCATGTCTGCTCTGTCCAAGAAAAGACAGGATTAACAGCTAATTTCCTGCCATTAGATTTCAGCCCCAAAGAAAGCTTTTTCAAAGAAATGACTTGCATCTCAAAGTGACTTAACATCTGCAAGGAACAAAGATGAGAATCTCACCAGGCCACAGCTTGAATTCCAACTCCTCCTTTATAACTCTTTCTGCTATGGAATTGTGAAGTTGCTGTAAATCTTTATGAGGAACCAACCCAGCAAACTCAGCCTCTGCCTGGGCCAGGAGCAGAATCCTGAGTCTGTGGTGCCAGCCCTGGGGGCTGCAGGGCTGTGCTCCTCTGTCACAGGCTGTGAAATTTGGAGCTCTGGTCCCACAAACCCACCTGAGTCAGGTCTGCTGTGATCACAGAAGGGGCTGTGGAAGCTGATGGCAATTTGAAAATCAGCTGGAGGCCTCACACTGCCCAGCCTGCTCACTGAAACCTCCTGGTTTCCACTTGGACCCCTGAGACCCCACCTGCAGACACCTGCCCATGCTTGTGATCCAAATCTGCAACTCTGCTCCTGGAGGGGAGGGTCAAACTGTTTGAAAATCCATCCTCAAGCACCTCAGTCCCTTGTTTTTTGTCTGCAACAGACTGTTCTGAGTTCTTGAAAAGATGAACAGAGGAGAAGCAGGCCTGTAACATTTTCTCCTCCCACCTTAGCAACTTCCTTTTTGCTTTTCATTCCCAGAGTTCAGAAAAAAAGAAATAAAAAAAGGAGAGGAAAGAAAAAACAGCCTGGATGTAAAATTCCCTGTAACTTTCTGAGAGTCTGGGCAAGACTGTGCAGGGCTGTGTTTGCACAGAGCATCCTCAGCAGCACAGCACGAGCCCCTGCTCCCCATCACAGGCAGAACAGGGGAAGGCAAAGCCTGCAAATCAACTAAGACCCTAAATTGCAGATTTACAGACCTACAGATGGGCAGAGAAGTCCTGTGTAATGGTGAACAAAGAGTTATTGCTGCCTGCACCAGACACTGAGCAGTTTAAGCACTGGGCCCATCTCTGAAGGTTCCATCAGCTAGGCCAAGAAAGGAGTGGAGGGAGGAAGCACTGATGGCCAGCAGAGCTGGAAACTCACTGGAACAAGTTCTCTGCTCGTGGAGCTCTGCTGAAGGCAAAGGCACAGCAACATGAGGAGATTTAGTCTGTTCAATTAAAATAATATGGATTAATGCAATGTTCTGGAGGCATTTTCCCTGCATCAATATCACCACTGAAGGTTGTGAAAGTGTTTGTGACTCCATTGGAAAGGGAATATTTGCTGCTGGAAAGGGAACAACCTGTGACTTGGCAGATCAATTAATTACACTTAGAGCTGCTCTGTGCTTGCTGCTCTTGAGCCAGGCTGGTGTGGCAGAAGCAGGAAAGGCAGCAGCACCTCGGGGTGCTTCCCCCAGTGTCTGACACCCTGCCCTGCTGCTTCCACCTGCACCTGGGACCAGGACAGGGCTCTGCAGTGCCAGGGACAGACCGTCCACGGGACACCCTCCCTGGAAAACCATCCCTCAGGTCAGAAATCCTTCCTTAGGATGGCTCTGCCAGAGAAATGTTCACCCCCACAGACCCCAGTGTTATCTCTTAGTGCCCTAACTGGTCTTTTTCTCCTTTTAGTAATTGGTCTCCTTTTAGTAATTTTTGCCTAAAACCTTAAAGCAGTTGGACAGCTTTCAATCTCTGATATCATTGGTCCATTTCCTAAGGTGCCCAACCCTATGAAAACCCCTCTGATACTCCATGTACTCAGATTGTTCATAGACATAAAGTTGTCTGTGGAACTTTTGTGCAGCTTTCCCAGGTCTCTTTCTCTTCACTGAGAAGGTCCTGCAAGCAAACTGAACTCAGAAGAGAGCTGCCAGCCGAATCTTTAGGCACTGCTTGCATCCAGGGCCTTGTGGCTGAGCTCTGCCTGCAGCAGCCAGGAGAAGCTGCTCCCGTGCAGAATGCTTTATCCGGGCTCCTTGTGGCAGCTCCCCAGCATCAGGCAGGGCTGGGGGGTGGGGAAGGGGCTGCAAGGGGAGCTGAGGGCACTCGGTGTGTGCAGCTGGAGAGGAGGAGGCTGGAGGGACGCTGGAGGGATCCTCTGTGCCAGGGGCAGCTCTGGTGTCTCTGTGAGCTGCCCCAGGAGGGGTTTAGCTTGGATTTTGGGGAAGGTTCATCCCCAGAGGGTGCTGGGCACAGCTGCCAGAGCTCCAGGAGGGTTTGGACACAGGGATGCCCAGGGTGGGGCTGTTGGGGGGTCTGTGAGGGTGATGCTGCCTGGGGTCCCTCCCAGCTCAGGACATTCCATGAATCCCTCCGGGGTGCCCTGGGGGCTGTGCTGGCCATTCCCACCCCCTCATCTCCCAGCACCTCGTGGTCAGGGCAGCTCTGCCAGCCCCCAGCTCGTGTGAGCCCCACGTTTTGTCTCAGGCCTCAGTAAGATAAATGAGTTTAATTCATCCTTTGTGTAAGGGGACAACTCCTAGAAATTGCACTGGAGTTGAATGCCTTGGCTTAATCCCTAAATTCAATCCTCTAAACAAAAATCTGCCTTAACATCACTGCTCCCTTGGCTGTCATTAGCAGGAGGTATTTCAGACATACAAACTTTAAAAGTTCCCCATCTAATCACCATCAGCACAAAAGATCTCTCCAAGCACTCTGTGATACCAGGTCAGGTCCTGATGCCAGCTCACCACTACCAGCATCAAAACCAGAGGTTGGGTGGAATTTGTTTCACAAATTACAGTTGTTCAGAGCCAGAGAACAAAAGAAGCCAGGATCTAGATTAATTATCATGATTATCCTCCAACTCAGGAGTCAGTCAGTCCTCAGGAACAGATTTCTTTTTGAAGCCTCACACAATTGCTGATGGGAGCTCGCAGCTTATGCACACAAACCTCCAAATACACACAAAGGCCAATAAACAAAACAAAACCACGTTAAAAAAAATAAATAAATCCCATTGCCAAAATTAGAGGGGAAAAAAGCAACTCTGAGCAATATGCATTTAACTCTTCCCTGCACAGCCAAAGTTGCTAGGGAACCAGGCAGCCTCACAAACTGCCACTACAATTACATTTGCAGAGAGCTGACAGGGGCTGACCTTTGCCTACTCCTTGCTGTCTGCCTTTCTCCAGGCGTGGAGGAGCCTGACAAACACTTGATGGGCAGTGTGAGCAGGCTGGGCTGGCCCTCCCTCCAGCCTGCTGAGGGTACAGGAGAGAGAAGCTTTTGGGACTGAGCTCCTCCAGCAAAACGTGGAGCTTCCCTTCCCTGAGCTTTCCCCAGCTCTGGAATTATGAAATTTATTTGTGTGGTGCTCTCAGCCTGATCAAGTCACCCACTCTTAATGGAGCTGCAGCAAAATTCCGGGAAAAAATGTAAATCGAGGCTGATCTTGCCAAAAGCACACGTGGATAAATTTCGCCAAGTGGAATCTGTGAGTTTGGACAAAGTTTCAGGGGCTGAATATAAATATTCCTATACAGAGGTCATGCCCCAAATTCCATGAAACCCCCTAAAAATCTGCAATAAAAACTTGTGAGTGTTTAATATCATCAGCTAAGGAATTCTGTGCCATTATCTGTGTATTTTAATAATTGCAACTTTCAATGGTAGTGACATAAAAACAATTACTTTTTGAAATTTCTCCCTGTATATGCATTTGAAACTACACAGCCATTAAAAACAGTCTGTCGAATTAAAGGTTGTGCAATTAATTAAGTGCAAATCCTGTAAAACTGGACCAAGGAGAAAATTCATCAAATGGGTGAAATATGACCTATCTTGTCCAAAAGACAAATATGTTTAAACAAAATATGAAAATTGATGACAAAATTACTGGTAGCAAAATGCACACGGAGCAAATATGAGACAGCTGCACTGGGACTCAGCACAGGAGCTTCACCCTGGTGGAATTTGTGATTCATTATCTCCACTGCCTTGTAAAACTTTTCCCTGCTCATCTCCAAAGTATGGCCTTTGTGCCTTTGATGGTAAAAATCCTCTATAAAATCAGGAGGAAGGGTTTGGCTGTGATTTACTGCCCAGCCAGGTGGGCTCTGTGATGGGTACCACAGCAGGAATCTCTGCCTTTCCCAGCTGCTCTCCAGCCCTCACCCTGCTCTCCTGGTGTCACCCGCCTGGGGACAAGCCCAGGGGCTCTGGCTCTGCCCTGTCCTGGCTGCTGGAGCTCCCCAGGGAGATTTGGGGTCCTGGCAAAGTGGGGTTGGTGTCTCCTGGCAGGGACCAGCCCCAGGCTGTGCCAGGCTGGAGTTTGGGTGTTGTCCTGCTTTGGGGACAGGTGGCTGCCAGTAAAGGCAGGAGCTTGTTTTGAAATGGAGAATGCAAACCCCTCCCTCCAAATTATTGTAATTTTGAAATTAAGGGGCTCTCAGGCAAAGATAGGGGAATTAGGAGTTCTTTGGTTCATTTTCCCTGCTAGGACCCAGCTGTGAAACCAGGGAATTCTGCCAGGGAGCAGCAACTCCAGACCCCTCTGAGGACACCCCCAAACACAACTTTAAAACCACGAACCCAGCTTGGATTTGCAGCTCTGTGAGCCCTGGGGAGTGCAGGGTGGGCACAGAGAGCTCCTGCACACCCTGGAGCACCAGTGCTGGCACCGCCAGGGGATTTCAAACCCCACAAATCAAACCCCAGCTGTGGAGTGGCTGCAGGGGAGGCTGCAGGCAGTGCCAGGAGCCCAGCCTGCTATTTTCATATTAAAATGTAATGGTGCCATTAAAGTTAAAACCACTGTTAAACTTGATTGAGTAAATTAGTTAATTACCCATAGCATCTAATGCATTCCTCCAAGGCATACCTCAGCTCCTCCAGACACAATTCCACTTGTACATTATCCTGGCTGTGAATTTTACTCTGATTACACTCCTGGAGTGACTCTCTGTTTGTCAATGAAGGATGCAAGCTGTCTTGAGAATCTGAGATTATAAAAGCAGGGGAAAATTGATATATTTCCCATTTATCTATTTCCTTTTAAGAAGCTTCTCATATTTTATAAATTATTCTTAGTCTTTCTTTTCCCTTTGTTGGAAATATTATATTAAAACGAGTTGAAAGTGGAAGGTTTTGGTCATTTCTTATTAGGATTGAGTATGCAAAAAGCACCAGAGTCTATAAAGAACTCAAAAAGAAAGTTAACTAGGATAGGTTTTCCCAAATATGACTTGTATTTAACAAAGTAAAATCTTTTTCAAGACTTTTTTGTAGGAAAAAGTGGCCACAGAGCTGGGATCATGAATTTTACATCTCCCTACCCTAATTTCCAAATAAGGTAGACTAAACCACAGATATTCTGATATAGAAACACCATTTGTGCAAGAAGCTGCCTCATTTGGAAATAAGTGTTAGATTAAGAAATAAAAGATGTCATTAAGGTAACAGACTGTGAAGTGAGTGTGTTTTCCTTTAACTCCTCTATTTTCAGAGTTATCCTGTTGTCCTAAGCATCCCTGAAATCCACTCCTAGAACATTTCCAGAAGAAACTTAGTTTCAGCAGAAATTTTGAAGACTTGATGCTTTTTCTTTTATAGAATTACTCCAAAACTTTCAATCAAAAACTACAATATTCACCAAAAAACCCTAAACAAATCCCTTGCTCACCTTCCTGCTCGTGTTTCCCCACGTTTCCCAACCAGCCCAGTAACACCACAAGGTGTGTTGCACATCCCAAAAACATCTTTTTGTCTCAGGTCCTCTAAAACTTCCACTCTCAGAGCACCACACAAGTGACCAACCCACTTTTTATATTTTTTAAAGCCCAGCACTTCAATGGAGATATTTTCCCCAGCATGCCTTGGGGAATGCTTCATTTTAAAAACATGAGGACACAATTATGACAATTCCCTTATGAAAATATGGAAAATATTCTGATTTAACCAATGTAAAATTGATTTCTCAAGCTCTTCTTCCCGTGATCTCTTTGTAGATTTTTCCTGTTCTTTCACTTCTGCCACACCCAATAATGAAGATTCCCTAAATGAGCTCTGCTTCCTTTTTATTTCCATTTTCCCAACAGATATTACACCCTGGACAAATCACTGCCTGTGTGTGGGTGACCTCAGTGCAAAGTGTGAATGTCACAGGTCTCAGCCCCTGTCCCACAAACACCCAGAGCAATCTGGATGACAATAACCCAAATTTCCATGTTTTCCACCCCACAATGTTGTCTCCATTTCCCAAGCCCAGCATCCATAGATTCTGTGTCCTACCCAGCATAAAAATGCTATTTTTCCATTTAATATGTTTTTATGTTTTTCATTGTCTGCTTGCTCCAAAGAAAGGATTTTGCTGAAGGTCAGGGTATTGATTGAACTGCACCCCAGGGGCTCGTTCCCATCCTGTGACAGATGCCAGGGGCCTGTGGGATAATGGACTCGTGGGAATGCAAAGGACACTGGGGTGGAGGCTGCTAAAATCACATTACTGAGTTATTTCTCCTTCCTCCCTTCTGGAGCATAAAAACAAAGAACATTTTTGAAGAAAGAGAACACAGAAAGGGCTTGAGGGTGTGGGGTCTCACCATGAGACACTTGTGGAACCCTGAATTAATGAAGAAGTGAAAATACCTGAGCATTTTCTCTGCAGGGAAATGTTGAAGTTCTGATCTATCCAAATTCTTCCTGAAATTAGAAGCCAAGGAACAAGGTTTGGCTGAGCTGAGAGAGGAATCTGCTGAAGAGGAAACTCCTTCTTGAATAATTAACTCCTTTTCTGTCTGTGTCTCTCCCTTCCCCACCAGATTTCTAGGATATGGAAGGAGGTAACATCCTCTTTCCACTCCTGATGAGATAATACTGATGATCTAAGGAATTTCTTGCTACTCTTCTGTATTTAATAAAGCATCCAAGATTAGTGGTTAAAGTCAGCTAAATTTACCAAATTACAGCACATAATTGATTTACTGATAGATAGGCATGACTCAACTTTTACTCAGATCTTTGACATAATCAAAAAAATATTAATTTATTCTGTCATTACTGAAAAATTGCCTTACACTTTTAACCACTTAAGTAAAAAAAAAAATAAAAATACAATATTGGTGCTGGTACTTGTATATTTATGGCCGTGGCTCTCCAGAAACATATTCCTGGATTTCTGTATCACAAGATATCACTGAAGGGAAGGAGTGCATTGGTGACCAGGAAATATGATGGCATGGATGGAGCTGTGATCAGAGAGAAGGCACAGATGTGTATTAAAAAAAAATATAAATTCAACTGCTCCTAATGCAGGTGGATCACTGGTAAAATCAGAGTGCTACAACAACACAGATCTAGTGCTCCACTGATAAATAAATGTCTCTGTGTTACTTGATCTTAGCAATTCAGGAATGTTCTGTGCTCTGTAATTCCTCCCTCAGCTCAGTTCATCCTCTGTTGGACAATTTGGTTTCCTCTTGCTTGGTCCTCAGCCCTCCAGCACCTTCTGTAGGGGAGCAGGGAAAAGGATGCAGCAAAAAGATTTCCTTCATGCAGAAGAGGAGCAAAAAGCCCTTTATTAAAGAATCACACCACACTTTTATAGAATCAAAGCACACTTTTATAGAGTAGATGGTGGAACTGAGAGCAGACTCAATTCCATTGGTGCAAGGGAGGCAGACATGGGTTTTGCTTTCATGAAAACATCACGTCTCTCACACACCCTGCAGGTGCTCAATCATTGGTATAATTATTTCTCTTATGTTTTCCTTGAGCAGCCTGAGAAATCAAGTGCCCCTTCCCCTGGCTTTCCCCAGTACCCACACCTTCACTGGCATCCTCAGCCAGATGGATCCAAGCTGGAGGATCCAATGTCCTCACCCGCTGTCTGTGTGAGCTCTGCCCTTTTTAAATTCTTATTTCCCCAGCCCCTGCTCTGCTGTCTCTCCTGGAGCACTGGTACCAACTGGATCAAACACGAGCTCATCTCCTTGCCAAGCTGCTTTACCCTCCTCTGCCACTGCCAGCTCCTCGTTTGGCAGAGATTTGGTGTTTCCATTTGGTGTTTCCATTCGGTGTTTCCCACTCCCTTTCCCAGTGTCCAAACTGGAAAATCCTCTGGAGCTGTGGGAGCTCAGGCTGTGCAAGGGTCACAGCAGCCAGGACAAGTCTGTGAATCCATCCAAGCCAAGGAGTTTACCACCTGAGAAATTCCATCTCCCCAGCCCCTGCAGAGCTGCTCAGCCTGCATTTCACCTCCTAATAGCAAATACATCTCAGTGACCCAGCTCTGAAACTGGGCTCTGGGCACAGCCCCAAACTGCTGACGTGCCTGGTTTTCCCTGTGCCAGCACTCAGGAGTGATGCACACCTCTGCTCTCTCTAAATTAACACCCAGTTTTGTTATAAATATAAAATACAATTTTATTAATTATTTAATAAATAAATATACAAATATAATAAATAAATAAATAAATAAAAATATAAAAAGATATAAATATATAATGTATATAAATATATATTTTATATATAAATATATAAACATAATAAATATATAAATAAATATATATATAAATATATATCTATATAATATATATAGATATATAATATATATTTATACATAAAAATAAATATATAAATATAATAAATATATTTATTAATTATTTAGAAATATAAATATAATTTTGTTATATTGTCAAAGCCAGCACTGCAGCAGTATGAGCGCCATAATCAAGTTTATCCCAAACAAGTTTCATAGTTTTAACAGATATTTAATGGTTTGAAGAATGATTGTTTTCCAATTTAAATATCTGCTGTAGCTCTAAGTACCGGTTAACTCAGGCTCAGTGAAATGCAAATTTTGTAAAATCCAATCCATCAAGCAGAAATTTTCCTACAAAAGGGCTTTGCAGAAATAATAGCTGTCAGCTAACAATTAATGCACCCAACATGCTTAAGTACTGCACTGAACTTTAATGAAAGGTTACCGAGTCTGTTAAATTGCTTCATACCTTGTAAGACTAAAGTTAAGCAAAAATTAACATCAGTGTTCTGGGAAAAGAGCATGCAAACAAAATTCACCTTAATGACGGGGGAGTGTAATGTTTTCACGGAATATTTTGAACTATGATTCCATTAGAACATTGTCAAAAACCGAAAAATTCCACGTTCAGGGCAAACACGCTTTGGGATTTCATCTGCAGATGGGAACACACAGGAATGCAGAGAACCACACACAGTTCTCCTGGAAAATGAGCCCGGGTCCAGCTGGAATGGTGCTTTGCAGGGCTTGCTTTGCTCCTGGCCCTGGATCCTGGGGCAGGCTCATGCCAGCAGCTGGGAAAGGCCATTATTGCCAGAGGTGCAGCACCCAGCACCAGGGTGGCTCGTGTCCTCCCAGCCCTCTGCACTGCCTGCGCTGAGCTCTTATAAACATTCCCACACTTTAAGTAATGCTTGGCAGCTTTACTACTGTTGTCAGGAACTAAAAGGTGCAATAACCCCAGACACAATACAAAAGATCAAACCAGCAGATCGTAACTCACCCCCAAAGGGCAGCCCAGTAAAAGTGATAAAGGAAACCACACTCCAAGGACTTCCTCAGGCCACTGCCCTGCATCATTAGGGCTACTGATGGTGCTCATCTCCTGCCAGGAGCACACAGCCTCCCCTCCTGGCTCCCCCTGCTCCTTCTCCCTGCTGCTGTCTGCAGCAGCAGAAGGATCCTGATCCCTTGGACAGCTCTGAGCACTCTGGTGCCACCCTGCACCCTCCTCATCCAGCTTTTCATGGGAGTGTTTCAGTGCTGGACACCACTGCTCAGCGTGTCTGCACTTTGGGAAGGATAGAGCCTTTCCCTGCTGCTCAGGGAGGGCTGTGAGCAGCACGGGGATGAGTCACACACACATTTATGTTTGAAAATGCAGACCTAGGCAGGTGTGCTCAGGGTTTATCCTCTCCTTTGTCACACCAGCAATCAGCTCCTGCCCTGTGCAGGATGAGCCCATCTCTGCATCAGGCACAGAGTTTCACATTTGAGACCACAAACTGAGAAGCCCACTAAGATTCCCTGTGAAGACATCTATCAGAACACGTGCTCAATAGGAAAATATCATCCCCCCTTACAACAGCCATGCTGGGGGCAGTGGGGACAAGTGCTCCCAGACTGGACCCTGTGGGGAGGCACTGTCAGCAGAGCAGCAAGGCAGAAACATTTTGGGGAGTGCCAGTGCTCAGGAACAGTGTAATGGACATTTTAATCTGTTTATCTATCAGTAGAACAATCAGTAGCCTCTAAAAACAAACAGAAGGAGAATCACAGAACCACTGGGGTTGGAAAAGGCCTCTGAGATCAGGTCCAGCCTTTGAGCAGTCACCACCTTGTCAGCCAGAGCAGAGCACTAAGGAGGAAAAAAAAAGCAAAGAAAAAGAGAAAAAGCCCAGACAGACGTTGTGAGTGCACGTGGCAAGGTCTGGACCTGTCTCCACATCAAGGTGACAGAGTGATGCCGTTTGTCTGGGATGTTCAGTGCTACCTGTGCCGGGTGCCCCGTGGATAAACAGAACTCCAGAGTGCTCAATTTGGCATTTTCACACCCACTAAATTCACTTAATGAACTCTCCGTGTTCCAGCTCCCATCCCAGGGCTGCGTGTGCCCCTCCCCAGCTCTGCCCCACTTCCCAGGGCTCTCCTAAATGCAGATGTGGGAGATAGAAAATGCAACCGATGCAGCCACCCACCCCCACTCACACATCTCCTCGAGATCCTCTAGACTATATTCATGAAAAATGATTTACAAAATACAAATAGATTTTGGCATGAAGTAAGCTTAAATTGACTGCTTTCTATCAGGAATTAATATTAACCAGAGCTTGTCAGTTACTAAATATTTATTTTAGGAATACACACAGCCTCTGCTTTCATGTAGGTTAAGCTGTAATCTTTGGCTTGTCAGTTCCAGGATATAGCAGTGGATAAATCATGCACTCTTGAACTGATAGATGTCAGAGCCGTTGTATACAAATGGAGGGATATGTCAATGAACACCCTAGTTTAGGTTACATTTACTATAAACATTGACATTCCTTTGCAATGAGACCATTTGCTGGCTAAGCAGTCACAGCTTCGCAGGATTTGATGCTTTTGTGCTCAATCAGGTTCTAATGATTTCAGATGTTTGCAATTAATGAACCATTAGATTAATTGGTTGAGTATGGAAGGACTGGTGTAAGAATTGGGTCAGAACCACAGACAAGCTATTACCTGAAGTGACAGCAATCACCAGAGGCAAACCAGTGAGAAATTGAATTAATGATTTTTCACCCTCTCTTTCCCTTTTGGCAAAAATTAGCACCGGGGCAGGGTTTGAACAGAGAGAATTCTACAAAAGTGTTGGGGGCAAGGGATGGAAAAAAACCATTCTCATCACTCCTCATCTTTCAAACTGGAGCAGCTCAACCTTCCCCACACAGCCCAGCTCGCTGTGAATATAAAGGAGGTGCCATATTTCTTTTGGATCATCCAGATCCCCCCCAAAAGCTTTCTCCCCAAGTCAATGTGTAACATTAATTATGGACCACACAGGGCACCTTAGTGGGATGATTAATTGTGCTTCAGGAGGAGGGGAAGGAGCCAGCCCAGCATCGATATACGGTGGTGGAGGCTTGGTGGAAACCCCAGGGTGCCCATCCTTTAGCAATGTGCAGGAGGATGTTTACTCCCAGTGGATCACTGCTGCTTAAATTCCAGCAGTGTGACAAGTTATCCCAACGAGGTGATGGCAGTTTAGCTGAATCTGGGATTTCACAGAGTAAAGTTAACCCTGGCTGTTCAATACAGGAGCTTTTTAGACCTTTCTCTTTCTAAGAGAGGTTTTATTCTAATGAGGTTCTCTGGCTTTGTGGTGCAGCAGTTCAGGAATTGAGTGTGTGTGGTGGCTGTCACTGCCTGCTGCACCTCAGGTGAGATTGTTCATGAGATTATCTTAGAGAAAAAAGGAGCAGAATGCAGCGAGGCTGGGAAACAGCTCACACAGCCTCAGCTCAGAGGAACACAAACACAGTAAAATAAAGGGGAGTGCTGGGTCCTTAATCCTGACTTAGGTGGGTTCAGCAAATGCTGGGAGTGATCATCTTCCTTCCCTTCCACTGGCTGTCCCCAGCCTGATCCATTTAATTGATTTCTGTGATGGCCAGGGAGTTGGGATCTGGCTTTAAATTCCCTTGGATAACTCTGGATCCTTTCGTGGTGCACTTTCATTCTTGTTGTAATGAAGCAGTCATCAGACACATCCAGAGATAAAATAAACAAGTTTTTAGCTTTGGCATTATTCTGCAAGGAATTGCAATTATTGGGGAACTTCTTGCCCTTTATTTTTTTTTTTTCTTTTTCTTCATTCTGATTTATTTTTTTTGCATCTAAACTGGAATGTTCTGTGTGATTTTGGGTTTTTACAGCAAGGGACTTGCTGTTGAAGGAAAAACTAAATGTTGCATTTAAGACATTTTAACTGTGGATTTATATAAATTTCAAGTGTTCAATGCAGATCTGCTTTTGGACATGAAAGGAATCCCAGAACTTGCAATTTTTACAAATGAAACATCCCACTGATTTCTAAATAATACCTTGGGTTACAGCCATACCTTTAATGCCACATATTAACCTCAATTTTCATCTTTTTGCCTGTGCACTATTTAGGTGGTAAAAGCTGGGTGCATAACATTTTTGCCTCTTTCCACCTGAATTTAGAATTGAACCTATTGTAAATAATATTGTAAATAAATCTGGCAAAGGAGACAAAAAGAGCTTTAAAGGTTTCAGTGCCTTACAATGGAACTGAGGCAATGGGAGACCTTTAACTCATCCCTTACAGACTCTGAGTCACCAGGCAAACACAGATATTGTATTTTCACATGTCTGACCCTGGTGATCTCTAAATAAAGGTTCTGCTTCCAGAATAACTCTTGGAGCACCATCTTTATTCCATAGATCCCTGCTCCCAAGGACTTTGCTGTACCTGCTCCCAGTGACTGCCCCAAATCTCTTTTCTTCTTTTTCCCCTCCACACCAGGATCCCTCCACTGAGAGCTCCAGAAACTGCTGAAATCACAACAGTTTTGGTGGAAAAGTGGGCAGCAGTCGAGAATGGGAGTAATAAATGTGACAATGATGTGACCAACCTTAACAACTCCCAGTTATGAGATATTTAAGGCCTGCAGAGCAGCTCTTCCCTTCCACTGTTTTCTATTAATAAATCACATTTATGAGACAGACAAGGCCAGGGAGAGTGGATGAGACTCCCTCCATTGACTTGAGCACGGGAGGGGAGAATCACCCAGGATAAAGGCACAAATAATCCAATTTACCTGAGCATTCCCAATTAATATCAGCCAGATTGCTCAGGTATAAATGGCATTTCAGAATGGGGATCACCTGGCTGGGCAAGAGCTCCTTTCTTCCAGCTGAAGTGCAACGATTTCAGGGGGAGGGTTAGGAAGGGAGAAATGCAAAACACCCAGAGATACAATCTCATCCTTTCCACCAAGAACAAAGGATATAAATGGGAATCATTAAAAGGCAAAAACAAAACCAAACCCTCTAAAGGCACCGTAAATAAACCCCTGTAATTATGCACCTCAAAAAAAGTCAACTGCAAATGGTTCAGTAATCTCATTACCAGGCTCACTAATAATCATTGCAATATTCTCCATCTCCCCTAAGATAATGAGCAGCACGGTGGATGTTGGAAAAATAAATAAATAAACAGCCAAGCAACAATTTCTCATCTAAATATTTAACAAAATGGATGGGCTTGCCTAAAGGTTTGAGATTGAACCCCAGTGAAACAAATTTTTAATCTGCACTATTTTCCTGCTTTTAAAGGGGGAGGGAGCTCAGCTCATCTGAGAATGGTGTTGAAACCAAACAACACTTTCATGACAGCCCAAAAATAAAGAAATAAAACATTTTTAAATATTTCAGTACTACAAAATTAGCCCAAGTTAAAGGCAACAATTAGTAAACAACTTTGTCATATTCAGAACAGTATCTTTCCCATTAACATTTCTATAGTTCCCCAATTACATTATAAATCAAAAGTAATACAAACAGACAATGTAATAATGAGAACACATAGACTGCATCAAAAATTAAGACCCCAGCCTTTCCTTTCCTCTTGGATCACTCTGTTCACTTGTCCTAGTTTACTTTCCTGGCAGCAGGAGCACAGGCACAGAAAGAGAATTTACACCTTGGTGAACAACTCCTGAAATTGGAGCTGCAAAGGCAAACAAATTTTCTTCTCAAGTGCAGGGCACGACATTTTCCTTTCCCAAATGCTGTCTCCTGCTGTGGGTGGGGAGTCAAAAGGGAATTAGGATGAGCTGGAGCACCCAGGCACTGCAGCTCTCAGATCAGCTGCTCTGGGTTCTTTGAGATTTTTTATTTTATTTTATTTTTTATTTTGTGCTCATCTTCTACATTTCTGTCACTTCTGTTTACCACTCTGGTGTCCTCTGACAAGGAAGAATTCAAAGCAGTGACCAGAAATGGTTCTGGCAGTTGTGAGCACAAGTGATACTACAAGAGAGGAAAGCAACTCACTTTGGGAAGAGAGAAGCACAGCAGGGAAAGAATTTAGAGGTCTTGGATGGAGATTAGGGATAAAAATATGTCCTCAGAGTTTTTCAAGCACTTCAGCTCCTTCAGAGACAGGCTGAAAGGACAAGGGGGTGGATGGAGAAGCACAGGGATGTTAAATAAATGCAATTAACTACCAGGGTTTATCTTCATGCACCTTCCAGCACCACTGCTGCTAAAACAGAGGTGAGCTGGACAGGGCAGAGGAGGAGATTAAATTATGTATTGTTCCTTTAACACTTTCTTCAGTTAAATAACATAATATTTTCAAGGTTACTGTTAAAATAACAGGCTTGTCCAGTGGAATTTATTCCCACTGGTGTTTGTGTACTGTATATATTTATACCACAGGAGCAGCCCATAAATTCTCCTCATAAATGCTGTTATCTGCACCACCAGCAGTTTCTCATTTTTATGGGGGTATAACTTTAAGGTGTGGTTTACATCCCGTTCCACCTCATTGCTTACAGATCCTGCTGCCCCATTAGGCTCTGATCCTCAGCTCCTTGTCCTCCCTGGTGTCACTGGTCCTGCTCCTGTCCCCAGCAGCCAGGGCACCCCACACAAACCCACAGCTCCACCCCACCCACCCACAACCCTAAATCTGAGCACCCCTGTGTTGGAAAAGACCTTACAAATATGAATGCTTAGATTCTGAGAATATGGAAACCATGAGCAAGATTGAAATGAAAGCCACTTTTGAGATGCCAAACCTCAGTTACTGAATAACCATAAGACAATAGAATGGCCAGCTAAAAGTAATCTTGATAGAACAATGTCTTCTGCTGGAGAGCAAGTCCAAAGGTCAGAGACATCCCTGCCAGGGTCCAAAGAGCAGATTTTTAGAGTTTAAAGTGTAACACACTATGGTAATGTAAGGATTCCTATAGGCTGTATGTAAATGCTACAGAATTTGTATCTTGTGTTACATTGGTTAGTGGAAATTAGAATATTCATCATGGAAAAAGATTTATTGTATTGTAAATGGGAAATTGTTCTCTTACTGCTACCACCCCTCTCTTACCTCACCCCCTCACACTCTAATTCCCCCCATTTTCCCTTTGTCCTGCTCTGGGCTGCAGCTGGCAGCTCTTAGCAGGACTCTGCACACTCATGTCCTTACAATAAAGTGCAGCTGTAACTCCAGCGGGGTCAGCAGCTGCTCCTTCCCACCAAGAAAATCCTTCCAGGGGAAGAGCATCACCATCCCATCCCTTTTCAGGTGGCCTTGATTACCAGGATAACGTTTTCATTTTAAAACAGAAGCCAAATAGAGATTACTGGGGAGCTGTTCCTAAGGTCGCCCATTGCTTGGGGTGTAGGACAAACCCAGATAAGCTCCCAGGAGGAAAAAGCCCGTTCAGACACCTGCAGTGAGCTCTTTGTACATCACAGCAGCCTGAAAAGTAACGAGGGCCCATCCCTGCATCACTGCCAGAGCTCCCAAAATGATTGGTGGCAGTGGAACTCTGCATTCTCTGCCTGCTCACATCCATCTGTCCTCAAGTTCGCTGCTGCTAACTCCAGACTTCAGAACCTGAACTCAAATGTTGTTTTCTCCAATTTTCTTCCCTTTTTATGACCTTTTTCTGTTGCTATCTTGATTTATGGTCATTTGTGTGATTGCATTGCTTTGCTTTATGGCAGTTTATGTCATTCTGGTCCTGTCATAAATGACTACCATAAAGTGAGGTAAAATATCATAAAACATTAGTGAGTCACTGATATTCAAGGTTCTGGAGTACAAGGCTGACAGGTAGCAAGCACAGAAGAACTGTGCCATCCGAGGGATGGATCATTATGGGTACATGTGTGTGCTGGGATCTGCAGGAACAAATGCCACCCTGACTCTGCTTGTCACTGGAAACAATTTAAAAGGGCAGCATTGAGTTATTTTTGTGAGTTTAAAAGTCTCGTGTTCCTGCAGTGATTTCTTTTACAGCAGGAAAAAAAAAAAAAATCTTGGGAAATGGAAGTGAAGCTGTTCCCCTGTAAAAGCTCTCAGTGCTTTTTGTGTGTGTCTAAAAGGGCTTTAGGGTTGGGCAGGACTGCTGAGAACCTGTTATAAAAATCAGATTACTTTGTAAGATGCTCATCCTTGGTTGTTTGTCCACCCCTGATTGTTAGCACTGAGCTCTGAGAGGTGCTTTGGCTATGCTGCACTTGGAGGAAAGTGAATATCCCTGAATGGTGATGCTCAGAAAACCTACACTGATTCTTCTGATGTATTCTACTCAAAGAAAACCACATTTTATCCATAATCTAAACACTTATTACCTTTGTTGCTGAGAGTATTCCAAAGCATTTTATACTTTTTCTCAGTATAGTAAAATAAGCCATTGCAGTTATTGACTCTCCAAATAAATATAAAAATAAAATGCAAAAATATTTTGCCACTGATGTTTGCATTATGAATCCTTTATACATTAAGAATCAATAATCTCTATATTCACTATAAATTCCTCCTATCAGTTGCTGTTACTTTATAGGATAACTTAATTCTGGAATGAAAATGGGTATTTGCTGGAGTCAGAACTGGGAATGCATTACCATTAAGAAATATGGAGATAACCACTTGGAAATTTATATTTGTTATTTGAACATAAAAAACATTGTGCAGATTTTAAATGGCCTTTTTTTATTTGCTGCTATTATTGCAAAAATAAAAGACCTATCATCTCCAAATCTATTTAGCCTGTAGTGACATTATTTACTGGGCTGCCTCTCTGGATACTTTGGGGAGAAAAGTATTTTTAGTGCAGGTAAGGGTTTTGTTGCTTTTTGTGAAATATTGCAGTGGGATGGCATTTTCATAATGGAGATTGTTGCATTCAACCTCCAACACCAAGAGCTTTACTGAACTTGCCCTCAAAGGAGGAGATTAAAAAAATAAAACCCAGATTTCCCCAAAAATGCCAGCCTTGATGGTTTTTCATGCCAGACCTCTCCCATTTTGTGGTGATTTCTTTGCTGCTTTTTAATGCAGTAACTTCAGACGGAACCACTTGACATCTTTGATACCCAAAAATCCGATTTCACTCCCCACCGTCTATTTTATGCCAGTTTTAATTGGCTCTTGGCTCAGAGCACAGCATCACTGAAGCCCTCTGTGCTGCCCAGGTGAGGCAGTCAGTCTGTCCAGCCCAAAATCCCTCTGGGAGGCAGCCCAGGGTGAGAGAGCTGGGCTGGATGCTGGCAGTGCCAGGGATGCAGAATCGCTGCCAAACTGCCTCACCTGCCACACTGACTCCTCCTGGAGCTTCTCCTGATTTGTGACACCTTCTGCTGTCACAGCCCAGAGCAGCACCACATTCCTCACGTGAGGGAGAAGCAGGGAGGGAAGTGGAGTGTCTGTGGCAGGCAGGAGCCAGAGCCCTGCAGGATTCAGCAATCTGCTCCATCTTTAATATGAAAAAAAAAAAGGTAAAAGTTATTGGAGTACCCTGCTGCAATCCTAAAATTTGGGAACTGCTTTAGAAATGAATATTTGACCCTCCAGCCAACAGACATGGGCACATCTGAGGTCCCTCACTGATTTTGGAAGCACTTTCCTGGCTTTTCCCCTCCCTGCTCTGTCACTTCCATGCCAGTCAGTGCTGGAAATGTTGGAGAACAAAAAAAACCCCTGTCCTTGGTACAGAGCAGCAGCCAGGGGATGTTCCCCAAGGAGCTCCTGCAGCTGCTGCTCCCAGAGGGAATCCTCTGGAGGATGGTTCTGCACTGGCAGAATGCAGAGCCCCTTTTTATTTAATTTATTAGCTTTAAAAATAGATTATATATTATCCTTATTAGGGATAAAAATATGTCCTCAGTATCTTTCAGGCATTCAGCTCCCTCAGAAACAGGCTGAAATGACAAGGAGGTGGATGGAGAAGCACAGAAATGTTAAAATAAATGCAATTAACTACCAGGGTTTATCTTCATGCACCTTCCAGCACCACTGCTGCTAAAACAGAGGTGAGCTGGGCAGGGGAGAGCAGGAGATTAAATGATGTGTTTGTATAATTATGTATGTAAATGATGTATTTATAATTATCATATATAACATTATAATTGCTATTATAATATGATGTATCATTGTAATAATATTATATACAATATATTAAAATATATAAAAATATTTGTATGTACTATGTATATTGGGCATTATAGATACCTATTATGTAATATATATTATATAATATTATATATATTATGTAATATATATAATATTATATAATATATAATATATAATATATATTATATAATATATAATATATAATATAATATATAATATATAATATATATTATATTATATATTATATATTATATATTATATATTATATATTATATATTATATAATATATATTATATATTATATATTTATTATATGTACACATGCTTATTTATATTATCTATCAATCCATCTCTCTCTTTCTATTTCTATTTCGTGCTTACAAGCACAGAAAATCCTGCCCATTCTTTCAGCAGCAAATGCATTCATCACTGCTGATTCCTGGGGAACACATGAACTCGTGAATCCAAGTTATTTAAGAAAAAACCCAAGTTTTGCTGTTGGTACTCTGGGTTTGGAACTGAAGTAAAAAGAGCTCTTTCCAAGCACACAGAGGAACTTTATCCACAGCTCTGTTTTTATAATAAAGACACACCCAGCTTGTGTCCATCTGACAGCTTCAGAACAGTTTCCACGATTTTCAGAACTGATATTTCCATGCTAATGGAGATTCCTGCCAGAGAGGGGCTGCAATTCTGCAGAGCAGCAGAACTTCCTCTGCAAATGATGTTTGCAAAGCAGGAGCAGCTCCCCTCCCCAAAAGCTGACTAATTAATTATTTGGGGAGTATTTTATTGCCCCAGCTCCCAGTAATGCCCAGCAGAGCTGCAGAGATGTGGACATGGGAATAGCTCAAAATTTCACCAGCAGTAATTGCTAATGAGAGACAGTGGCTATTGGGGTGTTGTTTTCTCTTTTTGATTTTTATCGGTTGTTTTTTTTTTTTTTGGCTGGCTTGTTTTGTTTGTGTGTGTGGTTTTTTTCTTTGTTTGTTTTTAATCTTGAATATGTGAAGAGTTGGGCAGCCAAGATTTGCTGTTAGAATTACTGGAAATATGGAGCCCCTTGACTCCCCATATTTTTTAAAAAACAATTACTGTTTAATTTTATTGTTTAATTAGACATTTTAATTTGATTGCCTTCCAGCCCTTCACTTGTGCTTCCTTATTTCTGTACAGTTAAAAATCTCAGTTGAGCAAAGGTGTTGATGAAAAATCCAATTTTTGTATGAATTTAGGAACACCAGATATCTTAACTTCCATTAAAACAAAAATGATAAGAGACCCACCAAAACTATATTCACTTGAAACTCCTGGTTTGGGATTTTGAAAGACAATCAGAGTTTTTTCCTAAGAACAGTGATAACAAAGTGGCTTAAAGAGAGGGTGAGCCCCTGATACAAACTAAATTCAGAGAGGAAAAAGTCTTTATCAGGAGCATCATCTCCACCTGTGCAGTGATCTAGAGCCAGCATGACAAGAATAAATTGGGAAAGTCTCTGTTTCTTTGCCTTGGTGCTGCAGGAGAGCAAATCCCTGCTCAGCCAAGCTCAGAGTCTGAGATGGGGACACTGGGCACGACCCATCCCAGCTCTGCCACGATTGTTGGGACTGAAGGCTGAGAAATTCACCACAGCTGAGACCAAGAGAGAAATAATGCTCCAGCATCTCTGCTTCTTGCACTAAGGAGACAGCCTAAAGAGTTAATAATGCCTCTGATCAGCTTTTAATAGCCTCTAGATGCTTTCACACAATAAATAGATCTGTTGTGAAAATACTGGGGAAGGCAGTGAAACACCACATGCATTGTGCCCTTTAAAATGCTTTAAATAGCACAATTATAGATTTAAAGATCGTAATTGATTTAAATTGGTGGTGGAATGTAAAATTTTATATGATGCATGAAACCTCTTAAGGCTTTAAAACTGTAATTATCTTTGTCACTCTCACATTGCACCCCAAAGCTTTTCTTTTCATGATTTAGAGGTTGCAGGAAATAAATGGAAGGTTGCCATGGATTGCCACATGGGATGCCAAGGGAAAAACCCCCCAGGGGTTTTGGGGACAGGGGACAGTGGCAGGGCTTGGCTGAGCCCCAGATCCCCAGAGGGATGCTCTGTGCTGGTGATGCTCCCACTGGTTCCACACAAACCAGTCTGAAACCTCAGCAGCTCCTCCCTGCCCACAGCCACCCACCTGGGCTGCTTGCTCACACCTGCGAAGGTGCTGTGGGCACCTAAGTACAGGAATTTGAAGAGAAACAAATTAATTGTTAATTATTGGCAGAGGCTGCGTGGCAGATCCCAAGCTCCTCTCCAGTTCCTCCATGAAAAACCACAGACACACCATGGAATTCTCACACATCCCATGGAAATCTCACTCACACACACCATGGAAACCTCACAGAAATAATCTTTCTCTTGTCCCTGCTGCCTGTGGCAGCTCTGTCCCAGCTGGGGGAATTCCACTTTGGGAATCCCTGATTTCCACACAACTCTGCCTCTCCTCTCTGAAAGCATCTCACAAAATCCCCAGCACTTTGGGTAAATGCAAAACTCAAAATGCAGCCACAGAAGGAGAGAAGTTGTGGTGGGAGTAAAAGCAATTCCAAGAGTCGAGGTTTAATGCAGAGTGGAGTAAAAACCAAGCCTTTGTTGTAGGGTTAACCACTGATCCCAGAATATCTCAGATATCAGAATCTGATGATGTCTGAAGCCTCCAGACATTATTTAATACCCAAAAAACCCTCCATATAAGTAGCCAGAAAGAACAACATTAACTCAGGAAAGATTATTTCAGTTTATCTGACCCATATTTGGAAATTTAAGTCAATTTAACACAGCAAAGCTCCCTTCAGTACACGAGCAAGGAAAAGTCTTTCAAATCTGTTTATATTCCTCCAGATGTCGATGCTGATACCAGTGCCCAAACAATGAAGTAAACAATTAAGAATTTCTTTTAACTTCTCCTGCTTTAGAAATCCAGGGAAGAAAGAAAAAAAAACAAAAACAACCCAGTGAATCAATGAACTAAAAATGGATAGGAAAAGAGATTGTATTCAAGCTAAGAGGATATTGCCAACAATAGGTAGTTAAAAATGGAATTAACAACTAATAAAAGTGGTGAAGCATATCCTTTTAAAGAGAATTTGAAAGGCTTTTCATTAAAACAACAGCTTTAGCCACAGACCTCTAGGTGAGACAATTCTGAGTCATATTTGGGGCTTGGGGGGGCAATTAGCTCTGACTCTGTTTATGAGCTCCCACTCCCAACAGGACAGGCTCCAGGGTTTGTTTTGGTGATGTGTCTCACTGAAAGTTCTGCATCAAAGTGAAGCCTTGATAAATAATCTGAATTTTCCCCCCAGTCTGGCAGAGATGTGGCACAGGCAGCACCCATGGTGACCTCAGAGAAAGGACAGGCACGTTCAGAACAGCAATTAACAGGAGGTGGGAGTGGTTTACTGGAGAAATGCTCTTTGTGGCTTTGAATTTTTCAGGTATTAGAAGAATACACTGGTATTCTTCTTCATAACACACGGCTGGGACAAGTCAGGTCACGTGGAATATTCTGAGGGATTTTTAGAAGGTGCATGGAAAATAAAAATGTTGTGTGTTCACACACAGAGTGATGCTGTGTGTATTTTAACAGGAAGAAACCAGGGGCTGAGAAAGTGATTCTGATCTTTTGAGACAAAACCCAAATGAATGACATTGACCAGATTGCAAAGTGCATTTATTGATTATTTCCATTTTCCCTCACACTGGAACTCCTGCTGGCTGGGGTTCCAAGGTAAGATAAAGGTTGTCTCTCTCTTTTTCTTTATTTTTATTTTTTTTTTCCTGTTTAATAGCACAGCTGCAGGGTAGGAAGAAATCCTGTAGATTTCCACTACAGGATAAAAGCAGAGATACTAAAGATGATGAGGGTGCAAGAGAACAAGGAGAGCACAAACCTGCACACACAAGAGCATGTGAAACAGCAAAAGCAATCCTGAGTTTAGGGAAGAAGAGGAGCAGGCAAGGGATGCAAATTAAAAGAGAAAACCATGGCATTTTTCACTGATTATATGTGTGCAACTGGAGAAAAGGTTGTGTTAAATTAAAAATAACAGGGGTGAAAATAGAAGTGAGCAGAAAATGATGTAAAAGCTTAGGGGAGCCCAATGAGATGGAAAAGGTGCTCTGGATTTCCCTCATCCTTCAGGAATCCTTGCTCTGTTTATGCTCACAATGAACTGATTTTTTTCCCCCTCCAGATAAAGATCATGAGCAGGAAATCTCTTATTCCAAACTGATTGTGGCACCTCAGCTACCACAGCTTAACACACATAAATATGTGAGATACCCTGCAGAAAATGAAGATATTCAAGTGTAAAAATTCCACCTGGGGGCCAAACTTTGTCTCGTGTAAAGTGGTGTGGATCAGAATTGGTTTGGGTCAGGGCAGCCAGGTTAAGTGTGAACTTGCATCCTCACTCTGCTGGAATTTGGCCCTGGGGGATTATTTGATTATTATTATTGGATTATTTGATTATTTCTCTGCTCCCCATGTGCTGGGGAGATACCCAGCATGAGTGGAGGCTGCATTAAAACCACTATTTCAAATATTTTAAACAGGCAGCTGAACACAGACTCCACTTTACAGACTGGGAAATGCAAACTCCACCTGATAAACTCACCCAGTTGGGGATTTCAGGCTCCCAGTTTGCAGAGCTGGGCTGTTCCAGGACTGGGGAAATGCAGAGCTTTGGGAAAAGCAAAATGCTGAAAAGTAAAATCACCAAGGAGCCTGGGTGTGACATGGACAAGGCAGGCACAGCCTCTTTTGAGAAAAGAAAATAAATGAATATAATTTTCAGCCTCTTTTGGGTTCAAACACTGCAGAAACAGCCTCCTGCAGCAGTTGCTGCTCTTTTCTTTCCCCCCACCACACTGTCACCCTGCCCTGAGAGCTGCAGATGATTTACCAGGGCCTACCTGTCTGAATGATGAAAATGAGAAAGCTTTTACCCAGTATGTATATCACAGGGATGTAACCACTGCACACACGGGCTGGGTGGTTTTTATCCAGCCAAACACAGCCAGGCCATTAGCAGCAATGCTCAGAGCAGGGGTCTGCTCAAAAATCCACCAGGTGGGTAACAAATCATAATCCTGGCAAAGCAAAAAACACCCCTGTAAACCATTCCTTTTTCTTTTTTTTTTTTTTTTTTCTTCCCCAGAGACCTTTGAAGATACCTGCTTGCTGGTTGATTTAAAGTCCAGCATGAACAAAATCTATGGGGCTGTGGAGTAAATGTACTTAGGACAGTAAAGGGAATCCCTACTGTTTAGAAGGAGTCTGGAAAATAAACTCTAGAAAATCTAAGGTAAGAAACAGCCCTGCACAAGCTTGGTGAGTAAAACCTGGAATTCCAAGTTATTTTTCCTAAAAAGTTATAGCTGAAATCTTGGCAGCAATAAAATGAAGGGGAGTTTCACAATTTATTTAATCAAAGCCAAGATTAAATTCTCTAATTTCAGCTTGAAAGAACTTGGTAACCCAGCTGACTTAAAGGAGAAATGTGCTTTTACAAATTTTAACTAATTTTAACCAAAGAAGTGTTGTAGGGAGTGTTCTGCAGGTATTTGCAATGTGCCTCAGCTGCCACTGATGTCTGCAAAGCAGCTGAACTTCCTGGAATTTCCCTTCCAAGTTTTCTACATTTTTTTGTCAGTTCTCTCATGAAGTGAAGGAAATGCTATTCAGCCCTTCCAATCACAGAAATTATTGAATTTCTAAGTGATCCAGCCTCTGGAGCTGCAGTAAAGGACTGGATCAAGCTTTTGGAAAGGGTGGAATTTGGGACAACAGAGCAACAAACGTGGTTTAGAAATCCTGCAAAGCGTGACAGGGATTCCTCAGAACCAGGAGCAGAAAATGCACATTATCACCAGGAAATAACTGCAGTGCCATCCTGGAGTGGGGGGAAAGTGGCCTGGTCACTTCTGTAAGAAAACAGCATTTCAGGAAATCCCTGTGCACAGCCTCACCCTGCTCCCTGGTGGGATGCTGGGCTGAATCCCTGTTTCAGGTGAAGGACACAGGTGGGGCTGAATCTGGGAGAAGAAAACAAAAGCAGCTGCAAAAACCTCAGCCCAAGAAGAGCAAACCAGCCAGGTGTTGTGTTTGTAAATGCAAATTTTGCCAGTGCTGGTGTTTCAGGGGTGCTATAAAGGCACTGGTGCAACAGGAGGAGCTTAAAATCAGCCCTGAGCAAGGGGTCAGTTTGGTGTTTTTAAATCAGCACATTAAAATTTGATCGTTTTAAATCAGAAAATAAGATGTTTGTCAGTATCTGAGGCTGGGATGGAATTGCCAGAGCAGCTGTGGCTGCCCCTGGATCCCTGGAATGCCCCAGGGTGGAAATTGGGGCTGGGAGCAGCTGGGACAGTGGGAGGTGTCCCTGCCATGGCAGGGGGGCACTGGGTGGGATTTAGGGTCCTTCCAGCCCAAACCGTGCTGGCATTCCATGATTCCATGGAAAGTGCCACAGCAGAGACTGCCCCAGGGCTTCTCTGACCCCACAGACAACGACACAAAATCTGTTATTAGGAACCAAACAAGATTTATGCCCATTTTTAAAAATTATAATTATTTTTTGGAGTGCTTGCTCCTCCTCAGACGTGACTGGAGCAGTGAATCGACTGCCTGCTCTGGATTTCTGTGCAGTGCCTCATTTGACATGATCAAACAGCTCCCTAATAACCTCTCCTAGCTTATACAAACCTGGATTATTCCATCCAGCCCATTATTCAACCACTGATCCACAGGCCAAATTTCCTTTTCAAAAGGGCTGCTAAAGGATGGGTTTTCTTGTCCCTTTTACAAATCCAGATGTTGAACAAAGGGAACAATTCTAAGTGCAGCTATTTATTCAGCACATAATGCCCTCTATCTCCTCTTTCTTTACCTGTTTTTCAGCTCACAAAGGGAACAAGAGCTCCCCTAGATTGCAGCCCCGTGCCCTTCACAGTGAACATTTCTTACAAAATTGTATTTTAAATATATTTATCGCTTCCTCTGTTGAACTTCTTCAAGGGAGAAGCAACTGGCCTGAAAGTTTGTGTCTTGCTCTCTGTGCAGCACCAGTGACCCCAGCTCATCTATTACACTGGAGAGAAGAATCAGCCTCCAAACCCATTTGTCTGCTGCAACTCTGGGTCTTTTAGGTTGCGAATGGAACAGATTTTTATTTAAACCCCCATCTAAGAGTGTCATTATCCACAAATCTGCTCATAAATGTTTTGGCAACTGACAAAAAAAATTAACTTCAGAAGAGGAAGCCATTAGGATGAAAACATTTCAAATCATGTCATTCATCAGATCTCTGCTCATCCAACAAAACTTGCTTTTGTTACAGGCAATTGTGGTGCTTAATCTCAGTACTTTTCAGCAACACATTTTTCTGATTAAAAAACCATAATCATACTGGCAGTAGTTAGAGATAGAGAAGATCTATTAGCTCACTAAGCCCAGCTCCCTTCCCTAGCAGGACATAATCCCTGGCAGGAAGTCTTTCAGATATTAAGTTGATCCAGAGCTTAGTTTTAGCCAAGGGACTGAATATGGAAATCTGTGCAGAGGTGTCACAGCACTTGGAACTCACAGAACCAAAATGATTTTTTTGTTTGTTTGTTTTTAATTTTTATTTTTAATTTCTTTTCCTTCATTTGTCTGTGCAACCACAGGGCAAAGGAGTGGGACAGGTCACCAAGGTGTCACAAGGGAGCTCCTGGGGCAGAGGGGGGACCAGGGGAACCCCAATTCTGGGGCAGAGAGGGAATTCCTGGGGGACCCCAACCCTCAGCTCTCAAATATCACAGGAAAAATTCAAGGCAAATTAGCCCAAACAAATTAAACCAGCCAAAAAAGTTTAAAATTTGGTCCTGGTAAATTAATTACATTTAAAAATGATCCAGCAAATACTTTTATTTATCTTCTAAAACTTGTTTTAAAGTACTTTATAATTCAATAATACAACTATTAGAAGAAAAGGTGACAAGAAATTAAAATGCCCACCTAGCTCTATGCTTTTAATTTGGAAAGCTGCAATCAGAAATGGAAAGATGGAAATTTAACAGCTATATTGAAGATGATCAGAAGAATTCTTTCCATAAAGGTTAACAACAGATAATTACTTTCTCAGGAAATCACTAAAATGTCATGATTTTTCTGCTTTGTTTTCAGGGAAGTTTTATGATGCTCCCTTCTTGCCACTTGCCAATGAAACAAATGAGGTTAGATGGCAAAGATTATGAAAGAAATTAGCAATAATGAGTCCAGTAACTAAAAACATTAGTAGAGAAAATTGAGTTGACCTTACTTTTATAATTATTCATTTTCTTAATTGTTTTTTTTTTCTGGAATAATTGGACTGAAATTAAATAATATGAGGTACAAGGCTCAGGTGTGATGGGTGTTTGGCACAGATTAATGACCCTGCCCACGGAGCTGGGGGTCACCTCTGGGAAATCCAGCCCCACATCCTGAGCCCCCCTCTCCCCCGGGATTATCCACCCGTGAAAATCCCACATTCGACCTGTGCAGTCCCAGCCAGGGGAAGGGGATTTCGAGGAGAATCCCTCTCCCACCCCCAAAATAACATTTTTTGGTTGATTCCTTCCAAGCTCACCAGCAGGGCAGAGTGGAAGTTTGTCACTTTGTCCCAGCTGTTCCCTTGGGTGAAAAAGCGGAATTTTATTTTCTCCCGGGGTAAATAATCCCCTGCAGCGGCAGGGCAGCGCTCCTGCAGCCAGAGGGGTCTGCGGATCCGTTCCCTGGGTTCCAGCGGGATTACCCGAGCCCGGCTCTGATAAACCCGAGCCCAGCTCAGGTAAAACCCGAGCTCAACTCAGATAAAGCCCGAGCCCAGCTCAGGTAAAACCCGAGCCCGGCTCTGATAAACCCGAGCCCAGCTCAGGTAAAACCCGAGCCCGGCTCTGATAAACCCGAGCTCAGCTCTGATAAAACCCGAGCCCGGCTCTGATAAAACCCGAGCTCAACTCAGATAAAGCCCGAGCCCAGCTCAGGTAAAACCCGAGCCCAGCTCTGATAAAACCCGAGCTCAACTCAGGTAAAACCCGAGCCCAGCTCTGATAAAACCCGAGTCCAGCACAGGTAAAACCCGAGCTCAGCTCAGATAAATTCCCTTTGTTACATCTCACCCCACACCCAAACATCCCAACAAAGGATTTCCACAACTCCAGGGAACAGAGGCTTGCAGCAGAGGGAACTTTGGATAAAATCTCACAGAGCAGCAAATGCTGAAAGCAAAACTCGAGGCAACCTTCCCTTGAGAACTGTGGGAATCTCTTCCTTCTCCCCTTGGTCCTGCACCTTCCTCAGCACTCTGCAGATAGGGAATATCAAGAAATTAAGGTCTCCAAACAGACATTATTATTATTAATAATTATTATTTATTATTATTATTTTATAATTATGATGTTATTATTTTATTGTTGTAATTTTTATTTTTATTTTTATTATTGTCAGTGCCTTCTAAATCAGAACCCAGAGCAGACGAGTGATGAACTGCTCATAACTGGAGTGGTTTCCTCCTGCCCCCAGCATTAAGTTTACAACTTTTACCACTCAGTGTATCAGAAAATTGCTGCTGTCTGGGGGCTGAGGCAGGAGAGAGCAGAATTACTGTTTTTATCCTTGGTAAGCCAGAGCTGCCCTGCCAGCTTTAGAACACAATTAACCCTTTATTTATCAGCCTTTAGGAAGGACATATCTCCATTTTCCAACGCAAGGAAAACTCCTCATCAGTGCCCAGGAGAGATTTACAGCTCGGAATGCTGTGGACTCAACAAGCAGAGAGTGCTGACTGCAGAGAACAATGAACTTGTTAGTTAACAGAATTAACAGTGCGTTGTTTAAGCATAATGACAGCAATAAAACAGGAGATGTGAAGTTGATACAGTCACAACTGAATCATAATGGATGAGATATTTACGGCAAAGCTGTTAAAACATTGAATAAAATATGGGGAGAGCAAAAGCAGATGTGATTTTATTCTTCAGAGCTGAAGCTTGTAAAGTATGAGATAGCATGAGTAATAATCACAGGTTCTGGTTCACAATGCATTAATAAATATTGATATGGTGCCAGTGCTGAAACTTTCCAGATACCAAAATAGAGTGAGAAAGCCTGCTCCTGCATTATGGATTGCTAAGTTTAAATTGTAAGGCACACATGGCACTGCATCCATTCTGTTCTCCCACCCCATCTCTCACACACCTCTTTATTTAGGGCCTGAACAAACCCTGAGTGTGCCACCTCAGTGCCACAGGGACAGGGCTGCAGGGCCCTGGGTGCATATGTTGGGTTGATGTGGCCAGAAATCTGAATTCTGTCCCCATCTGTTAAAACCAGGTGGGGCAGTGACCCTTATCTCCTGGCACATATTATCTGCTCATGGGCCATCTTTAAACCAGCTGGGGCAATCATCTTTATCTTTCCCACAGCCCATCCTCCCTCCAGGAGATATCTCCTGTTAATAGGCCATTGTTAAAAACCGGGTGTGGCAGTGATCCTTCACTCTGTGGGGATATCTCCTGTTAATAGGCCATTGTTAAAAACTGGGTGTGGCAGTGACCCTTATCTCTGTGTGAATATCTCCTCTTAATGGGCCATTGTTAAAAACAGGGTGTGGCAGTGACCCTTATCTCTGTGGGGATATCTCCTGTTAATGGGCCATTGTTAAAAACCAGCTGGGCAATCATCTTTATCTTCCCACAGCCCACCCTCCCTCCAGGAGATATCTCCTGTTCATGGCCACTGACTCCCAGTGCATGACTGATAAAATTCCATCATCCCATTGGGAGATGCTCCAGCCAGGGGAGGAGCCAAGCCTTTCCTACCCAGATAAAAACTGAGATTTTGGACACCAAGGCACCTTCTTTTTCCACTGGATTCCAGAGGAAAACCAGACCTTTCCACATCATCCCTGGACCTTCAGGGGAAACTGCACCTTCTACAGGAGCACCGCTCCAGCTGAACCACATCTGCCCCTGCAGGAGGATGCAGCCACCATGGAATGGGACTGCTGCCAGCACCCTGACTGACTGACGGGTGTCAGCTTGGATTCTGACTCTGGCAGTGTTTGGGATTGTTCTTTGTAATATTGCATTTCTATTTTCATTTTCCTAGTGAAGAACTGTTATTCCTAATTCCCCTATCTTTACCTGAGAGTCCCTTAATTTCAAAATTCTAATAATAATTCGGAGGAAGGAGGTTTAAATTCCCCATTTCAAAGAGGAGCTTCTGCCTTTATTGGCAGACACTTGTCCTCCAAACCAGGACAGTGCAAAATATTCAGTGCAGAATTCTGCAATTCTGCACCCAGCTCTGGTTTTCAGACCCAGCTGCCTCTCTCAGGTGGATTCCAGGGAAAAGGGGCTGCCCTGGCAGGAACATTCCAGCCCAGCTTATCCTTCTAGATCCTCCCCAGCCACTGCTGACAGCTCCTCTTCCTCCACAGGGCTGGATTTTAGCTGCAGTAATGATCCCAGCCTGGCATTTCTGGCTGCAGTTTCACCCACGAGGTGAGGTGGTGTAAAACCAACACAGAGCTAAATGAGAAATGAGAGAAATGACAGCAATTCTGACTCAGCTCCCCTCCTACCTGCTCAGACACATCCCAGCACGCCAGCTGAGGCGTGTTTGCACACATGGAGCCTTCCCAAGTCTGCACAGCCCTTTTGGGGTGGTTTTCCTGCACATAAATTAATCAGGGACAGCCCCCAGAGGCTTCTCCCAGTGCTCCCAGCAAAGCTGCTTGCTCACCTTCCCCCTCCACCCTGGGGAACTGGACCTGCTGTAGCACATTCCCATCCCAGGGCATCCCCTCTGCCCTGCTTCCCTCCAGCTCCAAGCCAGACACAAGCAGCTCTGGAATTTCTCCACTCTCTGATTAGTGGATGGCAAGCATTCACTGCTGTGTGTGCCATCAGCTTATGAAATCACATAATTACATATTATTTGATTAATTTTCCAGAAATTTCCAGCCTAAACTCATGGGAAATAGGAGATACATATATATCTATATATCTATACATAGATATATCTATATCATCTATATCTATATCTATCTATCTATCTATCTATATCTATATATATCTATATCTATATCTATATCTATATCTATATCTATATCTATATCTATATCTATATCTATATCTATATCTATATCTATATCTATATCTATATCTATATCCATCTATATATCATCTATATATCTATATCTATCTAAATATCTGTATCTATACCTATATCTATATCTAATCTATATCTAAATCTATCTCCATCCATTTTTTCCCAGAATGGATATAATTTCCCTGTGACTTACTACTATATACTATTTTTCATTAATCATCAATTTAAATCTCAAAAGAAAGAAACCATATCACCAAACCTCACTTCCCTGAATTAAGATCTTTCTCAGAGGATGTAATTTTCTAATTTCAACCATGAGGCAGATTTATGCTGAAATGACTTTGTTGTGGCTGGTGAGATGCAGGGAATGTTCTGGTGATAATTCCATGGCAGGGCAGCCTGTGTGATTCAAAAAGTTCCTTTCACCAGGCCTTGGAAAAATTCCCTTCAGAGTGGAAATCCTGTCCAGGACTGGGATTTCACAGCTGGATTTCCCTTCCCCACACCAGCTGCAATCCATGGCTTTATAAATTCATCTTCAGAGCTTTGGGATGAACAACAGTTGAGGTTATTTTAGAACAGATCCCAAGATTTTCAGGAAGGATAATTCTTTACTTCTTACAGAGCACTGGATGACAGAGCACCTGCTCTGATGAAGGTCTGTAGTTCCTTCAAGCACTAATAATAATAATATTAATATTTTCCCAATCAGATGATAACTTAGAATCCCAGAACCAGTAGAGCTGGATGGGAACTCCAAGATCATCAAGTCCAACCAGCCTGACACCACCACAGCCACTAAACCAAATATTTCTTACAAATGTTCATGAAAAAAGCACTCAGCTGCTGGGACAGCAGCAAACCAGACCCATTTATCTGATGTAAACTGGCAGCAGCCCCAGCCCCTCTGCAGGGAGCTCAGGATGGAGCCCTGGGAGTTTTGGTCTCACCCTGGTGATGGCTCCAGTTTGAGCTTTCATATTTCCCAGATTCTGCCCTGCATTAGGATGTAACTCTGAATTTCACATAAAGTGTTCCAAGCTCTCCCAGCTCAGTCACACAAAACCTTGTCCAGCCAGAACCAAGGACACGCTGCAGCTTCAGCCCCACAAAGTGCAAATGAGAGAATGTGGGAGGGTGGGACTGCAGAGCCTGGAGCTGGGACTGGGCAGTGAACCCCAGTGTGGGAATGGACCCGAACTGATAAAAGTGTGAAACTGCTGCCCCATTGTCCATCCTGGTGTAACCTCAGCCAGGCTCTTGCACTGCCCAGGGTGAATCCTTTGAAGGGTTTTTAATAAATCCCTGCTTTATTCCTTTAGCTCTGCCCAGCCCTGCTGCAGGCATCACTGCCAAGGAAATCAGATGCTCAGGATTTCTTCCACCCTCAAATCTCCTTCCACTCTCTTCTGACAGGGAACTCAAAGCCAGAGAACCCAAGGGCACCTCTGGGGCACTTCATGCTTGTGTGGGAGGAGATTTTGAAACCAAAACGCTGGAAATGCCCTTAAATCACACCAAGGGTTTGCCCAAAGCCTTCCTGAGGCTCTGCACACCTTTAATGCCATTACCCACCAGTCTGACCCACATCTGGGGATCAGTGCTGCCGCTGGAATGAAGCTGCAGCAGACTGGGGCTCCTGTCCTCCAGGAACTGAACTGCAGCCACCAAACTCACCCAGCGGGACCCAGCTCCGGATGGGCTCTGGGGACAAGGGGTCACGAGCTTTAATGGGCATTTCCCACTTCACCATCAGCTCATCCATTCCCTGCACGTGCCACTTAAGGCTCCCATCCTTCCCTCCAGCACATCAGAGCAAAAAGGGATCTGACAAAACAAATGCTGAAAAAAGCAACCTTTGCTTGCTGTTGGTGGGTGTTTTCCCCCTCTAACTAAATGGCGAATTGTCCCATTATCCTCATTTCCTGCAGAAATCTGGATCTGCAGGACCTGCAGTGCAGCAAAGCAAGGCAGTGCCACAGTCAGCTCGTGTGGGGAGAGCTTCTGTTTTACACAGTGACACGCATTTTAACATGGAAAAGGTCAGGGATGGAAACAGCACAGCTTGTTGCTGTGACAGCAGACATTTAACAGAAAGACTTCTGGACACACTACAGTTTAAAATAATTTAGTAAAATAATTGCCATGATTGATTTTTTAGGTCCCCGGGTTCATACCACACACTTTTGTGTGACAACTCCCTTCAGTGCTGTTTTTTCTTCCTTTTATTTTTTTTTTCTCTCTCTCTCTCTCTCCAGCAATGACAAGAAATGCATTTCAAATAAGTTCTGGGATGTTGTCGAAGTTTGCTCAGATGCACAAACTCCATCATTTGCTGTGCAGGAGCTG
The DNA here is from genome assembly GCA_034336665.1 of Luscinia megarhynchos. NCBI lineage: Eukaryota > Metazoa > Chordata > Aves > Passeriformes > Muscicapidae > Luscinia > Luscinia megarhynchos. Next base: position 13,042,382 of record CM067582.1, on the reverse strand, counting down.
CTGCCTGCCCTGTGCCCAGCGTGAGGCTGCCAGGGATCTCCTGCATAAATCAGATTTTGGCTGCTGCCCTGCCAGTGCAGGCCCAGCTTGTCAGGACTGCAGCTCCTGCTCTGCAAGCACAGACATTGCCAAAGCAGCGCCTGCACAGCTCATCTGCCCTGAAATAATCAGAGATTCAGTGCAAATAAAAGCCAGGAAGTGTTTTATATTTGGGGGGAAAAGGGGTTGTGAGATGTCAGAGAAATAAGAAAAGAGTCCATCCCATGAAATCCCACACAGCCATTAAAGTGAATTTGGGCACAAGAATTATAAAATTAAAATTTATATTCTGGATTTGCTCCACAGAGGGGTCTGAAGTCAACCTCAGTGCTCTGGTGAGCAAAGATCTGCTGAGCTCTGTGGAGAAATTTGGTACAACCCAGAAGGAAACCCCCTAAACTCACTGGAGGAAATATTGCAAGATTCATTACACAGGGAATTAGAAACCCAAACTCAGGCCATAGCAGAGGCCTGCAGCAGAAAGGAATCAGAAGGGATTTTGCTTTCATTTTTAAGTGCAAGGATTCTATTTTTTAACAATAAAATCTCTACTCTGATCTGCAGTCTGGAGCTGGAACAATGAAATTGGATGTTTTTCTTAGATATAATTTTCATCAATGATAATTCAGCAAATATCCAAGTGGATATACACACAGAAAAGATGATTTTGATGTTTCCCTTTCCTCAAGCAGCACATGTTGGCTTACAATGACAAAATGCTGATCATGTGTATCCACACGAAATAAAACAGTACAGAAATGCCAAAGAGGCCAAAACCCCTCTCAGACCTCTCAGTCTTCTATTTTCTAATAGAACAAAAAGATTTTAAAATAGTTTTTTACAGCATAATTAAAACTGCACTTTTAAAAACAACTGTAAGGGTACACAAAGTAGATTCACTACAAATAAAACATATTTTGAGATCTCTCTAAATTAAAATCCCAGCTCATCCTGGTGTTGATTTTTTGGGCTTCAAAGGGTGAGAAGAGCAGCTCTGAGCTTCCATCCCACAATTTCAATATACCAACATGAAATTGTTGATTGCATCCCACAATTTCACTATTCCAAGATGAAATTGTTGATTGCATCTCACAATTTCACTATTCCAAGGTGAAATTGTTGAGCTTCCATCCCACAATCTCACTGTTCCAAGGTGAAATTGTTGATTCCATCTCACAATTTCAATATACCAACATGAAATTGTTGATTCCATCCCACTATTTCACTATTCCAACATGAAATTGCTGAGCTTCTATTCCACAATCTCACTATTCCAACATGAAATTGTTGATTCCATCTCACAATCTCACTATTCCAAGGTGAAATTGTTGAGTTTCCATCCCAAAAATCTCACTGTTCCAAGGTGAAACTGTTGAGCTTCCATCCCACAATCTCACTGTTCCAACACAAATTCACTGTGTTTCAGCCACCACACGAGTGAAAATATTGTGGAAGATATCTCCAAGTACAAATACAGGAGTAAAGGGTTGACAGTGGAAGAGGAGGAATTTAGAAAACAGAGATTTAGGGAGGAATTCCTCCCTGAGAGGGTGGGGATGCAATTCCCAGAGCAGCTGTGGCTGCTCCATCCCTGCAGTGTCCCAGCCCAGCCTGCCATGGCAGGGGAGGAGCGAGATGAGATTTAAATCCTTCCCAAGCCCAAACCATTCCACAATTCCACACCCCACAAAGCTTGGAAAACCTTGGATCTCAGCAGGTTCCTGACCCAAGCACCATTTCACACCTAAATCAGAATTTGCTCCCTCCCAAGCCAGCCAATTTGTGGTGCCATTGCTGGTGCAAACCATTTCTGAAATGGAATGTAATACTTAAATACACACTGCAGCTTTGACTTCTCTCTCCTCAGTATACTTAATTCTGACAGCTCTAAACAAATGTCAAACTTGCTTTCAATTCCCTCCCTCCTCCTCCCCACACTTTGTGCTGGTGCACTGCTAACAGAATTAAAACTTGAAAATAGCCTTAGGCTTTCCAACCACTTTGGAGCAGGATTGGAGGCTTTTGTCTATTTCAGAATAAAAACTCAAAGATAGTAATTTTGCCATATTTTTAAATAATAAACCAACAAAATGTTCATAGCTAAAATGGGCTGTAAAATGCAAAGGACAAAAAAAAAACCCAAAAACAAAAACCAAAAAAACCAACCAACAACCCACCAAGAAAAATGGATACCATATTGCAAAGGAAAAAGAGTTAGATTGTCATGAATCTGAAAGGAAATCAATAGGACAACTTTGGAGACCCATTTCAATCTGTTGTTGACATTGTTTTCTAGTAGTAATTTTCTCAAAATGTTAACAGTATTGAGTTTGCTTATTGATTCTATTATTTTTGACCTTGCATTAGTGTGGGCTAATCTTACATGCCATAAAATTTCCTTTCACAGCTAAAATTATTGTAGGGCTCTGGGGAAAAGTTACAATCAGGTCACAGCCCCCTTAGGATTTTGATGAGCAGATAACTGGCAATAATGAGTTATTTTGCTTTTCTAGGTACCTTTCTGTTGTTTCTTGCAGAATTTAGGCAGCATTGCCATACAAGGGATGGGAATATTGACCAAAATCCCAAAATCCCAATAAACTGAGGGTGTCCTGTGCTTGTGGATGTGGAGCAGAGCTCATGGCATCACCAGCTGCTGCAATAATTCTGCTTCACTCCACTCTGTACCAGCAAGAAACACAAAGAGGCTGAGATTATCCTCACTACAGAAATTGATGTGGTGTGTTCTTACCCACACACCTGTGAGACTTTATTTTTGTTCCCTCTTCCTGAAGCATTAATTACACAGCTTTTATTTTTCCTCAGGATTCCTGCATTAAGTGCTCAGAAGGGGCAGTGCTAAATTAATTCAATAGTTTAGCAGCTTTCCCAGTACTCCAGCATTTCTCAGAAGACAAAGCCACTGGTTTCAGGGAGGATCTCCTGAGTTCCTGAATTCTCCTGAGCACAGAAAGGGAAATTCCAGCTTCCAAACCACACACAAAACGCTAAACTGGACCTGTGCCTTGGCCAAAAATCTGATTTATTCCAGCAAATGCAGGTTTGGGGTTAAACTGTTAATTTCACAGCACCACAGACAGCCTGACATTTTGAGTTCCTCAGCACCCAAACAGCCCACAGCCAGGCTGGTATCAAAAGGAGATATTTTGGATTCTGCAGCCTCAGGAAGGTCTAGACAGAGGCAGATGTTCCCCGTGAAAGGCTGGGAGCAGCTCCCCAGGGAGCAGATTTATTGTTGGAGGCTTTTAGCCTCCAGCCCCATTTTTAAAGGCATGGATTTCCCTAGGAACACTCAATTTAAAAGTCACAGGTGCCCTGGAGCTCTGCTTAGAAGATTACCTCAAATTTCATTTAATAACAGGCTTGAAACTTGAGACAAATTATTTATTACAATGGGCAATATTTTTGTCTGTTTTTTTTTTCCTCGTGGTCATCTTAGGTGCTAAAAGGGCTCAATAAAAATTAAAAATGATAGCAGCTCATCCTGTTCTGCTGATGAAGAGTTTTTCTTTGACCCATCTTTAAATCTGATATATAGTCCCAAGCAAGCCTTCCATGCAATCCTAAAATAAAACAAGGAGCATTTCACCCCACTTTAGTTCAGCCCAGCCTCGTGTTTTGTTTTTAGTTTTTAATTTTGGTGTCCAAATCCTGACAGCAGCAATTGCTATGGGAACACAGACCTGAGTGTGCACAAAAAGGCAGGAATTAGGACTAGAGAGAGTAAAATTACAGATTTTTGCAAGGGTAGGGTTTGGGAAGTTCATCAAGAGAGATGTCAAAAATCTGAGCAGAGAAAGAATTTTCATTTTCTAGTAGACAGTTTGGGAAATTCTGGAAGATTCATCCTCCTGCTCTGAATTTTGATTATAAAAATTGAAAGCAAACAACAAAATCTTTGTTCTGGAGAGTCCTTAGAAACAAAGACACAAGTCAGGTAAAAGGGTAGAGAGTATATTTATGCATAAAGGTTGTAACATCAAATTGAAAATAAATTTCAAAGCAAGATGAGAAGTCTGTTAGAAAAAAATCCATATCAAACCAGAGTTTTCTTAGAAAGAGCTGTTGCTCCTTCTCCTCCATAAATCAGATTAGTGGGCACACATTTGTTGAACATTTGAATCAGGATTTCCCCACTGAAAATAATTTAATTACAATAACATCACAAAATATTTCTTTACTAAATCAGATGGGGCAAGTTTAATTTTCCCTTCAAGAAACCCGTGGCCTTTTTCTAGAAATACAAGAGCTGTTGGGACTTTTTTGTTCTTTACTTTAAACAACTTGAAAAGACACTCCATGAACTGCAAGAAGAGAGCAAGAAGTCACAAAATGAAAAAATTCTGCGAGGTCTCTGCTGTCCCTGGGATCTGAGGAAACATCTTTCATAAATTGAGCTGGAAATGCCATGAACAGCCCAGTCCTTCAGCCCACTCAGAAAATACTTGAGCACTCACTTAAATATTATCCAGGTTGTCTAATCTGTGTTGTCTACTTCTGCTGTTATTACATTTTTGTGGAATTGGAGGAAGAACAAAGGAAGGGAAAGTTGGAGAAGATTTAAAGGAGCACGATGCCAAAATAACTCACAAGGCTGGAATGATTTTTTTTTTTGTTTTGTTTTTTGACCTCAAGGGGGAAGAGCATTTTCCAAGACCTAATTTGATAAACAATCAGCTTTGTTTCTCTGCAGCCCAGTTTGAAGGAATTCAAGAAATCAAAACAGAGAGAGATTTTTCTCTATTAAAATGACACAGGCATGAGCATCTTTTGATTCCTGCTGTAGGAACCCTCTCAAACTCAAAGCCCAAGCCCAAGTGACTTTTGGAAAGTGCTGGAGAAATCCTTCCAAGTGCCCAAAAAATCCTCCCCTGGGGTGTCCCTGTGCCCACAGAGGAGTGGCCAGGGAGGATCAGGGAGTTTTTATATATCTGTATTATATATTAAAAAAAAGATATTGCTTTTTCTTTTACTGTTATCTGAAACATTTACATAAAATAAACCCACCAGAAGTCCAAATCAAGAAGAAAATTTCCTGTTCAGTGCCATAACTCTCCCACATAAGGCAACCACTTCTAAATAAATACTAAATCTTATCTTGAATGGGGGCTAGGCAACAGGAAAATATAATCAACTGCAAAGTCATCTTGCTATGGATAGCAAAGGAACACAGGAATTTAAAATTCATACTGGAAACCCTTATAGGTATAAAAAGCTTTGAACTTGGTCTATAGGAAAGTCAGGGTTTGGCAACTACACAATACTGAAAGGGTTGATAAGAAAAAAAAGGTATTTAATTTATAATGCACAACTCACTGAAATACAGTCACTGGGAATGTAAGAAAAGGATTTAATTTTATCATACAACCTGGTAAATATTTATTTATCAGATAAATATCTTATATTTAATTCTATACATTGTAATAACTGCTATAAAACTGCTCCCTGGGGACTGGGATGGACCCTGGCTGTTCCACAAACACAAAGTGCCAACATCCCATCATCTGCTGCCTCATCTCACAGCTCCTCCAGCATTCTGTGTCCATTTCCTTCTGGGTTTTGTCTGTTTTGCCTTTGTTTGTTTAAAAAAATTATTTATTTGTTTTTATTTTGTTTCTACTCCAGCTATATTTAAGGGTTCTCCTATGGGATACCCAACCCAGGCTCTCCCTCCTCTACAAAATCTCCTGCATGAGCTCTAAATCCACAGGGGAATTGCAAATTCAGCAAAGGAACATTGGTTTACAACCCCATTATTAGGTGGTTAAATTTTACATCTTCCAATAATCAGCAAACTGGAAATTCCAAATTTTAAACTTCAAGGGGGTGAAGAGAGCTGTGTGCCTCACCTCTTCACTTTATAATATGTCTATAAAATCATCACAATCAAAATCAAATAAAGTCATACAAATTCAAACATCAAAATCAAACGAAATCAAAATCATAATAGGCATATAAAATGCATAAAAAGATAAATTTTATACTATATACTATATATGATATACCATATACTATATATTATATACTATATACACTATATACTGCATAAGATATAATATGTAATATAAAATAAATAATATATAATAAAATATAAGAAATACATAATATATAATATATAATGTATAATATATAATATATAATATGTAATATGTAATATATAATATACAATATGTAATATGTAATATGTAATAAATTATATATAATATATATTATATAATAGATATATGATATTATATATTATATAATAGATATGATATGATATGATATGATATGATATGATATGATATGATATGATATGATATGATATGATATGATATGATATGATATGATATATAATAGGATAGGATATAATATAAAATAATTGTAATATGTAATATAATCAATATATAATATATGATATATAATACATAATATATCATATATCATATATAATATACAATATATAATATGTAATACATAATATACAATATGCAATATATAATACATAATATACAATATACAATATATAATATACAGAATCATGTTTCTCCTAATTCACCATTAATGTGCCACCTCTCCCCATTTCCTGCATCTCCCTGTTTCCCCAGCCCCATTGCTATCAGCCAGCTCTGCTGTGACAGACTGCTGCCCCTCGTCCTGCCATTGATTAATCTCATTTCCACATGCATCTCCCTGACTCCCAGCTCAGGCTTTTCACAGTGACTCATTTGCCAGACAGATTTTCCTTGCTGGAATCATCCCCAGCGTGGGAATGTGCTGGAGCAGTTTCAGGTACCAGGCCATATTTATGTGCAGCTCGATTAGGAAAAGTCAGAAATGCATGTTCAGAGCTCAGCAGAATCATTCCAAACCCGCAGGATTTTTTATTCCAGTGTGGGGAATAAACTGAATCTGCCCCACAGTGTTTGCTTCCCTCTGTCTCAGGGAAGGAATATGCCAATCATGCTTGGGCTTGATCCTTATCAATGGAATTAAAATGCAATTTATTTTTTTATTAATTTGTAGATTAAGCAGAGCCATTTTATTACATTTATCTCGGACATCTGAAATATTTAAGCATTTAACATTACCAAGTTAGCTAAATAAATCTTTAATTTAGCATAATTAGATTTGTTTAAATTAAGAAATGTATTGATATTGCCAAATAGTTTCACACTCATTTAGAACAGTAAATTGGAACTTAAAATAACTTGTAGTTTGCCCTGCTTTCCCAGTGTACAGGCCATGAAATACATTTATCTACATGCCCTACACATTAATCCAGACCTCACAACTTTTCCTGCCATTCCAACTGTGCTGGCAAGGACAGAAGGTGGTGGTGAGCAGACAGAGGCACAAAAAGCAGCTCAGGAAGTTTCCAGAAGGACTGGGGGTGACTGACTGGGTGGAAATATCTGTGAAGCTCTCCCAAAATCCTGTGCTGAAAAACCAGGGACCATCCAGTTTTATTTTGAAAGGCAACTGCTCCAAGTTTTGAGGTGCTGGCAGGGACCATCAGTATTTTCACTGCTATTTTTATGTCTACTGAATGCACCAAAAAAGAAAAAAAACAACCCAAAAACTGGATCTATCTATCAGCTGTCAACTCCTCTTCAAGCCTGGCACCAATTAAAATCGATGGAAATTATTGCAGGGTTGTGCTCAGCCCAGCCCTAGCCTGAGCTCACACCTGCACCCCTGCACTTCCTGCTAAATTCTGCCACATTAAATTGTGCTTAGGCATTAATGAGATTATACCCAGTTTTTTAATTTATGGGAATGGGAGTACAGATCCTGTGCCTTGCCCCCAGAGCTAAATATGAGACTGGCAAGGAATGTGCAGGATTTTGTGCTGATAAAGCTGCAAGTTTTTCCAGAGATATTTTTAATATTTCTCCATAGAGAGGAGAATATGAGCCAGGTTCATGCATGGACCATACAACGACAGCAGAACTAAGAGATTCTGGTTCTCTACCCACATGCCATGGAATTGTGGATTGGTTTGGGTTGAAGGAACCCTAAAAGGTAATTTTGTTCCGTGCCTGGGACACCCAGGGGGCTCCAAGCCCCAAAATCCAGCCTGGCCTGGGACACTGCAGGGATCCAAACCAGCTTTCTCTGGTTGTTTTACACTTGTCCAACAGGGAATTTTGGATTATGGGAGATGCTTTAAGCTGATTATTTTCCTGTCCCAGCACTAAAGCCAAACCTCTCTCCTTTATCACACCTGTGCTGCACTCCAGCTGCATTTCCACCTGGGGCTGCACCCACAATTCCCACATTCCTTCTGGAACTCCTTTTCCTCTTCGAATGGCCAGTCCCTAATTTAGGAAACTCTTCTCATCTGACGACCCAGCTCTTAAAAACCTCATTTTAAAACCCCATTCCAGCAGTGCCTGCATTTTCCATGAACCTCGGGTGCGTTTGGGCTCGAGGACAGACAATTCTTTATTTCAACCCGAGGAAACAGAGCCCAACATCCCAATTCCAGCTGTTAACAGATCGTTCCCGTCCATCAGAGCAGGAGCAAAAGGAGAATTTTCACCTCCATCCCTGACTGTGTCTGCAGCCCCCAGGCTCTGGGGACACTACCTGTCCTGCACTGCTGGGGCAGGACACTTTCTTTGGGTAACACCCTTAATATTGCACTGAAGACGCCTTAAATGTGATTTTTTGGGGTTTTTTTCCCCCTAAAAAGTGTTCATATTTCTGAGGAGCAGAAGGGAGCAGTGGCCAAGCAGCCCCAGCTTCAGCACCACAACATCTCCTGTTTTATTCACCAGTAAATAATTGGTGAATAAATAATAATTCACTGAACTGCCTCCTACAGCACTTTTAGCCTAAAAGGGTCTCAGGGCAGGTATCAAAAGAGAAGGAATCACACATTTCTGAGCACCCATAAAAGGAACTGTCACAGATCCAAGCAGCTCCTTCCATCACAGAAACACAGGGCAGAGCTGGCCACAATCCCCTCTCCTGTATCCAATAAATAGACTTTTCACAGCAGATGAGCCTCTCTACCCCCCTTGGTTTTCTCTAGGTAATATAAAATTCAGCATTCAAGGTGCTCTTTTAAAAGTAGGTTACCTCCTGATGAAAATAAGAGTTCCTATTTGTGCTGACAATAGTGGATGATGTTAGTGCTGTGCTGCCTGGATTAAAAAAAAACAAAACCACAAAACACCAAGAACAAAAGATCCCTTCTCTTAGTGCCTAAAATTCCCTCTGTTTGGCTCAAGGACACCTTTTACCACTTGCAAGAAAACCCCTCACACCTGAATTCTGAACTCATTTTCCCAACAAGGCAGAGAAACTTTCTAAACTGCAAAGACTTAACAGATTTAATTTTTTTAAAAATGCTTTTCCCCCCTGAAGCTGATTTTCCCAGCAAAGATCCATCTCCTGTGCCTGCCCCCTGAGCTGCAACTCCTCCAGTCCTCCCTGGAAGATCTCTAATCTCCCCAGCCAAGCACAAAAGCTGCTAATATAAATATTTGCAATGCTATCGTGTGCTGAGTGCCCTGAGTGATGAGCTGAGCTGGAATTTGCAGCCCACTGGCCGTGGGTGCTGTTTCCAGTCTGCAGCAGGAATGTGGCAGCCTGACAGAGAGCATTAAACAACCAGGGGCTTTTACACAGAAAAAACCCTCCCAGGAGCTGCTGCTCCTCCTCTTGAGGCTGAGGAAATCAGGGGCACCAAGGGAGTCAGGGAGAGGCAGGGCAGAAACCTGAATTTCCAATGTGAAATCCGAGATTTGCTGCAGCAAACATGAATTTCCAAAGTGAAATCAGAGATTTGCTGCAGCAAACCTGAATTATTTCCAATGTGAAATGAGAGATTTGCTGCAGCAAACATGAATTTCCAAAGTGAAATCAGAGATTTGCTGCAGCAAACATGAATTATTTCCAATGTGAAATCCGAGATTTGCTGCAGCAAACATGAATTTCCAAAGTGAAATCAGAGATTTGCTGCAGCAAACCTGAATTTCCAATGTGAAATCCGAGATTTGCTGCAGCAAAACTGAATTTCCAAAGTGAAATCAGAGATTTGCTGCAGCAAACCTGAATTTCCAATGTGAAATCAGATGATTTGCTGCAGCAAACCTGAATTTCCAATGTGAAATCAGAGATTTGCTGCAGCAAACATGAATTTCCAATATGTGCCCTTTAGCAAAATCAGAGATTTGCTGCTGTTATTTTGGCCTTATTAAAGTGTAATATGAACAGGAGAGAAAATTTGTTATTCCAAAGCCACTTCTCTACCAAAGCATCTGTATTTAGAGCCAATAATATCCTGCCTTGCAAAAGGTGCCATTTGTGCCACCAGGGACTGGTGGGGAATTATTCACTAGTGACAGAAAGGCTCCTGGCTGCTTTTCCCAGGGGAATAAAGATCTCTTGAGAGAAAAATAAAAGGTAGGTCCTGGGGAGCTGCAAGTTTAGAGGGTTGGCCTTGTGGTTTGGGTTATTTCTTTAATGAAAATACTCAAATTTTCATTGAATTTGAATTAAATTGAATTCATTAAATTTCATTAAATTTATTCTTATTTTTTCAATCAAAATTACTACTTTTGCCTTTATGACTCTTCCTACTCGAGTTAAATTCTATCAAACCTTAAAAACAATATTAAATTAAATAAAAGCACCAGATCATCACTGAAAATTAATCTCCAAGGTGAATTCCCATTTGATGGCCTGCACAAGTTTGGCAAACTCAGGGCATGGGGCACTTGAGAGACAGAAATCATCCTCTGTAAGTACAGAATGGATTTAAGCTGCTGCTAATTCACTGAGGCTGGGATTTCACAACTGTTCCAGGACTGGGCTGGTTTTGGGCTATAACACACTATAAATCAACTGCCCTTGGCACACCAAGTTTCTTCTTTTCAGGAGATTTTGGCAAGTGGAGTGTGGTTCTTAGGTGCCATTCTTAGAAGAATAACATTGATTAAAGAGCAGAGACAAAAAATTTAGGGGGGGGTTGAAGGATATTAAAGCAACAAGCTGTACCTACACCTAGAGTACCTAAATCCATGGTAAGGAAATAAAAAAGTCTGGTTATTTTCTGTGGATTTTCCAGGAGTTTCATCTTGTGTTTTCTCCCTCTCTGTGGCAGACTCAGCCCTTTCCCCACTTGCAGAGTCGATCTGACTGCCTGGGTTCTGTTCCCTGTCCCACCTAAAAGCACTTCTGCCAGTTTGATGACTTTTCCTCGTTTTTTGGAAGCAGAATGATTTGGAATTGGTCCTGAATCACCAAGAGTTTGGCAATCCCATGGCCTGTCCCACACCAGCTTTTTCCTGGTCAATCCTCTGTTGGGGTAAATCGATTTGATTGTGAAAAACAAAGCAAAAACCCCCAAAGCCCCTCTAAAAATAACCAAGGCAGCACAAGGCTCCTGGCCAGCAGTTCCCCCCAGCATCCCCAGGGATGAGATGTGCTGCTCAGGAGGGCAGGGACAGAATCCCAAAAACTCCAAAATTCCTCTGCTAAAATCTTACAGGAACAGCGAGCTGCAGAGAGAAACCTCTACCAGACTCTGCTGTTTGAATCACGACTTTTTCCTTGGTTTAGTTCTCCTAATTCTTCCCTTTTTTGGCATTTTATCCCACTCCAGCTCTTTGTCCCTTTCCTTTTCCAGACAGGAGATATTTTTTTTTTTTTTTTCACTGATGGGTGATCATGGGGTACCCAAATTATCAGCACTGGTGGCTCAGGAGCTCCTCCCACCCAGCATCCCAATTTTGGCAGCTTTGTTCTCCTAACGATGCTCAAATGAGTCTGGCAGGGAGCGAAATGATGCTTTTATTTGGGAATAAGGCGTGGCCACACCCGGCCATGGTCTGCAGAGGAAAGGAAAAATCAAATCCCAAAACTCAGCTTTAGCTGGGATGACAGCTCCTGGAGCTGCTTCTCATTAAGGTGCAAGTGCACAATAAAATGGAATGCAGAAAATTAAATCTCCGTGGTTTGTGGCGTTTTGCCATTTGCCTTCAAGTTAAAAAAAACCCCAAAAACCAACAAACATGAGAAATTGATAAAGAGAAGAAACACAACCAAGGACTGAGCAAAAAATGGTGTGGTAGTAACAAAGGCCACAGCCCCTCTCTCAGGCTGCTGAAAAGTCAAAGATATCCCCACACCAAAGCAGGGACTGAATTTTGGGGAGTTTAGGTTAGAAAATACCATCCAGACTTTCCATCCCCTAAAAACAGCCACTGCCTTGTAAGGGAAACCTTTCTAGAAATCTGTACAGAGAATATTGCCTCACTTTAACAGAGCAGAACAGGTAAACCCAGGAGTTCTTGTATCTTTTTCATGCTCTGGGTAACACAGCAAGGCATTTTATGGATCTCAGGCCAGCCCTGACACCGAGACCATCAGGTGCTCACAAAAAACCAGCCCAGCTTATCCTGGGCTACAGCACAATAAACCAACTGTCCTTGGCAAACCAAATTTCTTCTTTTCAGGAGATTCTGCTAAGTGGAGTGTGATTCTTAGGTGCCATTCTTAGAAGAATAACATCGATTAAAGAGCAGAAATGAAAAATTTAGGGTGATTTTTAGTTCCCTCAGTCTGGGGGTGGGGGGATGTGCAGCACACCCCAGGTTCTGAGAGGCAGCACACGATTTTTGATACTCAGTGCCTGAATTCTGAATCAGCCCCAGTGGAGCAGCTCCCAGGGATGAACACAGCCAGAGTGAGAGCTGCTCAGGACGGGGAGCAGCCCCTGAGTGTGTCTGAGCCTGGCTCCAGCCCAGCTGGGGCACTCTGGGTGGCTTCAGCAAACACTGGAGCAGAAAATGAGAGCTGCCACAGCAGGTGAGATGGCTGCAGGCACAGCTGGCTCCCCTCATCATTAACAATTCACCTTCTGATGAGACACCACCATTGCAATCTGCTCCAAAAGCCCAAAATAAAATCCCAACATTTTTATGCATATTGGCAGCCATGTATTCTCTACAAACATGATTTTCCACTCGGGTCACAATGCCATCCTAAACTCCCAGTAAATTTTTGCAGCTAAGTTCTAAACCCCTGAAAGCAGCATTTTATAATAGAAATGCTGATCCAAGCTTAACCAGAGCAGCCACACACTATAAAAATAAAAGTGAATCATAAAGCAGTTAAGGTTTGATTACTATAAAATACCTGGGCTTGAAATTTTGATTCAGACTTGGGGTTTTTTTTTAATTACATCTCATGACCTAGAGATACTTTTTGGACAGATAATGTCTGGGGAATTAGATCAAAGATCCTTTTTGTAACTTCAGAATGCAGCACTAATGTGCTCGATGGTCTCCTTGAAGCACAAAACACAAGACTTTGAAAATTATTTGGTCTACTTGTAAATAACAGTGGGAAGTGGAGCTTGCAATTAAAGAGAAACTCCTCCTCTCAGCTCCAGCCAACCAAAATTGAGATTTCCAGGGGAAAATAAAAAAAAAGCAAAAAAAGAAAAAGCCTCCCAAGATTTCAAAGATGCCTGGTAGGAATATTTCTTAATTGAGCCATGCTTTAGAGCTGCATGGAATTGTTCTTATTAAAAATTGAATAAGAACAGAGGAGAAGAACATGGGAGATTTGGAGAGATTAGAGCTTTGTAAGGTTTACTTAAAAGGCCTCTATTAGACTTCAGGGGTTCTCTCAGGTGGTAAAAGCTCACCTCTACACAAAATAATCTGAAAAACTGGGGTTCCAGTTGACTGGAAACCAAGAAAAGCCTTTGTTGGCAGGACAGTGCTGCTGGATCCAGGTGTTTGCTCTGGATCCCAAATCCCACACTCCTCCCTGAAATTTCTGATTTAACTCTTGGAGAGCTGTCCCAGTTTCCCTGTGGGTTGGATATTCCAGAAATTTCCTTATCCTGACAGAATGCCATGAATCTCAGCATCCAGAGGGATTTTATCCATTTAAAACCCCTTCCATTGGATGAACAGGATATAAAACTTGGCTTAAAGTCACTGCAAACCCCATCCCCCTTCTGGAGTTTTAGCACCTTTCTCCACTAAAATTGCAGGTTTGCTTTGAAATCCTTAAAAAAATGCCACCTGCTCTCTTCTTTTGGAACCCACCTGCAGAAGTGGAGCTGGGAGATTGATCAGATGGAGACAGGAAGACAAATCCCCTCTCCCAGCTCCATCTGTGCCAGCCCTGCCCCAGCAAGGGTCCCTCAGTGTGGGGGTTGGTTGTTGGATGGTCACAGGACAGACTCAGGAGCTCACTATGTTTTGTTTTTTAGGTTAGTATTTTATTATAAGGCATGGGTGTCAGAGAGAGGTGATAAGAGAGAGGTTAGAGATTAGAGACAAGAGAGAAGAGGCAAGAGAAGCAATTTTTTATTTACAATACAATAAGTATTCTTTGATGATGAATATTCCAATTTCCATTAACCAATCTAATACAATACACTAATTTCCTAATATTTGCATGCAACCTATAAAAATTACTAATTTCCCATGTTTTATGGCTTTCTTATCTGTAACCCTTATCTCCAGACCTTTCCTGCCAGGCTTGGGACAGGATGTCTGTTGGTTCTTTGCTATTTGTGGCATTTGGTATCATCTAAACAAAGCAAGAGGCCTCAAACCTTCACATAACTATTTTCAGTGTCTGTGTCAAACACTGCCAACATCTCTATTTCATCCATTGTCCCAGAACTATTTGCTAGGCACTCATAAGATTTTGATATTACCTCTCCAACACCTCTGCACCCTCATCCTGCAGGCATTGGGGATTTCACTCTGGGGAATTCACAAATTAAATATTTTTGTGCTCTGCTCATCTTTGCCCACCTTGCCTTTCCAGTCCCTTCATGCTGGCTCACAGAATAATTTCCCATTAGGGTTTTTTTTAAAATCAAAATCCCACCATGACACATTCTGAACCCATTCCCCTCTTTGTATATTTTGAAAGGAATTAATCCTGACTCTCCAGAATTACCAGTGGACAGAGCAAGCTTCAAAAAAATGCTGCTGAGTGTAGCTTAGATATGTGGGAATAAAAATGCTGCTGATAGACTTGGTATGCACTAACAGAAATTAAAGATTTAGAGTTTGCTTTAGTTTGAATGGGGGCAGCTCATAGGATCAATCAGAAATCTGTGCATTGCTGGGTAAAAAAAATAAAAATAGAGGAAAAAGAAGAATGATGGGTTTTATCTGGGAATTTGGAGCACCACAGGTTTCTGGGGCTCCACAGCATCACTCCCCACCTGATATTTTGTTATTAAAATACAGTTTTAGGGCCCTGCCACAAACTCAGCCTCTCTCCCAGCTTCCACTGAGGGAGTTTGGAGTTTCCAGAGGTGGCAAGGGGGCAGGAGGAGTTTCTGCTGCAAGCCCTGCTCAGGACAGAGCAAGGATTTACTGCTTGGTCCTCATCACCCCATCCCTGAAATTCAGAAATGGTTAAAAGCAACTAATTGGGAATAAAAGGATGTTCCTGCTGTGCCTGAACCTGCTGCAGATGGAGCCAAGCAAGAGCCTGGAATGAATAATTTAATAATTTAATTCTGGAAGTTCAAGCTTTTTATTTATGCTACATTTGTCAGTAAACTATGGCTTGGTCTGGTCATGTTTTCATTCGTGCCAATAAATGCCCTGAATTTTAAATTAGGAAAAAAAATAAGAGTAAGATATGAAATAATTAAAAGATAGGATGTGGTTAATGCTAAAAGGGAGATAAATTTAAACAAGTTAGAAAAAACCATATGGGATAATTCACCAAAGAAAAGACACCAGGATGGGCTGCACAGAGAGAAATAAAAGCAGAGCCCACCAGCTGTACAAAAATCACTTTAAAGCAGCCTGAACAACCTTTCAGTAAATGAGAATGAAATCTAAATTTATTTTGATTTTAAAAAAAATCCTTAGCCTGCTAAAAATCTGATTGTTAATCATCTTTACCAATTTAGGCATTTTGAATATTCTTCTGCCTTAGAACTTTAACATCCCTTCTTAAAACAACACCACAGCAAAGGAAATTTGATTTTTGTAAAGTGCTGAACACCTCCTGAGAAGAACTGGAAGGGGTTTTGGAGTTTCCAGCAGGGCAGGCTGCCTTGTAGTCCCAGAATATTCAGCTGGGATTTCAGCAGCAGAGCTCTGTGTTAGCTCTGAAACCACACAAACCACTCCAAGGCTCTCGTATTTCCTTGTGCAGACCCTGGATAACTGGAAAAACTCATGTACAGCTTGGTTTTCTCTTTCTTTAGCTGGAGATTACAAAATTATTGAGGATTTACTGATACTGGTCTGAACAGTCACCTAAAAAGCTCAGATGTGGTACACAAGATATAATTTAAAAAAGCATCACATTTTTTTGAGGCAAACCTCTTGTAACCCATATAATTACAAAAATTTCTCTCTCTTTTATTCCTTTTTATTTTAGTTTTTTAAATTTTTTTTTGCCAATTAATTACATTTTAAGTGTTGGCTAATGAAGAAAACCAGTCATAGAAACAGCAGACAATGAAAACTGTCAATTTTTGGGCAGTTATTTACATAGCAACCTTCTGTGAGCTTAAATATGGTTTAGCACATTACATTTATTTATTTATTGCAGGATCTCTGCTCACACAAACCTCCCTGGGATATTTTGCTCCCTGTTTGGGGTCACCCCCAGCTCAGACAATGCTATTTAATTGTTTACTGCCTCTGCATTAACATCCCTCCCACCCTAAATGCACTCCAGAATTATATATTGAATATATCAACACTTTGTGTGGAACAGATAAAACTCTAATGGGCAAAGTCTCCAACTGCTGCTGCCATTCATTTTGATAAAGCACTAGCCATGAATAATTAGCAATCATTGGCTCTAATTAAGGAATTGAGCTAATGGGAGCTGGATTTAGAACGGGGTGGAGCAGGCTCAGGTCCCAGCCAGGTGGGACAGGGGAGGGATGGCAGGAATTCCTAAGCACTGCAGCATTTCCCAGATCCTCCAAATTCTGCCCAAAGCAGAAACTCAGTGCTGGGAGTCAGCAGAGCAGATGCACAGAAGCTTTATTATTATTATTATTATTATTATTATTATTATTATTATTATTATTATTATTATTATTATTATTATTATTATTATTATGCACTAAACTTGTGTGAGAGTGAAGGAGCAAAGGATGGAGCAGGCAGGGAGATTTTACAGCTCTGCCCAGAGATGGAGATCTGCCCTCCTGTCTGTCACCATCATCATCATCATCATCATCATTATCATCATCCCCAAAATCACCCCCCGAGCCTGAGAGCATCATCTCACAACTTTATGTATCCATAGTTGTGGGCACTATGCAGCCCATTGAGAAGTGGAGCTGTGCAGGGAATAAGCCAATGATGCCTCATCTATTGCATTATCACTTGGGTTTTTCTATCCTTTGAAAATGCAAAAATTGTTGGCATTAAAAAAAAATTCCCTCTTAGAGTCCCCTTAAATGCTTCCCGTCACTAATTCCTTGATGTTGTCTGTTAATTAAAAGAAAACAATTACACTCATTAAATCAGTGGAATATACAGTTCAACACCTCTGCCTTTAAAAATAATTTCAAATTCTCAAAAAAAAAATCCTAAGAAATTATCACTATTTACCCCAAATCTCACTTTTTTGTTCCCCTCTCTAAAATGCTGTCTGAGATGAGGCCAAATTAAATGTTAAGCACTTCCAAAGGGCTCAATAACACAATCAGATTTGCTGTGGGAATGGTTATAGATTCTGCTCTACACCAGTGCTAGTGGCTCAGCTATAAAATATCTATATCTCTGTATCAATGATAGATGACCCGGGATAATAAAAGATCTTGACTTGCATGTATGTTAACAATTAATGGGATGTATAATGTATCACATAGTGTGTGTGGAAGGTAATAAAGAGGTGTAAATGAGAATTACACTGGTTAATTGGTGTCATTAATGGTTCTTTTGTTCTGCTAGAAAAGCAGTGTCTTATTCTGGGGATGATGTTGGAGGGATGAGTGCAGAGTGCAGAGCTGAGATGAGTTAAAAATGCCAGCTGGGCTGGGAAGTGGCTTCTGTAGGGATCTGTCCTGGCATGGATCCTGCTCAGAATCCAGATGCCATCCCAGCAGGCTGGTCTCCTTCCCCTCGGGATTGCCCAGAGCCCCGAGGCTCCCCTGGAACAGCCAGCAACTGCTCCCCTCGTTTTCCTGGGCTCCTTCTGATCCCTCCTGCCCACCCCATCTCCATCCTGAGAGCACAACCTGCACATCACTGCACTGATGATGCTGAAATCCATATTTTCCCTCCTTCAATCAGTTTATTTTTTAAATTCCACCTCTTTCCCTCCTGCCCTGCCCAGCAAACCGATGCCACACCCACATTTCTCCTGTGTTTGGCAATCCATCTTTCCCCGGGTTTGGAAAACTCAATCCTACAGCCCTCAGCTGGCTGGAGGTGATGCTTTACATACAGAACTCCTGGAATATTTAATGACAAATTCAACTGCAAATGTTGGGAAAGGGAAGGGGAGGAGTTAAATAATTTCTGTGTTTGGAGAGGAAATTGGTCCCTGGGACCCAAAGCCAGGGGTCCAAACCCTGATGCTGCTGTTGCATTTTTGGGCAGGTGGGATGCAGAGCTCTGCAAAGCCTCTGGTACAAACCCTCAGAGCCAAGGGCTCAGAGCCAGCTGCCATCCATCACCCCAAAGGTGAGCCCCACTAACCACACCAGAAAACATTTAGCAATTAGGATAAAAGATACCTTTTTAACGAGTGGCTTTTTAATCAGCTCTGCCGTGCTGTAAATCAGCGGGTGCAGGCTGGTTTCCAAAGGATGAGTGCAGGGCTCTGAGTCCCAGAGCAGGGCTGGGCAGTGCCCAGACACCAGCACAGGACCTGGGGCCGTGCAGAACTCCCTAAAATCTGTCACACACGCAGTTCTAAACCCCAAAGGCCTGGCACAGCAGAGCTGGGCAGTGCCCAGACACCAGCACAGGACCTGGGGCTGTGCAGGAATCCCTAAAATCTGTCACACACAGAATTCTGAACCCCAAAGGCCTGGCAGAGCAGGGCTGGGCAGTGCCCACACACCAGCACAGGACCTGGGGGATCTGGGGCTGTGCAGGAATCCCTAAAATCTGTCACACACGCAGAATTCTAAACCCCAAAGGCCTGGCAGAGCAGGCCCAGACACCAGCCTGAGCTCTGGGGGATCTGGGGCCGTGCAGAAATCCCTAAAATGCCTGTTATACATTGAATTCTGAATCCCAAAGGCCTGGCAGAGCAGGGCTGGGCAGTGCCCTGACACCAGCACAGGATTTGGTGCCATGCAGAACTCTCTAAAATCTGTCACACACAGAATTCTGAACCCCACATCCTGCACTCCAGGTGAGGGTAGCTCAGCTGGTGGAAGATGCCAGCCATGCTGGAGATGGGCTTGGCACTGCCCAGGGAGCTGGGACCTCCAGAAATGCTCTGAACTCTGCTTCCAGCACAGCCACGGGGATGGGCACAGGGATGGGCACAGGGACTGGACACAGGTATGGGCACAGGGATTGGAACAAGGACTGGCACAGGTTTGGTCACAGGGAATCAAGGTTTGGATTTCCCAAAGCTGCTCTGGCCACTGCTGCTAACCCCAAGTCCTTGAGAGGGTTAACTGGCTGTTTAAAAAGTGGCCTGTGCACTCTGGAAACTTCATTTCAATTACCATATTTAATAAATTAATTTAATAATGGTACAAAAGATGTCTGACTGGAGGCTGCATTCATCTCTAGCTTACTCCACTTCTGCAGCAGGCTGCTGTTGAAATGGGATGCCTGAAAATCCCCCAAACCCACACAAACCCCTTCTCCTGCCTTGTTTTACTTCTACCCAGAACCAGCTTTAGGCCCCAAACCAGAGCATTCCCACATCTGAATAAAAAGTATTATTTTTTTTCCTTAGCATTCTCTCACACTGCAGACATCTGTGGGGTTTAAAAATTTTAGAGCATTTTGAGTACATCATTTCTCCTGAACAAATTTGCATAACTAAAAGCAAACAGGCGATATAAAAATGCATTTGTGTGATCATCATTTTAAGGGGTTGACTAAAACCTTTTTAGGGAGACAATTAGAAATGCAGAGGGAGTGTGGCTGATTTATGTCTGACAGATTCACTGACTGCTCTGTCTTGGTGTATTCTGAGCTCTCCATTCCCATCACCAAGTGGTAAACACCCCCATTAAATATTTCTTTTTTGACCTGTACACTTATATTTCATTAGAATACATCACACACGGGCCAATATCAGAGCAATTTATCCAAACTCTTGGTGCAGTTGGTTTTGAGAGTGGAAAGTTGCAGGAAGCCAGACAGGAATAAGAAGCCTTAAACTGAACAGAGCAATGCAGAATTGTGGTTTCTAAAAAAATTCAGAGGTGATTTAATCCTTAAAAAAATTCACCTAAATTTTTTGCACGTTTTCTATTTGTATGACACAATAAAAAGAAAGCAGAACAAATCTCTGTTGACTGTGCAGGAGCCATCACAGCACTGGAATTTTAAGTCATGCACTTTGCCCACCCTTCTCTGAGATGGACTCTCTCTCCAGCTCTCTTTCCTGCTTTAAATGTCTCCAACAAGCAACTTAATTTTCTCCATTTACCTTCCTCCCACATCTGTCCTCTTCAGGGAAGCACAAAATGAATTGGCTGTGTGTTTATGAGTTATTTGGGCCCTTTTTCCCTGTCTCAAGATGTCTCATGATGAGATTTCTCACCCATAACTAATTACTCCACTTGCACAGACCAAGGCATTCCTTCCCAACACTAAGAGTGATGCAATTTGCTTAATCCTACACCTTTTATTTTTGGAGAAATAAATTAGAAAGGTTTCCTGAAAGGCTCTGGAAGCATCTCTGAGCCCTGAAATGCACTTTGCCTTCTCACAGGGGCATCCTAAGTGCTGAACTTGTCATTCCCTTTGGAGCAGTGGGGAAAAAACAACAACAGGGCACTTCCTAAAGGAGTCACAGCTTTTTTTTTCTGAGTGGTGGAGAACAAAACCAGCCTTTAGCAGCAGAGCTGTGTGATGCAGGACTGGGGTCAAAGGGGACACCAGCAAAGAGAGCTCTGAGTGTCACAGGAGGCAGAGCTGGGAATCCACAGACATCATGGGAGGGGGAGAAGCAGTGGGGTTCCAGGGAGCTGCTCTGCAGGTGTCCAAGCTGAGCTGGAATGAGCTCACTGCTCCCCTGGTCCCTGCTCTGAGCAGCTCCAGGACAGCTCTGGGTGCAGACTTGCTAATGGGCCCCATCCCGGGAGACTGCATCCCTCCAGCTGCAAACATCAGCCCCGACAGCTGCTAATCATCCCTGAAAGACCTCAGGGGAAAACCTGCCTGATGGCAAGCACCAGGAGAGAGCCGAGGAATGCTTTTCCTGGCAGGAGGGAGAATCAGCATCAGAACTCTTCAATCCCCACAGCTGCTGCACAAGGAAAAGCCCCCACATCACATTTCCAGGGAAGCCAGGGGGGCAGAGCAGCCCCAGGAGCACCCTGGGCATGGTCACCTGTGACACTGGCAAAGCTAGAACCAGTTCTGGTTTTAAATCCCAGGGCTGGCAGCAACAGCTGCATCCCCCAGCACATCCCAGAGCCTTTATCCCTTCCTCATCCCTGGTTGGCCTGGCAGGAACCAGTGACCTGGTCCTCACCCAGCTCTGTCATCCTTACCCTGCTCCTTGCACCAGGAGTCTCCTACACCAGGAGCAAAGGGAGATTTTTGTATCCTTCCATCCCTGCTGCAACCCTACTATCAGCAATCCTGGTGAAAGTGAATTTGCAGCCCCCTGGTTTCAGGATGTGGCCCCAACAATAAATCAAGTTTACTTCAAATTAGAAATCTGCCTGTACTCAGTGTGCAGCATTTCTTAAGGAAAAGAGGATTTCAGAGAAAACCTGATTATTTTTTTTTCTTTCCTAAACAAGTCAACTTAACGTGGGGCACACAAAATTCCAGTTTCATTTAGTTGCCAGTGACTCCTTCAGGGGGCTCAGAGTTGAAAATCACCCATCACACTGCCCCAGGAATCAGGGAAACGTTTAAAAGTGAAGCTAAAAGAGGCTCACAAATGATGGGGGTATCACAAGGTATTCCCACTAATATCAGTAAGAATTGGAGGCACACACCCAGAGGCAGGAGCACACATGTACTTGCAGATAAATAATTTTTAAGCTCAGGAAATAAATTGATCAGTATTGTTTTCCCAGACCCCAGATGCAGGAGACTTTATGAAGATGAGAGTGCTCTGCCTGGGAAATAATTTCTGTTTCAGGAAGCTCATTTCTTTGAGGCAAAGAACCTGAAAGTTTATAATGCTCACCAGAAATGAGTAATAATTTATTACTTATGGATATGTCTGTGCTCTGAAGTATATGGGACATGGAATGAAATCCTGGACCTATTCAAGTTAATAACAGAACTGCCACACTTTAAAAGGGTGCTAGCCTCCATAATTTACAGTCTAAGAGCAGATATTGGGCCCTGGAAAAGTTTAATTTGAACTTCAGGGAAGAATCAGACTGTGTCAGACTGGAAACCTCTCACTGATTTTAGGAACCACTCGGCTGAGTTGAAGCAACTACATTACAGCACATCTCCAGAGATATCAGGGAGTAATATTTATCCAAACAATGGGTGAAAGATAATTAAAAAAGAAAAAAAAGCCATGGCAAAAAACCCAGACACTATGGACAAACAGCACAGAAAAAAAAAAGAGTAAACTAATTGAAAATCTTCAGGGAAATTGAAATGAGGTCCTTACTTATAGGAGCTCATGATCAAAAAAAAGAAAAAGCCCCCTGCCAGTGCCCTTTTAAGTGCACAGGCTTGCTGCACTGAGCAATGCAGCCTGCCTGAAATTAGTATAAATCTCCCAGTGTATTAAAGCAGCAGCAGATGAGGGTAGCTATGGTAATTCTAGCACTTTATTAAACACCAGACAAATTGAAGAGTACATTTCCTGCTTTTTGAAAGAAATGAATGATATCTGCTGACTGGGGAGTGCTGAGGGCAAGGGGAGCTGCCTGCAGTGCTTCAGCCAGTGCTGCAGTGCATCCATCAGGACACTGAGTGGGGCAAGGGGAAGGGGGGACGGGATTTTTACTGCTAAAATTAATTTTACTGCGGTGCTAACGAACCCTCTTCCCCCCTGGAATCACACACAAATAAAGAGAAATGGCTGGGAGGGCTCATCCTCTGCTCAGCCCCGTGTGTCTGCACCATTCCCCTGCCCAAAAACAGATCCATAAAGAACAGGGGATATGATTAGGAAAAAAAGAAAAAAAAAGTACATTTATATTTTGGCCGTGTTTTATTTTTAACATAAACCATCTTGAAAAAAGTTTTATGATTTAGCATTTATGAATGACTAGATTTTAAGAGAATTGTAATATTTTTTTAGGGTATTTCAGCTCTATGAGTTATTTCTTGTAGATTCAGATAATGACATTATAAATCTTTCTGTGGAGGCAATTACTAAGGCAGAAATGGCCTATTCCCCATTGGCTTTTAGGCTCAGCTTACTGACATATTACAAGCAGGCTTACCATGGTCATTAAAAACTGATCTGGGATTTATTGTACCTCTTTAAACTCTCAGTACTTTGAGAAGTATTGAACAGAAAGGAATACAAGGTGAAGTTACAAAGAGATCCAACGAAGCAATCAGGGGAAAAATAGGCTTAATTTATCCCAGCAAGGCCCACCAGAAGCGCCACAAAAATATTTGAAATTGAGCTTTGAGTCCTTAATAGAGATCACTCCCAGGAGCTATTAATCATATCAAATGGAAACACTTTTAACCAGAGGGTTTGGGAACAGGAGGGACAGCACCACGAGATTACAGGGCAGAAAACAAAGCCAAGGTTTTCAGTCTGCCAATAACAACAAAATAGCTGCAGAGGAGAATGACAAAAATTCAGCCACAGCAACTTTTCTTGCCTGGATCCCTGTCACCTGCAGTGCAAGCAGGAATTTGATGCTGCTGGTGCCCAGCTCAGCTCCTGCATCATCCCTGGGGAGCAGCACTGCACCTGGGCAGGGCAGCTCCACCCCAGCTGAGGCAGGGAGGCACAGCCAGGACAGGAACTCCGCGGATCTGAGCTGATCTGAGCAGGACCAGCACAGGCAAAGGTCAGTGGCTGCATTTCTGTTCATCCCCTGCACCCAGCCCTCAGCCTGCTGTGCCCCTGGGACGTGCCCTGGGCTGGGCTGGGCCATCCCTGGGGTCCCTTGGTGGGACCCTGGTGAAAGCCAGGGGAAAAGCAGCCTTGAGGCAGCTTGGGCTCCTCAGGCTGCTCAAGGAAAACATGGGAGAAAAGAATCATAACAATATAATTGTGTGTGAGAGATGTGATTGTTTCCATGCAAGCATTTACCAGGGTGTCACCTCTCTTGCACCAATGAAACCATTTCTGTCCTTGCTACCACTAACTACTCCATATAAGTGCAGTGTTTCTTTAAATAAAGGGCTTTCTGCTTCTCCACTGCATGAAGAAGTTTGTTGTTATATTCTTTTTGCTGCTCCCACAGCCCAAATGCAAAATCCTCTCCTCTCCTCTCCTCTCCTCCTCTCCTCTCCTCTCCTCTCCTCTCCTCTCCTCTCCTCTCCTCTCTCTCCTCTCCTCTCCTCCTCTCCTCTCCTCTCTCTCTCTCCTCTCCTCTCCTCTCCTCTCCTCTCCTCTCCTCTCTCTCCTCCTCTCTCCCTCTCCTCTCCTCTCTCCTCCTCTCCTCTCCTCTCCTCTCCTCTCCTCTCCTCCTCCTCTCCTCTCCTCTCCTCTCCTCTCCTCTCCCCCATCTTTCCCATGGGATCAGTGGCTGCTCAGGGGTTTGTGTCTCCTGTGGCCATCTCTGAGAATTCCCTCTGGTTTAGGCACAAATCTCCCCCAAAAGTCAGAGGTACCTCAAGGTGCTCTACAGCTTCCCAAAATTCCCTGTGCACAAGGGAAGGAAGAACCAACCCCCAGTTTCATCAACAACTCTCAATTAACAGACCATAATTACCTGGAAAAAAGCACCATATCTTCGGTTTTGATTCTCAAAAATAAGTGGCAGTCTGGTTATCTTTCAGCCTGTGAATGGGCATCAGATTTGTGATGGATGGTGGTTCAGAGCCTTTCTGAAAACCTCACTAGAGATGTTTGGGAGCTGTTGATCTAAGAACTAAATGTCATTTCTGCTTTGTAAGTCACAGTAGCTTCCTCCAGCTGATTCTGGCAGACACAACACATTTGGATGTTGTACAATATGCCAGGCTGGTCAACACTCATTTCAAAGGATATGTTTTAATGTGGTATTAATTTCCAACCTGAAACCAAATTATTGCAGGTAGTCTGAAAGCACAGCCTTTTTGTCAAGTTTGCATTTTCCAGAGAGATTTGTCACTCTAAAATTCTCTTTACTTTTCCCCAGGAATAAACTGAACTGTATTTGAAAATAATGGCTTTAATTATAATTGGCATATCTGAGCCTACAGCTAGTGCCAGTCACTTTACTAAGTGACATTACTTATGACACTGGCAAGATCAGAGTCTTTTATCACTTTTTTTTTTTAATTATTAATAGGAGACAAATTTCCAACCTTCTCTAATATCTGATTATCTCTGTATAACTGGAGACGGGTGAAGATAGAAGATCACATCCAGAACCAGTAATTCCTAAAAATCCATGGTGCTCAGAGAGCAGAAACTCCTCCAGATGAGCAGAAACCCAGAGATTTACATCCCCTGGGACTGAAGTGGCTGTCACCAGACTGCTGTGCATAAATCAGGGGTGAGAAAACTCTGCCCCAGAAGTGGGCACAGCCCACGACCTCAACTCGTATTTTTGGGGTCTGCTGGCATCCAGTGCAGCAGGAGTGCCTGAAGGATCCATCCTCCATCCGTGCTGAAACGAGGAGGGGAGATTGCTGGGGAGCTGGGCCGAGGGGGAGGGGGGAAGGAAGGGTTCAGCAGTGTCACAGCCCAGGTGTCCCTCAGCCCTGAGCTCACCTCTGGGGACATGCAGGTGGTTTGAGCCCAGCTCTGTCCATGAGAGGCTGCAGGAGCTGCTCTGAGAGGTTTCATGGCTGTTTATTCTCCCTTATCTCAGGATTGCTCTGCCCAGCTCACAGCTCTGCTCGCCAGACGTCCAGGGCAGAATCTGCCTGGAGAGGCAGGGCTGATCTTTTATAGTCTGAATTACCTACTGGGGATTTACAATTTTTTTCCAATACAATACAACTTTGTTAAACAGTCCAGCATTGTCCCCATCCAATCTGACAGTGCCAGCATGTCACCCAGCATGGATGGCAGGAGAAGAAGGAGGAAGAGGTATCCACACCCCAAATTCTCCATCTTGGCCACGTGTCCCTTATCACAAACATTCCCAAAATTCTATTTATCTACGTTCTAACAACCTAATTTACACTTTACTAATTTTGGTGGCTTGTTTCCATTCCCTCTGTGTTGGTAATTTCCCTCAAGGGTTTGAATTCACTGCCTGAGACACCAGGGTCTCACTCAGGGGTCTTTGGGACCCCACCAGGGGGTTTTGAGACCCCCAAGGAGGCCAGAGGAATACTCTGGACTCCCACACAGCATCACACAGCCCAGCTCAGGCTCACTCAAACCTAACCAGGGTGAAATTCATCAGCAGAGCTCACTGCAGAATGGCAGCAGCCTTGTGGGACCTGCCTCACACACAGAATTTGTGTGAAATCCTCTTCCCCTAAGACTGAGGCCATCCTGAGCTGCTCCTCCTCCCTGGAACAGGCACAGCATCGATTTCAGTTCCCCAGAATGACCTGGGCTCTAAATTGCTCTTAGGATCCTTTCTGAACAGGCTGCAGGAATTTGGGAGTCTCAAGCAGAGGGCAGAGAAAGGGATCCCTTTAAAAGGGGATCCCCCTAAAGGGCAGAGCAATGTTCTGTGGGAACCATGCTGAGGCATTTCCCAAAATTTCTTCTTCACCTGCTGATTATTTTGACTGCTTGCACAAAAGCTGTCCCAGACTTAACCTGATGTTGGAGTGCTCCTGTTTAATCTGAGTTCCTCCAGCATCCTCAGCTGTGTGCAGAATGTTTTCATAATTATTATTTTTTTTAAAATGTATTTTCCATAAGATCCAGAAGCAGCACACAGAACTGCCTTAGAAAATTTGGGAAAACTGATCAACACTGATCCCACTTTCATGGAGAAGTCAGTGCACAGGAGTCAAAGCTTGGAAGTAAAGCTCCAAACACACAGGATAAGTCAGAGAAAAAACACAATTAATTCATGTTTTCCTTTGCTTTGTCCACTCATAGAGCCAGCAGCATCTTCCCTCACAGACAGCTGAGTCAAGACTCAACTGAAACATTTCCAGGATCATTCCTTAGTGCAGGCAAGCAGATTTCCAAAATTGTGAAAAATCATTCATAATTTGGGAGTTTCAGTGTGAAGAGTCTCTAAGTAGATTTCCTTTTCCTACAGAGTGAGCTGAAGCATCCATGAGTTTTTACTGCAAACTGCCACTGATTTCCATGCCATGCCCAAAGAGTGCTGGCACCTAAACAGGTGGAATGGGAATGAAATTAAATTCCCAATTGCAGCTCTGAGGGGTCGACTGCTGCCTCCTCCAAGGCAAGCAGGAGACCTCCAGGAGTCCCCTCCAGCCTGAATTCCTCCAGGAGCAGCTGGAAAGCTGCTCCTCCTGCAGCCCTGGGGTTAAGGATGCCATTTAGCATGCCCAGAGATGAACTCTGCAGCAGGCAGGCTGCAGCCAGAGGAATGCAATTTAAAACACGTTTTCCTGGCAGATAATGCAATGTGTGGTTTTCCCAGGAGGAACACTCATGACCTATTCCAGTCACAGCCCTTATTTATAGGTGGTGCTGGAGTGAATGAAACCTGCTGCTCTGTAGTGAGGAATTTTTGTGATGCAATCACTGAAACAGCCATCACAGAAAATTAGGTCCCTGTATGATTCTGCATGAAAACAACTCGAGGATTCTGTCTGAACTAAGTGACTTACAGCAGAGAAATATTTCTCCCTGCTACCCAGAGGGCCCAAATTGAATCTTGGATGGAGCAGCTGCAGTTCTGAAGGACTGCTCTGTGTCAATCCAGCACTGACAGCAGCTGGGCTGGGAGGAGGAACAATTCTGACTTTCCCTTTTTCCTGCAGATTGGCACAGGCACTCCTGAATGCAATTCCAAGCCTAGAACCAATCTCCAACCAGAAACTCAGGGGGAAGGGCTGAGGAGACAGCAGACTGTGAATAAAGTTCTGAGCCCACAGGAGAGCTCCTGGGCTCCTCTGGAGGTGGGGCAGTGTTTACCTGCCTGAGCCTCCCCAAATCACCACACCAGAAGGATCAGGTGCACAAAACACTGTCAAGGAATGGGAGACTCAAACTCCAAAGCTCCTGAGAGATTCTGACCCTTCAGGCAAGGTCCAAGGAACAGAGTAGGGAAATTCAAGACACAAACTGAGAAATAGATGGCAGCCAAAAGCTGCCTTTGACTAATTCACAGGGAAGTCCAAGTGAAATTGGTTTGCAGGAGCTTTTCAGCTTGCTTCAACTCAAAAAGGTGAGGAAGCCTTGGCAGGTGTCCTCAGGATGGCCTGTGGGTTTAATTCTGTGTGGGAGTGAGTGCAGAGTCACCACCATGCTCCAGTCTGATAAGAAAGCTTAGAAAATACCTGGGCAGTTCAGGTATTTTAAAATAATTTCCCTGCTTTGTAGCCCTTTCTCCCTCACCCTCCACCATTCAAACAATGAAAGCTCAGAGGTACTGACAGTTATTCCTGAGAAATACTGAAAATGTGAAATACTGAAAAAGTGACAAAACACAGAAGTCAAGGGAATAAGGAAAAGAACTGAGTGGGAGATTATAAAGAAATTTCCTTTTTTTAAATTTATGGGGAAACTGGAACAAAACCTCTGCATTCTGTGAAGAGACCAAACAAAAGAGTTTGACATTTTGCTCATGAAGACTGAATTTACTTCTACAAGGAAAGAGGTTGTGTGCAGCTAAAGCAACAGACACCAGTAACTTCTGGAGAAATTCCTGCTGGCTGGAGGACACCTTGGATTAGTTCAGACACAAAATCAGTCCCAAAACTGTACTCAGAGTATTTTCCAAAGGTTGATGGGCAGGATGGGGCTGTACAAAGTGAGGCTCCACAGGGGCTGGGGTTGGGGCTATTCAATATTTCCATTAGTGACCTCATTGACAGCACAGATTTTGCTTATTCCACCTGCAGACAGCATCAGCCTGTGGGTGAGCTGGGGAACAAGATCAGAATCCAAAATGATGGTGGCAAGGCAGAGAAGGAGAGTGAAAAATGGGAGTGTTCCAAAGGGACAAGTGCATCAAATTCCATGGAGGGAGCAGCATCCAGCAGGGCACGGTGAGGGAGCAACCAGAGGAGCAACAGTTCTGAAATAATAATAAAAATAGAACTCAGGGAGTGTTTAGTGCTGCACAGCTCCCATCAAAGCTGGACCTCAGAACAACAGCCCAGAGCCAGCCCAGGTTCTGATGTCACCTCAAGCTTTGGCTGATGGAAGAAAGTAGATTAATTACTAATTACTAAAATAATCCTCCACTTCTGCTTAAAACTCCTCCCAAATACAGACATTCAAATCTAACTCCACTGGGGAGACACCTCTGCTCCCCAGGTCTGAATTGCTGCCAGGGTGGATTTTACCTGCCCAGCTCCCAAAAATGCTGCTCTGGGAGGAGGGTGACAGGCTCAGTTGCTTTGGTGCAGTTGAATGACAGGAGCTGTGAGGATGTGCTGGGAGTGTCTGGTGTCCTCTGAGCCAGGGAGGGGCACAGGAGGAGAAAGTTGGGCTGTGGGTCTGAGAGAGGGATCCAAATAATGATTTCAGCCAGGGAAACAAGGGGTTAACAGGCCCTGTGCCAGGAAAAGCCCATCCCTCCTGACTCCAGTGGCAGAATCCCCTGAGCAGAGTTTATTTATGTGCCAATGTGAGCCCAGCACTGCTGTCAGGGCCGGGAAGGCAGGAGGGTACCTGAGCTCACACAGCTCGACTCTGTGACTGTCTGGAATCAGATCCTGCCTGCAGCAACACCTTGATATTCCTGTTCTTGCCTCTCCCAGGCATCTTCAGCATTGCTATAATTCTGTTTAGATGCTGGTGCAATGGTCTGACACAGATTTCAGACACCACAGCCCCTTGTTCCTGGACAAGGAAACTCCTTGGACTCTGTGTCTGCCTTGACCTTCTCCTTTTTTATTCATTTCCACGTTTGGAACAGGCACCTGCCTCCAATTTGCAGCAGGACAAACAACAAACACCAGCAGCACCTCTCTTAATGCCCAGGAACACCATTTCCCAAACTGGCACTCACAATTAAAAAAAAAAAAATCACAAAAAAAAAAAATATTCACGATTCCAGCTGAAAACACAGAGAGGATGTAGGGCACAAGTAACACCCAGCTGAGGCTGTTGCATGGAGCATTTTCTCTGTGACCCCAGTTCATTAGAGAGAAAGCAGTGATTTAAACTACCTAGCTAACCTCTTCCAGGGCTGTAGTTTATAATCATAAATCAGGCATGTGACTACCTGGAGGCACGGGGAGTTTGCTGCTGCACTGCCTTGCAGAGCTGGGAGGGAAGGAAAGTTCCTATTATTGGATCATGCAGGAGACATTGGTGCTTGAAATTTCCACTTACACTACATTAGCTCGAGGCAGTTCATTTGCTAAAATAAAAGAAACAAAGTGTAAAATATTCACTGACTTGCTCAACAAAGCAATCAAGGAAAGGGAGAGGGAGGAAGAGGGAGAGGGGGGAGTGTGATTCCCCCTCCCTGCTATCACACTGTTGATAAATACCATTAATGTTTAAAATTATCTCCCCCATTCGGTTTAAATTTAAAAGTATTAGTGGCATTATCAGTCTGTCTATCCATCTCCCTTTATTTTGTCTGTCTCCTACTTCTATTTTGTGTGAAATTTCAAGAGATGAATCCCATTTTCTATTAATTCAATGGCTGTCACCTTGCATTGCATCATGTAACCCGGATCACAACAATGAAATCTAAGGGCTTAAATTAATAATATTGCAACACATCACTTTGTAAAGAGTCCAGCTCAGGTGCTTTGCCCTCCCTGGCTGGGATTGCACCTGTACAGATGCAAGCAATCCAAAATTTGTCACTGAATCCTCTGACTGGGTGGATGGGGCTGCTGTAATAGGGTGTTGAGGTTTCCCAAGATGTTTTTTTGCTTAAAAAAATCAAATAGTTGGGGAAAAGCTTTGGGGAATACGAGATGTGTGTTCTCTGAGTGGCATTTTCCACACCTACAAATATATGCTGACAGGTAACTCTATTGCATTACATTGCCTTACATACAATGTCAGCTAAAGCTACATGGAAAGTCAGCATCTTGGAGCACCTCTGCATCATGAAACAGCTGAGAGATCTGCTTAACTGTTACAAGTTCAGCTGTAATTTCATTACAGCCACTAAGTCTCAAATAGGAGAGGCAAAAAAAAAAAAAAAAAAAAAAAAAAAAAGAAAAAGCCAAGATTATGTGCAAGTAAATCATCAGAACCACTACAAATTCAGTAAGGAATAAAACATTCTGCCTAAAGGAAAATACACGAGATCAAAAATACATCCCCTCCAACATTTACTGCTGTTATTCAGGCATGTCTCCTATTATGTTTTGTCACGTAGAAACAAATCCACTCGCTTTTAATTCCTATTTCCTAACAGAAAGGATCAAAAAAAAAAAAAAAAAAAAAGAGAAATATGGCCAGGAGTTCTTCAGTGGCCAAGCTGAAGTATCAGGAACAGATGCTCAGCTGGGAGTGCCCACCTTGCTCTCCCCTTCCCCGGGAGGAGCTGCAGGAACATTCACCAGACTTTGTGCCCTGCAAACAGGTGAAGGGAGATCTTGCTAAGCAGGAGGAGAGGGGATTCATTAGGTAGCTGCTAATCAGCAAATAAGTTCCAGCCCAACCTGCTGAGTGTAAATGCAAATTTACCACCTTTGGAGCTGCCTCGCTGCACAGCTATTGATTTATGTTTGAATGTGAGTTAAAAAAAAAAAAAAAAAACAAAAGTTGTCTTTTGAAGCCTCACTATCTGAGCACGGCTCCTTTGTCCAGGTGTCTTGGGGATCCCTCGCTGCAATTTTGATCTTTGTGTTCCAAAAGCCTTGGAGAGTCGATTCAGGTAACTTAAAAGTGAGATATAATCAGAGAGGATTTGGAAATAGAGTCTTTGCCTTGTCACATTAATGCTGCCCTATCAAGTGGCAGTTTATCAAGAGGCAGCTCACAAGGTTTTAATGAGCACGCTGCCTGTTCTTGTACAATACTAATTAATCCCATTTTTTCACACTGGTGTGATTGCTCCATGAAACCAGCATTGTTTTATGCTCAGCAGCAGAGCGGGCTCTCACTGATTAAATCTCCTTCCCAGAGCTGGAGCCTGACAACTGAATTATACCTTGCTCAAAATAATAATGGGTATCAGCTAATAAATACGGTTTAACACACACAAAACTATGCAGCCAAAATCACACCACAAAATAGGAGTTTGACTTATAGGCACAGCAGTGTTTCATTAAACATCTGTATTATAATTCACTGGTTTTCCAACTGATGTAATAACTTAATTGATGAGAACAAAGACAAGCTTATTTATTCACCCAATTGCTTGCTTCTTGACTAACGCTTTTCCTTGGCGTTATTGTGGAAATAAATATGCAATATTCTTTTTATAGAAGTCTAATTTAGGCCCTTTTTTTCCCCTATTGAGAAGTCAACATCACAATCTGTTTCTGACAAGTTCTTGCTGCAGTGGAGCACACGGCATCATGATAAGACAGCAGCGTGTTGTTTACCCTAATGCTCAGACATTCCAGCAAAGGTGAGAGAGGTGTGATGCTTCAGGCAGTTAATAATGAATAATTGTCTGCACATTTACATTGCAGGGTTCAAAAAGCTTGTTTTCTCTCTTTTTCCCTTCCCCTGCTCTCCCACATGATTTAAAGCTGCTTCCACCTCAGCCAGGGAAGGGAGAACTGCAAAGTACTAATGAGAACAGCAGCACTCCTCCCTGCAAGACCAAATCAAATTAGGGATGTCACACATGAAATAAAAAATATTTCTTAGCCCAGCTGACAAATAGAACAAATTATGATTTTTTTTTTTCTCTCAGAATAAGATGGTCAAAACTTAAAGTCTCATTTTGCTTAAGAACCTCTGAAAAGAGACTTTAGCACTTGGGAGCTCCTTCAAGAAGTGCTCCCTGCTGCCAATAAAGCAGAAAAGCCATCATTAACCTTGGATTTAATATAGATTTATACAGGGAGCTTTGGATGCCCTGGGAGAAACTGTTTATTATTTATCTCTCATTTGTAAGAGTGCCAGCAAAGTGTGAGGAATTTTACAGCTGGATCTAAAGAAGTAAAGGGGAGGATTTTCAGGGGAGAAACAAGAATCCCACCTCCAGCCTCTCCAGTACCATTAACTGAATTTTGCAGCTCCATTTAATGGGAAAAAAAGGAGTAGAAGTTTCAAAAATACATAATATTTATTCTTACCATCACCTTCTGAAATATTTGCACTCTGTCAAGAGTTAGACCAATAGAAAAAAACACTTCCACGATAAAAATATTTTCCATTAATTGCTGTCATGTAAGTTTTTGCACTGGGCTTTGTTGTTGTTAAAAATATTGGTCAAATTAGAGTTTCTATTGCTTTCAGGAATTACTCTGGGCCCTTATGAAAAGAAAGCTCAAACAATGAATTAGAGGGGGCCATTCAGCTGGGAAGGATACATGAGAAGGTGCTGCCAGATAAGATAAAAATAAAATAACAGTTTTAAAGTCGTGCTGCTTTTTGATAGGATCACCAAAACAAGCAACAAGACAGCCTAGAAAATATGAGAAAAAAATTTCCTGTATTTTCACTTATTCCAATTTCATTGTGATTGTTGTAACATCAGCATTTAACTGAGTCTCTGCAGCCCCCTTCCAAACCTGCAGCTGATGAATCAAGGGGAGCAGAGTTCCAGGAGGATCTGCTCCAGATCCCCCTCCAGACTGGATCAGCACTTCCAGAGGGCTGGGATTGGGGCTGGGAGAGGATCAACATTTCCAGAAGTTTGGGATTGGGAGTGGATCAGTGTTTCCAGAGGGTTGGAATTATGCTGGGAGTGGATCAGCACTTCCAGAAGTTTGGAATTGTGTCTGGGAGTGGATCAGTGTTTCCAGAAGTTTGGAATTGTGGCTGGGAGTGGATCAGTGTCTCTAGAGGGTTGGGATTGTGACTGGATCAGAGTTTCCATAGGGCTGGAATTGGGACTGGGAATGGATCAACATTTCCAGAGGGTTGGAATTGTGACTGGGAGTGGATCAGTGTTTCCAGGAGTTTGGAATTGTGACTGGGAGGGGATCAGAGTTTCACAGGTTTGGGATTGTGGCTGGGAGTGGATCAGCATTTCCAGAAGTTTGGAATTGTGAGTGGGAGAGGATCAGCACTTCCAGAGGGTTGGGAGTTGTGACTGGGAGTGGATCAGTATCTCTAGAGGGTTGGGACTGGGAGTGGATCAGAGTTTCCACAGATTTGGAATTGGGACTGGGAATGGATCAGCATTTCCAGAGGGTTGGGATTGTGCCTGGGGAGTGGATCAGCACTTCCAGGAGTTTGGGATTGGGGCTGGGGGTGGTTCTCCAGGGCCAGGATTCCTGCCCTGTCCCTCCTGGGCTGTTTTTCCAGCAGGGAATGTCAGAGGGCTGGGAGGGACAAAGGCCAGCAGAGCAGAGGGCTCAGCTCAGCTCTCCCCAGCTCAGGGGGAAAAGCAGAACTTGGCAGAAGCAGAAGTTCCTGGGGAATCAGGCACTAAATCTATCCCACAAATATCATAACTCCCTGACAGATCCAGCTATAATTAGATCATGACCTATGTCTGATATTAGAACTCAATTTGTGGAATTGATGTGCCATATGAAATAAAAAGAATTAAAGAGAATAATTAATTCCTATTAGGAAAAACAATATTAAACCATCTGCAACGATGACTTCTCCATGTGCAAGTACCACACATTGGCATAAAAATGCCCAAACAACTTATTTATACTTTTATATATAAAAATACATGAAAGACACTTTTGGGGCCCAGATGCAAACTATTTTTAAAAATTTGCTTGTAAGAGCAGAACAACTTGAGTCTATCCCTATATAAAATAGCTACTACATTATTTTCTAATAATTCTGTTCAGAAAAAAAAAACAAAAACCTTTCTCTTCTTCTAGAGAATCTAATTATTCAGTGACAGCAGTTGGCTGACTTGGGCACAACACAACATGTCAATTTTCAGTTGCTTACACAGTATCACAGAAACTGTTAGAAATTGTTTTGAAATCTGGCATACTTTGCAGTCATCCTAATTCCTCCAAGTGAGCCAAACCTGATTACATTTGGCTCACCCACAAAAGATCTGCAAGATGAGGAGAAGAACTCAAGAGAAGAGGGAAGAGACTCAAAAAAATCAACAAGATTTCTTTCTGCTGCCTTCAGCTCTGCTGGGTGCAATGGATCTGTGTGAAATGGATGGGTTGGAGCTCCCTGAACTCGCCTCAAATTCCCAAACTTCTCAAAAATAATTTTAGAGATACTGATGTGGCATCTCCAGGAGCAGCTTACAACACCCTGGAGGGATTTAGGAGGCTGAGGAGAGCTCATCACTGCCTGCAGCTTTTTGGTGAGGGGCAAACTGTGCTCTGGTGATGCAGGGAATGGCTGAGCTGGGTCAGGAGGGGCTTGCTGGGTTTCAGAGGGTCTGGGCACTGCCAGGGGTGCCAGGCTGGCATTGCTGGGGGCTCTGGGCAGGGGTGATGGTCCCTCCCAGCTCAGGGGGGTTTGAGTTTAGAATATTTAGAATATTTATTATTTGGGATAAATCCCTGTTGCTTTAAAAAGGATTATGGAGCAGTGAAAAAACAGCAAGGCACTCTCTTGCTTGGTGCAGGAAAGAGCAAGAAAAAGCAATTTATTAAATGAAGCCACTGCCTTAAATAAGGCAGTTTGTGCAAAACAAAATACAAACAGATAATTGGTTAGAGAAAGAGACACCTCTTCTCCCTGGCTTTCTCAGGGACCTTGCAGGTGTTTATCTCTGTTATGATTTTTTCTTTTATGTTTACAGTAAAGGAAAAGGCTCTAGCCTGGGAAAAATCCTGGCTGGAGCTGAGAAAGTTTTAAGGCCTAAAAAAAATACTTAAAACTTGAGAAAAAGGCCTGGCAGATTTTGCAGTGTCCACAAATCCCCTCCTTCAGCAGGCAGCTGCTAATTACACACTCATTAACTCTGCTGGAGCCCCACCTCAGCATCCTGACTCTGGCCAGCCCTGGGGTAAATTTGGATGAAGCAGCTCTGGAAGGGGTGATGAGAGCAGGCAAAGCATCCCAAGGGTGAGCAGAATTCCATGGAGGTGGGGCTGGATCCCCCAGGGGCTGCTCCAGCCCTGAAAAAAAATAAAATAAACCCACCCAAACTTTCTCATCTATAGTGCAAAGAAATTTAATTCAGTCTCTTTAAATTCCAACTCCAAGATTCTAAGATATTTTTTGTTGTTGGATTCTTTGTTTGATAAACCAATGGAAAAAATGTGAGTGCCATTATTCAAATGTTTGTGGGCCCTTTTAGCTAATGGATTCCAACCTATAATTCTGCACTTGTCAACAAGATAGTTCTTCAATCATATTCAGAGTGCATAACTCAGTTCTGTCCAAATCTTCCAGGACTCCACTCTGCAAAGCAAATAACATTTCCCCAGGGAGGAAAACACGTCCCCATAACATCCAGTCCTCAGGTTCTCTCCATGCTTGCCTGATTTTTTTTGGAATGGAGACAGATTTCCTGTAGGTGTGGCCCCATTTCCAGAGAGCCAAGCCCCCTCCTCACACAGAGGGAAATATCCCAAACAGTGAAACTTTAAAACATGACATACAAAGTTGGTGTGTGCTTTACCTGACATTATTTTTTTGATTGTGTGGTATATAAAGAACATTCTTTGTTTTTTTTTACATTATTCCCTTAAGCCACTTACTAAAATAAACCCAAAGGAGCCAACAAACCTCCCAGAATTCAATGGCACATGTGATGTGAAGCTGGATTTAACATCCTGTTTGGGCATCACAATCCAACCCAGTGTGCAACAAATTCTGGAGGCCACTCTTAGCTACAGTTCAGTTTTAGGCTGTGCTATGAGGAGCAGGGAACTGGGCTCAACCACCCCATTTGAGATATTCTGTGATCCTAAACAGTCTCAAAAAGCAGATTGTGAGCTTTTCCTAATCTAATGCAGATTTTTTAAAAATATTTTAAATACTTTAATAAAATATATTTATTAGCTTAATAAATAATTAAAATCTAAGCAGAGCTCCCATTCCAGCACCACATGTTCATTTCCACACAGGTTAGAAATGATGCAATATTTCCCTGTAGAGCTGTTTAGAGTAAGGCCCAGTGAGTGCAAGCAGGTGAGTTCTGCACCTGAAGGAGCAGGAGGGTGGGAAGGTGCCTTGAACCCAAACCCCACAGAGGCCCAGACCCCCCAGCCTCACAGGGGGTGACTTTTCCCAGTTTTTCCCTGGCTGGAGGATGGAGGAGAAGCAGAGGCAAAGCTCAGAGGTTCCTGCAGCAGGAATCATCCCCGGGATGGCTCTGGGTGCCTCTGCTGCCCTGAAACCCCAGCCTGCCTTTGCTGACCCCTCCCCACCAGCAGAGCTGCCAGCAGCCCCCATTCCACCTGGAAAATATTAGCATAAGTACCAGGGGACGAAAGACAAAAACTCCCCTTAATACAGGTTGATATGTGACTTTGCACAGCACTTTGAATGTTATTAAGTGTTTGAATTTCTTCCTGTGTCTTTTTAGCCTGGATGACTGTCTTTCTCTTTCACTGACAGCCTCTGCAGGACCAAATTGACAGCTCTTTAAAGCAGTCTGACAAAAAGCAGCATTAATTAAGTCATTGCCGGACTGTAATTGTGTTAAGAAGTAAAAATCTAATATGAGAAAAGGTTAGTGAGTCCTCTCTTGTGTCAGATTTTC
The DNA here is from genome assembly GCA_034336665.1 of Luscinia megarhynchos. Taxonomy (NCBI): domain Eukaryota; kingdom Metazoa; phylum Chordata; class Aves; order Passeriformes; family Muscicapidae; genus Luscinia; species Luscinia megarhynchos. The sequence continues at coordinate 13,004,275 of CM067582.1, read as the reverse complement.
TACTCTCTATGAATATTAATGTCCTTAATGAAGACAATCTTTGCCTCATCAAGCCGTTGTTCTGCATTCAGGTGCCAAATCCCTGCACCATTGATTTGTTTTTAAAGAACAAATATGTCAGGGGAGAGTGACTGTCCTGTTTCTTATCAACATCATAGAGGATGCTTTTGTGTTCCTGGAAAGAGTTTATGGATTTTGTGTGCCATGAACAGGCACGGGAGCAGCAGGGAGGGGAGGTGGGAGCTGAGCTGAACTAGTTGGAGTAATTTAATAGAAGCCTCACATTTTATCACGTTAGCTTTTTGTGTGTGTGTGTGTGTGTGAGCAATATCCATCTATTAACGAGGCTATGATCAGCACTTTTAATGATAAAATATGAATTATCTCCCCTGCAAGAACCCTGCAGTTGGAGCAGCAGGATGAAGGATCTGGGTGATAAGGCTGATCATCTCCTGCTGATTATCACTCCCCTCCTCCTCCCGACCCAGCAGATAATGATGATGGTGCTGATGAATGATGATCCTTTTTAAATAGGTTGGAGGCCCTCAGGAGTCTGACTCTGCTGAGGAACGTCTGGTGCACAGCTCAGCCCCCCAAATCCTGCCATCCCCAAAATCCTGGGGCTCTGACACCAGCCACAGCTCAGAGCTTTTATCCCTGCTCCCTGCCAGCGCTGGAATCCGAGTGAGAATCCTGCTGAGGGCATCAGAAGCCACAGCAATTTCTGCAGGGGGTGTATCCAAAAGGTTCCCGCCCCTCCCGAGAGCTGAAATCATTAATGCTCTGTTTTCCAAGCAGAAATCTTCAGTTGTGAAGGAACTGGTGTGTGCCTTGCCACAGAAAAGGAACAAAATCCTGAGCATTTCTTCCTTTTCAGAGACAATCTCAGCATATGTTGCTCTGACAGAACAACACGAGGATTCTCCCAGACAAAATGAAACAGCTGAAGTTTTTCTCTGAGGTGGATTCTGTCTGCTAGCAGAGATGGAGGCAATAAATGCTGAAGAAATGCTGAATAAATGCTGAAGAAATGCTCAGTGGTGACAGCACCAACACTTGCAGGGGGACTCACACCAAAAGGGACAGGGGGAGGTTCTGACCCATCCAGAACAAGCTCAGAGCTCGGAGGTCTCTCTTGTGGTTTCCATACCCATTTTTCTCTCAGATTTCTCATTTTCCTTTTTTCTTTTTCCTTTTACTGGTCCATCTTGGCATATTAACCTAAAAATCTCCTCTTGGGACAGCTGGCTGAGCTTTCCCATTGTCCAGCTGACCCACTTGCAAAGCAGATGGACAACAGAAGAAGAATTTAGAATGCATTTAAAAGAAACCACACAGCCAAACTCATGAGCTCAAAAGATCAATTAATACAAATAATTAAAATAAATTATTTTTCTGCACTATTTTTTCCCTCCTGCAGCCCTAATTGTCTTTAGCAACACAAAGGCTGTTGCCTCACTCTTCGTGGTCATGCCCCAAAATTTGATCCCTGTTTGTCTGACATCCCCCTCCCAGCCCTGGCAGCACAGCTGGAGTGGTGCTAAAAGCACCCAGGGTTAAATATAAACACATCCATTAAAATGGTGTGAACCTTAATTACTTTCCTTTCAATCAAAACTTACACACAAATAAAACTAGTGATAGCCCAGGTTGCTTCCTGTTTGTTTTAAAAACTCTGGAGGATTCAAAGCAGGCAAAAATTGTCAGTGCAGCACTAATCATCTTTTTCAGGGGTTTGCCCTACATTTGGACATTCCTTAACTAAAAAACCAAATATAAAAATATGAATATATATATAAAATAAATAAATATTTCAGTCTGCAGCCAAGATTTCTCTGTGCTGAGACCCTCTGAAGAGCCCCTGCCCAGCCCTGGATGAAGGACACCTGCCCTACTTTCCTGCTTCTCCAAGCACCAGCTCCCCTGAGCACACAGATCTGATATTTGGGGTTTTACTCTCCACACTTCCAGCTCCAAGGCAGCCTGGCAGATTAAGTTCAAGCTCTGTGCACAGAAGAGAGATAATTCAGAGGCCTCTTATTACTTCTGATCTCTGAGCTCCTGGATTGCATCTGTTCCCAAAATTTCCAAAACAAAAGCAGCTTCTCTGCATAATCTGTTTTCTGTTATGGAGTGAGGTGTGCAAAAACAATATATTAAAAAAAAATCTCCTAGAAGAGCACAACAACCTTCAGGTGATTAAAACAAGCACAGACAAGGGGAGAATCTCAGGGTTTCTCCAATCCCTGTTTCCCTGCACACAATTGGTGCCCTTTAGTGGAGAATTTCAGAACCATGTGGGCCAGGAACAAGCTCAAATGTGGATTTTTTGCAGATGTAGCAGGTCATTCTGCACTTGGAGAAGAATTTCTCCATGGAAAGGGGGCTCAGGAATTGGCCCAGGGAGGTTTGGATCCCCACCCCTGGAGGAATTCCTGGAGGGGGAACTCAGGGCTGGGGACAGGGTTGGACTCGATGACCCTGGAGGTTTTTTCCATCCCAAATCATTCTGTGAACCAAGGTATTGCACCCCAATAATCTAATTTTGACCTGGAAAGGTCATGAAGAGAATCACATTGACTATTCCTTCCCCACCAGCACAGCTCAAACATTCACTTCTCTCTCTGTGAACTTTGTAATTTATTCTCTGACTCTGAAATCTGCTTCAATACCAGAGCTAATCTCTGGATTTTTAAAATTTTTTTTTGAGGGTGATGCACTACAAGAGCTTTGTACCAAGAAAACTCAGGCCTGGGTGCCCTTAGTCCAACTTGGTGTAGGAAAAGGGATAAAATCAGCCCAGAGAGATCCTGCAGGTGAAAGGAGAGAGCAGCAATCCCAGCTATAAATAGGGCTGGAGACACGAGGCCAAGGGAATTAAGAGGTGCATAAATGAACCCTGCTGTAACACTGACCCAGCTCCTTCTCTCCAATTAATTTAATTGAGAGTTTTGGTTTACTTAGCACTTTTCATCCATAGATCTAAAAGCACTTTATAAAGCAATGTAAATGTCAATATCCTCATTTTCCAGAGGAGGATGAAAGGGCACAGGGAACTTGTATGAATCACCCCAGGTCAGCAAGCAGGTGACAAACCCCAGAATAAAAACCAATAAAAACCAGTTCACTGTGTCTGCTGTGCCCCACCCATCCAGCAGGACCTGGGAATTCCAGGACATTTAACAAAGAGCTGCCAAAATCCTCTGTAAAACTCAGAGCTACCCCTTTTACCTACAGAAGTGCAAGTAGAGCTCTTTCATCTTCAACTAAATATTAGTAAAAGGAGATGCATGAAATACTAAAGTTTGTACTTAAAAAAACCATAAATATTATGAAAAAGTTATATTTAATTATTTTTCCTATCCAGAAAAACTTATGTTTTGCCACATGCCTGTAGAATTATTTTTCAGGGAGCTCAAAAAACTGCACCCAGGGTGTAGTTATTCAAAGAAACCCGATTTTTGTCTCCCTGAAAGCAGATATTCTCAGGTATTTTCTTCCAAGGCAAACACACTAGGAGGTGACCAACTGGGAAGGAAAACTAGAGAGGATTTTTAAACATGGGATCATAATGAATGGAGTTGTTAAATCCCAGAGCATGTCTGGTGTTTGTTAGGACTTGTTCATTGTTTCTCACAGATTATTGGAGCCCTTCTGGACCACTGCAGGTTCTGTTAAAACCCTTCCCAAAGTTTCTCTGCTTGATAGATGTGCAAGGACAACCAATGATTGCCAAAATCTCTTAGCTACTGAGATAAATAAAGGCTGTTGAGATATGAAACAGAGTTTAATCCATCCCACAGGGAATTTCAGCTGATCCACCTGCACATGCTCATGGTGCCTGCAGCAGGGCTGGGCAGTTAAAGGAATAGAGCAGGGATTTATTAAAAACCCTTCAAAGGATTCACCCTGGGCAGTGCAAGAGCCTGGCTGAGGTTACACCAGGATGGACAATGGGGCAGCAGTTTCACACTTTTATCAGTTTGGGTCCATTCCCACATGGGGTTCACTGCCCAGTCCCAGCTCCAGGCTCTGCAGTCCCACCCTCCCACATTCTCTCATTTGCACTTTGTGGGGCTGAAGCTGCAGCGTGTCCTTGGTTCTGGGCTGGACAAGGTTTTGTGTGACTGAGCTGGGGAGAGCTTGGAACACTTTATGTGAAGCTCATCCAGTTCATTTACTTGCAGTTGATATGAATATTATATTATATTATCTGTACCAGTGCAGCACAGACTCTGGGAAATATGAAAGCTCCAACTTGAGGCATCCCCAGTGACAGAGAGCCCTGTCCCTGCTGCAGTGACAATCTGCCTGTGCCACATCCCTGCCCTGAGCCATCCCACCCCAGAGGCACTGGGGATATCTGAGACACCCCAGCAGTGTCGCCCAGGGCTGGGAAAGGCAGCAGGGATCTGGAGAAAGCACCAATTCACACCAGTGCAGCAGCAGGACTCTGGGCTGGGCTCTGATCTGACACCTCTCCCTTGGGGAGGCTCCTCTCCAGCTGGGAGCAAGATAAAGCTTGTTAAACTCACCCCAGCCTCGTGGCTCTTCCCTGCTGCACTTTGCTCCTGCTGCATTTATTTCTGGAGGGGAGAGCAGCTCCCCAAGCATTTGGGTTTGGAATCTCAAGGCTGGAAGGGCAGAATTTGCCATTCTTTAGCTGAGCTCTCAGAGAATAATACCCTGTGATATTTCAGACTCCAGTGTAGTGCATGACTCATGAATTCTGTAGTAAATAGGCCAGACTCACAGCTCCAGGTATTTTTAACCTTCTAAGCAGAAAAAGGGAATATTTAGGATAAGAAACGAAGATGAATTTAACAACAAAAATAGCAAGACCACTTGGTGTGCAGCACTTGGGTAATCCTCTGGGACAGAGCTATCCAAATTTCCATATGCACTTTCCCAAGCAATATTTAAAAAAAACAAAACCAACCCCAAACTGTGCTTCATGAAATTCTTTCTGGTGTGATAGCACTGCTCCAGAGCTGCACTAAAACAAATAAATATCTCCTTGGTGATGCCCAGCAGCAAGAAAAGCAACCCCTCTGCATGGGATGAATTGTGTGTCCCCTGTGAGCTGGGGACTCTGGGGAGCCAGGCTGTGACTGGAGCACCCAAATCCCCAAAAACCCCGAGAAGCAAAGGCTCTGCCTCACACCCTGGGTGAGATGGGAGGGGGTGAAGAGGCATCGAGGGGGTGCCAAAGCTGCTCATGATGGCTCAGCACTGGGGTCATGGGACACAGGCTGCTTTGGGATGGGAGGGAGCTCAAACCTCCTCCCCTGCCCCAGCCTGCTCACAGCCCATCCAGCCACTGGGGGTTTGCACCTTCAAGCTGGAATTTCCAGGTTTGAACATTCACTCGCTGTTTTTTTTGTTTTTTTTCCAAAAATCCCATCCACACTCACTCTGCTGTCCTTGCTGTCACTGGTGAGCACAGGGCTCCTGTGGGTGACTCCACAGCACTGCAGAGGGCTCTGCTGGGGGGTGAGGGGACTTCTGTTGAAATTTGGTTCAAAAAGGAGCAAGAAAAACACATTTCTATTCACATTAGGTTTTGTAAAACCATTTAGTGTTATGAAAAGCCTAATGTTTAAGCCTAAACTAAGTAGACAGTGATCCTTTAAGTCCCTGTCTTCCAGCACATTTCTCCATTCTTTTCTTTCAAGGAAAGTTAGGATTGTTGTTCTTTCACCTTCCAAAGTCCTTGATGGGTTATTTCTAGAGAATATTTAAATCTGGGAAGTATTTTGGCCAGCAAAGATGTCTGTAGAAATTTCCTCAAACTCCATCATATATTTACCCACTTCTCAGAAATTCTTCTTCCATTTTCTCTTAATATTATTTCACTGGGATCAGTCTCTGTTGAGAAATTTAGTTTAAGCTGCCTAGCAGTCTTAAAAGAGGAAGATCTATTAATTTAATCATTTATATGAATCATGTCTAAATGATCTCAGCAGAGAAAATGTGTTAGCCATTTAAATCCCATCATTACATATTATATAATAATTACCACTAATTCTAGTTTGGATGGGCCACAATATTGCTTTACATACCTAATATATGCAGAACATCCACCTCACCAGGCTCAGTCTTTTTGTGACCTTTGAGTTTGTGTTTGCCTCTTGATTATGAGCACAGGACAGGCTCTCCAAGAAATTAGGGATGCAGAACACATCCACGGTGCCACCTCTCTTTGGCAAGCACAGCTATCACTTTTTAAAAATATCTCAAGTTCTTTTTGTCTCTGGAAGGTATTGATATGCTATTGATATGGTTGTAATCAAAATAATATTTATTTGTTGAATGTTCTCAGTGCATTCACACCAATCATGGCAATCGAGTGAGGAGTTACTCACAGGAGACTACAGGGTGTAACTCCCACTGGATTTCCAAATCCCCTGCTTGAACATTCAGTGCAGGCAGCTGCACACACCTCAGCTGTGCACATGGCTGGGAGAATCTGCAGCGATTTTTTTTTTTCCATGAAAAAAGGGAAAATACTAATCAGCCACAAGAGATTAGTGCACAGACCCGAGCTCAGGTTTCAGTGTCCGTACTCAGGAGCCAGGGAGGGCACAAAAACCCTGAGCAATGGAAAACCATCACAGCAAACTCCTCTTGGGGCTGACCCATCTCCACGTGGACAGCAGAATCCAGCATCCCCAAAAAGGGTGACTGTTGGGGAGATGTAACAGGAAAGCCTCAGTTAGGGAATTCCCATGAAACGATGGGATGGCCCCTGAAGGCAATCCCCTCCTGATAGAGCAATGCCCTCTGCCAGAGAGCAACTCCAAAGGGCACAGAAAGACTTGCCAGGGTCCAAAGAGCAGTTTTTAAAGTGTAACACACTATGGTAATGTAAGGATTCCTATAGGCTGCATGTAAATGCTACAGAATTTGTATCTTGTGTTACATTGGTTAGTGGAAATTAGAATATTCATCATGGAAGGAGATTTATTGTATTGTAAACAGGAAATCTCTCTCTTCTTTCCTTCTCTCTCTTCTTACCTCTAACCTTCTCTCTATTACTCTCCCTCCTGCTCTTCCTCTCTCCCTCCTCTCTTACCCCATAACCCTTTTATCCACTGCTCCTTCTCATTCCCCTTTTACAATAAACTGCAGCTGTAACCTTGAGCTTACCCAGAGCACTCGAGTTCTGTCCCTGACGACACAGAGACTCCTGCAGGTGACAAACACTCTGGGCACAGCTGGGTGGGAAGGTGCTGCTGGAGAGACCCCAGCCCTGGAGAGCTGCACTGGGCACACAGTGCTGCTTCCAGAGGGTGACTTCCAGGAGAAACCCCCAGTTCTGAGCAGCCAGCACTCCAGGGGTGGGATTGCCCTGAGGAAGGTGGAACAGTCCCTGCCCTGCCAGACTTCACCTGCTGTGGACACCCTCAGCTTCTTCTTACAATTATTTATTCTTTTGCACCATAGCCCTGCATGAATCCATCTGCCAGCAACCTTTCCTCCACTCTATCAAAACTGCAACACCAGATAAACTCCTGATTAATTACAGAAGAGCAAAACTTCCAGCTCTCATATCCCAGGGGTCAGATCCATCCCTGGTGTAAGCCAGAGCTCAGCAGTGAGACAAATTTGGCCCTAGGTGACTTTTTTCCCTCGACTAACTCATTACACCACCCCTCCTGGAGCTGATGAATGGAGCCCCTTGTGTTCTGTTTGTAGCCATAATTAGTATTCATTTTGCAAGCTGAAAGTTCACCCTTGCTCCAGGACTGGGCTGATGTTAATCACAGCACTGTCTGCCCGCCTCTGACTCTGATCTGTCAGCTCTGCATTCCTTGTCCCATACCTAATTTTTTGCCCTTACCAGCCAAGTAGCACCTCGACATCACACTGTGTCAGAATTAGAAACTTTTGACAGATCTGTAATCATCTAGTTCTCATCAGCTCTGTGCATGTTAGTCACTTCATTTCCACATTCTAACAGTTAATATGCCTTAATTTCTCACACTTTGTGAATATTTAATTCCTCCCTTTTCAACATCATTTTTAGGTTGTGTGAATCATTTTCAAAGCCTTTGCTATTCTCCCTCCACTATCATCTGCATATTTTATGAAATGGCACAGTTGAATCTCTGAGGGCTCTTGATAAAAATGAAACTGGCAGGCTGCTCATTAGTTGTTTACCTGGAGCTGTGTGAATCCCCCAGAATGGTGGATTCCCATTTGGGTTTGAATTAGGATATTCTGACACATAAGAATTGAAAACCTTTCCAAGCTGAGCGTGATTCTCTGCCACCCCCTCCCTCCCATCCCAATTAATGGCTCTTCCAGGGAGTTTGCACTCCTTTGGCCAATCCCACACCAACACCTGCAACAACTGGCTCCTTCAGAGGTGAGAGACAGAGGCTGGAGCCAATTAGCAACTCTAATGAGGGGGAAAAGTGTCCCATCAAGAGCACACAGAGGGCAGCAGGATGAAAATGGGAACTTTTCAGTCAAAGCAAGTCACCAGGACTGGGGCTTGGGTTTGATTTGAGCACCTGGATCAATGGGCAAGTGATAAAAAATGACATTTATTGCCCCCAAAAAGTCCTTGCCTGTGACCATACCTGGCAGGTCTCAGCTCTTACACAGCAGAACCCTCTCCTTTATTTCCTTGATCTTATTTACACAATAAAACATTGCTGTCCCCCCACTGGAATAAACTGAGGGGCCACACTCAACAATTCATGAGTTCCCAGGCAAAAATCAGGTTATCCTCGCATTTACCAGAAAATCCTGGGTTATCCACCCAAGAACTCGTGGGGTTTCAGTCCAGCCCTCACACAAAAGGTTTTTTCCCTGCTCCACCTCTGCTTCCCCCACTTGGAGGCTGGGTCCATGCTGATGGGTCTCTCCACATCAATAACTCTTCTCTCCACATTCCAATAGTTTTGGTTTTTAGTGTCCAAAGATTTAAATTTAGCCTGATTTATTTTTCTGCTGATCTCATGCTCCTTTCATAGACTTTTCTTAAAAGCAGTAATGCTATCTCTCTCACCACTAAATTTTTTATGGATTTTTTGGCCTTTGCTGACTTCATAAGGAAATAGAGAATTGGGGACATTATAAATAGGGGTGAGAGAAGCTTTCCAGCTGTAGGAGCTGCACCTGCATTGTTACTTTGGCTGTACAGGTGCTCTGGTGAAAGGAAAAAGAAAGAGAAGGCTTGGTTTTGATAGGAACCATCTTCTTATTTTATCCTCATGTCCCACCTGATTCATCTTGGCCTGAACACATCTCTTAAAACTCAGTGCATTAAAAATACAAATAACTGAGAGAGGAGTTTGTAATTAAAATTCCAGAGAGTTTCTGGCCAGCTGATGGTTGATATTTTATCCCTGAGAACGAACAGCCAGGAGCAATCAGGAGCTCCTTCTGCAGCCTCTGAAACTCCCTCTCCTCAGCAGCAACTGAGAGAACAGGTGAGACAATTCACTGACACCTCACATTGTTTGATGCTCACCCTCAATCTGATCAGGTGCCTCCTGCAATTTGTTGTATTTGTTAAAACCCCAGCTTTAGGAAGCCCCTGGATATTAAAAACCCGCTAATAATGAAAAGTGATATTTTTATATAGCCTTGGCTCGAGTGAGGGTGGATTTCAATATGTTTTGTTCATTGTAAAGGTTCAGAAATTAAATATATATTAAAAATGATTTTTTATAGTCTCGTGAAGCCTGGTGGCCTGTGTGGCTGGATTTTAATTCTTGGCTTTGACAGTATTCCATTCTTTTGATTTGTTAGATGTGCTTCAGATCTATTACTTTTTAATTGGACATGAACATGCCTATGAAGTGAACTCAGTCTCTGAGGGTTTGCATAGAATTAGCCAGGACATGGGGAAAGTGGAGTTGTCACTGCAGCTCAGGACTCTCAGACCCTGCAGAAGGTGAAAATAACAACAGCCATGGAGGTGCCCATCCAACACCACAGCACACCCAGCTGCAGCTCTGCTAGGCTGAGGTTTTAACTCCCTTTAACTCAAAGAACCTTCCCCTCCACCTACAACTTTGCTGTTTAGCCATTATCACTTCCTACAGTTCAGTATTTTCTGATCTCATTAAATATTGGTTGGCTTCAGAAATCCTTTCATCCTCCTGGCTAGAGGCAGGCATTTTGGGGTGTGTGCATCCTTCCCTCTCAGCGATGTCAGCCTCTCAAGAACCTTGGAGATCAACCCACATTCTGATAGTTCCAAAAGGAATTCTCATGGTTACAACTGCAGGAAGTATTTTGCTATTTGTCACAAATTAACTTGTGACTCCAGTCTCGCAATGCCAACAGTGTTTCCTGGACGTGGGGAACTCCAGTGAATTTGCTTTTAGTGAAGTGTTGATGCATTTGAGGACAATTTTAAAAAGTTGTTCTCTGTTTGATGAGGACAGTTGTCATCTCACTGCTATCCCACTGCACATCCCCAGCAAAGTGAGACACTTCTCTGGGAAATGACAATTTTCCACCCCCAGTTAATTCCAGGTTGATGGAGATGCTCTGCACCAACCTCACACTGCTGGTCTGTGCTGACCAGGGCATTGTGTGGGGCAGACCCACAGCAAACAAACCCCAAACCAGCTACAAATCGATGAAATCCTGGTTTTCCTGCAATCAGCTCTTCCTCTCCATGGTGGCTGTGGGCTGGTGCTCACAGGGAGAAAGCCAGAACACACCAGGGGCTGGGTGTGAAATTTAGAGTGGAATAGAGACCAGGTAAAAAAGGGCTGCAAACACCTGCAACACCAAAGTATTCAATGCAAGAAACAAAAAGACTTGCCCAGAACAACAAACTCTGCCTGCAGAGCTATCCCTCTTCTCTGATGTAGCTGTCAACTTGGTCTGAATTTCTTTTCAGAGCAAAAACTCTCCAGCTTGGCTCAGTCCTGGTTTGTGCTTCTCTACCCCCCCTACCCCTCCTCCCTCATGTTAAACAGACCAGAGACCTGACATTTGATGTTGTTTGTTTGAAATGATAAACTTAATCACGAGTGAAATGTGAGGAAGTGACAGTGCTGGCCACAGTAAGGTCATTTCTGCTGCAGCCAAGCAATTCTGCTCTCCCCTTAATTGCATCGCCAGCCCTTGCCACAGGAGGACCCAGGCATTTGCAAGTGGGGAGCTGAATCTGTCTTTGTGATAATTAAACCATGGACCTCTGGAAAGACTGCCAAATCTGCCATATGGTAGTTTTATGACCTAGACTGCTGTTATCTCTTGAGAAAGCTAACATCCTAATCTCATTTTCGTTATCTGTGATCAGAACCCGCATTTCTGGAGGGCAGAATGCAGGAGGGCTGCTGGCTGCAGAGCATCCTACAGCACTGACATTTTGCCCAGTGGTTCAAATTAATAAAATGAAGAGAGAGCTCATTATTGACATGCTGGAATGAAAGCAGAAATCAAGAAGCCAAACCCCAAAAACCTGTGGGTTACCAGCACAGATTGTAACGTCTCCCTGTGAAAAATTCCAGCTTTGGAGGGAGCAGTGCTCTGATGGGTAATTAAAACACTGGTTGCAGGAAGGTTGGGAAAAGGCCACTGAGTTTTCTACAATGCAAACACGTTATTTTAAAACACAAACACGAGAGGCTGCTGCCTTTGGAGGCCTGGTGTCGTTTATCACGGTGCTTTAAGAGCATCCTCTGAGCCGGGCACGTTGTACAGGACAGGGAGCCAGGCTGGGACATGTCTGATAGGAAGAATAAACAGCTCAGAAGCAGAGCTGGATGAGGCTTCATGCCTGGCCACTCTAAAACCTGCACTGTTTCAATAAATTAACGCTAATTTGTGGTTAAACCTGCCACACACCCCCTGAGCACTTGCCCTGCGGCTGGGGAGCACAAGCACTCCCAGCTGCGGGCACCTCGTTAGGCACAGTTTGGGCTGGAGCACTCTGCGAGGGAATGCACCTGCTCCTCTCAGCAAGGCTATGCTTCAGAAGGGCCCTGAAAACACAAGGAACAGGTGGCATACTTTTTCATCTCAAAACACACAGCCCATGCTCTTTGAGGAGCCTCCAAAGGGGCATCTCCAGCAGCAGAAACTGGTAGTGGAGATGATTCCCACCAGGTGTTCCAGGGTGGGATCATTCCCCGCAAGGAAAAGCCTAATGGCCACTCAGGTCTGCACCGACTTCTCCAGCCCAGTGACCTTCATCACGTTTATCTCCAGCCAGACACTCACTGAGAGATTACGTGGGTCTGTTTTTACAGAAATATTCTGGTTCTACCATCTAGATAATACAGCCTGCTATAAATCACCCCAGTTGTCCCTTGATATTTTGAAAACTGATGAGACTGCCGATTCCTGCTTCTTACTTTGTATGCAAATGATAAATTATAGATGGGAAATAGGAAAAAGAAGGTTTTACTCATTTGCTGGATTGAAACAGACTGGATTAGTGAGCGAGCAGTAGTACCCTTGGACTATTTATTGTGACATTGCTTAGAAAAATTCAAACCCCAAAGCCTTCAAATCACTGGGGACATTGTTAGCCTTCTGCAGGAATTATTAAAATGTACAGAAATGTATGAGCATCACTTTATAATAATTAATCAGGGGCTGTTGATTAATAAAGCTCATTTTTTAGTCCCGATGATTCAGGGTATTATCCAAAGGACAGTGTCCTTGTCATATTGATTAAGAAACCAGACTTTGCCGTGGAAGAAAGTGTAAGAACTCGCTCTTCTTCCTTCCCCCCTCCCCCCCATAAAATAAATATTGAATGAGAATATTAACTCGTTAACCTTGACAACAATTTGTAATTTTCATAAGGAGGAAAACTCGCGTATTCAGCAAATAAATTGCTGCAGGGATTTCAGGGAAACAAATTGGAGAGAATGAAGAATGCTACCATATGAATTCTGTCGTTTTTATGGGCTGCCATGATAAATTTGTTTGGTTATGTCCCTCAATTAAGGCCACAAATACTGGGGAGCGTCAGGAGCAGGAGCAGTGCTGGGGCTGCTCGGAGGAGCCTGGTGACACTCTGAGGTCACCCAGCAAGCTCAGGCTGCTCCCTTCCCTCAGATCCAGCTCAGATCTGGAGCCAGCATCTCTCAGAGGGTGCTCTCTGTCCAGCACGAGTCCCCTCACAGCTAAAAGGGAATTGCATTCATTGGCACTGCAGGAGACAATCTTTACACAGGAATTAGCTGCAGGTTTCACAGGGTTATCTAACTCTCCTGAACTCAGTTTGCCCAGGAATGCAGTAGAACAGATAATCTGGGAGCTGCTCGCCCCTGCAGCTGGCCAGAGCTGCTTTTAAACCCCCTGTAAAAATGTTCTGCTTTGAAACTCGAGCAGGGGGTGTTTCAGTGATTACAGGAAAAATGGGCATTCCTCACTCCTTCATGGATTTCCAGCTGCAAACCCTTCCTTGCCCACACCACTGGCTCCAAACACATTTGGGATGTGCTCGGTTTGGAGTTGGTTTTACCTCAGCTAACATCAAGTAATGCTGTGCATGCTTAAAAGTAAGCACATGCTTAACTGCTTTGTTGGATTACAGCCTAAATTATCTATTAATCCAATTGCATGGTTTCCTCTGATCACTGCAGTCTTCAAATTCTCACTGTACAATAGGTTTAATATAAATGCATTATGTTTGTCAGGCATGCTACAAGATTTTCATGCTGTCCTTGTCTGCTTGGCTATATTGTCATCCATAGGAGAATATTAAAGATTTAATATGATTTTTAAAAATTTAATTTTAGCCTGTTTTTTTAAGGATATGAATGAACTGTATATTGTTTGGGAAAGCAAAAGGGAAAAATTAAATAAAAGTGTTTAATATTTTAAAGGTCCAGATAGGGAAGCATGAGGCAAATGAGAAAATCCCCTGCAGCCTTGGAACACAAAGGTGAGAACACACAGGGTTTGGAATGCTGCTGGCTCCTGCTACAGCAACAATAACTGGGTCTGGTTTTACTGGGCTCATCCTGCAAGCACAGAGAGAGAAAAACCAAATTGTTCAAGGGATGGCAGTGAATTCCATTCATCCCAACTTGTGAGGTGCCCAAATATCCCAGTGAAGCAGCAGCACGTTAATTTTGCCTTTGCAAATTGCACCTTTTGAGGGGTGTTCTGCCTTTTAATGCCACTTGAGACACACAGAACTCCTCCCAAATGCAGCTTTAAGTGGTTTACCCATGATGTCCCAGGAAGCTGAGCCCTCTGTGCTCCATCTGCCTCCTCCCTGGCCCTGGCAGCCCTGGCCCTTCCCAGTGAAATTTTGGCCATTTTGCAGCTCTTTGCCAGGCTGACCACTCAGTTTCCAGCCCTGTCCTGCTCCCCAGGCCTCAGGTGAAGTGCAGAGCTGGAATTAGTGTAATTACCCCAGGCAATTAGCAGGAGGCACATGCTCATGGATGCAGTTACCCACTCATGATGCATCACAGAGAGCAGCAGCAACTTTTACCAAACCTTTCCTTGCTAAAGCAGAAATAAATGAATAAATAAATTCCAGCATTTCTATTACTGGTGGCCCTGGAATATAATCAGGCAGTACCTGCAGGATAAATCAAAAGATTAAATTAAGTTGGGATTTGAATCCCCCACTAAACAAAGAATCAAGCTTTGCTGGACTCCGGGCTCAGAATGGCTTTCAAGGGCCTCCCTCCCAAACATAATATCATTATTTGCTTTGACCACTTACACAAAACACACAAAATCCAGCCCAGGGGGGGCTGTGAGGTGGGGAACAATATGGAGAGCAGTATGGGGCATGCTGATTTTTATTCATTGCCTGGCCTCCTGCCTGCTCCTCCTGAGCTGCTCCAGCCCCAGCCCAGGCTCTGGCACAGATCCTTGTCCTGCCTTCTGTGCTGCCCTGGGCCAGCCTCAGACTGGCCCTTCCTGCAGCCCAGGGCACCTGCTGGCCCTCCACCCACGCTGCTCCTTCCTTCTCACTGCAGCATCGCTGCCAGACCTCCTGCTTTGGAGAGAGGCACTCAGGAAAGTTGGGAAAAAACACAGAATCCCAGCATCCCCAAATTCCCCATCCCAGCATCCCCAAATTCCTCATCCCTAAATCCCCAAATTCTAAAGCATCACTGCCAGACCTCCTGCTTTGGAGAGGGGCACTCAGGAAAGGTTGGGGAAAACCCCAGAATTCCAGCATCCCCAAATTCCCCATCCCTAAATCCCCAAATTCCCCATCCCTAAATCCCCAAATTCCCCATCCCTGCAGCCCCAAATTCCCCATCCCTGCAGCCCCAAATTCTAAAGCATCACTGCCAAACCCTCCTGCTTTGAAGAGAGGCACTCAGGAAAGTTGGGAAAAAACACAGAATCCCAGCATCCCCAAATTCCCCATCCCAGCATCCCCAAATTCCCCATCCCAGCATCCCCAAATTCCTCATTCCTACATCCCCAAATTCCCCATCCCTGCAGCCCCAAATTCCCCATCCCAGCATCCCCAAATTCCTCATTCCTGCAGCCCCAAATTCCTCATCCCAGCATCCCCAAATTCCCCATCCCAGCAGCCCCAAATTCCCCATCCCTGCAGCCCCAAATTCCTGCCCTGCCAGCCAAGGGCAGGTTAACCCTCCAAACCCTGCACAGAATTTCAGCCTCTCTGCCCACAAGATGTCACCCTGAATTTTAACCGAGGTACTTTTGCCCTTCAATATAACCTCCCTCCTCCTCCTGTTCCATCCTTAGAACCAACTGCATCAACTCATGATTTACACACAACCCCAAAAAAATTCCTGCTTCAGTCTGGCTGCTCCTGCCCCCAGCTGCATTTTGGCTACACATTCATTCCTCCAGTGAGCTCTGGGCTGCATTCCCTCCAGTTTTTCCCAGCACAGGATGAATATTTGCAGCTCAATCTGCAAACATCCAGTGTCCAAGACTGTTTTAGTGATGCTCACCTCCACTTTGAGAGGGAGCAGGTTGGGAGATTCTTCAATGTAGAGTCTGAATATGTTTTATCTGATAACAGCAGCCTCAGATTTCAAGTGTTTCGCAGCTTTTGGAGCATTAAAAAAAAAATAAATTCCAGCATGGAGAAAAGGAATGAGAAGTATCTCTAAACCTGCTTGAAAGTGGAAGTGACAACAGCCTTAGCACAGTGCATCTGCCAAATCTTTAGGCCTGGAAAATGATGCACTGATTGTTTTAAGGTTTATTTTGTGCTGTTGTTCCAAAAGCTGATGCAGTTTGGAGCCCAGCTCCACAGTGAGAATGTGCCCAGGTGCACACCAGGCTCTGCTGCTCCTTTTTTTCCCAAGAAAATCCCTTTCTGGCAGGTTTTTGGAGCTGCTTCCAGGTGCCCTGAGCCCCAGCCCTGGGGAGGGACCCTGAGGTGACATTTATGGGCACGTTCAGCAGGGCTGCTCTCACAAGCACAATAATTACACACACAAATGAGCTTGGAAATTGCCCTTTTATGAGAATTCAAACCTTGATATTTCACTAGTTAATAAGAGCCCCTCTTGCATCTGATTTGCAAATCAGATATTTGTGTTAAAGGCTGGGTTTTCAGGGGGGAGCTCTGGCACTGGGATGTTTGCTGTGTCTATTTTAAATTTTTATTTACAGAGCAGCCAGATCTCAATTTGGTTTTCTGTGACAATATTTGTTTCATTCCTGCTTGCATGTTAATAGCCAATAACTTGGACACAAAACCAGCCACAGAAATAAACTTTAAACTTCTGCAACACCTTTAAACCAGGCCTCCCAAACTGATCAGGGTGTGAGAAAAACACCTTTGCACTCAAAGCAGGCCCAGGCTGTTCCTGCAACAAGCAGTTATCCTTTAAAAAGAATAAACAGAATTTTACCAAAGTTGTGGTATATCAAGCTTAGTATTTTATTTTTTAATAATATTTTTTTAACTGGCACCATTGGGGCCACCTGCAACAGTTTATTCCCAATTTGATGGGAACAGAGTTAAATTCTGATTACACCTTGGTAGTTTTAGCTATAGATTATTTCCCTGCTCATTTTTTCCCCTCTCTAATTCAAGACAGAGTCTAACATGAGAGAAGAGTCAGATTTGAAAAGGAAAGAAGGAAATTTCTATTTTTAATCTTTACACATCAATAATTCTCAACAGCTGAGGATCTCCAGGTATTTCAGGAGGCACAAAAATCTCCACTCCCACCCAACCCTCATTTTGCTCAGAATAAGGGAAGCTCAGACTTCCTAAAACAAAAATATTTGTGGAGCAGCTGTACTGAGACTCTTCCTAAACCATTGAAGCAAATATTTTTGCCTCAGCATTTGCTACAACACCACCTTGGAGACTTCTGCCCCTTCCCCAAGGCATTTCCATCCATCCAGTGGCAGATTTTGTTCATGCAGAGTGCAATGCTCCTACAAAACCTCACTGGGCACCTGAACCTCCCTTCAAACTCCAAATAAAAAGGCTGAGAAACAACATAAAGAGAACAGAAACTCCAAAACAAAATTTTCATTTTTCCATAGGAAAATAGAGGTTTTTAGCTGTCCCTAAACAAAAGAAATTTTATTTTTTTTTCCATTTTTTTAGCAGTCCTTAAATAGGATTTTTTAGCAATCCTTGAGCAAGAGAGATATTTTTTCCATAGGAAAAAAAGGTTTTTTTTAATAGGAAAAATATTCATACAAAAGTTTATTGCTGCTCAATTCTCCCCAATTCCCATGAATGAAGATACAAGAAACACTGGGGGCTTGGTTGTTTGCCCATGATTTTCCCAGAGTAAAAATAAATAATAACAAATTATTATTATTATTTATTAATAATAATAAACTATTTCTCTCCAAATTTCCAGGCTCAGTTTCACTCCAGCAAACCCTGTAAATATTTGGATCAGCTCTGCAGGGCAGCTCCCAGGAAATGCTCACAATCAGGGTGACTTTCTCAGGATTTGCTTCATCTTCCCTGAAAATTCACTTTTTTCCTTTCAAAAAACAAACTCTGCACAAAGTATCAAATCGGTCAAGACATCAGGAGAGTGAAAATAAACAAAAAAAATTTTTTTACACCTGATTTTCCTGGGATTTTGTTAATAGTTTCACACAGAGCCACTCAATAACCACAAATTGATCAACCTGAGCTGATACTTTTGGGTTTTTTTCCCCAGAATTTATTTTTCCCCCTGACTGCACTGGTTAATTTTAAGTAAAGAGCACATAATATTATTATAAAATATATTATATATTATTATATATTATTACATATATTTTATAATATATAAAATATATTTATTATTATTTATTTTATATTATTATATATTAATAATAATATCTATTATTATAATATTATTATTATCATCAGTATATAACCTTCATAAGTCCATCATTAGCTACAAGCATAATATTAACATCATAGAATATTTAATATCCATACCAGCTTTAGGATTTTATAGCCTATATAATCACTGGAAATTTTTGGAGGTGTACAAACTTTTTTTTTGGGGAAAAAAAATTTAAAATGGACTTTAAGGCTGTTATTAGTCATTGCTATTGATGCATTGTAATAATTTTAAATAATCCTGAATGTTGGGCATTGTTCACTTGTATTGAGGGTGGCTCTGTAGCCCAAAGTAAAAGATAAAATAAGAGCACAAATCCCACCAGGTTTTGGACAGGAGGAGAAAATGTTTTTATTGGTTTTATTTCTGACCCTCAGCACTGAGCAGCCTTATGTAACTGCTGTACCTTGCCCAGGAATGAAGGAAATGAACCATGAGATTTTGGAAAGGGGCAGAATTTATTTGTTGTGAAAAGGCACCAACCCCCAAATCTGAGAAGAGGGAAGGCAGAGCATCCATCCATGAGAATTCTCCCACAAGAGGGGCAAAACAGCTTTGATGTTCTATTTCCTCAGAGAGGAGTGAGTTAAAAAAAAATCAAAATATGCCGTGCAAGATTCCTGCCTCAGACAAATGGGATTATCACACCTGGAGGAGGGAGAAATCTGGGATCTGCTGAGATTTCTCAGAGGTGCTGGGTGCTCTCATGGAGAACTCAACCCCACTTTTAAAAAACAGGAGGAAGGGAATTTTGGGAATTAGGAAGATCAGACTCCCTGCAGCCATAAAAAAAAACCAAAACAACACTTTCCACAGTAGAATAAAGAGATATCTGGATTATTCTCCATGATCAGGCCTGGCACCCCCACCAAAACCAGGATTTCTCAGGAAATTGGAGCTCTCCAGACTGGAGTTCTACTGGCTCAGCAATTTCTTCCAGTGATTTGATAAAAATGTTTTCAGCACGTTATGCACCCAGGTACACACAGCAATAATTACCATAATATTATAAAACACAAAGGCAGAAAAGTGCAGTAATTTGCACTGATTATTAAGTAAAAATAGGAAACTTTAATTATTAATTTTTGAAATCACTGAAAGGAGAAAATAGCACACCTTCCATGTGCAGACACTGAAATTAGATTAGCTTGACAAGCCCATTTGAGAGGGAACAGGAATTCTTCAGTGCATTTATTTAATAGACCTTGAACATGTTATGAAGCAACTCTTTATTACAGCATCCTAAAAAATGTGAGTGAAAGGGTTTTAAATCCCACATCTTGGTGCTGCTTTTAGATTCACACAAAACATTGAAAGAATCTGAATGATGACAGCTCCTTATTCAAAGCAGCCTCTAACAGGCTCAGGAGCAGGGGAAATGGGAATAACTGATGCTCCTCAGGAGAAAAGAAAAAAAAAAATTTTTACCTGTGCACACATTTTGGGGCAGCAGGTTTTTGCCCCACCAGGGTTGTGCTGCCCATATTTACCCACTTGGATGTGACATCTGGATTTTAAAGCACCCACAGTGACTTTCTGCTCTTCAAAATCTTTTTTTCACCACCCTGGCAAACTCACAACATCATTTTTTAAAGTGGGAAAATAGTTTTATGGTTTTTAAAGTAAACACTGGCGGTTTTGTTGAAGGGAAGGTGGCACAGAAGAGCCAAAAATGTGGAATTAAGCGAGTTGTAAATGGACTTGAAGAGAAGGGAAGTGCAACAAGGCAAGTGGGGAGCTGCAGTGACCCGGGCTGGAGCTGATAAATGAAACTGTTGTTTCTAAAGAGCAGCCAGGAAAGATGGAAAGGTACAGAAATTTGGCTAATGAAGCAGAAGGAGCTGCAGAGGAACCAAAATGGACAGCATGGTTTTTCCCTTCTGCACTGGGTGTTGGGGAAAGATGAAACGGGAAAACCTTACAAATATGAATGCTCAGATTCTGAAACCATGAGTGAGATTGAAATGAAAGCCAAGCCTCAGTTACTGAATTGCCATGGAAATAATGGGATGGCCCCTGAAGGCAATCCCCTCTTGCCAGAACAATGCCTTCTGCTGGAGAGCAAGTTCAAAGGTAAAGAAGATTTTGCCAGGGTCCAAAGATTAGTTCTTAGAGTATAAAGTGTAACACATTATGGTAATGTAAGGATCCCTATAGGCTGCATGTAAATGCTACAGAATTTGTATCTTGTGTTACATTGGTTAGTGGAAATTAGAATATTCATCATGGAAGAAGATTTATTGTATTGTAAACAGGAAATTGCTCTCTTTTTCTCTCTTCTTTCTCTCTCTACCACCCTTCCCTTTACTCTCTTCTTCTTGCTCTCTTCTCCCTCTTCTCTCCCTCCCCCCTTTTCTCTCTTTTTGCCCTGCTCTGGGCTGTGCTGGGCAGCTCCTGGCAGGGTCTCTTACAATAAACTGCAGCTGTAACTTTTAGTTTACACAGAGTGCTTGAGTTTTGTCCCAGACCCGTCCATCCCGACACAGACTCCCACACCTGGGAATGTTCCTGTGTCCTGTGCCGTGCCTCATTGTCAGCACAGCAACACCCCTGTGTGTGTGTGACTCCAGCAATTATCTCTTAAATGCCTGCACTTCAAATGGGAGAGGAAAATAAAACAGCAGCCCCTCATCCTGGCTGCTCCCAAATCCATCCTGATCCCAGCACATCCTCTGCTCAATTAAGGAGCCAGCCACTACAAAGCGACTGCACATCATTTGTACTGCCTTGCTCCAGCTTTATTCACAAATATCTGACTCCAAGAGGTCCTTTTCTGCTTAGCTAGATGCTTTAGCCCAGCTTGCATTTATGTTAAAAAAAAAAGAAAAAAAAATAATCAGCATTGTGCTTTAAGCGAAGATTTCTGTGTCCTGTGCAGTTATTTCTCCTCTGCAAAGGGAGTTCTGCCTTTCCTCACAGCCCACTTCAAACTGATTTGTTAGAGATTTCCCAAGTCCCATGGAATGCCAGGCTGAAGGCTTGCTTTCAAAATATTGGAGGTGCAGCACTGAAACCAGCACTGCATTGCCAATTAACTAAATTCTTACTCAGTTTGGGGCTGTGCACACGAGAAATAATTTGAATGAGGAGGGGAAATAAAATTCACCCTTTGCTGAAGGTTCAAGGACATGGACAGGGATTCTCAGTAGTCCAGGACTCCTCTAGGACAGACTTTAGACCCAGCCTAAGGATCCAACCAGTCCTGGCTCTGCCCAGGATCCTCTGATCCATCTTCCCTCCCAGCTGAGGATATTCCAGATGATTCCCTGACTGCTCTCCCAGCTGAGGATATTCCAGATAATTCCCTGACTGCTCTCCCAGCTGAGGATATTCCAGGTAATTCCCTGACTCCTATCCCAGCTGAGAATATTCCAGATAATTCCCTGACTCCTCCTATCCCAGCTGAGGATATTCCAGATAATTCCCTGACTCCTCCTTTCCCAGCTGAGGATATTCCAGGTAATTCCCTGACTCCTCTCCCAGCTGAGGATATTCCAGATGATTCCCTGACTCCTCTCCCAGCTGAGGATATTCCAGATAATTCCCTGACTCCTCCTTTCCCAGCTGAGGATATTCCAGATAATTCCCTGACTCCTCTCCCAGCTGAGGATATTCCAGATGATTCCCCAAAAAGCCTTTAGGACAGCCCAGGTTGACTTCCCAGCATCTCCTGAGGAGGTAAAGCCCATTCCAACAAAGTGTAAATTCTGCCCAGTGCAAAGAAAAATTACTTTGAATTAACTGGATAGATGTTATGAATAATCCACATTAAATTCTTAATTTTGGGTTACGATAGAAGACTTAATAGTGGTCAGATACCCACTGCTTATGCAATTAATTCTTAGCCAAGAAAATGAATGTGAGATATAAAATATTTTAGAAATAATCTTTTCGTACAAAAACAATGGAAATTTGAAGAAGGATTAAGATTTAGTGTCACAACAGATTATAGTGTGAACAGAATATGTCCTTACAGAAATCTATTTAACCACTGATATCCTAGAGGGAACAAACTATAGGGCTTTTTCCATAGAGGAAAAAAAAAAAAAAAAAAGAGAATTTGCTCTTTGTGTTTACTGGAGCCCACAACTGGCAGGAAATGAGGCATGAAATGCATTGTCAAACACACAGGGTTCCAACAGAATGCCTCACGTCCAGCTGAGCATTGATTTTAGGGATGCAAGCTCTCAGATCCCCCTAAAAATGGATGTTTTTTTAAAAAAATGGATCACCCTGGTAGTGCTATATATACACACACAAAGGTATTGCCACAAAAAAGCTTCTGATTTTTTAACACTTTTCTGAACTTCCTCTCATTTGTTAGTTTTTCCTAAAAATTAAGGAATAGTAAAAGGAACCAGGAGAGAACTCCCAGCAGCCCAAACTGACCCAAACTCCAGCTCAAAGTTCCTCCTGAGCACAGATCTCTGAGAGAAATAATTGAATTGCAACTCCAGATTTGCACAGAAGAGAAGCAGGGACGTCACCCCTTCTGCAAAAATATTTCCCTACTGGATCCAGAGAAGTCAGGGCCAGAAAATCCCCTGGAAAAACTAATTTTTCCCTGTTAATGTCATTAAGTAGCAGCAGCACACACTGCTGAGGGTTGTCTCTGTCCTAAGCAAGTGAGGGATTGCCCAAAAGCTCCAGGTAAAACGAGTTTTGCAGTTATTTTACAGACAAAATTGAGTATGCAAAGCAGCATTACCCTTTCCCAAAGCATAGCTAATGCACTTAATTAACTAGGCTGCTACCAAATCCTCTTTTTAAACACTTTTTCTTTAAAGATTGTCACAAAAAACCCCAAACAAACAAAAAACACTCGGAAAATTAAAAAGCCAAGGAAACAAGAATCGAGAGTGTTGGAATAGAACATTTTTTTTTTCTTTGAGAAATCAGCTGAATGGCAATAATTTAATTAAACTATAAATGATTGCAAAATTGCCTTGCTGGATAAGGGGAGGTTGTTTAGAATTAAACACCCTTTTACTGGGCTGTTTGGGACAGATTTGTGCTCTATCACTTTGCTTTTTTAATTCCATTTTCAGCACACAGGGCTGCAGGAGCAGGCTGAGCTTTGCATGTTTTTAGGGTTTTTTCAGTGGCACAGCCCCCAGGATGAGCCAGCCTGGGAGGGAAAGCAAGGCTGACTCTGGAAAAACCATTTATTTATTTTTATGATGCATCTGCTGCTCCTGGTGCCCAGCCTGGGCACAGTTATGGCAGGGACAGGCACAGCACATTTCCTCAAAGTCAGTGTTGCTCATTTCTATAAAAAAAGGCAAAAAAAACCACCCAAAATAACTTAATGGTTCTGTCTCATCCTCCATCCTTTGATTCTTTAAGTTATTGAACATTTTCTATTCCTGTATGATGGATCCCAGTGGGATCCCACCCAGCCCTGTCCCCTTGCAATATAAATTTATGGATTTTAATAATTGGGTTTTGGAGATCGAGTGGTTTGGAATCATTTGGGCAAGGTCAGGATTTAGGACTGAACACAACTCAAGGTTTTCTTGAAAGAAATTGGAGAAAGGACTCAACACCAAATTTAAACCTTGCTGTAAAATCCAACTGTGGTGTTTGTTTTTTAAACCAACCCACAATACTAATGGCTTTCCTTGTGTTCTGGCGCAGAAAACCAAGGAGGGGCTGTGAGAAATCCAGCCCACCACGGGCTGTGATCCATCTGTTGGGGAGATAAACCCAGGGGAAGAATAATCCAGGATAAAGCCCTGTGCTCACCATGGGATCCTTTCCCAGCATTTTGGCCAAGCCCCGTGCACAACAAGAGCTCCTGACAGGTTTAGGAGTTGAGGACTTGTCCATTTATGAGCCACATCACACTAAAAATTTGGCTGTATTTCTGCCAAAGTCTTCAAAGTACAAACTTGTGCTTTTTCTTCTTGTTAAAAAAAAAAAAAAAAAAAGCTAAAAAGACAGATCCAAACAGTTCCTGGCCACCTTGGCAAACATGCTGCTATTGTTTATAAACCCTTGCAGTTATTATTGTTTGGGGATTGTTTCTGTTATCTCACTTTTAATAACAGACAAGTGACTTCCAATGTGTCAAGGAAATCTAATAAAATATAAATAAAAACTATTTGCCTGTGTTTTTCCCCCCTTTTACTTCCAGCACAAATTACATTAACAAAGCAAAATAACACAGACAATCAAGATTTGAGAGTAGAACCAGCCAGAGACGCTTTGTGTTTATTAAGTTTTCATTTCTGAGAGCCTGCATCACCTTCTCTGAAGGAAGGAAAGCTCCATGCAGGATGTGCTGGCTGCAGCCCAGCCCCAGAAACACAGAAAGGCTCAGGAGGAGCTGCCTTTGGCCCAGGATCATCCCTCAGGCAGAGAATTCCTGCTGCATTCCTCCACCAGAAATTTTTTTTTTTGCTCACCCACTGGTTTTAGCTTGGAGCTAAACCTGGAGGGATATCAGAGTAATTCACCCAGAGAGAACCAAAGGGTTCCCCATAAAGCTTCGAGACAGACTCATGGATATTTCACATTTACTTATCTTTGCATTAGAAAACAACCTAGATGGGGTCTTGAGATCTGCCAGGAATTAAAAATAAAAAAAAAAAAAAAAGAGAAAAGAAAACCCAAAACCCAACAACTGTAGTCCCACCTTTGTTTCAAGTTCTATTACACCCAATCATATCCATTATTTTTCTCTAGAGATTTACTGGAAGAATTTTGTCCTTACATGCATTCCTCTTTTTCATACAACCACCAACTTTTATGATTTTTTAACCCCCAAACCATTTCACTTTGACTCTTTGGCTGACCTGTCCAGCCCAGTCCAATTAACAAACGGTTGGAACTTCAGCCTCTCATCATCACCAGGGAGTGACAGGGCAGCCCCACTGTAGAAATTTTTATGTTCTTACTCTCCACCAAATTTTGTTTCCACATTGAATTCCCCATTCCAGACCAGCCTTTCCCAAAAGCAGAAATTATTTAATTTTGGTGCCACACTTAGATTATCTCTAATCTAGCAAGGAGCATTTTTGAATACTTATACCAAGAAACAATTGTGAGCACCACAGCTTCCACACTGCCTAACATGGCCTTCCTTAAAGCTGAATAATTCCTCCCCAGTTGAATAATTCCTCCCCAATGGTGCCAGCCCTGCTTTTGGGACGTGTCCCAGTGGGATGGCCGTGCCCCCCTGGCACTGGGTGTGTGCTCTCAGGGTGGACAGCACTCCCACAGCCCACTGAAATTAGAAACAGGATCAAAGCCACCTCCCCTCTCAGCCTCTTGTGCTGTTTCATCTGGCAAAGCCCATGCAGGAATTAATAACAGCTTTCCCACCCGCAAATACAAGTGTGCTGCTTAAGGTTTTTGGCAGGGAGCTGGCGTTTTGTCATTTAATCATTTCACATCATTACACTGCAATATGCAATCTAATGGGATGACACTCCTAAATGACAAACACTGGTGCCTCCTGGGCTGCAGGAGGGATGGCATGGCAAGGAAATGAGGGTTCCACAGGCTCACTCCCCCAGCTGGGACTGAAGCACTGAGCTGCAAGGAGAGCCTCACCCACAGAGGGCTGAGCTGAGCCCAAACACACCCAGGAGATTCAGTGCAGGATCCCAAATCCAGCCCTCACCTATAACCCCAAACACACCCAGGATCCCAAATCTCAGCCCTCACCTACCCCCCAAAAACACATCCAGGATCCCAAATCCAGCCCTCACCTACCATCAAAACACACCCAGGAGTTTCAGCACAGGATCCCAAATCCCAGCCCTCACCTACCCCAAACACACCCAGGATCCCAAATCCAGCCCTCACCTACCCTCAAAACACACCCAGGAGTTTCAGCGCAGGATCCCAAATCCCAGCCCTCACCCATCCCCAAACACACCCAGGCATTTAATCCCAAATCCCAGCACTCACCTACCCCCAAAAACACCCACGAGTTTCAGCCCAGGATCCCAAATCCCAGCCCTCATCTACCACAAAACACACCCAGGAATTTCAGTGCAGGATCCCAAATCCCAGCCCTCACCTATAACCCCAAACACACTCAGGAGATTCAGCCTAAGATCCCAAATCCCAACCCTCACCCACCCCCAAAAACACCCAGGAATTTCATCCCAAATCCCAGCCCTCACCTACCCCAAACACACCCAGGATCCCAAATCCCAGCCCTCACCTATAACCCCAAAAACACCCAGGAATTTCACTTTAGGATCCCAAATCCAGCCCTCACCTGGGGGCAGGCCCAGCCCAGGGTCACAGAGCCTCCTTATCTCTGCAGCCCACTTGATTGGGAGGATGTATTAACCTTTAAACATTTTGGAGAAATGCCTCTGGAGATCTCCTGCCAGAGCCTGATTTGATTGTCTGGGGTGGTGGCAAAGAGGGGGAAAAGTCCAACAAAGCCAAGCCTTGGTGCCCACATCAGGAGCCTCAGAGCATTTCAAAGCAACCCCTAAATGTCTAAGGACCCCCAAGGACCTCCAAGATCCTCACAATTATTCTTTCCCACCCTTTCTTCCTGTTCTCAATTCAACTCACACAAAGGCCACTGAGGAAGCCACAAATAACAGCCCAAAATGTCACAGCTGTGCTAAACCCCTCTCCTGCTGCCACCTCCCACCTTCCCACCTGCCTGCAAGGGAAGGAACCCCCTCCAGGACACTCTGAACCCCCAAACCACGGCGGGGAAAACCCCCAGATCAAGCCCCCAGTGCAGCATTTTTGTCCTTGCAAAGGGATCTTCCCACCCTGAGCACCCCCAGGCTGGCTGTGCCCATTGATGCCCAAGCACCAGAGGCTCCCCAAAATTCCTGCAGAGGCTGCAGCAGAACCAGAGCACCTGGCACTGAGCTGCTGGAGCAGAATTGGGGTTTTGGCAACACATTTATCCCCAAAAACCCCGAGGGGGCTGTTCCAGCCCCAGGGCAAAGCCTGGGTGCTCCCTGCCCACCACGCCTGTCAGGAGACTTTGGGAGAACCGAGAGAGAGACAATAAAATCCTGAAGTGAAGAGCTCTTTAAATATTAGCTCAGCTGGTATTATCATACATTTTTCCAAGTTCAAACATGATAAAGTGATTTGAGAGTTTGCCAACTCCATATTCAGGGGAAGCATGCAGAGAGAGGAGAAATGCTGATATCTTTGATGTAAGGTCTTTTTCTTTCCTTTCCTTTTGTTGACTTTAAAGAACAGTCGTCTTAAACCTGATTTCAGAAGGCATCAGAAAATACTGGAAATTACACAACAGCTTTAGAGTTGCAGGTGGCAAGATATTTATTTTCCAAAAGCAGCTCTCCATGAATGGATGAGCCATCCCAAAGAGGTGGTTATTTTCTTTGCCATCTTATTCACAGAAGAAAGCCCTATTGAATTTCTGCTATTCAGTCATTTATTATTTAGTGGCTGAGAGAGCTGGCTTTTTACATTCTTCCCCACATCAGTGAGAAGAGACAATCCTTAAAAACAAATTCCTGAAGTGACAATGAACTTCTGGCTCCAGCTCCTAACAAGCAGCCCTGAACCTCTCTCTCTGTGTCACAGCAAAAGCACTTTAAAACCAGGACACTTCCAAGGCTTTGATGGGAACTGCCCCAGTTTGGGATGAGGTTAGGGGTCCAAGATAAGTTTTTCCAGGAGTGAAATCAGCACTTGCAGAAGAGCCACAACAAAAGCATCCCAGGCCAGCCCTTCCCACGTTACTCCACAGAGGATATTTTGCACAGCAAAGCCTTGCAAGGCTGAATAATGGCTTTGAAGACAAATGGTCTGAAATAATTTGTATTTCACCACCTTCCTGAGTGTCCAGGAAAGCTTGACATCCCCCCTAAAAGAACCACTCTAACACCCAGACATTCATTAAAATGTAATAATATAGATTAAGTTTACTTAATCCTGCTGCAGAGTGCCACAGAGAAAAAGCAATATTCATTACACTTGGCAAAAGCAGGAATGGTGAGTGGGAGCCAAGGCAGGCCTGGATGCTTGCTTGTTTCCTCATCTTTTTTTAAAGCCTTTTTTTATTTTCTTCCATCCTTCTGCTGGCATGCTCCCTAAATGCAGCAAAGACAGAAGGTAATTACATATCGTGACTCATTAGCAGAAAAAAAGGAAAAGTGGGAGCAAAAGCAATAGGTAGGTGGGGGTAAATTTACCACATAATGATTTAAAAGTTTTGGACTCCTGCACACAGGGGAAAAAAAAAAAAAAGAAAAAAAAAGGGAAGGATTTTAGTCATTCAGACTGTGAAATTCTAGGAGACTAAATGTCTACTTAAATTATTTCATCACATATTCATTAGGCCATCCCAGGGAAAGCAGTTATATTATTTGATGGGGTTTTAGTTCTTTCCTGGCACCCTGAAGAAGACAAAGAAGAATGGACAAATGGAACAAAGGATGAACAAAGGAAGCAGCAGGGAAAGGAAGGCAGAGAAGTCTTAGAAAAAACAAAAAACCCACAGACCTATTGAGCCAGGGCATAAAACCCCAGGTCTGGCTCCAGCCCCTGGCACTGCCCTGCTCCTCCCTCAGCCTCCCTGGATGCCAGCCCTGCTGCTCCCTGCCCCACAAACAAACCAGCAGCCCTGCTCTAACATGCTTCTTCCACAGCACCAAGCACAGGAAGGAATTTATCCTCCCAGTCCACTAGACTGTAAAGCAAATAAATATAAATAATGATAAAAGGGAAGGAGAAGGAAAGTGAAACACTGATGTGGGAAGTCAGGAAATCTTTAGCCAGAGTCATTGCCCACAAACTTCTCCCCTTAATAACTGCTGGTTTGGTGGGGTTGCTTTTTTTAATTATAATTAAAACTCTTAAGCCAGCTTCTTTTAGGAGAACATACTATCTCCCTTTTTGGCTGTGCCACAGCAGAGCATCCTCTGCTTACTCCCTTCGAATTTTAAAATGTGGACTTAAGGACCCAGGAGGACAGAATACATTTTCTGCTATTTTAAAGAATTAGAATGTGTTGGGGAAAGACTGTTCTTGGCTGGGAGCTGCTTTATTAAAAGGATGTTGCAGCTAGAGAGTGAAAAAATAGGACAAAGCATCCAGTGGGAGCCATTGTTCTCCTTGGGGCAGGAATGGCACAGGAGCAGGAGATAAAAACATGAAAACTCATCTGTGCACCAGGAGCCAGAGCTCCTGCACAGCTGCACCTCCTCCAGCTGCAGGTGTGGAACCAAAACCAGCACAGAGATCAGCCCAGCAGCAAAGCCTCCACCCAGAGGGGACTCAGCCCAGCCCCTGGGCAGCTCCCACAGCCAGGAAATTGGGATAAACCTCCAAATCCCCAGCTGGGCTGGGAGAACTCACACCTCATCAAACAGGAGTCCCCATCCTTGGAGGTGTCCCCAGGGAATTCCTGGTGTGCACTCAGTGCCAAGGTGGGGACTGGGCACAGCTTGGACTGGATGATCCTGGAGCTGTTTCCCAGCCTCAGTGACCCCACAAACCTCAGCCCTTCCTCCCTCTGAGGTTGTGTCTCCAGGATGGGGGTACCACGTATTGGGCAAAAGAAAATTTGAATTAAAATGCTGCATTTTATTTTTTTACAGCCACTTATAGATCGTCTTCACTACAGCCATGCCCAAGTCCTTCAAAGCCAGTCTAACTTCTGGTTTTAACTCAGGAAATTCACTTTTACCCTGCCAAGGCCCACAGTCCAGCAGAAGGGAGTGTGGCACACCCTCCCCAGTGTGAGGACCAGCACCAGCAGCACAAAAGAGACTTGGAGAGCAGATTTCTGCTCTAGTTCTGTTCTTTCTTGAGTGTAATACCAGCCCCTGAATTGAGGATCCATGAGATGGGAGCACAATTTAGAGGGTGAGCCTCAAACAGGCAAAGCATCACTGCCATGAGAAAAGAGCCTTCAGTAATTTAAATCTGGGGCTCTGGTCACACCACAGCTTCCAGAATTTAGTTCTTCATATTATCTCATTTGTCACAGCAGATAAAACACTGATTCCTGTGTGCACCAAAAAACCAGAGCAAGGCCTGCAGCAGATAGGAACATTTAACTCAGACCTGCTTAAAAATCAACCCAAAAACACCCCCAGAGAGACCAGCAGGAGTGACCCCCCTGCTAAAGCCTCTTTGCTGCTACAAGACCAGCCACACTAAACTCATTTTGGAGCTCCCAAAATCCATTTCCAGCTTTAGTGCAGCCCGAGCTGCATCAGACTCCCAGGCACAGCACAACCAGCACTCCAATACCAATAATCCCACCTAGGGAAGGAATCATAACTCTGAACCATTATTTGCAAAGACATCCTCCTTTTCACTCTGAGCACTGTTCTTTAAGCATTTCTAAACTTTTCCTGTTCCTTCCCTGTGCCTTGATAGGAATTTGCCTGTCACTGAAGGCTGTACACAAAGAGAGACACAGACACTGAGCACAAAGATATCAGGAAGTGGTTTTCCTAGCAACAGTAATCATCTGAGAGATCCCAGAACATCCTTCCTATTCATGCAGCATTTTGTGTTTTGAATAGTGCTGACAGGTGAAGTGGATTCATAGTATTTAATACAAAAAATATTGCTGTGGATGGGAAAGGCACAAAAGCAAAAATATCCACACTATTCATGAAGAGATGAATTCAGTGTTTTCATAACGTTCCAGATGATTCTCTGAGGCACAGTTTCAAAGCAGGGGCTCTCCCCTCCCCACAGGAGGAACAGCCAGAGCCCCCAGCACTGGCCCTGCACCCCCAGGTGTCACCCACCCCTCACAGGACCCTGCTCCCACCACGAGGATGTGCAGGTGCTGCAGAAACCCTTCCTGCCCGTGGGGCTCAGCTTCACCAGGTCAAACCTGGTGCCCCAAAAAGTCCTGAGCAAGCTGGGCACCTTGCACGTGCTGAGCTCAGGTTCCCTGCCCAGCACAGCTCCAGGCACGACCCTAAATTTGGGTGGCTGAAGGGGTGTGAGACACCACAGGCATCAGGTGCTGCGCAGGGGGTGCAGCTGTTCTGCAAAACTAACACCAAGTCCCCAAAACTCTCATTTCCACAGGGCAGATCAGATCCCAGGAATCTGCTCCTGAGCTCAGAGTCCCTCTCCCCCACCCATGGCAGATTTACACCCACAAGGGTTTTGCTCCTTCAGCTTTTTTTTTACAAAGTTCCACTCCAGAATTCCAGATTTCTGTCATCTCGTGGGGAAACCAAACACATTAATTTTCCTCCTGGGCCACATCCCAATTGTTCTGCTGCTGCTTCTCCTTCCTTGCCCACCCAAACGTGCCTTCCACACCAGTTTCCACCCCTGAGGATTCCCCAGCTGCCTCCCATGGACTTTTGGAGCACTGATTCACTCTGTAAATCTCTTTTCCTGAAGGTTTTTCCCAGTTTGAACGAGTTCAATGGAATAATTATTGCCATCCCCTTAAGGAAATCATCCAGCCTCTCCAGGAACCCATCTCACCCTGGCCTTAACCTCCCCTGCACTGATTTTTGAGGTTGTCAGGGCATTAAAGTCCTTTCTCCCTCCACCTGCATCCCAGAATATAAAATGGGAACATCAACAAATCCTTGGCTACAGGCAGGCCAGAGGAGGGGACTTATTACCTGAGCAGCTCCTGCTTGGGATTTTTCTGCATTGAAAGTAATAATAAATTACATTGAGAGGGATAAATTCAGAACAGATGTGAACAGGTATAACTAATGGGGGTGTCAGAGGGAATTAAACAGTGACAAACAGTGGGGTAAATTACAGTGTCAGGGTGAGCTGGTTTTAAAGGGACACCAGCAAGGGAGCCTGCCTGGAGGTGGCATTTAGAAAGTACAAGTTTCCTGCAATTGAAATACACAGGGTATGGATTATAAATATGTTGGGGAAGAGAAACTGCTAATCTGAGGTTTTGAGGTGGCACAAGATTAATCAGCTCCCTTCTGCTCCCTGCAGCCCTTGCTTTGGATCTTTCCCTCTGCACTTCCCTCTGCCTTTGGCAGCTGACATCCTCCCTCTATCCATCCAGGCAAGGGCTGCTGTTCCAGGGAAATTTGTGCACCTGCTCTGCACCCCTGCCAGCCCTCCTGCACAGCCCAAAAGGCCTCCTAGCTTCCCTCCAGCAAGAATTCTTCCCCACCCTTTAAAAAAAAACCAAATCTTTATTAAAATCAAAATATTTTGAGAGTGAACCCCATAAAAAGTGATATTAAAACTCCCAAGTTGAAAGTGCTTCATAACCTTCTAGAAATACTCATTGATATTTAAAAATCCCAAATCCTTCATGGCTTCAAAAATGCCAAGGAAAGGAATGCTATATTCCAACCAAATCTGCTCCCTGCATCCCACAAACAGCTTGAGGATCTATAATGAGCTACAATAAATCTTTTGATTGAAGCACTAATTAACTTTGGAGTTGCTTGTCTCATTATGAATCCAAGTTTCATGGCAGTAGCCACCTCCAGAAACTGTCCCATGGACTTTTTTTTAACCAAGGCATCATTAAATAACTTTATTTCCAAGGACAAGGAGACACTTTCAGGCAGCCACATCCATCCCATGCTCCTGCCCAATTTTTGGGGAGGGTTTGGCCCCAAAGCAGGGAGGGAAAGGAGACTTGGAGCACTCAGGTTTTGGAGTCAGAGCTCTGCTCAGGCTCTAGAACAGCAAAGCCTCCAGTTCTGCTGGCTGCAGGAATTGCTCACCCCTTTGTTTATTAGTAGGAAATAACTTCACACTGTACTTGGAGGAGCTGGGAGTTCGTTTGAAACAATCTCCCAGCAGCAGCACCAATAAAAGCTGCTGGAAATCCCTGTGCCAGCCCCTCTGGCTACTGACACAATGCTCTGGGAACAGATTCCCCTGGAACAGGGGGTTTAAAATGAGGAAAAAGGCTCAAACCAGAGTCAGCTGAATCCAGGATGGGATCTGCTGATGGGAGCTGGGAGGAGGAGGAAGGGACAGAGGATCAAATATTAAACTCACTGGAAATCCATAGTGACAAAAGGTCAAAGAACTCAGGTGGAAATGCTCATCAGAGACACCCAGCTCTTGGTTTGGACAGAAATCCTTCCCTGGGAGGGTGGTGGGTGCCCAGAGCAGCTGTGGCTGCCCCTGGACCCCTGGCAGTGCCCCAGGCCAGGCTGGACATTGAGGTTGGAGCACCTGGGACAGTGGGAGGTGTCCCTGCCACGGAGGGGTTGGAATAGTTTATATTTAAGCTCCCCTCCAGCCCAGACCTTTCATTGAGTGATTCCCAAGGAAGTTGCAGCATTTCCAACAAGCAAATCTGAATTCTTGGTGTCCCTGCAGAGCTGGGCTGTTCCTGCAGAAGTCCCACATGAGGAGCAAAGTGTTGCTAGGCTGGAGGTGCAGCTTGGGAACGTGGTTATTTCTAAACCTGAGAGAATTTACACCAGATTAATATCCCACACCAGCTCCCACCCAATCCCTGCAGCTTGGCTCCCAGGAGACTGCCAGGAAAATCCCACGGGAGAGCTCCCTGGGCTGACACCCCGTCCTGGGGCCGCTGGTGGGAGGTTTTGGGGCTCACTGCCACAGGGGGAGCAGCTCCAGGAGCTGCTGCTGGGCTCTGGCTGTGCGGGAGGGGGATGCTCAGATGCAGTGCAAGCCCACCTCAGCCATCCCCCACCTCCCCCAGTGATCACACCGCCGGGCTGGGGAGGAATTCCACAGGCATCTGTGAAAAGCACACTGGGGCTGGGCACGAGATCCTCTCTCAGTAGGATTCCTTTGGCTGCTTCCCCCACTGTTCCAGCACCAAGGAAATCAGTGGTGCTGCAGCTCCAGAGCTCTTGTTCCTCGAAGGACAACACTCCTTAAATCACATCTTAACCCAAATATCCTTGGAAAGAAACCATCTCAGTGCAAATTGCTTGAGAATCTAAGACATCAGACAGAGGAATACCACCCAAAATCACATTTCTGATCAATAAACACCTCTGCAGAAGCCTGCCAGGGTCAGCAGATCCATGGGCCTGTGCTTTAATTATTAAACAAGCTGGCAGGAGCTGAAAGATCAGTACTTAAAAAAGAAATAAAAATATTTCCTTTAATAAAATGGTGTGGATGTTTCCTGCTCCAATATTTATTATTTCATCTGTCTCCAGATGGGAATGATGAGCATTTGGATAAATGGATTTAAATGCTCAGCTTTACTTTAGCCTCTGTGTCCTGCCCACTTCAGGAGCTCCAAGGCAGCCTCTTGCACCAACATTTCTCTAGAAATCAAAGAAATAGCACTGACTTCTGATTCAGGCACTTCATGCAGGGGCTAGTTTCCCCCCATTAGTAATAGCTAAGCATTCAAAGAAAAATTGATGTATCTAAAGGCATTCAAAAAGCACCCAAGTCCTTCCTTTCTTCCTTTTCTCTCCCCTCATCCCCAAATTTTAACTCAAAATGAAATCAATCCACACAAATCACATTTCTGACTACACAAAACAACTTCTGCAAAACAGAGAAAAGTGTCTTTGTCTGAACATATTGAGCATCTCCTCACAGGCCACACAAAATGAGTTGGGATTTCAGAATGTAAATTTATTGGATTTCACAGAAATAAACCACTGCCATAGGGCTTATTCTTAAAAATCCTGTTATCTCCTGGAGGTCCAAAGGGTAAAAACGAGGAAATGCAGCAACATGTGGTTGAAAGCAACCTATGGGACAGAAAATCTCAGGTTCTGCTGCACTTTCCTGTCCCACTCAGAGCCCTTTTCCCAGCCCTTGCAATGTCCATCCATCTCACTTCTCCAGGTTCAGACACCCAGAGAAATGAATGGCTGGTTTTCTTAGCATGAAGCAAACAGAGGGAAAAAAAAAAATAAAAATCAGCTGCATGAACTTGGAAGCAAGCTCCACTGGCACCATTGCTTTTAGCAAGATGCTATCTGACATCTTTTGGCTGAACAAGTCCCTTTTGTGGGGAGGATTGTACAGCAAATATTTCTGAGTAGCATAATGTTTGTTGGATATTGCTCTGTTAGGGCAGCTTGTGTTTTCACTCTATTCTGCTTTTGTATGCGAGGGTGTGGAATTTGTTAATCTAAATAAAACTCAAAATAGACAGCACGGCTGAGAGAGCTGCTGACGCCTGGTGGGAAATTTGGAAATCCTGTGGCAGGAAGCAATCCTGAGCAGGAGCAGCTCCAGGCTGCAGAGCAGAACCTTCCACGGGCTGCACTGGGCTGGGCAGAGGGAGCCAGGGCAGCAACTGGTGGATTGGGCTGTGCAGGGTTTGCACCCATCCTGTCCCAGCTGCAGGTGGGGTGTGGGTGCTGTCCTGCCCTGTTCAACATTTCTGGGCACAGCCAAAGATGGACACAGCACATCTCTGCAGCAGGAGCACGTTGAGAATGCAATTAGCTGCACTGGGCTCTGCAGGGTTTGCACCCATCCTGTCCCAGCTGCTCCTCCAGCTGCAGGTGGGGTGTGGGTGCTGTCCTGCCCTGTTTAACATTTCTGGGCACAGCTGAAGATGGACACAGCACATCTCTGCAGCAGGAGCCCCTTGGGAATGCAATTAGCTGCACTGGGCTGGGCAGAGGGAGCCAGGGCAGCAACTCGTGGATTGGGCTCTGCAGGGTTTGCACCCATCCTGTGCTAGCTGCAGGTGGGGTGTGGGTGCTGTCCTGCCCTGTTCTCAACATTTCTGGGCACAGCCAAAGATGAACACAGCACATCTCTGCAGCAGGAGCTTGTTGGGACTGCAATTAGCTGCACTGGGCTCTGCAGGGTTTGCACCCATCCTGTGCCAGCTGCAGGTGGGGTGTGGGTGCTGTCCTGTTCTGTTCTCAGCATTTCTGGGCACAGCTGAAGATGGACACAGCACATCTCTGCAGCAGGAGCCCCTTGGGAATGCAATTAGCTGTTTTTGTCTATTAGTCCCTGCCCTCAGCGCCCAGCACAGCCTCACCCCATGGTCCTGCTCCTTTTTGTGGAGCTTTGGGATGGGCAGCACCTTCACCTTGCACCTTCTCTGCCCTCCTGCAGAAAGCAAGCTCCATTTCTGCCTTGGGAACACAGAGTTCCTCATCCAGGTGCACACCCAGTAAAAGGAATTTTATCCCCACATGACACTGGAGAGCTCTCTCCACTCAGCTTTCTGCTGTTTTCAGATTTGTTCCTGAAATTCCCCATTATCTCTACATTTCCTATTGCCATGTGTTCCCTCTTGCTCCATCTCTGCCCCCCCAAGAGCCCCTCCAGATTTCAGTCTGATGCCCACAGATTTGTCTGATCTGGGCTCTGTACCAAGCAGGGACCTGAGCTTTGCTCATCCCAAAATAACTCAGCACTGGATTTGCATTTGTTGCTTTCAAGCAGAAGTTTGGTCTTTGCTCAGACCTTCAAGGTGGCATCTCAAACTATGAGTTATCTAAAAATGATTATCAAAAACTACTGAAAAATTGTGTGCTCTGGCTGCAGTTACAAATCCTTCACCAGCTTCCACAAGGAAATTCAGATCCCAGCAGCTCAACTTCTGCAGCAGAGGTATTTAAAGTTTTGGAAATGTTTCACAGGGGTTAGTCTGAATTTAACACAACTTTTTCCAGTTAATCCATCAGCATTAACTTCATTTCTTCCTCATCATGGCCTCAAACTTCAACAAATATTACAATAGGGTGTGAATAGTCTCCAAAATGGGTCCTACCTGCTGGTTCTGAGCCATGCAGTGTTTTGGGAAGATGAGGTGAAAATAAAACCAGGCTGGCTGGAAAGCCTCACTTTTGTGCATGACCTTATCCACACTGCTCCTCCAAACACTGAAAGTCACTCTTCATTCCATATGGCCGCTAAACTGAAAGCAAATCAGAATATTTGCAG
This sequence comes from Luscinia megarhynchos, assembly GCA_034336665.1. Taxonomy (NCBI): domain Eukaryota; kingdom Metazoa; phylum Chordata; class Aves; order Passeriformes; family Muscicapidae; genus Luscinia; species Luscinia megarhynchos. Next base: position 12,967,220 of record CM067582.1, on the reverse strand, counting down.
GGTTTCTCCTTTAAATCTGATGACTGCAACCCATCCTTTCATTCTTAGAGCAACTGGAAACATGTCCATTACTCACAGGCAGAGGAGCCAAGCCTACCAAGAATGATTTGGCAAGGACTGAAGATGAATCACAGCACATCTCTGCAGCAGGAGCCCATTGTGAATGGAATTAGCTATTTTTTAAAATATATTTGTTCCCAGCATGCAAAAATTAAGAGAAAAAGGGAATGAACCTGGCCAGATTCAGGAGCTCCCCTGTGCTGGACCCTGTAACTCAGGTGGGCTGGTACAGGGAGTGCTCAGAGCAATCAGTTTATATCAGTTTATTAACACTCAATATCACCTGCAAACTGGGGCAGCCTGGGGTTGGTTTGTTTCTAAAACAAGAGGGAAAGGTTGAGGTGAAAACACTAAAATAGAGCTGAGCTGATCTGGGCTGTCACCTCAATGCCAGACAATCTACAAAGCACTAACTATTGCTTTTAATTGAGAAAATTAATTTCTAATTGAAGGCATCTTAACTTGTCAGCCCACCTGAGCAGAGGCTTGAAATTCTGTAAGATTGCTCCTTGAGGAAGCCATTGCCTTTGGAATCTTCCTCATTTCCTCCCTGTCCAGGTCACCTGCATCAGCTGTGTGCCAGCTTCCAGTGCTGCCTGTCATTCCAAGCTGAATTAAGACTTTGGGGCCAATTCTATTTTTTTTTTTTTTTTTTTTTTGTTCCTTCTTTCTATTTCTTCAGCTGGGCTGAGTCTGGTGGGGTGTTCCACTCAAAGTGGAGTGAGGCAGACTCAGGGGCACTAATCCGGGTTTATGAGCAGGTCCAAGTGAGGAAAAGCTCTGTGAAACCTGTCCTGGCACTCAGATCTCAATTCCTTTCAGCTCTCCATCCCATCACAAAAGCAGAGGCAGGGGAGCTCTGGGAAGCTGATTGCAAGAGCTGCCACTGCCAGAGCTCCCTTCAGTGGAAAGGATTAGAGCGTCCTCAAAACGTCAATCAGATATCAAAGATACACGAAGATTGAAAAATAAAATGCACCATTTATAAAAATAAGTCAAACTTGAAAAAAAAACCTAAGAGAAATGCATCCCCAAAATAAACACAATCCACTGCCCAACTTCATTATTCCCACTGATACAACTCCAAGCACAGCAACCCATGTAACAAACCAACCCACTAAACCCTCATTAATGCCCAATTTCCATTTGCCGTGAGTAAGAGTCTCCCCCAGCTGATGTGAGCTCATCCCTCCCACCAGGCAGGTTCCTACCCACCCCTGAGGGACCACAGCTCTGCCAGGAATGAGCACAGGAGCTGCCCCAGCCCCTGAGCCTGGGGAGTTTGCTGGTGTTTGGGTTTTAATTCACTTGCCTAAGATTGCTTCTCATTCACTTGGTGACAGGTAGTTATTTGTTTGCAGGGTTCCATTTGACATTTATTGTTAGTGTAAAGCACTAATAATAATAATTAGTGCCTTTTTAGAGTTGTCTGAGGTTTTAGTGCTGGTGCATTGTTAATATAAAACATCCCAGTGCTTGGCTGTGTATAGGATAGTATGATAGTATTTAAATATAACCAAGGGGCTCATTATACTGAGACCAGATTGCAGTATCTTTGAGCCTCCTGTTAGCAAGCCAAGATTTAACATCCCCTAAACTTGTCTGCAATGCTAATACTTTCTGGAAAAAGGGGGGAAAAAAACTTACCAAAAAAAAAACCCTAAAAGAAAAGCAAAGCCCAAACAAAAACACAATGTTTTTATTGACTTAGAGTTTAAGGAGCCAAAGCAAGTTTAATGCCAGGAGGGTGGGAATAAGTGAGAATAAATGAATCCTACAACTGCTTTTAGAAGCTCTAGGTGCTCAGAACATGTTTGTGCAGCCACATCCTCATGTTTGGGAGCAGATCATCCCAAACCAGCTCAGAGTTACCCACCCTGTCTCAGATCATCACGTTCATAACATGACCAATGAGGCTTTCAGAGCATCTCATTAAACGAGATTTGCAATTCTCTTGTGGTCCAAGCACGTTGTCAGACACTCCTTCCTTGGCTGGGTGCTCCTCACAAGCAAATTAAGAAAAACTTCCCCTGTAGAGATGGCTGGATGCAGATTTTTAATATCAGGAATCAATTATAGCTAAAGAAAATAGGCTGTGCTGGTTTGACCTTCCAAGAGAGATTATCTGGACTGAAAATAAGGCTGGAGTGGGGCTGGCAGTGCCTGGCTCACAACCAGCCCATTGTCCACCCCTCCTCTGCAGCTCACCTCTAACCAGAGCTGAGAGCTGGAGTCAGCTCTCACTCCTGCTGGGGAAGCTCTGGGATGATCTCATCTCCCCAGCACTGAGTTTTTGGACAGATGTGATTCCAGGGAAGGTTCAGGAGTCAGATCTGTGCCAGCTGACACAGCCCAGGTCCACCTTTGCCTCCTGAAAGGAACAGGAGAGCCCTGCATGGGAGGTCAGAGCAGAGAGCTGAGATTTAATTTTAAATATAATTGTACCACACAATTACAACTTTGAAAAACAAACCTGAAGAGCTGAGGCTGCAAGGGGAGCTCTTGCCATAATGCCATGACCAGAATCACCAAATAATGGGAAGGAAAGAAAGAAAATAAACAGCAGCTGAGCATTTCTTTCTTTGCAGAGCCAGCCCAGCCTAACTTGAGGAAGTGACATGTATTGTGACAAAGTGAGTCTAGGCAGGATCTGTCGGGTTCAGCTGCACTGCATGGCTTTAGGTGCACAAGTTTCCCTGCAGATTGCAGGCAGGGACATCTGAGGGGAGAATCTCAGCACTGAGCCCTGCTGGATCCTCCAACCTTCCTGCCTGAGCACATTTGGATGCTTGTCCCTGGAGGATGTGACAGCCACAGGGCTCAACTGCTCCCCTCTGCCATCGGTGCCTGCCCCAGGCCTTGGGCAGCAGCAGCTCCCCAGACACCAAATGGGTTTTCATCTCAGTGTGGGAGTCCAGAGCAGTCCCCTGCCCTCCTTGGGGGTCCCCAAAGAGCCCTGAGTGAGACCCTGGTGTCTCAGGGGCTGAACTCCAACCCCTGGGGGAAATTACCAACACAGAAGGAATGGAAACAAGCCACCAAAATTAGTAAAGTGTAAATTGGGTTGTTAGAACGCAGATAAATAGACTTTTGGGAATGTTTGTGATAAGGGTCACGTGGCCAAGATGGAGAATTTGGGGTGTGGATACCTCTTCCTCCTTCTTCTCCTGCCATCCATGCTGGGTGACATGCTGGCACTGTCAGACTGGATGGGGACAAAGCTGGACTGTTTAACAAAGTTGTATTGTATTGAAAATAACTGTAAATCCCCAGCAGGTAATTTAGAGTATAAAGATCAGCCCTGCCCTCAGCAGGCAGATTCTGCCCTGGGTGCCTGGCTGAGCAGACACTGTTAGCTGGGCAAAGAGTTCCTGAGACAAGAAACAAACAATCCTTGAAGCCTCTGAAAACTCTCTCCTGCAATCTCTCATTGGCAGCTTGGGGAAAAAAAACCAGGATTTGAACCACTGCACGTCCTCCTGAGGTGATCTCAGGTCTAAGGAGACACCTCAGGCTGTGGCACTCAGGAGCTGCATTTCCACTGACACACTCAGCACTCGCTGTCTGGAACTCCAGTGCTCCAAGAGTGGAGTTAAAGAAACCCTTAAAAAAAATAAAAAAATCGCCTTTAGTGCCAACTGCAAGCCCTGAGCCCATTTCTTTGATTCTTCCTCTGCCCAACCCAAGGTTGCAGCAGCTTGAGAAGGAAGTTAAGGGTGGATTTTTTTGGTTGGGGTTTTGCCTCTTTGGATGCGTTTTCCACCATCTTTGGCAAGTAAAATGAGCCTGGAAGGACCCAAAAAAGTCCAATATTCTCCAAAGCTTGCAGGATGCATGAAATTATAGAAATACTCTTGCAAACTGAGCAGCTGCTGACATTGCTAGGAAGCCTTAGAAAGGCTCACAACTGGTCCCATTAAACACCTCCCAGAGGAAAAAGCAGAATTACCACACTTGTCAGTAAATACAGCTTAGGTTAAGGGGGTTTTCTTCAGCTTGAAATCCCTGGTTTAAAACTCAAGTTTAAGTGAAAAGGGGACAAAGTTAAAGCCTACATGGGATATTTGGCTAAGAAATCAACTTTTACTTTCTGAAAAATACAGATGTGGATCTTTACCTTGATTCTGCTGTGAAAATGCTCAGAAAACCTGGAAAGCTCAGTCAGCTTTAACTGGGGCCTAACAAGGCTGGGCTGAAGTTTGTTTCCCATGGTTCTAGACATGCAGCCAGATCTGCTGCTGACAGGAACAGAAGCAAAATCTTTTTAGGGGAAAAAAAAAAAAAGCCAAAATCTGCTGAAATCTGTTTTGATTCTGTGACCCAGATACCAGCAGGGAAATAAACATTTGCTGCATGTTACACTTGGATTCTATTGCAGAGCTGAGCCTCAGCTGACCCCAGAGCATCCATTTGCTGGATTAGAAACTTTCTCAGAAAGCATCAGAAGCCAAGATGGGCTTGTCTTTAAAACCAGAACTCCACAGAGGGTGAAAATCCCTGTTTACAAATGGGCAACTTCCATAGTTCCTACTAGAAAACAAAGTATTAAAAGAGCCAAAGATAGACATGTCATCAAGATTAAAAAAAATAAATCAGCATCTGTATTTTCCTTCTTAATATTGTATCTATTAGAAAAAGCTTTGGACAAAGTGAAGAGTATTTTGAGAGGATCTTCTCCCATTCACATGCTTTTTTAAAATATTTCTGCAGGTTCTTTACTTTCTATCACCTTCAATTCAGCAAATCCTGAAAAAGTCAGGATTTTTCACAAAAACTGGAGAATTTCATCAAAAGTTTTACAACTCTCAGCTGAAAACCCTTCCCTCCTGAAGCTGCACAATTTTTCATCTTAGGCTGTCACAAAATTATGAAATAATCTGTGGGATGAGGTTGTACCCCCAGCCCTGACTCCATCCTCTGCTTTCCCAAATTTTCCTCCATTTCCCAGCCCTCTTCCCCCCCTTCCAGCCACAGAAAATCCTTCCCTGAGTGCCCCACGAGTGGTTTCCAGCAGCCTGCACTCGGGACGTGATGCAGCAGGACATGATTGATGCAGCCTGACCTGACACGTCAGGACTCTGCTTGTCACATGTGGAATTCAGCAAGAAAAATGGAATAAGCAACCTTGACACGTTCATAATAACTGAGGGTTTCTCCTTTCCTCATTATCTCCAGTTACTCCACACTAAATTTTGAGACAGCAACTCACCTGCTCTTGAAACAGCATTTGGACTGTGATCCCTAAATCTTTGCAGGGCATTTTCTCCCCTGTGTAAAATTCTAATGAAGCAAAGGCTGAAGAATTAAATGGCAGGTTTGCCTGTCCCTAGCACAAAGCAGGGTGCACGTGCCATCCCTCTGTCACACCTCTGGGGACCAGCAGCAGCTTCCACACCAGAGTGCTAAAAGCTGGGCCAGTGCTAATGACTTGCTCTGAAATTCCTTTGAGTGGATGCTGGACTGCTCTCCTTGAGTTTCTATTTAAAAGGCAAGGAAAAAAAAAAAAAAAAGGACTGGAAATGAAGTTTTTGCAGGGCTTACCTGCAGCTCTAAGCTGTGTGCACAAGGCAGCAGGCTGGCATTGCCAATGTGCTTTATGGCTGTTCTGCCCCAACATGCTGCTTTTTATCAATGAAAAGAGATAAAGGCCCTACAGCACCTCAAAGGCAGCTGTAAAAGCCACTATATACTTATTTTCCCAGGACATTTTTTTTCCTTGGCACTTCATTTAAAGTATAAGACTCCAAGAGGAGCCTACAGAAATATTCCCATTGTTCAGCAAGTGTCCAGGGCTCCCTCTCACAGCAGCTCTGAGGGGCTCCAGCAGTGTCAGTGGAAGCTCTGGCAGACCAGGAGCCAGACAGAGCAATCAGATCCCAGGTTATTTCACACTCAACTCAGCATATGGGAGGCAAGGTAAAGGTTAGCTGGCATGTTAATAAAAAATGCCTTGAAACAATTCCAGTTGGTGTCACTTTGAGTGGAAGGATATTCTCCAAATGGCAGAGTTGTCAGCAAATGCTGGATGGGGCCCAATCTTCAGGTGTTTGCAATATCCTGCACGAGCTGCAGGCAGGCAGCAGCACCCCCAGGGGCTGGACAAACCCCCAACTCATCCCTGGCAATCCCTGCATCCCCCCTGGCAATCCCTGCATCCCTGCATCCCCCCCTGGCAATCCCTGCATCCCCCCTGGCAATTTCTGCATCCCCCTCTGGCAATCCCTGCATCCCCCTGGCAATTCCTGCATCCCCCCCTGGCAATCCCTGCATCCCTGCATCCCCCCCTGGTAATTCCTGCATCCCTGCATCCCCCCTGGCAATTCCCTGCATCCCCCCCTGGCAATCCCTGCATCCCCCCCCGGCAATCCCTGCATCCCTGCATCCCCCCCTGGCAATCCCTGCATCCCCCCTGGCAATCCCTGCATCCCTGCATCCCCCCCTGGCAATCCCTGCATCCCCCCCTGGCAATCCCTGCATCCCCCCCTGGCAATCCCTGCATCCCCCCTGGCAATGCCTGCATCCCCTGCATCCCCCCCTGGCAATTCTTCCATCCCTGCATCCCCCCCTGGCAATCCCTGCATCCCCCCCCTGGCAATTCTTCCATCCCTGCATCCCCCCGGCAATCCCTGCATCCCCCTCTGGCAATCCCTGCATCCCCTGCATCCCCCCATACCCCTGGCAATCCCATCCCTGCATCCCCCTCTGGCAATCCCTGCATCCCCCCTGGCAATTCCTGCATCCCCCCCTGGCAATTCCTGCATCCCCCCTGGCAATCCCTGCATCCCCCCTCTGGCAATCCCTGCATCCCTGCATCCCTGCATCCCCCCATCCCCCTGGCAATTCCTCCATCCCCCTGGCAATCCCATCCCTGCATCCCCCCTGGCAAGGGGCACTCATGTCCCTACAGGAGCCAGGACAAGCAGGATCCCATGGAAACCCTTCTTTCCAAAACTCTCTAAGTTTCCTCAACCATTTTTATGTTGCTATGTCCACTGCTACCTGCTTAAAGCATTTCTGTCCCCACAGGAGAGGGGTTTCATTCTATCTTCCTAGAAATAATACCCAGAAACAGCTGCCATCACTTCAAAGTCATTAAAAAAAACCAAAAACAACCCAAAACCAATCACAACCTAAGATCTACTTGGTGTGTGGAGGAAGAAAGGACACAGTGGAAGAGAGGCCACTGTGAAAAGCCACAGCAGAACAGGCTTGAGACTGGCACCATCCTGAAGTGGCAGCTTTTACTCCAGGAGATAAACTAGATTAATTATTGCTGGAGATTTGGTGTAGTGCTGGAGCTCCAATAGCCCAGCAAAAAAAAAAAAAAAAAAAAAAAAAGGGACCAGGTGATAAGGAAGTGAAAAGCTCCCTGGAAGTATGAACAGGCAAGGGCAAACTTGAAGTGTATTTTAGTAAACACACACCTCTGTGGCCAGCTAATATTTCAAACATCAATTACCAGTGCAGGTCTCCAGAGCAGCAGTTGTTGACTTTGAAGACTGGAGGTGATATCTTTAAATAACAGAGCTCCGTTGTGATGGGCCCAGCAGAGGCAGGCTCTGGTGGTGGCTGTTTGACTCGCAGCCCAAAGCAAGCTGGCTAAAGCTCCCCGAGAGCCAGGCTGTGCCTCTCCCCTGCTGGACAATGTTATCAGGGGCAGATAGCCACACAAAGGAGCAGGCTCAGCTCCAGCCACGCTCAGCTGTGGCTCCCTCAGCTCTGTGTTTGAGCTCAGAGCTGTTTCACAGCTCTCAGCAGCCCACAGAGCACCTGGGCTGGGCATTAATCTCCTGCAGCAGGAAGGGTTTGATATGGACACCATTGTGTGCCTGGGGTGGGCGAGTTCCAGCTCTGTTTGCTCTGTCAGGGCTGAGCTTCCTCTGGAAAACAGCACTAAATAAAAGCAGATCCAGCCTCAAAACTGTTCAAGCCATCTTCAAGCTCAAGTCAAGAGTGAGTTCACACCAGCCAAACACTCATGACAAGCTCACCCACATGAAGCCAAGTATTTCATTTCCACCATTAATCTTTGAAAATCCTAAAACAAGCAGGTGAGGAAGGACAAATAAAAGCTACCCAGACATGAAACTCGGTAAAACATTTTACAGACAAATTACTTCCATCTTTAAATGTTATCCTGCAATTCCAGCACCATATCTGGTTTATTTAATGCAGTCATTTCAAGTGTGGTAAAATCCCTCCTTCTGCCCCCAGTAATTTCTGTTATTTTGCCTTATGGGAGGATAGAGTTAAAAACCCCCAACAAATTAGAGCAGGAAAGCAGCTCCCCACCTTTCTAAGTGCCACAGCTTCACAGAGAGAAGCTTTTATGTGCTGTGCAGTAAGTGTTAGCAGTTTGTGACATTTCTGGTCTGTCCAGGGTGTAACTAGTACATGACAGGTCAAGTCTGTCACCTTCATAAAAGCAAAGAACATCTACACTGGCACACTACACTGTGGAGCCCCTCTGAGAATTACCAGTGTCACACCCAATACCATCAGCAGAATTTATCTTCTCTCCATCCCTGCCATTTGGAGGAGCTTCCAAAAAATTCAGATTATATTTACATGAAGAACCTTCTCTCTTTACTCTTGTAAAGTGAATGCCATGAACCAAAGCTTGAATCCAGGAGATTTAATTTGTCCTTGTGGCATCTCTAATTAAAACACAGTTCTCTTTGGGGAATACCTAGCAAATTAAAGTTATTGTTGTCATTGTAATTAATTAAATATCATCATATGCTTTCTCTTAAAAAAAAAAAAAAAAAGATCAGTCTTCAGATTTGGATGCTCCCTCGAAGTAAATGGTGAAATAAAGATGAATGAAGTGCAAACAGATTAATTAATGATTAGCCAAGAATTCTTTAGACTGAATTGTGTAACACCAATGGACAATCCTGGCACGCTGAATTCTACTTTGGGTTCACATGAAGACAGTGCTCAGATTAGGGAACTTTTCATTATTCAGAGAGTTGGACAAACCAGGTGGGAGGAGAAGTTAAATCATCCTCATGTAGCTGCTCAAGGATTTAGCAAGGAAACAGCACAAATTATGTCCCACCCCAGACACACCAGGTGGCTTTATCCTAAATACCCCAAACGAAAAATGGCATAAAAACCAAGGGATCACTTCTGCAGGGGAGGTGTGGGGTGTGAATAACGGCCCAAACTCAGGTGAGGCAGCTCTGAGTCCTTTCCAGGCTGGTGCCACACACTCAGCGTGGGAGAGATGCTCCTGTGAGTTCTGCCAATGCATTTCCTCCCTCCTGCCTGAGCCCCACATGTCCCTTGGTCCTGGCAGCCCCAGGACTCCTCCCAGGGCAGCAATCTGCCAGAGGTTTTTCTTGCAGCCCTTGACCTGCTGCAAAGCTCCTGGCTCCAGGGGAGCCCAATTCCCAGCCCCAGACCTTCCCCATAATTTCTATTGTTCAGTGAACAGGAAAAAAAAAAGGATTGATTTGGAGGAAAGATTCTATTTATTTAATAAGGAGCCAGAAGAAGAAGGATATTTAGAGCTACCCTAAAAGATCAATTCCCTAAATCCTTGGTTTCTAATATAATTTAGAATGGCAGTTGAATGTTACAGAAGCATTAATCAGTTATTCAAATGCACTAATGCAGAGCTGGCCTTTGCTGTGGATAATGCCAACACAGGCCATTCCAGGGAGCCAGTCCCGTGTGGGGCACTGCCTGCCACAGCTCAGCCCCCACCAGGAGCATCTCTGCAAGGGGAGCAAGGCTCTTCCTTCTCCTGCTCCTGTCCAGTGAGCTTCAGCCTCACCTGAGCTGAGCAAACAGCATTTACTGCTCAGAGGCACAGGGCCAGTGCCTGCTGTCAGCACCTGCAGCCCTTGGGGACAGCTCTGGTGGCCCTGGAGCATTTCATGAGCTGTCCCTCAAAGGGAGCCCTGCTCAGGAGACCAAACCCTGCTCTGCAGGGTCACACTGCATCCCAAGCCAGTCCTCCCTTCCTTCACCACCTCCTTATCCCTTGGAAACATCCTGAGGTAGCTCTTCAACAGCAAAGCTCTTAAAGGGCTTGTTCCCTAGGTCAGGATTTTTATGGCTGGGCAGGACAGCCCCTCACACCTGGGTTTGTGCTGCTGTGTGAACTCATCCCCTAAAGGAGCAGGGGCTGTCAGTGCTGAGCCACACAGGCCAGAGATGACACAGATGCACGTTTAAATTACCAGTTATTGAATGAATTCTCTGTGCAGCCACAGCAACCTGCTCTGAAGGAGGTGGGATGCACCAGATCCGCTCACACAGTGATTTCCAGAGAACAATTACAGACTCGTGCTTGCCCAGCACAGGGAATGCTGAGTGCCTGCCATGGGATCTTCAGGAAGGGCCCAACTCTGCTCCCAACAACTGCACTGGAATACAAGACCAATATTTAGTGCCTCCACAGTCTTGAGTGTTTTATCAGTGCCACAATCCCTGGGTTCAACCTTCCTCCCCCTTATTCACACCCCAAAAAGTGTCCTCACAGAGGACAGAATTATTTGCAGAATTATTATTTGCAGGATTATTTCCTCCATTACTTATCCAAGTAGATAATCTAAAATACACTACAAACTGATATTACATGTTTTTAGAAGTTCACACATTTTTTCCTTCTAACGTTCCATCCATGGCACATGAGGTGGGGATCAAAGACTCAAAGGGGAAATCAGAAAATGAGGCTTTGGAAGCTCATTCTGTTGTAAAAGTATTGCTTTGCTATTCACTGCACCCTGGAAGTGTTTGTGAGGTCACAGAAATCCCCTGGTGGCACCTGTGGCTTAAGCACCCCTCCACTGGCTGCTGAGACAGAGGCAAAAGTGAGAAGGGGAAAAAGTTCCAGGGGAAATGGAGAGCCCAGGTAGAACCAGGGAGACACAGCATGAAAAAAGCACAATTTTAATAGCAGAGAGGGCCCCAAAGTCACTTTCCCCCCATATCCTTCCATCCAGGTCTTTCTTCAGCCAGATAATTCTGTGAATCTGCTTTTCTGTGCAGCCTGGGGGAGCAGGGCAGGGCCAGGAAATCAGGATTGTGACAAAAGTCCAGCAGTTGTTCAAAGCAGTGCTGTGACCCCCCATTCCACAGGTAAACCACAGCCCCAGCTTATTTTAGTTCCTTCAACTCCCACCTTGTCTCCTGGTATTAATATCTTTAAAAGAGCACGAGGAGGAGCATTAAATGTCTGCTCCCTTTTTCTCATTGTTGGCTCAATGGGCTGGTAGCTAAAACACACAAAAGAAAGGAAAGCTGCCTGACTTGAGACCTGCTGAAGAGGCTTTTGCTTACACTGCCTGCATTTCTTTGTTTATCTGACTGCATTGTTTTGCTTCAATAGTTATTTTTAGAGCATTCATAAAAAGGATGAAATAGGGTTTTTGGTTTTTTGGTTTTTTTTTAAGAATCTGTGGCTATAGCTAAGTTCTACTGAGCTCTGCAAACAAAGAACTGAGCAAACAAAGAAAAAAAAGCAAGACAGGAGCTGGGGACTCCTGCCCCAGCCTGGGCACAGGCAAATGGGTTGGACATGTGAGGGGAGCACAAAAAAAGGACAAAAATGCAAGAGGTGGGCTAGGGAGTCTCTGACAGGTTTATTTTAATGCTCATCTGGCTAAGTTTGCTCAGTTTGAGGGCATTTTCACATGGAAGTGGATAATTATTATTTTTCCTTTGCACTTAAACGTGGCTGAATTACTTCTCTCAATGCTGCTGCAGTAATGAAGGTGCAGCTCAGGAAACAGCCAAGAGCTCAGCCATAGACCCCAGGCTGATACACAACCCCACAGCCTCACCCACATCATCCCTACCAACATTCTCCCCCGTTGGATAGGCAGAAGGTGGAAAGGGAAATTCTCAGCAACCTGGTTTTCCCTGAAGTTTCATTGTTGGAGCTGGTGGATGCACAAATGACCTGGAAGAGCTCAGTGCCAGCAGAGATGGAGCCCTGGCTCCAGCAGGGCTGATTTACAAAGTCTAACAGGAGCTGGATGCTGTGGGTTCAGACCTTTTCATCCTTCCACCAGCACCTCCCCTTGGAGCTCACCCCATTCCCCCCAAAATGCTCAAAATCATCCACATGAAAGATTAAGCAGCTCTTTGCAAGTGTTTTAATTTTCTGCCACAGGATTTGTTAGCCCCATCCTGCTGCTGACTGGTGCTCCAGGAAGGTGTCCAAGGAAGCTGAGCAGAACAACTGCTCTGAGGAGGATGGTGCTGATCATTGCCGAGCTCAATTTGCCTCAGAGAGCAGCCAAAGGACTTTTATGGGAGTCACTACTACAGGCACAGGGTGAGTGCAGAGTCTGGAGCTAAAGCTCTGCAGCAGAGGCAGAGCCACCTCTTTCATTTGTCACCTCAAGAGAAGACACTAAAAAATATATAGGTAATGAAAGTTTAGCATAACAGGTTAATAATTAAGACAGCACAGATTTCTCCAGGCTGAAACAGGAACAAAAAGGCAGCACAACAGAGCAGGAATTCTGTGAAACCACAGGTGGGACAGAGGTAGGAATTTCAGGGTGGGGGCTTATTCCTCACCAGCACATGTCAACATTCCTGCAGTTTTCAGAGGTTTGTGACAGGTTTATCACTCTCAGCCACCTCAAGCCCATCCTGTCTCTCCCTCCTCCCCTGCCAAAACTCTCTCACTTCTGTCAGAGCCTGCCTGTCTCTCCAGCCTCTGAAGCTGGAGGCTGCAGAGGTGATTCTGGCTTTCAGCAGAGGTCAGCCCTGCTAGAGGAGGAGACAGCCCCAGAGGCAGCTCCAAAAGCACTTGAAATGATAGAATAACAGCCCTGAATTGGCAAAGGGGCAGAGAGGGACACAGAGGAGTCCAGACAGCAGGAGGCAAAAAGTGAGGAGAATGGGAAAAAAGGGAAAATGGAGAGCCCAGGTGGAAACAGGGAGGCACAGCATGAAGAAAAGCACAATTTTAACAGCAGAGAGGGCCCCAAAGACAACAAAGCTCTAATTGGAACAGCAGCATAATGAGAGGCAACATCAACCCTATACTCCTAAACTTTTATATTGCATCCAAGCACAGTGGGAGGGGAAAGCAGCAGAGCTAATTTCCTCCTCCAGAGAGGGAGTTGGAGCTGCATTTCCAGGCTTTTGTTCCCTTCTGCCTACACCCATGCACACTGAGCAGCCTCCCCAGCAGCACCACGCTGCCTGCAGTCCCCCTGTGTCCCCCCAGAGGAATCATCTCCATCTCCATCATTATCTCCAGCACTCCCTCCCCATGCACACGGTGCCATTAAGGACTGAGACAAGCTGCTGCTCTAGAGGGTTTGAGCTGCTCTGTCTCCAGCTGCCTCCAGATGTGAGTGTTTCTGCCTGTCCCCGTCCCCAGAGCCAGGTGCCAGCGAGGTTTCTGTGGCATTTCTGGGGCAGGGCAGGGTGGGAGCCCTGCTCCAGCCCAGCCTGTGCTGCTGCACCAGCTCTGCAGGTTATCCAGAGCACGGGAGCGAGAGGCCCTGCTTAGGAAAAGGGACCAGAATCTGTCTTGACAAGTGTTTTGCATGCAGTTAAACAGACAAATGTATTCTGCTGCCAGCCTCTTGCAGGAATTTGACTTGATGCCTGTCACCAAACAGCTTCTTTTGCACTAGAAGAATTACAAAACACTCATACCCTGTAATGATCAAAAAGAGAGCCCCCATGCCCACGATGGATTCCAGAGATGCAATCCACACTCCCCTGCAAGCTAATAACATCTGAGCCTACACAAAATTAGGAGCTGCATTTCTGAAGGGTAAAAGAGAGATTAAACTGCTGGGTGATGAAAAGGCCACTGCTCCATCCACTGCTGCCTGCAGCACTGACAGCTTCACAAGGCAGCACACCATGCACAGGGAAAGCCTCTTCTCCACCCTGCTCATCCCTGAGCAGGCAGGGCACAGCTCAAACCTGCTGCTCTTCGGGTACACTCAGCCACGTGCAAATAATGTGACTTTTACCAACCTGTTCCAGTTCCTCAGCTGTTTTTCCATCCACTTCTTGCATTTGTGTTATGCTCAAGATGCTCATTGGAACATCTGCTGCTGTGCACCATTAGAAACTCTTCTAAAAGAGCTCAAAAATAACAGAAGTATTCATTTGTTGCAAAGATGAGCTCCCACGGCAAACAAAGTCTCTTCCTCATCTCACTTTCTGTTTCACTTCATTTCCACTCTGCCCTTTTTTAAGGATCACAGTGCCCCCAAACCTCAGCACCACAAAGACATTAATGGTGCCAAGCAGCTCAGCCTCAGCTGGAGTTTGGGACTCTAGTTATCCACACTAAATACTCAAAGACTAAAAAAAAACAACAAACTTGATAAAGAGCAATAAGAGCAAACAAACCCCTCTGGGCATGGACTGGGATCTGGCAGCCAGTTGAATCCCAAGATGGTGCAGACCCACCTGAAGCTGTGTTCAGCCCCTAAAGGATTCCCCCTTTCCTCATGCCCAAGGAGTTGGTACAGGGACTGTCCCACCTCCACTTGGCCACCCAATTTTTACCCAATTTCCCTCAACTTCAGAACTCACAGATTTTCACAGCTATCTGCTGAAATTCATTATCCCTGACAGTATTATTGCATTTAGTTTGCTTCCATGGGAAATCAAACCCAAGGACACAGCTCTAGCCTCCATTTCTTGGTGTGCACATGGAGTTAGTCCCTACCTGGAGCATTTGACAATCCCCAGGCCAGCCCAATCTCTGCAGCAGTGCCACATCACCCAGAGCCCCAGGCTCTTCCACAGCTCCCTTATTTTTTAACCTCTCCAAGAGGAAAGGCAACACATGGACTGAGCCAGCTTCCAGAAATGGTGACAACTTTGTCACTCCTGGCTATGACAGGATTGGAGCTGGCAGCTCTGCCAGCCCCCCCAGCCCTTGGTGCTGCTCATTTTTTGGGCCATGCTTGGGTTGGCCCATCCTCTGTAAATATGACACAGCAGTACCCACAGGCATTACAGAGCTTTCAGCATCTCAGCTAAAGCCCCATTTGGGGAGGATTTACAGCTGCCTGTGAGGGGTGTCTGGCTGAAACGTGGCATCCAAAGTCTGGCCATGAGAGCCCTGCCATTTAATCATAAATCTGTTGGGCTATTTTTAAATTAGAAGGCTAAAAAATACAAATGAAGTTCACCATTTGCTGACACATCTTTGATCTCAGAAGGAATGTGAATTCCAGAGGCCAACTCTTCAGCTGATGTAAATCAGCACAACCACACTGGCATCAGTGGAGCTGCAAGTGATTTACATGCTACAAATCTGTCCCTGGATTTATTAATGGAATATTTGTAGGCAGCTTTCAGGTCAAGTCTTCTCTGTTGATGTAACCTGCTGGAATCAATGGGGAGTTGCTCATACAAATGCAAAATAAGACTTGGGTTTCTTTCTTCCCACTCCTGCTTATTTAATTTTTAATTAAAACAGAATTGCAGAGCCCAAGCCTAACCATGGAGCACACCCAGACTTTTTCAGGCAGCACTTTTTGGTTGAGACCACAATGAGATTTACAAGGCAGCTGTAGGACATGCATCAATTGCTACTTTTCATCTTTATAGGTTGATCCATACAGCAATCTGTGCTATTGCTGATCTATATTTATACCACAGGCCTATATTTTAGTCATTTCATAGGGAGACCTGCTAAAACTTCAAATAAAAAAATAAAACTGAAAAACAGAGAGGAAGATTTGGTGTTACATCCAGGGCTCTCTCCCACATCATCTCCCTCCTATTTTGTGTATTCTATTGCAGGCAGGGCCAAAGATCTGCCTCAGCTTCTCCAAGCCCTGTGTGTGCAGAGTGGGAGAGGGAGGCACCAAAACCAGGACAGCCACCCCAAATTCAGCGTGCCCCAATGTCCCTCACCACCTAGGGCACTGGCTGCATGCCCCAAGCCCAGGTGGGAGCAGTGACACCCCCAGAGCCACGAGTGGAGCTGGGTTTGTGCAGAACCTGCTGAGCTCACACCCTGCAGCCTCCTCTGAGCCCCCAGCCCCGGGTTATCCCCCAGCTGTTTGAAAGGGGGGATTTGTGCTGGGTGCTGCTCTCACCACACCAGTCACAGGCAGCACGAGGCCCCTCTCCTGAGGTGTGTGCAGGAAGCAGTGCAGCATTAATTGATGCAATGCCCAAGATAGAAATGTTTGCTTCACTCACTGCATTCCTTCATTTACTGAATAATTCAGCTTCCATGCAGGCTCAGCTGACCTTTGCTTGATAAAGTCATATTTCCAAGCATTTGCTTGCATTTGGTGTTTTTAATCAGGTTCAAGTCCACTCGTTCCACATCAGAGCAGAGAATAATGATGCAGATCCATGTTTTAGCCAAATGATGTTCCTTACAGCACACACACTTCCCCCAAATCACCGAGTTGTTAACTAAAGTGTAAGAGAATTTATGATGCTAAATAAAACCAGGGAGGGGAAAAAAAAAAAAAAAAGATGTTTTAATAAGATGAAAATCCAAATGTTAAAATAATGAGCCATCTGTATGGGTGGCCCTCTCCTGAGAGATGCCAAGAGCTTTACCATCTGTGAAACATTTACCAGCTGTTTCCTTCCTTTTTCGTGAGAACAGGAGAAATCCTTGCAGTTGGTGTTTCTAACTGACACATCCCAGTGAAGGAAACAGGTTTGTTCCATGGCAGGCACCTCTCCCAGAGCCAGCCTGCCTGGGATGAACTGAATATTTTGGTGAGCATTGCTGCTCTACCCCACAAAGGTCTTTCCTAACAACAGCCCAGAGCACTCAAAAACGGAAGAGACAAAACAGCCCAAAAACCACAATCTGGTTTCAGGAATTATCTACTGAACATTTGATCTAAATATTTATTGTTTTGCCTTTTTTAAACCCCAATCTGTTACAGGAATTCAGGATAAATTCATAACCTATTTGAAGCTTAAAGGCACCTGCAATAAACAAATATAATCCAAATATTAATTGCTTAAAGAACTGGACTTTGTTTTTTCTCTTCTGGTCATCTGACCCTGCACTCAGCACATCCCTGCAGCACTCACCTGAGTCAGAGACGCTCCTGGGGTCAGGCAGGGCTGATGCTCTACAGGGTTTTGCTTGGTGAGAGCACAGATCAAAGGCTACCAAATAAACACAGGTTTAATCCATGCAAGGATGTCTATCCTGTATTATTTGTACCCTGATGTGCCTCAGCCCTAATTGCACACCACTGAATTATTTCCTTGGTGTTCTCTCATTTCACTGGCTGCCCACGTGAACTGAATCCAACTTCTGCAGAATTAGCCCTTAAACTCCAAGCTGATGAAATTTGCCCATAGAAGTGAGAACTGAATTCTGCACAGAAACTCCCTTTTTGCTTTCCAAATTCATTTTTTCCAAGAGGCTTGTGAAGTGAGTCAGGGGAAAAAAACAAAAACCAGCTTATAATCAGTTTGTCAATCTGTGCTTGTACAAGGAGCAGCCTTTGGTTATCATTTACACCCCAGCCTGCACTTCCCAGCCAGGAAAACTGCAACAGGCTTGGGAACAAACCCCAGTCCCACCCAACACACAGCACAGCCCTGCTCTCCAGACACCAAAATACCAAAACAGAAACCAGAAAATGGATGTTAAATACAAATTGAAATAGAGGAGTCACTTACACCCTCTTGGGCAAACCAACTTCCCCAATGTAGCACCCACCCTGTCAATGGATAAGTTGCTTTTTCTCCTGGAAATGAGAATTGAGACCTCAAATTTCAAGTAATATCAAAGGATATGACAAAGTTTTTTACTAGGCACTCTCCTAGTAATATATATTATATCATTTTACACTTATGGTAAATGGCAGTGAAGAGTAATTTAAAGAGGAATGACAAAGTTTCGTAATTTGTACAATATTTTAGAGCATGACTTTCAAATGAAGCTACCTTTTACCAGAAAACCTAAAGCCTTCAAAAAACAGCAAAAACTAAGTTTCATGCCACTCTTGAAAAGGAAGTTCTGGAAAACATCCTATAACATTTACCCCAGGGAAGCTGAGGCATGAAGGAACACAGATTTCTTTTCAGGCTTGTGTACCTGCTCTGGTCTCTCAGGTGGCAAACCAGCCCAGCTGGGGGAGTCCCAGTGGTGCCACAGCCCTTGTTTCAGAGTCAGGAAAACCCTGGGGTGCAGGATGCTGTGGGAAATGTGGCTTTGAGTGTTTCAAGCAGCACTTTGCTTGGAGGTCAAGGGATTTGCACCCATCCCATCCCCTGGTGCCCTGAGCAGCTGCACTCACACTGATTTTATTGGGAGGTGCTGCAGGGGGTCAGGGGGAGCCCCCAGTGGCTGCTGGGTGTGTGCAGAGCTCCCACTGCTCATCTGTCACTGCCAGCACCCTCTGAGCAGTCCTGGTTTCAGGAATTATCTACTGAATATTTGATCTAAACATTTATTGTCTTGCCTTTTCTAAACCCCATTCTGCTACAGGTATTCAGGATAAATTCATACCCCATTTGAAACTTAAAGGCACCTGCAATTAGTCACATGTGAATAACAAAACCCAGGTGCTAGAGGTGTTTGAAATCCTGGGCAATCTGCTCAGATTTAGGGAATCACAGAATCAGGTTCAGAAAGATCTTGAGGAGCATCAGGTCCCACCATTCCCCCAGCACTGCCAAGTTTGACACTAAATCCTGTCCCCAAGAGCCACATTTACACAACTTCAATCCCTCCAGGAGTGGGGACTCCACCACTGCCCTGGGCAATTCTTCCAGGAAAGAAATTCTCCCTAATATCCAACTTAAACCTCTCATCTCCACACACCAACTCATGTTCATGGGTGCAAAAACCCACAGCTGAGTGTGAGTTAAGAACAAACAATAGCCAGGTTTCTAAATGAAGCCATCCTAATTTTTTGTTGCTATTTTGAAATCTCTCTGGGTGATTTTCCATGATTTTCAATCCCTTGCATTGCCTCCAGCATCACCTGCATGTGTGCATTAACCCTTTCTGGTCCCAGCTCTACTTCTTTAGGACAAAGGTGGCTCTGAACAAAGCCCACCTAGAATATTCCCAGCCACAGGGAAAGCCTCACTTGGCACTTGAGATTCCTGTCACCCAGGGAGGTTTCCTGGGTGGAAAGCTGCAGCTTGAGCAGTTAGTACATGGAAATGACACGGTGACAGCACCCAGCCTTTAAATTCTGGGTGACAAAAACGGTTTGGAAGCACAGCCTCTCCTCCCGCCCCTGGAGCTGCTCAGGGCGTTGGGAGGAGCAGCAGAGCAGCTCCAGCAGCAGCAGGGTGACAGGGGCAGGGCTCCTGGGGCTGCTCAGTGCCTCTGCTCCGTGGGTGTTGAGATGCAAACTCGCGGGATCCAAGCTCTCAGCGCAGCTCAGCCTCCCATCTCACTCCCTGTGCTCACCAGAGGGGATCCAGCACAGGTAACTGCTTTCTGCTTCAGCACATCTCCAGTTAGGAGAGGGATTCATCATTTTGGGCTCTGTGCTGCTCCCATGACAGGGCTGAACAAAGGCAGCACTTGACACTGATCAACTTTTTGACACGTTTCTGGAAAAGTGGGCTTGCTTGTAAGTAATGGGGAATATTAACATTTTATCTGGAGAGCCCTGCACAGTTCAGTCAGGGACAAGAGGTGCTCTGCCAGGAGCTCCAGGGACCAGAGAGAAACAGGAAAAGCTCTCAGGGTATCATGGAATAAAGAATTGGGCAGCATGCCCAAGAACTCCTGCTCCTTCCCTCTCTGGTCCCAGGTGAGACAGGACGTGCTCAGAGAGCAGACCCAGACCCCACATTTAAATTTGCCAGGGACAAATGGCTCTGTAAATCCTTTAAACCTTTGTAATCAGTGACGCTAAAGCACATCCCTGACTCCCAGTGGATGCACAGGACACTGAGCAAATCAGTCAATTCAAAACCAGAGGCTTCCTTCCAGCATCTCTGCCCAGCTGGGAATGCCAGCCAAGATTTGGAGATGCTCCTGACCAACAGGTTTCACCTAAAAATGCCACTGTACAATTTACCTGCTTCAACACTGGCAAATGATCATTTCTCCTGGTGCAGAGGGTCCTTGAGGGCAGCCAAAGGACAGGAGAAGAGCACCCATGCAGGCAGGCTGGCACTCCTCACACCACATCAATGGCAATGGCCAGAACAAGGCAGCTGTGAGCAGCCCTGTGAGCACAGCCTGGCTCTGCTGACCCCATCCTTCCCCTAATTGTGTAATATTTATCATCCTGTGCCTCTCCATTCCTGCAGGGAGCATCCCCTGCCAATTCACAGGCCAGGTGCTGTGTAGGTGGGTGCTGTGTGGGTTTCCCCCGAGCCACCAGAGCTCAGCTCATGCTCAGCCAGGCCTGAACACCCTGGGAGCCAAGAGGAACAATCTGTGCCAAGCTCTGGAGGCAGCCTGGGATCAGAACACCTCCTCTAAAAAAGCTCTGGCTAATAGCTGGTGATAGAAAGAGTGCAAAATCCATGCACAAAAAAAAATAAAAATGTCATGCTCACTTGTGCAGTCAGACTTGCACCTCATGAGTCAGATCTCCATTAGTTAATGCCATGGATTCCCATGCAAGGCAGCAAAATTCCCATCAAGAGGACAGAAACCAAACTGTATTTATTTGGCACCTCCTCAAGAACTCGTTTGTCGCAAATTTGCTGTTTTCCTGGAGCTGCACAGGAGGATCTGCTTTACAGCTCTTGTTGTTGTTTACTAATTACCCAATCTCAGCAGTGGTGGGATCCTCAGAGAGGGGCACTCAGAGCCAGCACCAGCATTTCCCAGTGCCCCCGGAGCCGGGACCAGCATTTCCCAGTGCCCCCGGAGCCGGGACCAGCCCGTCCCAGTGCCCCCGGAGCCGGGACCAGCATTTCCCAGTGCCCTCGGAGCCGGGACCAGCCCGTCCCAGTGCCCCCAGAGCCGGGACCAGCCCGTCCCAGTGCCCCTCGGAGCCGGGACCAGCACGTCCCAGTGCCCTCGGAGCCGGGACCAGCCCGTCCCAGTGCCCCCAGAGCCTCCCTCAGTGGGAAAATCGCATTGAACACTGGCCTGGATTTCTGCAACACTCCAGGCTCCACAGCTCCCATTTGCCTCCCCACTGTCAGTCCCCGTGTGCTGTCAGTCTCTTTTGCTTTTTACTTGGGTAAGAAGAAGTACAAAACCCAATGTAAAATTCAAATAGGGCTGGGAAGTACATTTTGTATCAGATTGCCTCAAAACCTCCTGCAGCTTTTTGCAGAGCTAAGCCCATGTTCTCCCAAGTTCTTGGGCACATCTGGAGTTTCACAGTTTTGGATCAAACCAGATGACAGCAGTCTGTCAAAAGACAGCCAGAAGCCCATCAAACAGATATGCAAAAGAATTAAATGAAGAAAACTCTTTTGAACCCAAAATAGAATTTTATGTAACACAGAAATAGTTCTTTTCCCAAACTTCCTTTCATGGGAAGGACAGAAAGTTGATTCTCTCTGTCTGAGAACAACACTTTGGCTTTCCTGATGACAGCCTTTGGAAATGGAGAGGCAGGAGCATTTTCTGGGAGCTGTGGGCTCGTTTTACACACATGAAAGGCAGGGCTTGTCTTGTGCATGATGGGGAGAGGGCTGGAAACCACCCCAAGACCTGGGGCCACTCAGAGCCCCACACCCCACCCAGAACTGTTACAGCTCAGGCACCAAAATTCTAATTAAAGCAAAGCACGCAGAATGAGCACACAAAAAAGGCAGACGAGTTTGCTGGGGAAGGACTTTCTGGCTTCTTTTGAGAGATGGTGGCTCACAGCACTGCACTTGGCCTCAGAAATTTAATTGTACCTAAAATGAAGGCTGAAAGCTGATCAGGTTGGATTAAAGCCTAGTGGGATTCTGAAACAGATTTCTCGCTCTGTCCTCTGCTAATATTTTTCCAAACTGCTTTTTTGGCAATCCTTTCCTTTTTGCACCCAGTTTTCCCTGTAAATGAGCAGTGAAATTCCAAAGGACTCTATCAGGAGTTAAAATCACTCAGTATATATTTGCCAGCGCATGCAGTATTTATTTTTAAACAGTGCCAAAAGTGTTTATAGATAGAAACAACAGGACAACCCATAATTAAATAACTGTTTCTGCTACATCTGCTATTTAGCAACTTGAAGGAAAATAATTTCCCAACAACAAATAGGAATGGTCAAGAAAGCTCTCAAGTTTGGGCCCATTATTACCATATAAAACAACATATTAGTTGCTTAGCTACCAATCATAAAGAAAGGCCAATTAAAAATGAAAGAATCTTAACTAGCTGCATGGAATATAAAAGTGAAAAGTTAAAAGCTGTCAGGTGGTTAGTGGAGAGAATACTGAGCAGTGATTGACAAACTGGGCTTGCTTTGCTTCAAATTTGGCTTTGATTCAATAAATGATTGACACACTGATGTCGTCTGAAATAGCAGATTGTGCTTTGGAGAGGCTATTTAGCAGCCCATTGATTGACAGGTTACTAAAATTGTCCCGTGGACAGAGGTAACCAAACAGAGCTATATTTTGACAGGTGGGCTTTTCTTTAATTTTTTTTTACTTTTTTTTTTTCACCTGTATTTGCTATACCATTTATATTAAAAGCAGAAGTAGAGAAAGGACCAC
Organism: Luscinia megarhynchos; assembly: GCA_034336665.1. Taxonomy (NCBI): domain Eukaryota; kingdom Metazoa; phylum Chordata; class Aves; order Passeriformes; family Muscicapidae; genus Luscinia; species Luscinia megarhynchos. Next base: position 12,944,579 of record CM067582.1, on the reverse strand, counting down.
AAAAGTGTCATTCAATCCCCATGAAAATGGTTCCTTTTGGAATATTGCTCCACAAACCTAAAATTCCATTCCCCCATTAAACATCCTTTTTTTTCAAAATGCAAAACCCCAAAAGCAAACCTGAGCAGCCTCACACTTCTCTCTCAGAAACCCTCTGCACACTGAGCACCACAAAGCAGGAAAAAGTAACAACCAAACATTTTCCCAAGAAATCCCAAAGCTCAGATCTCTGGGGATGAGGCACCACCCTCAGCCTGGACTCATCACTCCCACCGTGGACACACCTGAATTTGGGTTCCCCCAGCCCCCAGGGAGTTTCAGCTCCTCTGAAGGGCTGGGGGAGGCAGAAGGATGGAGGGAATTTGCCACCAGGGGCTCCAGAAGGGCCTCAGCACTGTAGGGGCAAAGGGAAGAATGTTCTGACCAGAGACAGACTTGAAAAAACTGCCAGAACTTTTCTTTAATCAAAGAAAGAGAACCACATAACTTTTCTAAATAGCCACAGCTACAGCATTGTTACACCACACTCCTAGCCTTCATACACACAAAAAAATCCCCCCAAAAAAACCCCAAAAAAACCCCCCAAAAAAAAGACAAAACCAAAAAAAAACCAAACCAAACAAACAAAAAAAAAAAAAAAACCCAAAAAACAACCCCCCCCCCAAAAAAAACCCAAAAACCCAAACCATTTCCAGGTTTTAATCACTCATATTTTTCACACTTTTAACACAAACTCAATTATTATTTTTAACAGTAAATCTTGTTTTTTTTCTGAACACCTTACTTTTCATTCCTAAATTTCCATTAGGAAACTGCTTTTCCTCACAGTTTTTACTGTCTAAAGCACTTCCACATAACTCTCACATTTCTGAGGTGTTCATTTTATAACTTTCAGTCATTTCTACAGAAAACACTTCACTTTCCATCTCCAGCTTTCATTGATTATGATCCACTGATAAAACTCCAATTTTTAAAACTAAAGACACTTTGGTTACAGAGAAAACATGAATCCCAGTTTAGGCCTAAAAACTTCAGTTTAGCACCTGAGCTTGCAGGTAAATCCACAAACTTGAGTTTCTCTCTGCTCAGAGAACAGAGAGAATGAAAATGTTTCCTTCAGAGAAATTCCTTCACAGAACAAATTCAAACCAGACCACAGAGGAAACACAAGAAAAAAATAAAACTGGTAATCACTTACCTGAGAGAATGATGAGCAGAGAAAACTGAAAACTTGTCCTGGAGCACCCTGAGCCTCCCAAAAATCTGGTGCTCACTGGTGGATCCCAAATAGTGGCAGAGCTGCTGCTCCTGGGGAATTGCTGGGACACCTGGGCTGCCCCCACCCAGAACTGCAGCCTCAGCCCCAGCCCAGCTGCAAGTGTTCTCATGAACCTGCAGGGAAAATTTGGGAAGTTCTTCTGTAGGAAAACCCCCGTTGTTTTCATTTTGTTTTCACATTTTGCTGTCTGGACTTTTGTTTTCTGCTGTACAAAAATTGGGGCCCTTATATCAATTTATTTCAATTGAAACGTTTTGATGAAATTAAGCATTTTATCCCTTTCAGTGGCTTTAGAGTTTCAGTTCAACTTTCTCAGCATTGTTTATTAAACAAATGTGCTTGGTATATGTAAACTGTGTTTGTCCATTTATCTTTACTTGACATGGGAAAGAAAACTCCCAGGATGACTTGGGGGACATGAGTGACAATTTGGGGAATTACAGATTTTTAACATATTTAGTGCCTCATCTTTTCCCCATTTATAAGAGACACAATCCTGGAGGCTTTACAAAGCACCTTTTAGGGCCGTATTATTTTACAGATATATCAATTATTCCAATTTTCAGCATAAATTCATTCGGTAGCTATAAATAATAAAAATAATCATACTAATAACAGGCAAAAAATTCACTGCTGGCATCATGGACAGCCAAATTCAGGCTCTGTGCTGTTCATTTCCTCCTGTCAAATTAAGCTCTGCACACTCATATTTTGAAGATTCACTGGGAAAAAAAACCTGATCTCTTCTTCAAACTTCTCCTTTGCAGCAGCCACACAGGCATTGCATAAAACATCCCCATTTATAATTTGAACACTCAAAGTTTATTTTAAAGATTCTATTAAAACAGATTTTTCAATGAAACATGATATTTTAAGAAGAAAGGAGCTGCAAGAACACTGCCTCCTTCATGATGCTTTTCCCCCTAAAAATGGCAAGTTTCAGGTTTTCTTTTTTTAAATTATGTCTTTTTCCAAGGGCTTGTTGAAGACTCCAGCCCACTTCTGCCCAGTTCCAGCTAATTGTTATTATTTTCAAAAATTCTAACTATCTTGCTGTTTTTTAAGAAAGAAAATAAATACACTCATCCAAGTCCCTGCTGATCAGGGACTTAATATCCACTGGAGAAAATAGGAGGTTTGTGGATTGTGGCCTGAACAACTTTTAGATCTAACTAATTTAATTAGCTGGTTTATTGGGAAATGATACCACAGATATCACATGCTGTACTTATTTCAGGAAAAGCAGAGTGCTTATTTCTGGTTTTTTCAAACTGGAGACTTGTTGTGATCTAAGGAAGGAGAAATTTGGTTGTGAAGCAGAAAGCTCCAGTCTGTGCAAGGCTGAGTTATGAATTCTGGAGCTGGATGTTGTGGGTAAGGGATGCACAGTGAAGCTCTGAGTGAGATCCTCAGCTGGTGACACCAGAGGGGACAAACCCCAGGTGTGCCTGGAGAAGGTGCCTGCAGCCAGAGCTCTGCAAACCCTGCACTGCTTGAAATTCTTCTTGCTTGGCCCCAAAAGATGAGTTTTTGCAGTGAGGTGGGAGTTCAAACTCCAGGGCCTGTTCTTCAGCCAAAGGGTGAATCCTGCAGTGGAGATCAGAGGGCAGAGAGCTCTGCAAATGCTGCCATGACTCAAAGAAGAAATTATTGGTGATTGCAGCATTTCATCCCAGGAGGGGAAATTTAACCTTCCCTACCACCCCACCAAACTCCTCTGTGTGCAAAGGGGAAAAAGGATTCTGCCCCAGTGCTGCTGTTCCACCCTTTTGTGGGGCAAAGGACTTTTCTACAGCATGGCATGGAATATTCTTACAAAAGCAAAACCCTAAATACATATTCTATAAACAAATGAATACAGGTCTAAATGTGAAAAAAGTGCAGCAGAAACTTATCTGGGCTCCTCACAGTGACCATGAGCACACAGGAAAAGAACTACAGAGAGAAAGTCACCAAATGAGATACAACTTCAGGAGCATAAAAAGGAGAAAGTGTTTGGTAAGTGGCTGCTCTATGCAGGAAAAGATTCATGAAAGATTACATCTGTCACTCAGCAAAGGGAGAAAGCTTCTGACAGATCACCCTAAGAAAGCCTTTTTCACTTTCATCTTCTCTCCAGGAATCAGCTGTGATCAGATTGCAAAAATAATCTGGGCCAGTGTCAGAGGAGGGTGAGCTCTGGCTGCAGGAGGAGGGTTTCAGGAGCACTTGGGAAGCACAGAGAAAAGGTCAGGACATTAAGCAGGTCTTAGAAGAATCTCAGGACTACCAGTGGCCATCCCTGAATTCTTTTGGAGACCCAACAGTTTCCAGAAAAGAGCTCCAGGATCGAGACCAAGCTGTGACTGATCCCCACCTTGTCACCAGCCCAGAGCACTGAGTGCCATGTTCCTTAGAAACCTGCAGGGATGGGGATCCAAACCTCCCTGGGCAGCCAATCCAATGCCTGACCACCCTTTCCATGGAGAAATTCCTGCTGATGTCCAGCCTGAGCCTGCCCTGGCCCAGCCTGAGGCTGTTTTCCCTTGTCCTGCCCCTGTTCCCTGGGTGCCACATCCTCCAGATGACTTGCAGGGGTTGGAAGAGGTAGAAAAATCCCACTCCAGAATTATCCCCCCATTGCCAGGCTGGGATGATGCCTGGAGCGTGTCCTGGGCCTGGCAATATCCAATACTCGTGTGAATGTGCCAGGAGGTGGAACAGCACACACTTCGAGGGCAGCATTGTCACCCAGAACGAGCCCAGCAAATCACAGGAACACTCACACAAAATAGGATGCAGTTCAAGATGAATCAGTGCAAAGTTGTCACCAATGCATAATCAACTGCCCAAATACAGGATGGGGACGAGTGATGAGAAAGCAGCTCTGCAGGAGAGCAGCTGGGGCTGCAGAGAATCAGGAGCTCCCCTGAGTCAGGGGTGTCGTGGTGCTGCCGTGTCAGACTGGGACAGCAAACAGCAGCTCAAGTGCACACGTGGCACGGGATCCCCTCTGCTGGAGAGGGGAAACACAGCCCAGCCCAGGGCTGGGCACTGCTGCCCCATCAGGTGTGTCCAGAGTGACAGCAGGGCCAGGCCCCTCGCTGTGAGTGTGATGTGCAAGGGGGGCTCAACAAGTGGGGATGGTTTGGGAGTGGAGGAAGGCGTCTGCAAAGATGTGAAAAACTGCCTCAAAGAGGAGGAGGGGGAGAAACTGTTCTCTGTTTTATTTGAGAAGGCCCAGAAAAGAAAGTTTTCCAACAGCAGGGTAAGTTTTTCTGTGGTAAAGCCACTGGAAGAGGTTGCCCAGGAGCTGTTGAATCTGCATTGTGTGGTCAATGTGCCCCAGTGGAAGGAGCCAGTTAAAGCTGCTCCTAGGCAGGGACTGCAATGGATCTACAGAGTTCTCTTTTTTCTCTAAAGAATCCTCAGTCTGTCCTCAAATCAATTCTTTCAAAATCAATGTAACCCAAATAATTTTAAAAATAATTTTCCTCCAATAATTCTCAAAAGACATAAGTAAACACTGAGGCTGACAATGCCATTAGCTGGCAATACTGGTTTTTTTTATTTTATTTATCAAATCAAATATTTCTAACCTTTCTTTGTTTGCAGGGCTTGTCAGAATTTCCACTTTTTCTTTCTCTAAAGTGGTAGGCAAAGCGTGAAAGGGGTCATCAACACTGTGAATTTCATTCAAGAGGAGTGGTGTACCTACACACAGATAATTCTACAGGGGAAAAAAGAGGAAGGAAAGAAAAACAAAAATCCCCACGTTTAATTACCAGCAGAAGAGTCACTGAAAGAAAGACAGACAACAAAAATAAGTAAGAGGAAACACTGCAAGGCACACAGCTGAGCTTGTGACTGCAGGTGATGGCAGCTGTTATCAGAGTCAGGTACACAAAGAGCATTTGGCCCTTCATTGTGCACACGTGGAAACTTTCCTGTAAGGCACAACAAATCACACACATTAGGCTGAAAAACCCGACCCAAACAGCCCAAAACTACAGTGAGAGAAGATTTTCACAATCCCAGGTCACACTGTTGCTCCATGTAAGCTGCACCTAACCAAGAAATTGAAAATCCTCTAAGAACATATCTACGTGATTGTATTTTGCTATATTTGGGGGGAAAAATTCCTTCTGGGTCCCAGTGGGGAATTCAGCTCATGCCCTGAAGCATGAGATTTGATTACTCTTTTTTGAACATGCATAACTGCCATTGCTATTACTGGTCATAACATTTTGTCAGGAAAGAGAAATATTATTCTGCAACGTAATAAAAATAGATAAAATTCAATATAGCTTCAGAATCATTTGCTGCATTTCCAAAGTAAACATTAAGCACCCATCGAGATTATTCCATTGGATAAGCCAAGGAAGCCTCCAGTGCTATCTGTTCATTTTATTATCTCTAATTTTCAAGAGTGCAAAAATGCTTTCAGTAAATATTATGGGTTCTTCCTGTGCTAAAAGAGATGCTAAATGACCTTCACCAACTTCCTTATAAATAACAGGAGCAGGGAGCACACGAACACTGTGCAGTTCCAGCTCTATTCAAACCTATCAGCCAGTTCTGACCACTGGATAAAAATGGACACCAGACTCTGCTTGTTTTTTTTTCCCCCCCTTCTTCATAATCCCAGCCCAGTTCCCTCTTGAAAGGCATTCTGTTCTGTCAGCCATAATGGCATCTGCTGGTGGAGACAGGAAGCCATAAATCTGTAGGGTTCCTCTCGACCAAGCCTTGTTAATGCTGCCATTTATCACCGAGGATAGGGTGCCATCTCACTGCTGCTCCACTCACAAGTCCATCTTCTCCATTCCCCTCTCCCCAAGGAGTAACCATTTAAAACAGAGACTTGCTCATCTTGCACCAATCCCGTCCCCAGTGCGTGTGCTCGGGCTGGAGCCACGGCTCTGGAGAACAATAGCTGCTCCTGTGATCCCAGAGCAGGCTGAGCTGCACCACAGCTCCTGCCTTTAAAAGGTTAAACCGGGAGGGCACTCTGCCATTTGCCACCCCCTCACGCCTGCCAGTGTCCCAACACTCACTTTGTGTCTCATGGGCTGGGAGAAATCTGACTAAACTCAACAGCTCACTGTGTTAAACAGCATTTCATACACAATCCTTCATAATTAACAACCTGTCAGAGGTGCAGCACCTTTCTGTGCAGCCAGGGACGGGAGGAAACTGAAAACCAGCCAGAGGTAGCTGCAGTTCTCTCATTTGGGAACCAACAAGCAGAAGCTGAAGGGTTCAAATTCACAAATCAAGACAGCACGAAATGTGAAGAGAAAATCTTAGTTTGCCACGCTGTGCTGGGCTACCTGACCCAGGTCCAGGCTGCCCTTACCAAGGCAGGCAGTGTGTCCTTTCCCTCATCCCAGGGCAGGGATAATTGTCCCACTGCTGTGCCTCCTCCTGGCCCTGTGTTTACACCTCCTGCACTGCAGACAAAGCTGAAATCCCTGTGCTGCACACAGGTAGCAGAGATATCCCCACAATTCCCACCCATTCTAGCAGAGCTGCTCACTCCCAGGTGAGTTATGCCAGGCAGAAGTGAAAAAATGAGTATTTTATAGTAGTGTTATCCTATTTTATCCCTCAAACTAAGCATTTGCTTGCAGCAATAAATACTTTGCTATTGCATATAAAAATTGCTGGAGTTGGTACAGGGAAAGCTATCAAATAATATCAGTGAAACCAATTTGGGGAACTCTCATAAACACAATCTGGTGTTGGGCTGCTGAACACAGAGGTCACTTAGGGGGCTGCAGGCCTTGCAGATGGCCCAGTGACACCAGCTACAACACAGCAGCTCTTGCTGGTGCTTTGTAACAGACAGATTATATTTGAGAGGGATGCAAATTATTCCTACTAAACCAAACAGTTTCATTAGAAAGGGTTAAATGCCAAAACAGGGAAAAAAATAAAAAAAAGAAAAGTAAAAGCTCAGTTCTACAGCAACCTCTTGGTTTAAGATAAGGAGTATCAGAAAAGCCACTTTTAGCCAGTCTTATACAAATTATAGTTGAATGCATAGAAATTTGTCCATCCTTTCCACCCCAAATTACATTTAAAGATGTTCACAGCAGCTGGGGAAAAAAACCCAGCCTAAGCTGAAAGTATAAATGGGGCAGGGAAAAGTTGTCTCTGTGTATCTTAGGGACCAACACTGCTCAAAGCTGCAGTGCCACCTGCCCCCCTCAGCCTGGCAGGTTGGTGAGGCTCTGAAACAGTGACAAACTCTGTGTGGTTGGAGGGGACACAGATTTGGGCTCCCACGAGGGTGCAGCAGCAGCTGATGGATGAACATGACTCTCCCTAAATCCAGGTGCCAGGGGAAATTTGGGGAGCAGAGGGGTTTCACCTGAACTTCACCGAATTTGGATGTCCAACCCTGTGATCCCTTCATGTTCCAGGAGGCTGGGACACCTCAGGGTGCAGAGTGACACCTGGGCAGGAGAGGGAGCTGGTCCCCAGCCCGGGGATACCTGAGGGAGCATCCCCTGGTTCCCAGACCCGGTCCCCAGCCAGGGGCACACCTGAGGGAGCATCCCCCGGTCCCCAGCCCCGGTCCCAGCCCGGGCACACCTGAGGGAGCATCCCTCAATCCCCAGCCCCAGGGACACCTGAAGAAGCATCCCCTGGTCCCCAGCCCCGGTTCCCAGCCCCAGGGACACCTGAGGGAGCATCTCCCGGTCCCAGCCCCGGTGCCCAGCCCCGGGCACACCCGAGGCGCACCCCGCTGTCCCGTTAGCCGCGGGCAGCCCAGCGGCAGGAGCGCGCCCGCCCGTCCAGCGGGCTCACGGCCGCAAATCCATCGCTGCTTTCCCTCGGAACCGCCCTGTGTCGGGCGGAACGCGCTGAGGGCGCTGCAGCCCCGGCCCCGCTGCGCCCTCCCTTGGGAAGCGCATCCTGCGGGGCCGGGGGTGATCCCCCCTGGGGAGGGGGTTTGGGGGGTGATCCCGGATGGGGAGGGGGTTTGGGGGGTGATCCCGGATAGGGAGGGGGTTGGGGGTGGTCCCGCGTGGGGAGGGGAAGGTCCCGCATGGGGGGATGCTCCCGTATCGAGGGATGCTCCCGTATCGAGGGGTATCCCGCATGGGGACGCGGTTTGTAGAGGGGATGTCCCCGCGTGGGGAGGGGGCGTGAGGAGCGGTGTCCCCGCACGAGGAGCGATGTCCCCGCGTGAAGAGCAGTGTCCCCCCGTGGGGAGCGGTGTCCCTACACGGAGAGCGGTGTCCCCGCACGAGGAGAGGTGTCCCCACATGGGGAGCCGTGTTCCCGCACGAGGAGCGGTGTCGCAGCATGGGGAGCCGTGTCCCCGCGTGAGAGCGGTGTCCCCGCACGAGGAGCGGTGTCCCCGCGTGGGGAGCGGTGTCCCCGCACGAGGAGCCGTGTCCCCGCGTGAAGAGCGGTGTCCCCGCACGAGGAGCCGTGTCCCCACATGGGGAGCGGTGTCCCCGCACGAGGAGCCGTGTCCCCACATGGGGAGCGGTGTCCCCGCGTGGGGAGCCGTGTCCCCACATGGGGAGCGGTGTCCCCGCGTGGGGAGCCGTGTCCCCGCGGGCGCGGTGCCGGCGCCCTGTCTCTTTAATGAGCGGGCTCTGCCGCCCGGCTGCGCGGAGTAAATTTCCTCCTGTCATCGGGTCGCGGAGGAGGAGTTTGTTAATGTTCAGTTCGCTCGCTTGGATCGATGCTCGCTGGCATCGCCTCGCCCTGCCTGCTGTGTGCGCGTGTGCGCGCGTGTCCGTGCGCGCGTGTCCGTGCGGCGCGCGGGTGCGCGCGGGTGCCCGCGGGTGCGCGCGGGCGCGCGCGCGAGTGCGGATCCCACATTTCCTCCCATCCCGAGCCTCCCTGTCCGCTCGCACATCACTCACTGCCTGGCATCTGACAGCACGGAACCTGCGGCGCTCCGCGCACACCCGCGCACGCACACACACTCCGCGCACACCCGGGCACCGCTCCGCCATCCGGCTCTGCGAGGAGGAGGAGGACAGGACAGGGAAGGGAGGAAGCAGCCAGCCCCACAGTCTCTCCAGAGCTGCCTTTTTAATATATACAGATCTATTTTGTTATTTATTTATTACCGTTCTCTGGCACTGTGGGCGCCTTTCATTTGCTCCTGAGCTTGGATGTTTGAATCAAAGCAAAGCAAGTGTTGCAACAGTTAAAAAAAAAAAAAAAACAATCAAAAAAAAAGGGAGAGAGAGAGAAAAAAAAAAAAAAAAAAGAAAGAAACCTAGATCTCTAAAAATAAAATAAAAACCAAACAGGTTCCTATCAGTGAAGTGGAAAGGAGGGGGGCAGGGGAGGCTTGAGGGGGGTGCTGGGGAAGCAGCTGAGAGGCAGAGGAACACGGCTCAGGAGCGTCTCAGGGCTCTCGGATCTGGGGACAGAAGTGAGATTGGAGAAAGTAGAGCGATGCCAAGGAGGAAACAGCAAGCACCCAAACGGGCTGCAGGTAAGGAGAAGCCATCCACTTACACAGCCTCTGTCTCTCCACTCCTTCCACTCCTACCCCCCATCTTTATTATTATTTAGGGTCACCCTTGCTTTTCCGGGCTGGATCTTTATTTATTTATCCCCCTCCCCCTCCCTTTCCCTCCGTAAGTCTGCGGAGCCAGTTTCATTCCCTGTTGCCAGGATTTTGCCGTGCCACGGGCTGTCCCCTCGCCCTCCGCCGCTGCCCCCGGCTCGCCGCCGCTCCCGCTGCCGCTGCCGCTGCCCTGCCCAAACTTTTCCCCCCAACTTTCCTCCCCCGGCTCCCCTTCTCCCCCTGCCCCAACAAAAGCATTCAGCCTTCCCTTCGCTTCTCTCTTTAGGATAGATTTTTATTTTTTTTTCCCTTTCTGCTTTTTCCCCCTGCCACTGGCTTTCGCTTTGGATCCGTGTGTCTCGCGAAGTGGGTCGGGGTGTTTAATCTTTTATTTCGCCGTATTTCTGGTGGCAGTTCTGGCCGGGTGTGTGTGTGTGTGCGAGCGCTGTGTGTGCCTGAAATAGTACAGGGACTCTCTGCTGATGAACCCGGTGGGGAAGTTCAGCCTTTGATCATCAGTGGTGAAAATTGCAACAGGAAATAAAATGAAACGTTCTGACTGTTAGAAGACAATCCACATTTTCAAATCAAATCCTTCTTTTGTTTCGTAGCCGAGTTTATATATTTGCACATGCCAAGTGGTTTTGCAATTTTTTTCTTTTTTTTTTTTAACAGAAGAAAATAGTTTGCAACTTTGGAAGTGTTTTGTTTGTCGTTGTTAGGGTGTTCTTTTTCTTTTGGGGGCCAAGAAAAAGAAACAGACGAGTGGGTCTGTATAGTAAATCTTTTCAAAGAGTTTTCTTTCAGGCTCCTTAATTGCTTTTTATTTTTTTTTAATAGTGTGGTGGGGTTTTGTTTCTGGGAAGCGCAATATGGAAGTTCATTTTTCTTCTGCCAGACCCACCCACTGAAAAATCAGCTTTCCAGTTGATTGCCAGCTTTGATTTGACATTTGATTGATCACCTGTCATCTTGCTGCCTTTGATCTATTCATTCTTGATATATATCAATAAATCACTCACCATGGTAACCCAAGTGCCAATGACGTAAGGCTTGCCCTCTAGATTCTCTTAGCCAGACATGCACAATTATTATCTTGTTTGGCTTTTAATGTAGGCGGGATTTTTTCCCTTCTTTTTTTCCCTTTGTGTCCTTCCTCGGATTAGTTCTTTAAAGAAAACTCGTATTTGTTGTCTTTACTTTACAAATTTTCCCTCGCCCTTGTGAACATTTCCTGGGTGTAGCACAGCAAATGTGGGACAGAATGTATGGGCAAGTTTAGTGGCACACTTGGATAAACTTTGTGAAGTAGTGCTTGGGATCCAGGCGGGGGGAAATGTCACCCCAGAGAAACTGGGACACGCAGAACTTTTATCAACTCCCAGCCTTGGCTGCATTTCTTTGGGTGCAGGACAATGGGCTCAGGCATGAGCTTTTGGGACGTGCCCAGTGAATACACCTATGCAGGTTGGGATTCCTGCCCAGCAAAAATCCCAAATTTGTGCTTCTCTCATAAATAACAGTCCCGCTAGAAATACACATATTTGTATAAATATCTGTATGTGCTCAGGAGAACTCTGCTATCACACACTCTATTATTATTTTCTTCACCAAGAGGTTTGATCTGAATAAGGCACTCACATTTTCAACTTGCAGGATAAATAAATAGCTGTTTTTCCACGGATGCTGATCGGCACAGTGACAGTGCTAGAGCTGCTCCTTTTTTCTCTCTGTCAGGAATAAGAGGCTTCATTTTATTTGGGTTTCAAAGTAGAATTTTCACTTGGAATGTGTGTAGTATCTTTTCGTGGCAGGGGCACGGTGTTCTTTTTTAGAACCATAGGATACAGTAAGAACATTTTTCCGAGCAAAGCCCGCGCTGTTGTTTCCGGGGATTTCCCTGCTGAGATACAGTAAGAGATGTTTTAATCCAGGATCCTACAGCATTTTTAAGATCTTAATGACAAGGGAGAAACTCTTATGACCACAATTAGATCTCTCATTATAAAATGTGCATTGCTCTTCAGTGGTGCATTTCTTTGATTAGATTTCTCCTCAGATCAATGTTGTTTCAGGTGAGCAAAATCCTGCAAATGCAGTCCAGTTTCAGCCAGCAGAACTATTTAAAGTAGGTTTATACATTTGCAATAGTTCTCCTGCTTTGAAGTTGTATTTGTGTGTTTGTGGGGGGTAGGGGGGAGTTTCAAAGAGCAGACGTGCCTGTTGTATATAGTTCTTAAAACCGACTTTCATTTTCAGGGATAATACTGAGGTTCTGTTTTGTATGGTGAAAAATACCTCAAAGTGACAGGAGACAGACTGTGCAATAAGAAATGAATCTCTCATCAAGGCTGATAGCAAAGCTCCTTAGTCCTTTTATTTAAAGGAGTTAATACATTATATATTACTTTAATTTTCACTTTTATTTATTTTTAGTTGTACAAGTTCAAAGGTATCAGTTGCACTGCATTTTGTCTTGATGGCAGCAGAGATATTGAAGAGAAGTTTGCAACTTTTAGTTTCTTCAGATAGTTCACCTCCAAAGGAAGAAAAATGATAAGCCTTATGATTCTGGACATGCCTGCTTTTGTCATTGCTTAAAATTAAATACTATGCACAACTGTAAATAATTACTGCCATGCACTGACTTTGAAAGCAGGTTTCGAGTTTGATTAATGAATAATGTAAAGGTTAGAGAGAACCAGCGAGTGAATCAGAAGTGAAGTCCTGCTGTTAGATGAAAATCTATCTAGAGAAATATACACGGCAATTTTGTCCTTTTCTATTATTAATTTTAAGCCTTGTATTCCTAAGAAATACATTCCAGACCATTGCAATGAAACAAGGGAGTGTAATTGGATAAATGGGGCACTATTTATGTGTGATGATGGGGATTTCTGCTCTCCGGTTACACTTTCAGAGCCGCTTTATTTCCCATCAACACCGGAACGATGGCAAACGCATTTTGATCTTTGCAGGGACGAATCTTTTCGGAGTCATCCTTGCTTTTTGAGAGCGTCATTCCCAAGCCGGTAGTTCTTGAGGCAGAGTTGCAGCTCTTTCCATCAGCGCCTGCTTTAGGATGGGACCGGTGTTTGCAATAAACAGCCCGTCCGTGTTGGGGCTTTCGCCCAAACGCATCACAAAGGGCTCTAAAAAGGGGCCGGATTCTTCTCCCGCCCAGGTGCAAATCAAACATCCTCCCCTCGAACATCACCGAGTTCTGACTGCTCCTGGCAGCAAGAAGGGGCTCAGGCCCACAAAGTCCTTCATCCTTCAGCAAAATGTGTCTGGGGCAAAAGTCTCCGAACGATTCCATAGCAAATGGTAATATATTAACAGGAGGGTGGAAAAAGGGGGGAAGCAAAGCAGAATTGCTATTCAGATTTTATTCCTAGGGGTATGAAATAGCTTTCAAACACAATTTCACTGGATTAAACTCTCCTTTCCCCTGCAGCTTGTTTAAATGTGCATATTTTATTTTGTGATCATGAATTGGTAGTTTGCTTTTTTAAAGCCTGCAAAGAGGAATCTGGACTTCACGCCCTTTGCGGGTGAAATTTTATATTTCTTCTTTCTTTTCTCTCTCAGCCCCAACAGACTAGCTAAGAACCAAAGCTGGGGAGAAGTACAGCAGAAGCAGGTCTCAGGCACATTTATTCTGTTTATCAGAGCTGTAGAATAACACAGGTTTGTTTTTGGAAGAGTTCTCATAGAGCAGCAAGCAGAAGATGGTGAGCAGGGAGTTCTTTAAAGCCGCAGCTTGCACCTTAGTAGGAAAGGTTATTTAAACCAGAATCATATTTAGAAAGTGAAATTTTGCTTGTGCAGGGAGCAGAGCAAATGGCCAGCAAAGCTTTCTCCCTGTATTTCTGTGGCAAAAGGCAGAGAGATATCTCTATAAATGTAACAGGAGCACTGTGGCTGTTCCAGGGTTATTTGTATCCTTTATAACAGGGGCAATGGCAGCAGATTCTAAGGAAGCAGCGCTGAATGAAGCTGTAGAAATGGCAGCACTGTTTTGTTTCAACATCCTCCAGAAAAGCAACTGCACATCAAAACCACCTAAACAGTTCATGCCTCAGAAGCCTTCACTTACAGTGCACATCACGGTGCTGACAGATGACAAAAAAGCCAAGGTGTTCACAAACAAGAGGGGCCTTTAAATCCTGCTTAATTAAATATATTCCAAAATAGGGACTTTTGCAACTAAAGAGGCACCAAAATTAGTCGCCATCTGCGTTAAATTCTGCAGTCGGCTCCTAAGCCCAAAGCTGCTCGGAATTTTTTTTTCCCGTGTCAGAACTCAGGCCTGAACGGGACAATTTGAAATCAGGTTCATTTTAGTGCCTGGTCCCCTATTTCAATTTTCCTCTCATTTACCCAAGCCCAGTATATCCCCACTATCTGAGGAGCGGGGCGCACCCAGAGTTCAGCCCCTGTAGCCGGGAAACAAAAGACATTTCCATCAGCAAATGACACAATTTTGCAGCGTTTTCGAAAGCATGGCCATTGTCAGAAATTCTAGTGCATAAATAAACGCTCTCCCTTTTCCATGCTCTCTGAGAAGCCCATTTTCTCCGAACTGGCAGGATTTTGGAAATTTCCTCCCGGAGCTTTCTCCTCCTGATTTTTGCTCTCATCATCAGCACCCACCTCAAGGAGCTGTTTCCCCTAGCAGAGGTCCCTGGAGTCCCTCGTAGCACAGGGCCAGGGTGAGTTTTTCTGCTGTCATTTCCCTTCCCATCCCGATGAGGACATCACTCCCAGAGAGCAACTCCAGACTCGCAGGGAAAAAAAAGCTGTCAGTTGCTGTGGCTGCAATTCCCAACTTAGCAGCAGCAGAGGGAATGGAACTGTACTCTATCAATTACAGTTGGAACCAGAGGCTAAACACTTATTGTGTTAAGCTATTGTGCAGATCTTAAGAGCTCAAATGTAAAAAAAATATCATGTCAGCTGGTGGAAGGGAGAATAAGGCCTGGTTCTTCCACTGGATGACGTATTATTAGCAAAGGCAAAGCAAAATTATTCAAATTCTGTTTAATGCTTCTCAGGTTGGGATGTGCGTGCCAAATTCTGCCTTAAAAAGGGGGGATCCTACAGACCTTGCTGCTAGAATAAGCCTTTGTTTTTCCCTCTTCTCTGCAAAATGAAAATATTTGTGAAGTTTTACCTCCAAAGCGTGCTCACGCAAGCAGAGAGACATTTTCATTTGTCTCCCAATCTGATCCAGGAGCCAAGTGGAACCACATTACACTCCGAGCTGAAATCTTCCATTTCATTCATGCAAGAGCAGGGATTTTTCATTACCTATTTAATTACAATCATTTTCATGAGAGTGGGCCCAGTTCAGCAGCTCTTACTCAGCACTTTGATTCAGTGGGTGACCGGCCTGTGGAAGGACTGTCTGTGTAAGACTGGGCTTTTCAGTTATTCCATATGTATCTTCCTGGAGAAGCATTCTGCCTCTGAAGAGGGACCAGATTCTTCCATTAAGCTTTAAATCCAGGGACAGTTCTGCTTGGAACTTCTGTTCCTAACGCTTGCAAGCTATTCTTTCCTGAAGTCTGCATGACTGAGATATTCTGACTGCTCAGCCAACTTCCCTCCCCAATCACATTTCCATTCTCTGTATTAATTACTGAGCACTGGTTCTGGGTTCCAGGAGGTGAGATGGGCTTTTAAAAAAACCCCTTTTTTAAAGCACAGTGTTCATAGAGGTGGCAGCTCATGAGAAAATGCCCGAAAATGGGGTTGCAAATCCAAAACCTGAAAGTTCCATGTGCTTTTAGGGGCTAAAAGGAGTTATTTCTCATTAAGGTGGCTTCTCACTCGAGGCTGTTGGCACAGAGTAATTTTTCCTGTGTTATAATAACGGCTTCTGCAACTCAGAAGTACCTTGACAGCAAACTGTGTATTTTTTAAGGTTTCAAGGAGAAAAGCATCACAGAAGCTCAGTGTTTCCCGTTAGATTTACACATCCCTCTTTAACTGTTGCTGGCTTTTCATCCATTACCTTGTGAGCAAAAAAAAAGAAGTGGAAAAACTGGTCTTCTGATCTAAGTGTTGCATTAAGTGTTTCATTTAGAAAAATGAAGAGAATCTTTGTTTCCCTAAAAGAAATGTTTCCCCCCTTTGCCCTAGGAAAAAGAAAGGCACAACAATAGCTTCAAAATGACAGGATCTGATTGTGAAAAATACAGAGTTCCTAACGTGCAGAGCCTGATGCTCCCAAGTATTGGTAAAATTGCACAGTTAAATAGAACAAACAGTCCTAAATGTCTGAGAAACGGATCCTTTTCGGGCATGCACACATCCCTACCTGCAAGGAGGGGAGAGAAATGCCTGTGTGGGAGAGGGATGCACCTGGAGAGCTGGGCTGTTCAGAGCAGCTTTTGATTATTGCACCAATCTTTGCCCAAATGTTAGAAGTGTGCTGTTAGGAGTGGTGTCCCCTGAAAGTCCTTTGTTAGCGTTTATTTTCTTTAAACCTCCAGCTCCTGGAGTCTGATGATAATTATGCAAGTGTCCAATATGCATTTTAAAAGGAAATTTATTTCAAACTGCTTGCTCTGGAGAGGAACTTGAAAACAAGCAGGGTAGAAGTTCTTATGCAGAAGAAAAATGCCTTGATTCTCACAGTGACTGTTTTTAACTTCCCATCATTTTCAGGCAGTCTCATGATTTCTGAGGTTGTGCTTCGTGCTTTTTCTATAAACAAGGTTGGCAGTATTGCTTTTGCCTGATTCTGGTGATGAACTGGTGTGTGTGTCTGGGTGTATAATTATACACATACACACACATAATATCAGTAAACAAAATACTGAACATAATGATGGAGTGGAGCTCTGTGAGTTGGAGCTCTGGCTTTGTATTGCCATAAACAAAGCAGCTCTGAGAGCTCAGACCATCGGTTCGTGAGGAGTGACTTTCAATTGAAGTTTCCTGGAGATTGTTTTTAGTGGCAATTAAATCTAGAAAGTTAATAGGCAGTAACTGCTCTTTATAGGATAAATACTCCGAGGAATGCACAGCCTACCTTTTTCCCAGATATAATCAGGCTGAAGTTTATTGAAAAAAAATTTACAACTAGCAACATTAATGCTGTATTTTTATTGTATTAATGCAAATGAGATGCTGACTTCCTTCTTTCATCTCCGTGGCTTGTATCTATTAGAGCTGTATCTTATTCCTCTCTGTGTCTTTTCTCCCTGTGTTCTGTAAACTGCTTTCCTCTAATGATACTGAGGCTCATTAAAGTGGCTCCCAATGCTAAAGAGACTCTGGGAAACATCCTGAGCTCTGGATAGCTGTGGAAAAGCACAGCCACGGAGTGTATGGGGAAACCTAATCCAAATCAAACCTTGCTTTCCCATTTCAGGAAAACTTTAACATGGATGGGTCAAACAGGAAGAAAAAACTTCCAGGAAGGACTGTGTGCTGCAAAGACCAGGTCATTTTTAACTCCCAGCCCTACCTGACAAAGATAAAAAGCAATAAAGTTTTAAGGAGCTCGCTGGCTCTTCCTGCATCTCTCTCAAAAGGCTCATTTAATTGAAAAGCCTGTTGTGCTTGTTTTTATGCATGTAAAACAGAAAAGGGGCAATTTTGCACAGGGCCTGATATTCCAGCACAATATAATTGGAACTCTTCCTGCCTGCTTTTTAAGTCTCTCTGTTCATATAAAATTAAGACCCACTTATCTTAAATTGTAGTAAATCTCATTCAATATTGCTTTCATAACTTAAAAAAGGCTGTTACATATTCCCAAAGCAACTTTGCTGAAGTGATATTGGGTCTGTTTATGTGGAATCGGCACAGAATTTCTATTGAAAAAAGGAGCAGCTTACAGTTCTTGTTTTTAATGGCAATAATTAAATTCTCTGGAATACCTGGATAGCTCAGATTGTTTTTTTCCTAGTGAAACTCTGCTTGGAGGAGATCAGAATGAAAATCTGCACATTGCTGCAGTTTGCTGTGTGCAGACAACAACCTTCTTTCTATCACTCACCCCGCACTTGGACAGAAGTAATTTCTATTTTTCATAGAAAGGTTTTACTCTGAATTTTCCATGTATAAATATTTTTTGTGTCTGAGAATTGCATGGCAAATCACCAGCACGATTTATAAGGTCTGCAATTTTCTTTGTACATATAGGAAGAACTCATTTGCTTCCTGCAGGGTGAGTGGACTTCACAGGAAGGCGCCGGGTCTTTTATGATTTTATGTTTTATATCGAAGAAACATAACCTTGTGCCAGCTGCTGTATTGGTCTACCAAAATTATTTTTTTATGTGTTTTTCAGCCATGTCATAACATACATAAGCACAGTACAAGTAGCATTAAATTAACACGTGAAAGGAGAAAGAAGCTAAGTAGTTATATTGATCATCTGTAGCACTAAATGCTAAAAAAATTAAAAGCTTTCCAGTGCTTTTGATTATCTGTGTGGATGCTGCCTGTATTTGTGTCCTTTGTTAGGCAATGGAGCAATATTTCTTCACATTTAGCACCTTTCTTCCATGGCTTTCTTGCTGATACTGCTCAGAATAACCCCAGTGATGTGGAATATTTCCCCTCGGTTGTTCAGAAAGGCGAATCGAACCCGGGAGGTTTTACCTGATTTGCTCAAGGTCAAGCAGCGTTTGCTCCCAATTCCCTGCTCGAGGTACTAGGTCACATTTCTATCATCAGAGCGTTTCCAGCAGGGAAATCTGGGCTGGAAGCTCAAGGCTTCCCCTGGCCTGTGCTGGGAAAGAAGAGGGAACAGCCCAGCTGGGACCTGGGGAAAGTGGAAATGCAGTTTCACCCCCCTGTGGTGGTGGAAGAGGCACTTTGCTCATGGCCAGGAGCTCCCAAAAACGGGAAAGCTCATGGTTTGAGCAAGCAGATCTCTGTTAATTCTAGCAAGCCAAGGGAGCTTG
Organism: Luscinia megarhynchos; assembly: GCA_034336665.1. Taxonomy (NCBI): domain Eukaryota; kingdom Metazoa; phylum Chordata; class Aves; order Passeriformes; family Muscicapidae; genus Luscinia; species Luscinia megarhynchos. The sequence continues at coordinate 12,925,846 of CM067582.1, read as the reverse complement.
AGTAGGCAAGAGTTTTAGACAGAATAATCAAGTTTTTTGCATTCCACTTTTTGGTTAATGGTAAATTTCATGACCAGATAATTTGGTTCCTGTTACTTTTCTTCCTTAAACTGTTCTGCATTTCTTTGGCAGATTTGGATGTGACTATCTATAAAGCATTGCCCTGAGAAATATGTAAAACTTGGTGAAATTGCAGCTGAACAGGCCATACACATTTTCTTCCACCCAGACTGCCAGGGGTGGTTGGAATTCTCTAGTGGTAGAGCTTGAGGCTCATTTTCTGGTCCTGGGGTCTAAATCCTTACATGGGCAGCTAAAGAGAGACCTGAATTTTCAAAAGCCTTTAGCACCAAATTCCCATGGACCTCCCTCAGTTCTCTGTCTTGTGTAAACTGGAATTGGGACTCAATCAAGGGCACTTTTTTGTTGTTTCCCTTGACTGGAGATGAATGCATTGCCTAGAGAAGAAATATGGTGCAGGTAACAGCCTCTGGATTCATTAAGGATTGTTCATGTTCATTTTCACACCGTATTACCTTTCAGCAATGGCTGTTTCAGCTATTATATTGACAGGAACTCCCAATAAATCTTAGGTAATATAGGGCTGATCTGCCTTACCTGGGAGACCACCTGCTACCCCCTGGAGCAGGGGTGCTGAATCACCAGGTAGGGCCTTCTTCTCCAGAGCTGGGGACTTGGGAAGCTCTCCCGTGGCTCCTTTTCATGTGGAAATTAATGCTTGCCTCTATTTCTGAATAGTAGGTTATTCGAGTTCGTATGCAAATTCCCAGGATGGGAATTCTTCTCTCGTTGATAATTGATATAATAATATATATATTTTTAGTGGTCCAAAGTCCTTGAGCTCGAGCCTTGTATACGTAATTTATGTTTATTTCTTGCTGTTATTAACTGTAATTTAGTTGTTGGCGCCTTTCATTGCCTTAGATTGAAGGGAGTGTCTCTCCCCATTGCCCCTCCATAAACAATGCCCTCTCAGGGTTCCTTCTCCTGTATCCTTGCCCAGACATTTCCTAGCCTGTCAAATACTGTCATTTTATTCCTTACAGATCATTCACAGTACGTCTCCTGTTGCACACACAAATAAGGAACAAATGCAATCAGGATGCATCATCGTTTAGCATAACAAATAAAAGCCGATCTGTGCAGATTTGCCTTAAAGTGTCTCTTAATATGTATTGTCAAAATGTCTGAATATGTCTCTTACTCCTAAGCGTTTAATTATTTGTGACAATTAAACTAATATTCAGAGCAGGAAGAAAAAAAAATTAGGGGATTAAATATTTTCTCTTGTCAAAAGCTAATAAACGTCACCTGGCAGAGCAAACTCTTTACATTTTGCGTTTCAAGCAGACCTTAGAAACGAAAAAAGCACTGGAACAAAATTACAGGGCCTGGATCTGATATGGAATTTGAGGAAACTGTATTTTTAAAACTAGACCAAAATTTAAAGGCACATCATTAAAGCATATATCAGTAATGAGCAGCTGAATACTTGATGATTAAAAAATAGTTTCTATCAATTTTTAAGTCAGTGCTGAAATTTATGGCCAAGGGCTGCTATGAATGAATCAGGGACTCAGACCTGGGATTTTTAGGCTCACCTGGTTATTGTTTTGCTCGTGCATGAGAAAAACCAGTTCAAATATGACAGCACAAGTCATCAACCTTTTCCAGTGGTTGGAATTCTAGATGTATTTTGTTTTATTTTATTTTTTGTCTGATGAGCTCTTTCTCCATCTGCGTTGTTCAGACTGGAGAGGCAAGGTGCAGTGCATGGGGCAGGACAAGAGCCAAGACTGGTGCCCAGGGCTCAGCATCTTCACCTGCCTGGCAGGCCTTGAATGTGGCAAAAGTTCAGATGTGTGATGGTAATAAAAATGGGGGGAAATGGAGAAAATCTTGAAAAGAACAGAAAACCAGCATGGTCCTTGAGATCAGTGATGTGAGAGCACTGGATAGCCCAGGGCATGGCAGCAATCACTTCTGTATTATGGGCTCAACAGTTCTTACAGTCCAGATTGTTTGGGGTTTCCTGCTGAGAAGTTTGATTTCTATTGGTTCTAATGTTTCCAATTCTGAGCTGCTCGAAGTAACCATTTCCATTATTAAAATCTGTGTTTTTCTTCTTAAAACGTTCTTCCTGTAATTTAGGGTAGGATGTTATTTGGCAAAAAATTAAAAGATGTTCATCAGGGTTTATTTCAAAGCTGTGGGACCACTGAGCTTTCTGGCAGTGACGTGAACATTTTTCTGAGATATCTTCTGCTTTCCCTGAGAAAATCCACCCAAATTTGTCTGACTTATAAAGCCTAAAAGTTGCTGTTGCCAAAGAATTTTTAGAAGGTGACACAGCATTCTCCAACGTGCCATCCCCACCACACATGCTCTGTTCTTGGTTTCTCTTTTTCAATTACATTCCCTTAAAAACCGTTTGAGCTGGGGATAAGTAGGACAATGGCTGCAGGGGCAGCGATGAGTCCGAGCAGTCGAAGGAAAATGAAGAAAAGCTTTTGTTTGTGTTTAGCTGGAGCCCAGGCCTTGAGGGAGGAAAAACATTGGGAGCAGAATGTGGGCAAACAGGGGCAGAGGGCATAAAATTATTAAATATCCACAGAAAATGGGGTAAAGTCATGACTTTATTGCCTGGTCAGTGTAGCGCACCACAGTGACCGTGAGCTCGTGCGGGAGCTGCTGCGTGGATCAGTCCTGGCTGGAAGCAGTGTGGCTCCACACGTGTGGCTCCCAGCTGGCTTTCCCAAAGGCTGTGCTCACCCACACCTCCCAGAGCCAAGGGATGTGTGCAGGAAATCCCTCCAGCCCAGCTGGGAGCGAATCCTGCCAGGCCGGGCCGGGCTGGCAGCGCAGGCCTGAGCGGCCGCCATGGCTCAGCAGGCCCCGCGCCTGAGGCGGGACCTTCTTCTGTGGGGAAAAAGTCAAAAAATCCCCTCAAAACTGGCCACAGCTGTGCCCCCCCTGCCAGATGAACGGTGGAGATGAGATCCCATCCACAGGCACGGTGCAGGGAAGGTGCAAAACCCAATGGGAAGGAGGAAAATTGTGATTCCTGGTACGGGAGCCATGAGAAGATGATGCCGTGCAAGCGCAGGGGTGCCCTTGGATGGCAGAGCCAAGAGCAGAGTGGAAGAGCTCAGAGAGGTTGGTGACCCCATACAGAATGTGTGACCATGGCATATTTGGTACTTTTGATATTTTTGGTGTATTTGGGAGGTGTTGGTGTGTGGGACAGAGGGGTTGGTCAGTGACGGTGCCAGGCCTGGATCGGGCTGTGGGCATGCCGGGCAGTGAAGGAGCTGTGGTACAAAAACAGCTCAGAAACAACACAAAGAATCCTGCCAGGAGTTTCAACCACTGATATCTGCTCAGATAAAAGGTTTGTTAGTCTGAGAGCTCCTCTCTTGCCCCAACATGCCCATGGTGGAGGGCTGGTCCCTGGGTCGCTCTGTGGGTACCTGCCCTGGGCCCCTGGTGCTCTCACTTTGGTTTTACTCAGAGCCAGGGATATATTTTATTTTATTTTATTTTATTTTATTTTATTTTATTTTATTTTATTTTATTTTATTTTATTTTATTTTATTTTATTTTATTTTATTTTATTTTATTTTATTTTATTTTATTTTATTTTATTTTATTTTATTTTATTTTATTTTATTTTATTTTATTTTATTTTATTTTATTTTATTTTATTTTACCTAATTTTATTTTATTTCATTTAGTTTCTTTTGCTGCCCCGTGGGAGTTTTTTCTTATAAATCTGATCTTTCTATCTGAAAGTCAGAGACAAAACTCGAATCAGGCTCAGCAGAGCAGGTTGTCTTCAGGTTATTGTACTGGTTTGTGTCACTTCCAGCATTTATGTATTGAATAACTAAAATCCTGAGAATGTTAATCTAGAAAACAGTCATGTCTGCATTATTCTTTTGCTGTTTTGGTGAACTTGCTAAAGATTTTACAAACTTGTGATTTGGGTTAAACAAATGTAAATCATGTGGAGAAAGAGTTGCGGGGAGGCAGAGGAATGTTATGATGCCATCAACATCTGGGTTTCCATTTGTTTGGATTAGGGACATTTTACCTTAATCATTCCCAAACATGTCTGCTAAAATCCCTTCTTTCATTTTTTATCACCTTTGAGGTACAGCCAGGCAGAGTTTCAATTTGTGTGTGTGTGTTAGGATAAAAGTGCTGAAATTTGTTGTTGCTGTGAGTGTACGAACAGTCTCATTTTTATATTAGTCCTCCCTCTTTATAATTGTTTGGAAACATTTTGATTCAGTTAAAATGCACTATTTCCAATATACAAAGTATGAGCAAGGGAACAAGGGAGTGATTACGAGTTTCTCCAAGGAAATAAGCATCTCTTAGCCATCATCCTGCAACTGGGAAAGTTCTAATACATGACATCTCTGTAATGTAACCTAATAATATATTTTTTTAACGGTGATGTAATGGGGAGAGTGACCTGGACTTTGTAAAAGTTCCCCTACTTACTTCAGATTCCCAAGGGCAATGTAACATTCTGGACTGTGTTTTATATGCCCTGATTAAAATGTAACATATTTTTGCATTTCCTGTGCAGTGACCTGTTAGTGCTCATAGACAGAACACTTAAAGAACAGTTACAAGGAGACATTTCCAAATGTGCCTAATATGGGCGAGTTTTTATAACATTCTTATTTCATTTGAAATTGCAGCTACAGCAGGAACCATTCAGACGGTGCATTGATTTAACTTTTTAATCCAGTGTTTTGCTACGTCAAGTAAAATAAATGTTTGTTTTTAGCTCCCTTTTTTTGCATTGCTAAAACTCGTAACTACTTGCTTTAAGCTTGGGATTCTAAAGGGAGCTACATTATCTGAGATTTAAAGCTCGCTTTTTGTAGCTGCTTTCTCACAACTCCCCCAAGAAAAAAAAATACAAAAGTACAACTTTAGCAAAAAGGGCTTTTATATCTCTATCAATTATAGAAACACCAGCTGCAGTAGATTACAAATGTGTTTGGCTGATTGTGATGTTGTGTGGGGAAAACTGTCACAAGGAGCTGGATGCTGCTCTCGCCGGCAGCTCCGGGATGTGGCTCAGCTCTCCCAGCTCAGCAGTGCTGCTCTCAGGGCTGGGTGGGCAGAGCAGCAGCTGCCCAGGCACTGCCAGGCTGCCACAGCCAGCTCTGCATGGAGCACTCCTCCTGGCACTGGGAGAAAGGATGGAATGTGGGCACAAGTGTGAATTCTGTGTCACTGTGTCCATGTGCTGATCTGAGAGCTGGGACTAAACCACACAGAGACCAACCTGGACCAGCAGCCTCTGGGAACAGCCACTCCTCTCAGTGCTCTTCTTTATTTTTTACATCCAAGCTATTTACTAGTTCTTTCTTGAGGAGCAAAGTGGGGGTAATGGCACCAGGGAACAAAAATTGTTTGACCAGCCCATAAAGGTAAAGTAGCTGGAAGTCATGGATAAAAGAATTATGATATCGAGACGGCAATGCAAGATGGGCAGTTTAGGATATTTGGTGCTGTTGAGCTCAGGAGAAAATTAATGTCTCAATGTGTGTGTGCAGGTCATTACCACTGCACTAAAACCTGGCTACAAGGGGAGCAGCCCAAGGGCTCTCTGTTGGTTGTGCCTTGACTACTGTGTCATTTTTCTTGCTGTGTTTTGGGTCACTTTAGGAGGACGTGGTTGGGCCCTGGTTTATTTTAACAATGAGAATCTGACATAGGAAAGTTCTGTGTATACTTTACAGTGAAAATGCAATTTTCTATTTTCATTTAATCCCAGGAATGTTGGCATTTTCCAGGCTGTCAAACAAATGAGTGCACTGGAGGACAGTTAGATGTGTCTGTCTAGTTCATCTATGTAATCTACCTCATTTCTAATGTGCCCATCACCACGGTGTCTAGGCAGAAAGTATCTGCCTTGCTTTAGCTTTTCATCTTTATTGGCTGTGGTAACCTAATTGAGTCCTAAGAGGTTTCAGATTCATCTGCAAAAATAATAACAAAAACATTATCAGAATAATGATTCATATTTGTACTCTTACTCAGAACTTCCCTTTCTCTTCTGAGTGTATTTGGTTAGTGGATTACTGTTGTTTTATCTAGAAGAGTTTATGCTTTAGAGGTGTATTAAATTGGAATTTTACTTGAGTCAGCAGTGAGTCAAAACTTCATTTGGCTACTAAGGTGAATTCACTCATGTCTTCTAACTTCCTTCTGCTTTTCTCTTCATTTACTCAGCCACCCAGTTTAGCATCTGCATCTGTTCTGTGACCCCTTGTCATATAAACCATAGGTAAAGGTAATAAAAGGCAATAGAAATCGTGGCTCCAGAAATGTTATCTTCCATTGGAAGCCCTGGTTTCTGTTACATTTAACTACTTCTCCCTGTGCCAATTAGCTGGAAAGGCATGGTAAGAGTGAAGTGAGTGGTTTTTCAGGAGCAGAGGCCTTGCTGAGGGGAGATCAAGTGCTGCTGCTGATTTGCTGTGTCTGTGCACGTGGGGAGAAGGTGCAGCAAGGGCCCGTGCTGTGCCAGCCCTGCAGCCACCATGTGTCACTCACTGGCCACACTTCCCTTAGAAACGTGGCTGCAGTGGCATCAGCACGGCTGTGTGCCACCTTCTGCTTTTCAGAACGGGTTCCAAGGAGTGATGAGGCCACAGCAGTCAATAATCTGGGGTTGGAGAGGCTGAATAACCAGCGTGTGCTCACTGAGGGAACGAGTTCACTGAGAACACTGCAAACTCTCAGCTCTAATCGAATTTGATCTCAGCTGTACAGTTACATACAGCCCCTTTTCCACTCCTCTCCTACTTCTGCAGAAAGTGTCTTTATAAAGCTGCCCCTCAAAGATAATTTCATTGAGAGCCAGACATTTCATACGTGACAGTGATTTCTAATCCCATCTGGACTGGCAGATCGCAGATTCCCAGCCCGTGGCCTCAGCCTGTAACACGAGTTCACACAAACACAGTAAAACCATTGCTCTGGCACTTCACTTTGTCCTGGAGTGATTGAGTAAGAGATGGATTGCTCTTTGCAAGATTTAATTTCATCTTCCGGGTATTTGCAGTGGACAAAAGTATGGACATGATTACATTTCACAGGTTTTTTCTGTGATTTAGAACAAAAATTATTAGCAGAGCTGGCTCAGCAAGGAATTTCTGATGTAATCTATACCAGTTACAGGCAAGGGGTGTGGTAATAGGGAAAGAAAAAGGAGGGCTAAGTGTTTATCCCAGTTGACTGAGACAGAAAACAGGACTGGCAGGATGACAAACTGGCATAACCTTACAGTAGAAAGTGCAACAAATCCAACAAAAGTTCCAGCATGATGTGAGGTTTTTAAAAGAGCCAGGTCTGGGAGAGGAGTTTCTTGGTGCATCCTGCAGCACAGCTAGAGCAGGCAGGATGAA